>CM032668.1:14746791-14798148 GCA_019095985.1 Streblospio benedicti
GTAAGTTTAATCAATTTACAATGCGGTACGTTTTTACTTGGGTGACAAATCGAATTTGTGCAACAACAACGGCACAGAAATGCAAATTTGCTTGATTGGGTGGAAATTTTAGATAGGATTGTATTTGGTTTGAAGAAGGAAAGCATCATGTATTAGTCTATGCAAACAATAACAGAAAGTTTGAGCACACATAAGTCAAAACTCCACATGCTACCTGGATTGTGCAATCCTAAACAGGATTCTCAACTTACACAGCGGAAAAAAAAAATACATCTAATGATACACAAATAAGACTCCTATCAAAGTGTAGAACCAAATACAAAAAAGCGTAAGTGCAGGTTTGCATTATTGTTCAGGGTCTCAAATAATGTAATTAATATATACCAGGTACTATATCCATTTACATCAGATAATTGGTAATTCCAACACAAATGTAATTTGCATAAAACTAAGTCATGTTTCTTCTCATTCCAAACTCTAAACATTATATAGTACATGTATAGCATTTTAACCACAACAGCCCTTATTCTTCAAACATCTAATTAAAAGATTTTAGATTGTATTATAAAATTTTTGTACTTTAACAATTATTATACTCATGTAATTTGTACATCTTTAATAGAATTCAATTTGTTCTATGGAATGCTCATACAATCTGGCTCTTATTACTATTGAATCACATCCGACCAAACAAGCATCCCGGCTGTAGAATGTCCGCGGATTTTCTTAAAAAATATGCTGAAATTTGTATGCAGAGTATTCAGATGCATTTGAAAAAAATAAAAAAATACGGAAATGTGCTGAGTATTCAGACGATTTCTGGAGGGTTTTTTTCATTTCTGTCCAGTAAATTTTCCATCTACAGGTTCCAAATTGAACTCAAATTTGGTTTGCACATTAAAAATGATGACCACTAAGGTCCTCTATGGACCATTAATTGGAATTTGCTCAGTGCATTATGTTAAATTTTCAAATTTTTGAAAATGTGAAATGATTACATAGAGAACTTACATACATTGACGAATGAAAAAGAACCACCCTAGTTTGTCACCTGTGACGACACTAACTTGTATTCGTTATTGTATTTCTTATATACATATCAATTTAAATCAAATTACATGTAAAATAATCTGTTTGCATCAGAACACATAAAATGAAACTAATCTTGGTCAACCAAGATACATTTTGTGTGTCAGAAAAATATCTAGATTAGAGACAAGCCACATGGTACATATAACATCAAATTTCAAATCAATATAGGAACGTATTTGTCCAATTTTCAATACACATCATCTGTCTCGATCTTGATCTTCTTTCCCTCCACATACCGTAATGAATATATCAGCTTGTACAAGGCTTTAATATGGTGCACTTTGTGCCTCAGATAAGTTTGTTTTAGGATAAAATATGTTTAAAATCAAATTGCTAATATGAGGGGAATAGTGTTAAAGCCAGTGGGGCCACAAGGGCGGGCAGGGTCGGCCATGTCACCACTTCATACCAAATTGTCATCATTTTGACCTCTCCCAGCATATGTGGCAAAACAAAGAAGCATGTGAGATGTGTTTGCTGGATTTGGAGTTGAAGTATTTTGAAGATATTCTCCATCTGCCTTTCTTTTCAAGATACATGGTATAATTCTATGGATGAGGTGGTGACAAGAAATAGAGTTGCGAGGGAGGGGGAATAGAATACCTACGCTGGCCCTCTTGGCTGCATTACTGACAACGCAGCAAGTGACACCTCAAATTAAGGATTAATTCAGACCTGTCTAAAATAAATTTTGAGTACATAGAATAGATTCATATATTGGTACATATTGAACTATGTGGCGCCACCATCTGGGGACAAATGCAGAGCGTTGTATGAATTAGTGGACAGAGAATATACATACAAAACCAAACAACCTGAATGTTGCAAATAGACAGAACTGAATTATAAATGTAGCCATCAATCAGAACTTGTTGTATATTGATCAAACTTAGAACAAGAGCTGAGATATGATCTGCTGTTGACATCTAATTAATAACTGTGCAAAAGGTTACAAGGTGTGCTGGGTCAGATCTAGATCACTGCTAGCATTAGCCGGTCAGTCACCTTTCTGTCTTGCACACTGATGATAGAGGCCATGTTTATGACAAACGCTTAGTCTGATGATATTTATACACATGTAAAATGACAGATCGATCTCAGCAGCACTCAGCTGTAGCCTCTAATGAGAATTAAGAACATTGGTGAAACAAGGAGAACTTTTTGAAATGTAATTTATATGATAATAATGTCTTTTTAATCGTAAAGGTCAACTTTTAACCTTTTTCATTTTTTTCTCTCAAAAAAGCACGCCTAAAACTTCTTGAGAAAAATAAACCAACAGTCTACTATAATACCATAAATCTTCTATTAAAGGCCGAGCGGCTATTGGCATACTTCTTTTGGAGGGGGAGGCGTTTATTAAAGGTGGGCGTTTGATGGAGGTAGGAGGTTAATAACCTAGATAATACATGGCGTTCTTGTTTCTAACGATGCATGATTTTCAGAAGCTTTACACCATGCATCCATGTTATAATGCATTTTTATATCCATTATTATATTATTGCTATCCATTATTATATTGATTTTTTCAACATTTGTGCTGTGAATGAGATTCCCCTAGTTTTAACTTTGATTTTTCGACTGTTACCGTAGTCATCATGCAAATATTAGCAAAGACAGAAAAAAACGAAACAAAAATTTCCTATAAAGAAGATGGACTGATCAAATAACACCCATACTTTCATGATTTCTGATGTACCAAAAATAAATCCCACAATGGATTTTAAATGAGAAACGAAAAATAAGAAATAAAAATAGATGAACTAGATAACAGTTCCTTTTTATAGACAAGGTGATCTCTTCTGTCCTCTAAGGTCTATATGTCACCACAGACCCTGTATTAGGTTAGGAATATATACATACAATCTGTGATGTCACCTTGACTTTTTAAAGAGATAGATTGAGCAGATAGAATTGAATTACCAAACAGAATAAATAGAAGCATGACTTTCCTGACACAAATTTTACTGATTGTTATTCCATGTCACCTTGGACTTAATTGGATACTGAATTTGTCGTTGAACAGTCTACTGCAGCGTTATTGAAAGACAAACTACTATTTCTATCTACCGTATTCCTGCGAATTAAAGCCCATGGAGCTCTCATCGAAGATGGGCTTAATGTTCTAATATAAGCCAATGGCCCCTTAAGAGGAATAAAAATAATCTTCCCTTGAAAAAAATTGACATCTGCATCAACCCTGAACTCACACGAGTGACCAAAGACATGTGAAAAAGAGTGATAATTAATTGATAATATATATATGTTGTTTTTAAATCTTAATGGCAGAGTTCTTGTTTCACACAATACATGTACGTGATTTTGTAGGAGCCTTACACAATGCAACCTCTTTATAATATATTGAGAAATCGAAACTGACTCGCACTTCGATCAATAAATGCTTTCGATATGTCCCTAATGTATGAACATAATTGGATTGGAAACTTTAAACTTTCGCAGATAAAATATTTATATAAATTAGGTTTGCACTATGTTACCAACTTATGAAAATTGTTTTGACAATGATGAATAATACAAAGACTTAATAGCTAGAACAGATAATTACCATTTATATAAGAAGGAAAGCTTTGTGCACGCTGTCAAACATCAATACACTCATCATCACCCACGTAGGTAGTAACAGTAGCGTACAGTCACATGTAAGAACCCATGGTTAAGAACCTTGTTGATTCTATATAAGGTCAAAATCCAATGCTTTTTCATCGCCAAAATGAGGGTAACTTTTGTTTTCAATATACAGCCCTGGGCCTTTAAGTGGAAACTTTTTCCATTTTCAAAAGGTCCAATAAGGGCTGTTTTTGTTCTATCAGCTCATGGGCTTTAATGCGTGGGAATACGGTACAGTTTTCATGATCAAAGTGGGATAATTAGAAATTGGACTTGTGTGTAAAAGAAGGTTTGACGATCTAAGCCGCCTCAAATGAATTACACACAACCATAAACCAAACATCAAAGGAATGTGATCTATAATATTCAAAGGTGAGATTTATGAGTTTAACAGACAGCATTCGCAACGGCCTACATGAACAATGTACAACAACCACAACAACATAGGACATCAATATCTATCACCTAAGACAAAGCTAATTTCAACGCAAGTGTCTTTTCAAAGCGTTGTGATTAAAGGCGTGAAAATTTATGGGCACACATGCTGTGCTATAGAAGATTCATTAAAAGAATCAGCTATTATTCATACAGTGTTATGTTCAACAGAAAAGTCTCCTGAATTGATATTATATTAACAATGATTAGTTAACAACCATCTGTATATGAATGCGTGTATGTGCAGCGCCCATCCAAAATGCACACAAACAAAACACAAATTCTTCAAAAACTTACTACAACACATTGCATGTACCGTAAATCTTCTAATAATGGCCTATCTCAAATAGCAGCCTACCTCTACCAACCGCCCCGTGAGGTGGCAGGTAGGTATTCTGTTAAAGGTCTACCTCTTATAAATGCCCCCTCTAGTTCTAATAAAAGCATTTAATGATCAATGTGCAAGTCTGTTTCGATTTCATAAAGTATTATAACAAGGCTGCATTATGTAAAGCTCCTAGAATTATGCATCATTTAAAACAAGAACACTATGTCTTACCTACGTTATTAACAGCCTATCTCCATTAAACGCCCACCTCTAATATATGTCTCCCTATCAAATAGAAATATGCCAATAGCCACCCAGCAGTTATAAGAAGATTTACATTTAATATCATTTGACCTGGTGTTTAAAAAAGACACAGAAGGGAATCTGTCTGCTGATGATGCAAAATCTCAGTGACTATTCTCTAAGTTTGTCAACAACGAGATTCCTCTTCCCATTAAAATTGGTGTGATGCTGTATGCGTCTCCCATCAAGTCTAATATTCGCTCATAATATTCCTGCCCCACAACCTCAAATGCCTGAAAAACAGTTCCAGGAGCATCTCGGGTTTTCCTCATGAAAGGTACATTCGCCCACTGACAGCACATCAAAAGTGAACCTAATATACATGGGTTACACAAAGTAAGCAGCATAAATCAGAGAAATTGCACATCACGGCAAACACTGTCTGCCGACCATTCGACCCGTACATCTTGAACCATCTTTTAGGGAGAAAATCACAAACGAGGGAAGATCAGCGCCTTTATCTCAATGTTGCTGATAATGATTGCATTAAATAACGTTCGTGTAAATAATGTACGTAAGGCAGATGATGAGCTGTGACTCATTGGGGCAAAGGGCGTTTGCTCGGTAAATATCACAATGTCACTTTATGAGATTGAGAAGATATCGATCGATTTTTCGGAGCTCATTATTTTTTTTCTTTTTCTTTCTGTGGTAAGACATTGTGCTAGATCTTACATTTTGTACACATCATGAAATGTGTGCAGTTTGCTAGTTTATGGAATTGTACATGAAAGTCAAAGGTTTCTTATTAATACCATATTTCCATGTTTTGTAGCCTCTGCCCAAATTGTAGCATTCAAATAGACACCAGGTTAGGCACAATGTTAAGTCAATTAACGCCTCCCTCGTATTAATGCACTGTGCTGCCGTGCATACTGTGACCCGCACATACTGCTAGCGACATCTTTTGTAATTAATCAAGAACTGGTTTTTTAATTAGCTCTGGTGACACAGACCTTCAGATATGGACTATTGCAGGGAATAACAACATTGTACGTGGTTGGTACTATTTTTAGTGCCAGTTGTAGGAACATTGCATAGCAATAGTTGTTTTTTTTAAACATAGGAATCCCAGTTTTGTGTTAATTAACACCTCTTTCATTGAGACGCCTCTCTCATTTAAATGCACATACTAGACATGTTTTGAAAGTAATACATGCCTAGGGTTTAGAATACGGTAATCATTGTGGCTGATGACAATTTGACTAAACATTTTTAAAACCAACAGAAACAAAATAAAAATCATGAAAATATGACAGAAAACACCATGGCCCTTTTTCTTGATGCATCACAATAATCTGAAGAAATATAGCCCTACTATTGACCTACAATAGAAAAATCATTTGTGTCCACGAGTCACATAAAGTTCGAACTCAACAGTTGTTATGAGTCGACATGTTCACAAATATTTACGTTTAAACAAACCGTATTTTTCTTCCTATACAGTAGAACTTCCAATTAAGACTACCTCTTTACTGAGACAACCTCTATAGTAAGACCACTTTTCACAGTCCCAAACCTTCATAAAGCTGCCAAAATGGACCTCTGCATAGAGACCACCTCTCTATTGAGACCACCTATTAAACACTAGGCCCAACAGTGGTTCTACTGTATCAGCATTGCGGCCCGGTTCGTCCTACTTCATGACCCCGATGACATCATCAGTTTGTGTTTGCACGACACACAACCACGCCTGCTCCTAGGTATGCTGCTTTCATATGGATTTCTGATGAGAAGCTCAATACTCACAATCACGTCACTAAAGCTAGGGTCTGACAGTCCAACATATCGAAGCCCAATCAGTTACGGTATTATAGCCATTGTCAAATGGTGCAGAAATTTCAAATACAGTAAAACCTCTCTATTAGGACCACCTTTGGGCCCAGTGTTAGGTGGTCGCAATAGAGAGGTGGTCTCTATATAGAGGTTTATTTTTGTAGAATTATAAAGGTTTGGGACCGTGAAAAGTGGTCTTATTCTAGAGGTGGTCTCAATAGAGAGGACGTTATACTGTAAATGTAGGATCATGTATGCTTTCATCTTTGTATTCCTGCTCTACTTCGACACAGTAAAAATTTGGTAATAAAGATTCGTTACTGTTAGACTACAGGCTGGGACTAACTCTCTGCTTTCAAACTCCATGTAATAAATGAGAATGATGATGACAAGCGAAACACCTACATACATATAGCATGCCTATATTGGATCGTACATACTTCAGCGCTATCTTCTCATTCCAAGCGTGTAATACATCTACATTTTCTAGCTTTCACCACGAAGTCAAGATCTTAGAACCAACATGACAAGCATTGAGTTTTGATCACCTAGTCCTTTATGTAGAGCATTTACTTACATATGCAGTGCACCTATTACTGTATCGATGGATGTGAGCTATGGAATGTCTTTTGAAATGAACTTAGAGAAAATTATGATGATTAAAAATCTTTTCAAAGCCAATTTCAAATCCATTGATGCAGTTTCCACTACCCGGTCAATGATAGAGCAAATCGCGGAAACAATTCCTTACAAGGAGCAAAATGGTTTAGTGGTGAAGCTGATGGCAATTGTGACAAATACATGTATGTACAGTGTACAACGCTCATATGGGCCTTTAATATGTTTACCATACACAAATAATACTAACAGAAGATAATGTCTTGAAATGGAACACATTCATTCTGAGAGAGTGATCAATAGATGCAGTGACGCACAGACACAAAATTCAACTACAGTAGAACCTCCAAATAAGACCACCTCTCTATTGCAACCACATAACACTGATCTCATGAGTGATCCTAATAGAGAGGTTCTACTGTATAGTGGTACATCATGCAGGAGCTGCTGGGATTCAAACCCTGGACCACGTGTGGAGAACGCATCCCCTTATTGCCAACTACCTACACCTAAGCCAATCAATTATGGGGTATCCATGAACATTGTACTATGGCGTACCCATGTACATGTACAATCCTGGATAATCATCATGTGCCCACCATGTGAGCATGACACCAGCAGGAGCAGGAGACTCCGCTTATCAGGGCGATGTTTGCCAGGTAAATATTGGCTGATGTCTGTGCATCTGGCCGCGGAGAGCGCATTATTAACAGACTCAATGTAGGCCACGGCTTAGAGACCTTATACAGGGTATCGTCGAAATGTGTCCGCTGCATCTCCATCATCAAAACGTTTCCAAGAGGCGGATTTTAAACATGAATTTTGCGTGCACTCCTTGTCCAGAGATGTGATTAAACATTTTGTATGGCGCACTTTACAGTACAACCTCTTAGCACCACCTTTAGGGACCAGTGTTAGGTAGTCTCAATAAAGAGGTGGTCTCTATGGAGAGGTTCGTTGTTTTGTAGCTTTATGAAAGTTTGGGACAGTGAAAAGTTTTTACAGAGGTGGTGTTAATTAGAGGTTCTACTGTAATTGATTCCGTTGACTCTAGTCTTGTTTTACCTCCTGCGTGGGTCGTTATTTGACCTACTCGGCATCTTGCATGATGCATGGACCTCGGCTACTCACAGAGGTCGTGGCGACAATCACGAGGGGCGCGGCTGAGAGTGAATAATGCATTTATCACTGGCTATTATGAGCAGACTTGTTACGCTGGATTACTGCTCAGGGTGGGAGACGGCAGGTGTAGACAGGAAACCGGAGTGTAGAGTGGAACCTGTCTTTGTGCACATCTGCACGTATAATGTAAATGTAAATGTGTTGTATTTTCAAACTTCTCTTTCTCTCACGCGTCTTTTTAGCAAATATATTTCTTCCAACGATATATATATATATATATATATATAACTGAAGCCAGGTTTTACAACCCTAAGCTTCCATTTGACTATATCAAGTGGCCCTAACGGGACTCAAACTCATGACCCCAAGATTGCGAGACCAGAATGATACCATCATCCCAAACTGCTCGAAATAGAAGTTAGAAAATGTATGCACAAGCACGGGGAAACACACATAATCATATCGTAAATGTGTTGGTTTATGCTTTCTTCCTCACTATGCAGGATCAGACGACTCTAAATTCACACCAGGTGATTGGCAGCATCCGTGTCACACAATATCTTACTCAACTCCCCGGGGAGCATGCAGCTCATCGCTACCATAGCGCAGACGTGCTAATCACTCACATTGACATTCATACACCTGACCTGTACCTATTTAACATGTAGGTACCATGGAGCAGCGTGCAACCTGTTACAGGTAAGTTTGCTCAACAGTCAACACCTACCACCAGACCTGACTGGGGTTCAAACCCACGACCTTATGGTCCTGAGTCCAACTCCCTATCCATTCAGCCACGGAAGGAAAGCATACAGCACATTGCTCCCGTAGCGCAGACGTGCTTATCAATAAACATTAGCGTTCATTAGCGTGACCTGCACATGTTTAAAGTTTAAGTACCATCGACCATTGCTTAGGACCATAGCTTAGTGCAAAGGTTAACAGAACGAAAAGGTCAAGAGTTCAATTACGAGTATAGGCAATGGGTGTGTCTTGACTGTACTCAAATGTTTGCTAACTTCTCGGTGTATCACACATTAGGTAGGAGCCGGTCATAAGAGTTTATGATATTGTAAATGGAACCTAGTGCAGAGCACCTAAATGGTAACCATGTAACACATACAAATGCTCCAAATGGGAGTTCCCCATGTAATAATGCATTCTTAGCATCGGGATTCATCATACAAGAAGACAAGAACCTACTCCGATGCTTCTTTCATCCTACAAAAGCGACGGTTCGATTACAAATTACATATATTGAGTTATAGTTAATATTAAATAATCACATTTGAATGTTCATATGTTTGAGTATTCTTTTTTCCCTTCTGTATTCTTTTTTACTATAATTTTTGCTAAACAGAACAAATTAAATTAAATTAAAATAAATAGTTTTTACTACATCATTGAAAATCACATAACTGACGTACTGTGCCATCAAAGCCTGAAGCAGGTGAAAGTCCGCCTAAATCATCACTTTTGCATGATGAAAGAAGCATATGAGTAGGCTCTTGCCTTCTTATATGGGAGTTTTTGTGAAACCAAGATTACAAATGAAGTAGAAAACTATAGCATGTTTACAGTCATAAAAAACACTACACGTTAACAAATTTACCATATTTGGGTATTTTCCCCCCTCTTCTTTTTTACTATAATTTCTAAATTATTCACAATCATGTTGGACATCATTTGATTAAAAATATCTTCGCTTCTTATGCGTCAATGAATGGACTGAGTTACGACATGATTAATAATATGTTTGACATTTGACAATCATTCTTATGGATAGAACTATTCAAGTGCAATCTATTGTTATGTGCGTAAAAGACAAAGAGAAAGCCCACACACCAAGCCTATAATCACTTCTGATTATGATAAACAACTATTCTGTCAATCAACAACAACAACAACAACAACATAACTTATCAGCAATCCCACAATAATTAATCATTACCGAAAATAGTCCATTTGTACTCAAATTAATTAGTAACTCTCCCCATTGAAACGTATTCAGGCCACACACTATAAAACACAGCAGCAAGACAGGACATCGTTCATGAGCTAATCCATAGTTAATGAATTGTAATATAATACGAGAAAACGACACATTTGCACATAGATAAGACTCCATAACTGTCTTTTTAATAAAGGGCAAGCGCCTACTTAGGCTTTCCCATAGTTTATGGTGCTTGTTTGGCCATATGATGTCATCCCATAGTTATTTTTCTACATACATGTAAGGCTAGGTATTGTATGTATTAACAAGCAAAAAAAAATGTATTTTTTTTGTTGCCATTTATCATTGCAGTTTCAGCTGGATCAAAATACTGTTATTATATTGAATGATGCAAGATATAAGGCAATGCCAGATATATAGGAAGGGGGCGCCACATGTCGAATAAAATCAAATTGCGCATGAAACACTTGTATGTCAAAACCCCAACCTGGCTGTAAAATGTTCACGGATCGGTTAAAAAATATGTGGAAAATTGTATGCAGGGTATTCAGACGCATTCACGCAGTTTAATTTGTGGAAAAAAAATGAAAAACTGCAGAAATGCTTCTGAATAGGACCTATAAAAATGGAACTACATGCATTGCTTTGCCATGTAAATGCATTGACTTGCATAGAAGAACTCCATATACGAAATGGATGTGTAAAAACTGTTCAGTTACTATGAAAACACAATCCAGACTTACTACTTCATGAAATTCCCAAATATTCTGGTTGGAACTACATTGTATTGCATTCAGTTCCACATTTTGACTGAACATTTACAATTTGCATGATTATAGTGTGTTAATGGGTACAGTTAAACTTCAGTCTATTTCTACAGTAGAACCTCCAATTAAGACCACCTCTCTATTGAGACAACCTCTATAATAAGACCACTTTTCATGGACCCAATCCAAAATGGACCCGAACCAAAATGAACGTCTGTATAGAGACCACCTCTCTATTTAGACCACCTAACACTGGTCCCAAAGGTGGTCCTAATAGAGAGGTTCTACTGTACTATTCAATAGCATTCCTTTCCGACTCAATCCCACTTCTCCCAAGATCCATAATCAAACTGCACCCCAGGGGCAGACACAGTACAGACTGCTGTGCTTGACGTCTAAACAAGCCCACTAAAAGAAGCTTGCAGAGGGGGGACATTTGTACCTACCTCTCTGATTAACTCTTGAAGCGATGCCATATTTGTTTTCCCATCAATTCCTTTAATTGCCCCACTCTCCTGCCCGCCACCTGACAAACGAGGGGTCTAAATCCAGTGCTCCACCGCGGCCTCAGGTTATGTGAGTTAATTTTGCATGATAATTTGCCAGTACAAATGACAGGGCAGCATGAAACTAACCGTTCAGCGCCACTTTGCGATCCCTCCAGGGACTTCGATCACCATTTTTGTTCTCATTTAGGCTGCCGTATTCAGTTCAGGCAGCACTAATATTGGCTTGAATTTATACAAATTTTTATTTTGTACCATTGAGCCTTATGAGATAGGTGATGGGTCAATTCACCTTATTAAAAAATTAATGTCCACATAATACAGTGTTAGTAAGTTTTTACCTTGAAGATTGTTAACAATTGTTTATATGTAAAATTTATGTAAAATTACATCGTTTGTTGCAAGAAGTCAGTCACCGAATAACAAGTACATGTATGTGCACGCATAAGAAATTAAAAAAAACACGGTATGAACTGAAAGTGATTACTGTTTGTTCACAGTTATGTAACTGTAGTTACACAAAATATGTATTATCTTACGTTGTTGCATACAAAATTGTGTTGTTGTTTTTCACCATTTTATCAGTCAATACGACATTGCCATGGGTGCAATTTTGCAGCCCCAAACCATAACACATCAATGAACCAACGTTTTATCCACTATTTTCGTTCGGAACATTATTACACTAGTCATTTTGTACAGTCGGCGAATCCTATACAAAAGTGATTGTTCTCATCAAATTCAAGTATACAACAGTATATAGCCAGAATTAATGGAAGTATATTACTCCGAGGTACCTATATATACATAGATTAATCCAAATTCAAATTCTGAAAACATAAGATTGGTTCTTTGAATGACTGCAGTCAGATGAGCACGTTATGTTTAGTATGTGTAGTGCCCGCTAGATAGCGCTTTTTTCAGTTTGTGCGGTTGTCAGTAGTGTTTTGTATCGTTATTGTTTATGCCTATATACTGTATTTACTGTGTGTGATTCTGTGTCAAGCTATAGGCATATAATTTGTAAATGAAAATATTGTACAAAATCCAACGTAGGTTTTCATTTATAACCATAAATTAAAAGTATAGATAAAAATGCTGAAACGAGTACGGAGATTCCACGTATTACTGCAAATCAGGAGCAATTACATTGAGGAGAAAATCATCAGTCACAGATATTGGCACGTGAGGAGCATCGAATGGCGAGGACAAATTAAAACATGCATGTTTTCTTTACAGAACTAAATGCATCATGTCTTAATTTGTATTTTGGCAGACTAAAATCGCTTGTTGACAGATAAGTCTTGACATGCGAGTAACACATTGGTTCGCCTAAAAAAATGATCGCCCAAACATCTGTCAGACACATCTCATCAAATCTGCGTAATTGCAATTAAACCCTTGAGTAGAGTGAATGAGGTTTCTTACTGTGATACTGATTTGAAATTAAAAACGTACAGAATTACATTCATTAAACTAAAATTCATATGCTTTGATTTTAAGCAAAATCGTTGGGCCAAATGTCGCTATGATTTTCCGATATAAAAAATACCCATAACTTATTCTGTATAGATCAGGCACGGTTTATTTTGAAAACACATGTTCTCTTGAATTGCACATAACATGCATTATATAGGAAATAATTATGAATGACTTTAATGTGCAAAAAGTGGTCAAGTACAAGAAATTCTACAGTTGTAACATGTAAAAGACTGATTGAGAACTTCGATAGGGACATAATGAATGCATTTATGGGTTCTATACCAGCACCGTCAAATACAATAAGCTTGAAAAATTCATGGATGAAGTTATATCTTTAATCTAACTTGCATCCAAATGTTCTAAGATTTAGAGATTAACAAAATCGTTTGTATGCTCGAATTGGAGACATACAAATACTAATGGTTACATCCCCTACATATACAAACTAAAATTTCTACATCTCTATCTAATAGCCTAAATATCCTAATGTGTATGCACAATTGCCTGTTCCTATAGTGCTCAAAAATGTATTGGAGCAATGATATACATGTAGTACAATATATATTCAGTGATGCGGTCTTGACTTGACAAGGACAAAAGTGCCGTTACAGTCTGTTTGTGACAATGTTTCTAAACCCAATATAGCCTTACTTACAAAAACTATTTTGGGGGATGTTTTAACTGGTTTCATTAAAGAGGTTTTGGTTTATTGTTCATTAAATATATATTATACTATTATAGCCTAAATATACATATTCCCAACACTTCACAATATCTACACACATAGTACCTACTGTAATAATGATAACATATGGTCAATTTGATTAATCAAGAGACATGGCCACCATCACAAGGACTACTGAATGCATGGGACAGCAGGACAACTCTCTATGAACAACCTAGTGAGAATGCCCTGCATAAAAACGCACTGCACGAGTGCAGAAGTTCATTATGACGCACCCTGTCCCTCTATCAGTGTCTATTCTGAAGTGAATTTGCAAAATTAGGTCAATTAATACGCACAGATTGCAATCGAAACAGAAAAATTTCATTTCTGAGCATACAGTGTAACCTTACATGTGTGGTGTGGACATTGATGATTTCTTTGCCACATTTTCAAGATCCAGTGTCAACGAAACTTTGCTCATGAACAGCACTGACCGTTGTGACCAAAGTGTGCAGGGTGGCAGAGGATCATCCGCATTAGCATGATATACCATTTCATCATTTAACCAACACCTTGCTGATCGGAAGTAGTCTCATCTTGTTATCTATCACATTCACAAACCATAAGTAATAACTCAGATTATAAAAAAACAAGGCATATATCCAGTACCTAGAAATACGTATGTAGCACGAGGAATAAGATATCATATTCCTGGTATTCCTTATAGTTCTATATGTAAAAGACAAATCAGTGGGGTTTTTGTGGTTTTTTTTAATGAGGGGAGGGTGTTATGAAGTTTTACATATGCTGATGGATTTTGTGGGGCATTAATTAAAAACAAATCTCAACCCACTATCCTGGATCGGCCACTGGGAGAATGGTGAAAAAGAACTAACCGCTCCACACGACGCTAACACATGGCGGTTTCACTCTACTTTTATTGGGGCAAAGATCAAGGGGAACTGCTACGAAAATGACATTAATGGCTGTCCAAATAACATTCGTTTTAGAAAGGTATGGCAAATTAGATATATTATTTCTTCGTAATGTGTTTTTAATGCCATACACTTGGGTTGGAAGAACGATAAGCCTATTATTGACCTATTTTCAAAGAAATAGGCCACAAAATGGCAATGAAACGCACATTCAAAATACAATACCGACAATTGAATTTTGAAGCTTTTTCCATGCATATCAAACAAGGTGACTGCGACGTTATCGATGGTGTAATCAATTTCGAATTTCATGTTACACGTAATGAAAAAACTTTTTTAAAGCAGTCAACAACACACCATGGTTTAAAATAGGAAATGACTTCACCACCAGTTTAAATTAAGTTCCGTTTTCGTGACATGAAGAGTCTTACCGTATGCTCGTAATAGAGAAAGTTTATTTATGTGATTTCATTTGAATCTTTTACGTGATCAAAGAGAATGTGTTGAATAGATTGAATAGGCTATTTATTCTCATCATGATCATGCAGGTGCATTGCCAGTGGGTTGTGGTACTCGATAATGACATTAATCCATAACTTTTTTTAACCTTCAATACACAGTGAATAGATAATGAACGAGCTAAAAACTGATCAAAGTGAACTTTTTGTGATGCAGCAGCACAAGCGCTGTTGTATTCAGCAGAACCCGGCCCCCTCTGTATGATGACTGCCTCTCTCTATTTGTTCTTCTATGACTAATTTTCTTAGACACCTATTATTAAAATAAGAATTTTTAATAGGGAAAATGTGTTAGTCAAAGCTACTGCCTCGACATTCCCCAAAGTAGTCTTTGTAAGTACAGTAGAACCTCAAATTTAGAACACCTCTCTATTGAGACCACCTCTATAATAAGATCAATTTTCACGGTCTCAAACCTTTATAGAACTACCAAAACAAACATCTGTGTAGAGACCACCTCTCTATTGAGACCACCAAACACTGGTCCCAAAAGTGTTTCTAATAGAGAGGTTCTACTGTAGAGTTTTAATGCGTTTAGAAACATCGTCACAAACAGACTATAACGGTACTTTTGTCCTTGTCAAGTCCAGACCACATCATTGAAGTTGGCTGCCGGACTGTCAGAGGCATTGTCCTGATGTCCGCTGTGGTGACGCGGAGGAAAGTACAAGAAGAGTGAATTAAAAGCTGTGATTGGTGTGATTGATTATCAGCGACACCAGCGACCCTGGGATAATACATCAGTGGGAAGTGACAGGACCTCACACCCTTACAACTGTCCAACTATTAATTAATGGTCCGATGAAAAAAAGATGAGCTTGTGTGCCTGTTTTAAGATGAGATCAGCAAAATAACAGAAAGGTCATTTTGCAATCAGCATCACAGGAGTCGAGACAAACAGGTAATAGAGGGTCTGTGATGAACATGATATGCACGATTATAACGTAGTGAAACTAGTAATGATTGATGTATTTACCTGTTCTTTTCCTATTGGACAGTCATTTGTGGATTTTGACTGGAGTTTTACAGCAGTAACTTTGTTTCCCCCAAGTTTAGTTTGCAGTGGATAATATGAAAATTTTTAAGTATCAGTAAGGTAATCTGACTATCCAAAGTGTATAATTTTATTTTTCAGCTGTATTCTTGAGAAAATGAAAATTTGTTCATTCATTAACGTTTTTGAGCTCCTAAAGGCTACTTTTTAAATCAAAACACCAATTTTTTAATTTGAAAATGAGCCTTTAGGAGCTTGAAAACGTGAATGAAGAAAATCAAAATTTAAGTTTTAAAACACAATAAATTCAATAATAAAAAAAAGTTTTACAAAAAAATTTCATTTTCTAAAGTATACAGCTTAAAAATAAAACTATACATCATAGATAATGAGACCTAGTGCAGTAGCCCAAATATATAGAACATAATTGTAAGATGATCAATAGGTTGGATTCTCGTGTACTCCTCTGCTGTTTGCAAATGACCGCTTCTTCCCTCATCAGGCGTTCATTAAACAAGACAAGTCTCTGTAAACTCAAGTGCCCACATGTTAAAGTTTAACTGTATTCTCCGTACTAAATAAGGCCACGCTATGCTGTATTATAAAGACTAAAGTGCTGTTTGTATAATGATGCAAGCTTACATGATGACCACCACATGTGACAGTCACATACACTGACCTTGGTCTAATTCTATTCACCAGTTGACAGCAAACGCCCTTGTCCTAATTAGCTCCGTCTGCACGTGTGCATCTTCCTCAAAAGTCCCTTTCTCTTTTCAACGTTTACATATAGCGGCAGATTAAGACCCTGAACAAATTTCATACTTTGAAAAGGTTATGACTGTTAGAAGAGGTAAATAAATCTCTACAAAATGATACTCGTCTCATTAAAGATGAGGATTTGTTCAGTTGCGTCATTTGCAATCAAAGATCACACTTGAGCTATTTTTTTCATCATGTCATTCACATCTTGTCTTATGTATGTCCTTGGAAATCATCATAATTTCATGAAACTTAAGACAGAAAGAAACAAAAGATTCGTCTATGTAATGCACCTTTTATTTGTGATATACATGTATTTTGATATTTTAAAAAGTTATGTAACAAGAACTGAAGGTTGACGTAATATCCTTTAGCGTTCAACAAACTTACGCAAAATTGTAAAAAAATGTGAACTACATTGTATGCTTTAACATAGATCCAGACTGGGCAGCCAGGCCACACCCTCTGAATGAGGAATAATTAGGGCCTGTTTAAAATAAATTTAGGATTTGATTGATAGCTGGCAAAAATGCAATTCAACCTGTATTGAGTGGTGTAATATGTTCACTAGTTGAGTACATTAAAACCATGAGGCTATTTATGAGGAGTTGTTGAAATAAACCACTTTGATAGATATGACTCGCGGAGTCATAGTTCAAATGTAAGAGATCCAAGGCATATCTATACAAGAGGTTAAAAGTTTACATATGAGAGTATTTGAATAAAGAGATCAACATACAGTTATATGCAAAGACTTCAAGTTCTATTTTATGTGTTTTTCCCCAAGTTTGCACGTTGATATAATTTTATTCTTCTCTCTCTCTTTTCTATGATAGCTCCTATCACTGTATAGACATAGCTGAATACAGGTTTTACAACCCTGAGCTTCCATTTGGATACTCTTGCTTGCCATAGAAACGAGAGAGAGAATAAGATTCAGATTCTATGTATTATTAACTAAATGGTATAATGATCAGTGCACATTAAAATGATATCGTTAAAAACGGTCGTAGTAACTAGGACAATATGTACAAAACCTATTCCGATTCAAGTCTAAAATGTCCCAAAACCAGGATAAAAACCAAATGCTGATTTTGTCTGAACAACGAGAGCTTGCTTTTGAAGCTTTGTGTAGGGGAATAATGAAGATAACTGAAAATAAGTTTTTGCACACAAATGCTATTGTACGTTTAAAACGATTGAACTAACATGTGAAAAGAGACAGCCATTTCAAAACATCAAGGAAAACAGGAAATACAAAAGAGCTGACCAAAGTCCACTTTTGATGATTTCTTGACATAAATGATGATGACCTTAACTGTCCAAAAACTTTTAAGATTTGACTGATTGAAGAGTGTCATACTTGGCTTGCTAAAACTTCTGTTCATAAAACAGAGCATCTATAGTGCATGTCGTAATTCTTTCATTTTTTTTCTTCTTTTTATGCACAACATTTAAACCTATAAAATTTATTACTTAAACATTTTTGTCCATACTTCATGATTACTGCGCAGTGTTCACCATTTTTGCTTTAACATCATACAAGTTATGAGTGTATATTGCTTTAACACCACATCAGGCAAAGTTTGGAGAAAATTTACTCAGCATATCAAGACAACACAAATTGGCAGCAAAGTTTGTTATAAAATAACAAAGTTTCAGATTTTATGACAAGGTATAAAACTAAACTATTGAACAAATTTTGGAGCGAAGAAGACTTTTAAATCATTTACAACTAAATACCAAAGTTTTGAAACCAACTATAAGATTTAAAAAAAAATTATCTGTCCCTGCAGCTGGCAGACGTCGTCAGCCTTATCATTTACTCTAAATTCTTTCATGAATTGTCAAATTGAAAAACACCATAGATGACAAAAAAATCAGTTCATTTTGCAAGGCCTTTCATGGCAGACGTGTTTAATGGCTGTTATCGTCACGGCGATGACCTCTGACAGCTGCTGACCAGTGGTCATCACCAGGCGACTGACCACAAGTACAATGGCCACAATGACCAATAGTACAATGGCGCAGCCTTTGATGCATGTAACCCTTTAAGCAACAGAAAAAAGATCTTATGATGCAAAGACCATTTCAAGCACTTGCTTTGTTGCATCTGACGTAGATCTCGATACTATTCCAACCATGGATCTCTTCAATGCATGGTTAATTCCCGATAAAAAATAACGGAAATTCCTGTATACCATCTGGGTTTTCATAGTCAAATGGTAAAGAGCCTATTTGACTGAATTATCCTTCAGTTTCACTATCATATATGTTCCTATCACTAATACTTGAGCAGTAATAATGATCCAACATAATCAAGTGAAATATTTATCACCTTACATTTACATAAAAACAAACAAAATAAAAAACAAAAAACAAAATCATAAATAGGATTGGGCTTAAGTAAATACACGTCCATCAGTTCCATGGCACAGATTCAAAATAATAGGATTGTTTAAATGGGAAGTATAAAAGGCGGGATGAGTCAAATTGGACAGTTTATCAATCTGACATACTCATTATGAAACTGCAAAGAATGGCTCTACTTTCTTACAAGAAAAATTTTCTCATGATATTTCTTCATCTACGCGATGATTTAAACCAAAATTTAAAAAGGGCATGATAAGAATTTAGAAAATAAGTAGTATAAAATAACTCTTCCTCAAGAATAGCCCATAGTACCACCCTATAGATTATACTAGCTCTAGAACAACAAGCCCCGAGGCAGGTAATGCTAAAGCGAGCATCGTCACATAATACCATAGCGCACAGTGTGCAATCCCACCATCAACTGTCTCCCCGGGCAGCCATAAAGAGGTGACCGAAGCTCTCTCACAAGCCGTAAAGGGTTAACCGTCACTTAACGTCCAATAGCATCAAAACACACACGCGGCCGCCATTGGAGACGACATCGCCATAACGACCCTCCTGGGGCAAGCCCCTCCCCAGAACAGGTGTCCTCCCCACGGTCCGCCACATGCCTGCCACAATAGGGCAGGAGAGGTCACAGCGCGCTTTATGGGAATACCATTTGTAATACAGTAGAACTTCTCTAAAGGAGACGACGAGGTGTTTTATTCTTAGACTTTTTTGTCATACAGTACATCTGCCTTGGAGACATCAAGCTAATATAATGCATTGGTAACTTAAGAAAACAAATTGTTAAAAAATGGACAGCTGTATATTTCAAAGAATGATTTTATTGATTTTTAATTTTAGACAAGTTTTAATTTGTGCTATCAACATAAATTTGAAGCTATAAAATGTCATGTCATGTCAACGATAGAATATGGTAAAGGTTTAGTCTGACAATGTACTGACAGATGGACTAATGAGCCGAAACTAACTCTTGTTAGGCAAAATTCACATATCAACACATCCATCTATTTCAAATCTAATCTATGGTCTCTGCCAATGTTTTACTTACAATGTAACAAGACATACAGATAACTCATAACATAAAGTCAAATCACATCCTACAAGTTCAAGAAGCATCTACATGTACTTCTTGTGAAGTTGAAAGCAAGATAGGCACACACACAAAGTTTTGCCGACAAGGTATTTGCAGCTAAAATAAAAATCGAAATCTAAGTATTATTCTATTCTATTTTTATACGTTAATTCCTAATATGAATAAGAAAACTTATGTTTACTTTAAAAATTGCTCACCACTGATTAAAGACTATAACTCAGATCATTGTCCTGACCAAAATCAAGATATGTACAGTAGAACCTCTCTATTAAGACCACATTTGAGACCAGTGCTAGGTGGTCTCAATAGAGAGATGGTCTCTATACAGCTTCATTGTGGTAGCTTAATTAGAGGTTTGGGACCATGAAAAGTGGTCTTATTACAGAGGTGGTCTCAACAGAGAGGTGGTCTAAATTGGAGGTTCTGCTGTATACAAGGTCAAGATGAGGCTTCCACACTGCAGTGATGACACAGAATGCAGATGGCCATCTGAGCTGGGCCGAGCTGGGAGCCTGTGCTGCCCAGGTGGCCACACTCTCCCAGGTCCTCCACCACAGTGAGGGGGCCAGATGCTCGGAGCCCTGTCAGGTGCAGCCCTCCCAGGCCAGTCTTCATCACGCCAAGTCCACTCCAACAACACAGACATCCAGGCCTGTTCGATAGAGAGTACTTCATAGTCATCATCAAATAAGGCGGTTGCCTGAGTTGTTTATGATTTACGCCTCAATATCTCTCTTTGTTGTCCATTTTCAGTACAATAAAGTCGTTGTGCGCGTGCGTAATTATAGTAAATGAGATCAGCTGCACGGTTTGTGGTATCCAAGATCAACAGAGCGCAGATTGTTATGAAGCAAGAGACCCACAGACCCATGGCTGTGTGATACAGGCTACAGGGAGGATAATTTCATAGCTCTCGTCTTTTTCTTTCTTGTTCGTGCATAATGAGTTAATAGAGTCAAGTCCTATAATTGTTTCGAGTCAATTCCCATAATTGGTTGGAGTCAATTCCCATCATTGACGCACAGGAATACATTTTGTTTTTATGTCAGGTTTTAAAGTGGTGTGAGGCTTAATGATGGCGATTGTGTCCAGGCGTTCATGCACACAATGATAAACACTCTTTTCATGTCTGCTAATTATGGATTTCTATAATGTGATGGTTGACACCAAACATGCAGCATTGAAAACATCAAGTGTCAAAAATGTAATGCCTTTCTGTTTCAAGCTATTTTTTTCTAGACATCTCCTTTTCTTTGTAAGGTGACACATTGATGAGCATCAGATAAGATTGTTAAAGTGATTGTTAAATGAACACTTTCAAGAAGCTTGAGTTACTATGATGGTTGGTTTCATATGGCATATCTAATTATAGTCAGTCACATCTTCGCCAGACTCTTAATGCAAACATTCTGCTTCATATGTAACAAAAAACAGAAAAATCCACTGATTCCCCATTTCTTGAAGGTTTGGGACAGTAATGTCGTCCTATTTTAGAGGTGGTCTCAATAGAGAGGTGGTCGTAATTGGAGGTTCTACTGTGACCTACTGTATATACTAATATGGAAGAAGTTCACTCAACACCAACCATCTGCATGTGGACCACAATGTCCTAATTGCAATCTATTCATTTACTAACCCTTCCAACAAATAGTGTCAAATCATGCCAAATCAAATCTAATATAACAATACATTGGTTCTTCCTCCAGTGACATGCCATGACGCCCTCCTATGGGGACATTGTGTAAACATATGCAGATGATGGGAAGATTAGAATAGAAGTTGTTATGATTTTACATAACTTGCTGGGTCCTGGTCTGTGTAGAACTGACCCTGGTGGAATCTGTACCATTCATACTTGTCACATTTCTACCCCAATCAAACATCTGTTACACAATCACATGCAATTTGTCATTAGAGGGAATATTGCAAAGTTGCACACCAATGCATAACCTATACTGACAGTGGACATGTACATATATAATGATGAAGGTTGTTGTTGAAGTCTGCCTGTCCTTCTAAATAATTCATTAGTGTATCTACCAGTAGACCTCATACTAGCCTAACACAATTAGGCCTGGTATTATTTCATTAATTAGCAAAATAATGAGAACTATCTTATAGGTCTAGCCTCATACTTAAAATAGGGAGTTCACGTATGAACTCTGTATCATATCAGGTTGTACCTCTATCACATAAGCACTGGAACACTAATCAGGTTTAAATGAAGCTGACACCAAGTACATTGTGAACACCAAATATGAAATCATGACACGCAGTATAGATGATGACAATGATAGTGTTTAATCATTTAATAGTGACCAAAGAAGCTCCTGTGTGAGTGAGTGAACTGCAAGTCATGTATTGTGATGTACACGTGTACGGATAAAAAATATCCTCACACTAGAGATGCTGATGTGTTTTGTTTGGGTATTACAATTCATCTTATCAAAAGAAACTTAAACTTTGTAAATTAAAAACAATTAGCTTTTAAATTATATTTATTTCTTTATGAAAGGCCTATTCAAAATTGCTAAAATGCAACAGGAAATTTCACGTCTCTGACTTCTGTTTCATCTAAGAATAGCAACTTATTAAGTTCTATGAAGGACAAAGCAAATATAAACACTTAAATACAATGGCCAATGGCGAGCAATAAAAAGTACAACTGTCATACTTCGGAATTTCTAACACTATACAAGAGGTCACTTCGGGCTACAAAGTCATAAAAATGGTAAAGTTTGACGGTACTTGTATGATTTTTACGATTACGATTTTTACGCCCACGTCAAACTCATAATTGGCGATTATCGTGGCCTGCATATATATACTTAATGCTTATCGGCCGCTCAAAATGTTTACATCTCACGTGACTTTCCCATTGTGTGTTCAATAACAGGTCCGGCGGTAATCACAGGGATCATCGTCAAAGCCTTCAATCCGCTGCTCGACACGCCTTTCATCTTTCAGGCATGCCTACTCCCCTAATAACAATAGTGGGTAATATCCGCCACTCGACGATCCTCAAAAAAAAAAACTCCATGCCATAATGGATTGGGCTTCTTGGCTGTCATTGGCTGGGGCGGCGGCCATATTGGCGGCCATTTTAATCACGCTCTCCTTTTTTTGGCGAGGAGGAAGTTAAACGGGGCGACTTTCTCCTCTGTGTGTGGCTAATGAATGGCTATCGACCGCGAGCAGAGGCAAGTGCGGGATATTGCCTCCAAAATGCATGAGGAAATGCGATTATTGCATGCCTTTGTAACTTCTCTGCTGCGGGGAGATCGCAGGATGCCTTTGTAAGTTTCCTGCTGCCAGGAGATTGAAAGGCAGTCGATGACAGGAGTGGCTCTCGTGATTAGATATCAAAGAGCTCTTGTTTTTTCAGAACTGCTAGAATACCATCCGACTGTTTACAAGGGTCATTTGTAATGAGCCTTACCAAGGTACATCGATGGAATCTAAAACAAATGGCACAAACTTGACAAAATTAAGTCAGCCGGCAATAGATGTACATGTATAACATACTCCATTGGTGGTGGCCGAAGTGCTTATTCTAGAGCCTATAAAAAATTCTTGTTCTAACAATGTTTAAGTCAATCTTAATTGTCCATCCTAATGAAACCCATTGTAAATGCACGTTAAAACAACAGCCACACCCCTATTTAGCTTAAATGTTGACTAACAGTCCATGAGTAAGTTCTTGCATGAAGATAACACTGAAAAAAGACACACTATTGACACTGAAGGAATCTATTTCCATTTGAACATCCAATTTCACTGGGCAAAACTTGTTATAAGTGCAATAATAGACTCTGTGGGTAGATTACTAGATCCATTTTCGTTATCTTCATTAAAACAGCTGTTTGAAAATTGTAAAAGCTCTGAAAGGCAATCAACGTATTGGGAAATTAGTAACATGGAAACAGATATATATTGAAAGCTCGGTAATTGTTAGTACATGTATGTTGCTATCTTTATTATTTGTAGATTTAGTTCATTGGTCATATATTAAAGTTCTAGCAAAGTTCTTATAATATCATCATGATGCTAAGATGACATAAGGGGATTCTTGCAAGTCTATTTGGGCTATATACAACATAGCCACTACATGTTGATTCGGTACCATAAGAAGAGGTCGAGGGTTCAAATGCTAGCAATGTGGGATAGACATAAAGAGACTTGGAGAAAAAAATCATCAAATGTTAATACACGTACTAACAACAAGTCCATTCAAATACAATTCATCTATTCAAATCCTAATATGACTTTGCATAATGATAATACATAGAATTGCATATCCTACTTCAACTAGATGAAAAGTGCTCAGAGAGCACAGCGTCGATAGAGCAACATTGACCCATGGGCAATAAAGATGTTTGCTAAAAGCAATCAAAGCAGAAAAAAAGTCTTAATTGATGCGTGACTCATCCTACATCTATGTTGTTGGCATTGGATTGCAGGTGCTTTTTAAACATGGCTAAAGTAAATATCTATTGCCCATAAGTCGACAATAATATGGTAACACTGTCATCTCTGAGCACTTTTATTCCAATATAACCACTATGCCAATTTGATGGTCATGTTTCGAATAGTATTGAAACTATAGTGGAAAATAAAAATAGAAATAGTTAAAATGGCCCTCAGAAAGGTAAACTCTAATTGGCAAAGTGCCAAAATTAAATAAAATTGATGTTCAGTAGGCATGCAAGCATTGTACAAAGTTTGAATGCTTTCTCATAAGCATCAACAAAACTATTGCAGAAAATGTTGAAAATGGACCTAAAATGCCACTATGGAAAGCACACTTTAATTGGCAAAGTGCCCAAAATCAAATCACTTTGGTGTCTCGTCATACCAAATAGTTGTGTAAAGTTTATACAAAATAGGGCAAAGCATAACAGCTCTAGATTGTCAGGAGACAAACATACATACATAGATAGTTAGATACATACATACATACATACATACATACATACATACATACATACATACATACATACATACATACATACATACATACATACATACATACATACATACATACATACATACATACATACATACATACATACAATGTCATAGTTACAAACGAACGAAACACAAGGCTTTCGCTTCAGCTGCTGAAGCGACACAATGAAAGGATATCTTGTAACAGTTTGAGCAAAATATCACTATCTTTAAATTAAGCGCCTTAAACACATTCAAGCTGAATGCACTGCAACATTATAACTGTTATAATGAAATCAAATGCACACAAAACTCACAATTTATCAATCCCGATGTAATTCTAAGCCACAATTGGTGTCCATAAAACACATTTGCGACAATTGGGCTGCTATGCTAAAAGGCTGAGGGGATTGTCCCGGCCATGTGACAAAGGTGGCCATGTAAATCTTGCCTAATGTGGCCGTAATTGATATAAAGGATGATATAGTGCAATCAAATATAGATGAACATCTGGGCAGCTAGCGCTTGATGAATGGCAGAGGTGGTAGAGCATGGAGCTGGTACTGGCAGTTGTTGGCCGGTGTACGGTGGTGTCAGTGCACCGGCAAGGCACACCATTGATGATGAACTACAGAAGAACCTCTCTAATAGCACCAGCTTTGGGATGACCAGTGTTAGGTGGTCCCAATAGAGAGTTGGTCTCTATACAGAGGTTCATTTTGGTAGCTTTATGAAGGTTTGGGACCATGACAAGTGGTCTCAATAGAGAGGTGGTCTTAATTGGAGGTTTCACTGTATACGATACATTGTTTGTATGATGAGGGTTGAGCTTAACTTATCATTCTTTTTCGAATCGAATCTGATCAAGAAAACTCTTCATTTTCTGATCAAAAGACTTTTGAAGTCAAAGATGTCATCACTTGGTTGAATTAAAGACACAAAACAAAACATTTATCACCAAAGAGATGCAATCAAATTTAAAATAATATAAATGTAAGGAATTTGAATGTCTGGGTAATACACATATCCCAGTTTTGTAGTAGTAGTCGTTTTTATCATAATTACAAAGTCCACAGCTAATGCCGGTGATTCTCATCAGCTGATACTGCTGCCGTGGCAACAGCTAAGCATCCTCGTTGTCGTTGGCGACGCACTCATTCTCACCCATAAATCACACAAACAAGGGACTGTGACAAGCCACTCAATAAATATATTAATTGAACCAAAAGAGGGCTTGGCGTAAGATGTATAAACTCACATTCAAGTCGGTTTCATCTTTGGTTCATAGTCCACTCTATAGATTGAGCAATCGAGTCAGTTAAATGTAAATGTAAATGTGGTGGTTTATAGTCATGTCAATTTTACATTTTACACAAGGTCATTGGCACACTCAATGATCATCAATTCATCATTTCTCATACACTTGCATCAGTAGCAAAGTCAGCGCACAATGATAATCACTCACACAATCACTCACACACTCTTTCAACCCAATGACCTGTACCTAATCAGCGTGTAGGTGCCACAGAGCGGTGTGCAACTATTAAGGGATGAGTTAGCTCAACACGCACCACCAGACCTGACTGGAAATCGAACCCACAACCTTCTGGTCATGAATCCAACTCCCTAACCACTCGGCCACTGAACCAAACTGGTGGGGGGCCATATAAGTTCTCCAAATGTTATATCCATTGTTATGTATATTGTTGGTGTGTGTCCATTGTTCCCTTGGAAAGATTAGCCCTGTACTACTTGAGCAGCAAAACAATAGAAAAACACGGAATACTCTTTGAGGAGTTGATGTCAAAAAATGTGTGTGTGCCTTAGTGATCTGGTATCAATTGCAGTTGACTCAGTACACTACATCTACATTAATATTAAATTTCTACTGATTGGTACAGGATGAGACCCACAAAATACTTGCAAATAATCTTGTTTAAGCTGTAGTAAAATGCTACTAACTACATCTTCATTTTAGAGGAGCAGATGAGAAAGACTTAGTGTTTTTCACTAAATCTTTCATGCTACCTGGAAAAAAGAATGAAAATTTCACAAATAAGCCTTTTGGCTTTTATAGTTTGATCAATATTCGTCTCACAGCTCCACTGACCGGCCTGTACTCGGGTCTTTACTGTCGTCCTCGACAGCTGTGGTCACGTCACCACATTGTGTCACATTTGACCACAAATGCCATAAACAATCTTTTTATTTACCTTTTACGATATTGCCGGACAGATTTGCTGCCAGATAAAGCTGACCAAAACCAACAAACCGCGCAAACTTTGACATTCTGGGGACATTGGCTTTTTTAATTCAAAGACAACGGCGGAAAACTTTGACCTTGGGGTGTCATTGACTCTCCTTTATCCCTCTCGTGTTGCTCGAGGATTAAAAATGTCAACCCCAATGATCATAAACCTAATAATCGCTATGGTCGACTGCAGCCATATCTGAATAATTGCCCTATTAAGGAAATCAACCTTGAAAACTGGATTGATTTATCATGATAAAGATATTGTTCACTTTCCAAATAACATCATGATTAGGTGATTAGGCAGATAAGACATAACTTTATGTGATCGCAGACTCTGATAAAAACTACCTAAATCTAATTACTTTCCATTTGAAATCAGTCGTATATAGCTGGCTTGCCCATAAGCTGGTATGGTGAGTGATCACATTTGGTTTGGTGAAGGTCCATGTGTATCATTGAATCTTTTTTGTACATGTATACAGAGGCACAGTTAAGATTGAAGGTGGGTATTGAACAACCTACTTGTACATCAAAATTGGTCACATTAGTCAGATGATTGAAGATGCCATTGGATAGTGTGGAACACACAAACAATTTATCTCATGGCTGCACACTGAATATTCCCAAGGGAGTTTATGTGAAAGTGCAATCAGTTTGCATAGCAATAACCAGGTGTCAAGTCCCTTTTTGGAATACCACCCCACAGTTGGCTTTCGTGTTACCCATTTACACGGATCATGAAACTAATACATAAAAACCCTTTCATTCAGTTTAATTCAGCAGTAGAGCATCTGCTCTTCTCATCAATCACATGAATGACAAAGACAAAAAACATAACTATTATGCAATTCAACTGTGTTCTAGATTTATGCTAATCTACTGTTAGAGTGCCTAGATGTAATAACACTCAAAATAATAATGAAAAGCCTTCCCATAGCCTCATGTTAATGCTTGGAACACACATGAAAATGCATGCTGAAATCACATAATTGATTTTACTGCTTCTATATAGGAGCAAACAAAAGCATTCACTTAATCATGCCATAACCCTGAGTGTGTTCATCCCACCGAGTGAATGTGAGTATATAGCATACGAGTCAAATAGACATGCAAATCCCACAAACCTGGATATTGAAATTAGCCATTTATCATTTGTATATTAAGCGCCTGGAATGCTGGTTTTTCTTCATATGGTTTGCGAATTTCCTTGGGACAACGTAGATGCAGATTGATGAGTCGTGTCTATTCATGAGCTGTACCTTTGTACAGTAGAGCCTCCAATTAAGACCACCTCTCTATTATGACCACCTCTGTAATAGGATCATTTTTCATGATCCCAAACTTCATAAACGACCAAAATAAACCTCTGTATAGAGACAACCTCTCTATTGGGACCACCTAACACTGGTCCCAAAGGTGGTCCTAATACAGAGGCTTTACTGTACAAGGTATGCACCCTTTGAGTACATGTCATACAGGGAATTTGATTTTGTGCAATCATTGGTAGCCCAGCAGCTAAAAATTCCTGGACACTGAAAACACATTCACAGCCACACCTTTGTCAATGCACCGTGATTCAATATCAGAACGCATAGGTTATTCACTCCTACGCCTTCATCATTATCCACAAGAAACAAAAAATAGGCTGCAGTTACAAACCCAAGCTTTGAGACTGACTATAACGCTGCTCAAACAGCAGCAATAAGTTTTGAAACACACTGTCCTTGAGAGCGACATGATAGAATTTTCCTGCCAATTTGGTTCACATGTCGCGGAAGCATTTGAGCCATAGCGGGCTCTGCTAATACGACCCCTCTCTCCTGCCGAATTAATGCACCTCGCCCATTTTAATTTGTCACTGTCACTAATTGAATATGAGCTTTTCCAGCGATTGTTGGTTTCTACCCCCTGCAGGTGGCAGCCTGTGGCCAGCTCTCCCGGGTAATTATCAGATGGGGAGTTTCACCCACAGGTGAGCAGCGCTGGCATGCAGCGTTAAGTTAAATGGATGTGAACATGGGCCCCAGCATCATGGGAGGGGGGTATACATGGTCAACTACTATGGTTTACAAACACTATACCATACAGTATACAGTATAGATGACTAGTCATATGACTGGTCATATACTAGAGTCATCTGTATGGTATAGTGTTTGTAAACCATAGTAGTAGACCGTGTATACCCACCTCCTGTGATGTTGGGGCCCATGGTTAAATTAAATGGATTTGAAGGTGAAACTTTAAGTGTTGCCGTGTGTATATATTAAGTCCTGCATCCCCATATGGGAGTCACAATGTTGTATGGATACGTGCACTGTAAAATGACCCAAACGTTTTTTAAAGAGCTTATGGGGTTTTCGATGGGATTTTCGATTGACCTCTCACTTGGTCAAAAAAGGAGGCAAAATTTGAAATGACGATTAAATAATTACTGTGAACATTATGATAATAAAGAATTTAGATTAAATGCACAATTCGACTGAAGAAGACTTTTACATGGATGTGGCAGTTTATAGGGTAATGTTCCTTACAACAGCATGAAAAAATGTGTACTTGCCACATGTTTAGCACTCTGTTTCAGAATCTGGCACCTCTTATTTCAAGGAGACTTGCACAAGAAGAAAGAGCTGCCAATGGATGTAAAGACAACTGGTTGAGTAACATCACATATTTGCACAGCACCAGCCTTTTTACAATGTGGTTGGGCCTTATTTAGTCATCTTCATCAATCCCCCAACATCATGAAGAACTACAGTAGAACCTCTGATTAAGACCACCTCTATAAGGAGACCACTTCTATAATAAGACCATTTCTTGCAGTCCCACACTTTCATAAAGAGACCAATAGGGACCTCTATATTGAGACCATCTCGCTATTGAGACCATAAGTGGTCTTAATAGAGAGGTTCTAGTGCAATTAAAATCTTTCCTTTAGATTGAACGATGAACATCACGCAGGGGCGAGAAACGAACCTTTTTGCCTACTTGTCAAATGTGTACTGTAAATCAGACAAAGGTGATGTAAAAGCCATTGCAGTTATTACAAGGTATCGGATCACCAAAATAAAATCGAGCACACTTGCCCATTAGGCATTTCTTCTTGCCCCATACCAGTGGTACATAGCCGGGTGTTTCGAGCCTTGAATCAGTGTCTAGCATGGGGGCCGGACTTTTACATTGTTGTCAACCAGAGCTTCAGCAGCACGAAAATGGCGGAGAGTTGATAACAAGCGGATAAATTGCGCCTATATTAAACCTGCCAGTCTTCACTCCCATTATCTTGTCATCCGTGTCACTGTCAGCCAATCACACTCAGATTTTTACGAAGGATGGCTGTTTTCATTTCTCAATAGCTATCACGCATACATGTATACATTTACAGAAAGTCCTGACGACATGTTAGCATTGAAAATAATCCATTATGCAATGAAATGTTATTGAAGATGCGTTCTAAGAGATCATCATCCGTAATTTGTACAGAGTTTTCTTTACCGTACAGCCTATGATTCTCAAAGTATGTACACTACTTGTACATAAAATTATCACCTGCTTTCAAATGTTTCAAATGCTATAAATAGAAGCTTTCACATGTTTCAAATGCTATAAATAGAAAGAAACTAACTGTTATAAAACAAATTAAGAAACCTATAGAGAAGCTCATATAGCCTGACCTTTACACGACCTCTAACGGAACTCGATTATTTAATGCTATTAATTATGAAGAATTTTAAATAACCCGCCAAATGACATATTCAAATACTGGCATTTTAACTGCCTCCGTCTCTCAACCTTTTGGTAACCTTAGCACACATTAAAACTCATTGCTTCAGATTCAAAAGGAGAAATTGAAAGATTCGCGACCAGTTAAACCCAAGTCACTTTGCTGTGCTAATTTCCAACCCATAAAAATGCCCCAACCGACTGACCTTTCATTTAACCCCCAAACCCAAACGTCTTTTAACGCTGGCTGATTTCCGTCCCATTGGGCAGCGTAAATTGGATAACTGAGTTCCTGGGTACGTCTGGTTTTTGTGACTAACCAGGCAATAGGCAACGTATGTCACTGTGCCCCTACAATGGCTGAGGGTCAGACCGGCATATAAATGTGCACGCAAATCAAATTTTGGCAAGTTTACAATCCATGAGTGTGATTTAAAGAGCCCATAACTGTAGTGCATATCAGAGTTTGTGATTAACTGCTGCTGCTGCTGCTGCTGCTGCTGCTGCTGCTGCTGCTGCTGCTGCTGCTGCTGCTGCTGCTGCTGCTGCTGCTGCTGCTGCTGCTGCTGCTCCTCGCTAGCTTGAGTCCATTCAACTTAGATCTTCAGGTACACATAATACATGTATTTAAAAACATAAAAGGTAGGCAAGAATAATCTCCTGTTTTCAATTCAAGGAATTTGTTATTGAAAGCTTGAAATGGAGATTTACCAGTTGACTTGGAAATCAGAACAAACTTAAGACCTCAGTAAGATTATAATCTTTCTAAGAAGACCATCTTGACAGCCTCGAACGAAACAGTAGTACCTTTACATAGAACTGGTACATGTATAGAGAAATTAAATCACTCTTCATACAAGCGTCTAACTATAATTACTGTTAATTGAATACACATTTTCTAATATCTTTTTCTGAGGAGGATACTGTTTTATTGAACAACATTTTATATTATCATTTTGTAATTTAAACAATTGGAACCTTTTTGAACATTTTCACTGATTTGGTAGGATTAAACAATAAGAGTAGAGAATAAATTTATCATTTTGCATTCTTAACGATTGAATTGCACAAAATACATTCAACACAAATGAATTAAAAAACGTTACATGACATATATTTCAAATAAAATACAAAACATTAATAAATCAAGATATGAGAAAATATGAATTCATAGTTTTTCTACATGTATGTTATAAAGAGTATAAAAATACATTAACTGAATAGTTTCTCTATTAAGAATTGTAACTGGCAATAAACTTTACATCTTTTATAACACAGAACCTTGCCTACAGTGCCAATGTCCTTTGGGTTGTCAGGCCCATCACATCTCCACTCAGGTCACTGGCAATGCATCTTTGCTGGCTTTAAGACTTTTAACATCACCCCACCTTGACAGGTGCACATAGTAAGTGGTGGGAAGTACATGTACCTTTAGATAAGTATTGCCAACATTGCAGCAAGAAATCCAATATGACGCTTGTGTTTTGGTATTATCATGTAGACAAATTGGAATGATTTTCCATTACAAATACAGAAAGACATTTTCTCAGACAGACGTCAATGGCAGATCCAGGTTTTTGGAAGGGGGGAAGGCCCTTTAAAAGGGATTTTATGGGTTTCGTATGCGCGATCGATGGCGGACATGCCAAAAAACTTAGAATATGAAGTATTTAGGTGGGAAAAGGGGGGGGGGGGGATTTGCGCCCCCTGCGCCCCCTGGATCTGCCTTTTTATAGACGTGACTAAACAGATTTGATGGTATTACACAGTAACAGAAGAGAAATGAACATGTATTGAGGTTCCCTCAATAGTCAAGTGTCCACAAGATTGCACTGAACCTCTTATTTGTTTAAGGGGGTGGGTGGGGGTGAAGGTGAAGCATCCATGGGAGATACGATGTACTACAGCGTTCAATGATAGATCATACTGCTATTTACTTCATAATGTATGGTTGATCTCCCAGGTACACACAGTACAGGTTTTCCTGACATCACATGTATGGTACAAGTGGCCTTGCTGTAAGTGACAAGTTAACATAGGAAGTCATTATGTTAAACCTCACTCTTTCATACTGACAAACTTTCATTTTCATGAACTAAACTTAGACCAAAACCGTAGCTACATATGAGGAGGCAACTACCTCCTATGTTTTGGGTGAATTGTTTTTGTCAAACCCTAAATGAAACTGGGTTCGAAGATAATTGTTTTTAAGGTTACTTCTATGTCTGAAATAGCATCAGAGCTACGAAAATAAGTCTAAATTCCAAACTTTTCTTGGGTGAGCATGCCCCTATCCCCCCCCCCCCCCCGGGCACCTATGCACCTATGGGGGTTGCCTGCATCCTTGTACAACATATTTTGCCTCCTACCTCTTTTGCAATCTTGGCTATGGCCTTGATGACTTTGATGTTTGGGTACATGGACGCCAAATTCTGGCTGTGGGCAGCTGCAATTGTTATAGGAATAGCTTCTACAAACAGTTCTCGCAAGTGCAGCAGACCCAGGTTTTTGGAAAAGGTGGGTGTGTGTGTGGGGGGGGAAGGGGTTCATTTAAACGGATCTCGTGGTTTTCTTACATGGAGAATATGCAAAAACTCCATGAATATCAAATATTTTATGGGTAAAGGGCGTAGCCTCCTGTCCACCCCCACCACTGAGATACGCCTTGTGCTATATTTGAGGCTAATGGAAGTACATAATGTAATGAAAATAAAAAGTTGAAGTGACAACCATGTGGCAACCATGTAAGCGTGCCTCTTTGAACCACCGTGCAGGGCCTAGAATACAAGGGGAGCTGTAACAATGATATTCCCTCTCACAATGCACAATGTAACCGTACACTCGTCGTCCGCATTATACAGTACAGTAGAACCTCCAATTAAGACCACCTCTCTATTGAGACCACCTCTACAATAGGACCATTTCTCATGCTCCCAAATGTTCATAAAAGACCAAGATGAACCTCTGTACAGAGACCACCTCTCTATTGAGACCACCTAACACTAGCACTGGTCCCAAAGGTGGTCCTATATAAAGACGTTCTACTGTACAGTATAAATATGCCTAAAATATGTTGACAGATTTTGATTTTCTCGCCACCAGCTGTCTGGGTCAAGCACTTTGCCACCATAAGCATCTTATCGAAGGATCGCCGACCACCATAAGCTGCTTCTGTTGCACCCAAAGGGCAGAAGAGGGCCTCAAGACGGTTCTTGGTGTGCTTTGCCCTGCTTTTGAGAGGTCTGCTTTGTGCAAATAGAGTAGAACCTCCCTATTAGGACCACCTTTGGGATCAGTGTTAGGTGGTCTCAATAGAGAGGTGGTCTCTATACAGAATTCATTTTGGTAGCTTTATGAAGGTTTGGGAGCAGGAAAAGTGGTCTTATTATAGAGGTGGTCTAAATAGAGAGGTGGTCTTAATTGGAGGTTCCACTGTAAAAGAAACAAAGAGCATGAAGGACGCTACAGTTGTCCAAGTGTCATCTGGGTTTAATGTATCGTGAATTCCTCTTGAATTAGATGTAAAAGGTGGAACTTCTTGCCATATTAAAACGATCTAGGAATTTAGGTACGGGTACTTTGTAGAGGCTGATTGCTAAGTGCTTTGCACTTATCATTAATAGAACAAGAATCAGATGTGCAAAATACAAGATGTAATATAAGTGACCCAAGAAATTATATGCATTAGGGAAGAGGGCTTTTTTATCATTATTCAGAATTTGTTACCTTAAGGTTAAAATATTTCAAATCTTGATGCAAATTTTATCTAATTGTTATCTAATGGTTGTCCAGAGGCATATTGGGTATACAGTGACATGAATACATATGCAGCATTACAAATATTACCATAATCGGCCATGAAAATAGTCATAATTTATTTCATATCTGTAATTAAGTTGGAACCAGGTAGATTTATGTTGCTATATGTACAGCAAAATTATACGATGCCTCATTCGTTCTCTGACAGAAGGTGAGTGTTGAGAAAATCCGTCCATAATAGACTATAGGCTTTCTCTTTGCTATTTACACCATCAAAGTACCAGTTTTCAAGAACCTGTGAACTTGTACTCTGTGGGCCAAGACTAATGGTGCGTTCGCGTGCTATTTCCCAACTTGAAAATACGAGCTTCTCATATAGTAAATGCACCCAAATCGTCATTCCCAGTCGTATTTCCCAGTCGTGAACTCGGAGCTTTTTTAGAGGACCGAGCGTCTGACTGGGAAATACCATGATTTCCGATTGGGAACGTCCATTCTCGTGAATTTCCCGTATGGGAAGCTCGTACGTACGACAAGGTCGGAAGAACATGCGAACGCACCAAATTACACCTTGACCTCCTTAGAAAATAGTACATACCCGGTAAGTGAGTTATGTCAAAACCATATGTATAACATATCAGTATAGCACAAAAGTGCTGCAGTATGAAAACAGTACGTTGACAATCACATATCATTTTATGTTTCAGCTGGAATCACTTGATGATTCCATAATTGAATTGCAAACATAAAACAGCAATGACGGTACACAAAGCAGGCTCCAAATAGTTGCAAAACGATCACATAAACGAAATAACTACAGACATAAAACTTAGTTGAATAGGCAATCATTTATAAACATCAACTTATTACTAATGATAAATGAACATTTCACAGAACTGTGTCAATGTCAAACAATTAATTCAGCACATTTGAGAAGACCACCATAGTGAGGTGTCAGTCGGTGTATTGACACAACTTAAATGTGTTATAGAGCTTAGAATTTAATAATCTTCATATCGCATACAATAAGGTCACCAATTATTGACAATGATATAATGTTCACGGAAATGTGTCAGCTTCCAAGAAACGACTGTTCAGCAGCACGTTTGAAATGAAGGTCAACTGTGTTGCTGGAGGCTACTCTGCTAGCCTCGGCGACTGCGAACTGTCACACATGCTAATTTGTGTGTAATCACAGCACACATCATGTATTATTGCCTCTGTAGCACACAGTGGTTAACATTCCTACAGTCTGTTTCACAATATGGGTATATGGAAAATGCACCAACGGTTCGTTCTTCCAACCAACATGGAACATCGCCTCATGGTAGTGAAAGCCACATACAAAAGTTTCCTCCCTAAGATATAAATAGGCAGTCATGGTTACTAACCATGATGATACTCTTATGATGTGTTCATTGACTGTCACGGATTTTTTTGGGCTTCTGGAAAAAGCATACCTTACCACAAATTAAAGGCACCTAAAACGGTGCTCTTCTTGACAGTGGCATAATATGGTTTGAATGTCATCATCAGCTGTTTCAAGGATGTTTACATTAGTTAAATATACAGAAAATTATTAAAAATCAAATCATGTTTCTATGAGAAACAATGAAACAGAGTATAGCACGTGCAATCTATAATATTGCGGTTGGAGCCTGAGGGAAGGTCACATGATTGTCATGTGACGGTTGTGACCATTTGCGAAATGTTTGATGGCCCCATAAATAAACGTCCACGTTGCATAATTAATATCTTTTATGTCGATGACCCAATAGTATATTATTTTTCATATCAGATTTATGCTGTGTCTACAATAATGTTCATGTAGTTTGCTAGATTGCCTGTGGCTGTAGAACTAGGGGGCAGAGTACGTAACAAGGTCCACTCACCGGCCATGTGCCATCGGATTTCAACCATTACCAGCTGTTTTCAAAAGTTTCCCTGCTTTCTCTATAAGGATTGCACGTTAACTTGATCAAGTGCTGACCATTTTTGTCAGGCCACTGAAGACAGGCCTATTTTTGATAGTTGTATATTAAGGAACAATTTTTCATGAGGTTCATACCTGCCATAGCTATTGTTTTTATTTAAGTGTATTCGATTTTGATGTAATCTGATTTTGTGAACAATTCATTAGCATGTAACATTTACATATGCTTAGTGAGTCACCAATCAAACGTTCTACCTAGATCAAAGTGTCATTGTATTGTACAGTTCCATTGGTTACAGTAGAACCTCTCTATTAACACCACCTTCTTTGGGAACAGTGTTAGGTGGTATCAATAGAGAGCTGGTCTCTACACAGAGGTTCCTTTTGGTAATGTTATGAAGGTTTGGGACAGCGAAAAATGGTCTTATTATAGAGGTGGTCTCAATAGAGAGGTGGTCTTAATTGGAGGTTCTACTGGAAAAGCAAATGAAACTCTCTATGATCATATCAAAACAGGGAACTTTGTATTCCATATCTACACATAGTCCTTTCAAACTGTTATCGACCTGGCTAAGGCCCTCAATTATACATCCAATGTGCATTATCTAATTAATTTGTACTTCAATTTTTACTTCTATAAATGACATCATTTAATGAATCGTATTTTTCACTGATCGGCTAAACGGACACCCTGACAATTGTAGTGTCTGAAGCCACACTGTTTTTGCAACACATGGCTTGTAAATGTCCATTCATAACATGTCAGTAATTGTTAAATGTACTATAATGAAGCAATAAAATCGGATAATAATAAATAAATGCCGATGCATCACCTTAAAAATAGCCAGAGCACAACAAACAGATGTAGTACGATCATAAAAGAGTGGGCTGCAATCAGGTTATTGTTATCGATTGACCTTATAATGATGTAGCCTACAATTGTGTTTGAAAATATTTTTCATACAAAATCACAGGTAGAGTAGAACGTCCAATTAAGACCACCTCTCTATTGAGACCACCTCTATAATAAAACCACTTTAAAAATTTCATGGGTCCCAAATCTTGATAAAGTTTAAATACCAAAACGAACCTCTGTATAGAGACCACCTCTCTATTGACATCACTTAACACTGGTCCAAAAGGTGGTCCTAATAGACAGGTTCTACTGTAATATCACAGGTATCTAGAGATTCTGTGCGACCTACACCAGTTCTTAGGTACAGCTTAAGCAGTTGTTTTTCAGATGATGCAGTTGAAAGTTATTTTGAATTAATATGTTTTTACTGCAGGCATTATTTAGATTAGTATAGCCCCTAATTAAGACTAGCTCTATAGAGGGACCATCTCTATAATAGGCCCATTTTACGCGATCCCAAACCTTCATAAAGAGACTACCATGAACTTTACAGAGCAACCTACTTTCTTATTGAGAATTCTTTATGACATGTTCGAAGTGGTCTTAATAGAGAGGTTCTACTGTATATATATTGAGGTTCTACTGTATATATATTATATACAGTAGTACCACTCTATTAGCACCACCATTGGGACCAGTGTCATGCGGTCTCAAAAGAAATGTGGGACGGCGAAAAGTAGTCTTATTATAGATGCGGTCTCAATACAAAGGTAGTCTTAACTGGAGGTTTTTCTGTAACCCTCATCCTGTCGTGTTCAAGATCACTGCAGCAGCAGCAAAGTTCATCAAACTCCCCACTCAAGTCGACCTTAAAAGCCGTTGCTGTATCCATTACATCCATTCACACGCCACGGCATACAGTCAATGCATGCTTATCTATAATTGACATGGCCACGCAATTAGCCTGTGTGCGAGAAGTAATTGTTGCAAACACGGCCGTCCATATGCCGGGAGAGCGTCGCGTCGCATGCCGGACTCACGTTAGGCCGGTGCACTGGTGTTCAACAGCCAGTGTTAATTGCAATTTGAAGCTTTCATCTAAATTGCAAGCCTCATTCAACTGGGGTAGTGCACTTGGGGTACAGTGAATGTCCTCAACAACGAAGCCAAATTTGCAGTCACAAATCCTTCCATTGTAGAGGGTTTGTGTTGTTTACAACATAATTTACTTACATTATTAACAGGTAAGGAATGAGAAAAGTTGCCATTATTCGGTTCTTCCACTTTTCACTCTTCTGTTGGTCAGGACATTCATTGTACTACAACAGCTAGTTGCGTCCATTTTGGACGTTTTCTGCAGTATCTTTAAAACTGCTTGAATGAACACATTCATGCTTACATGTTTAGAGGCCATTACATGTGCTTAGTTTTGACCTTAATTAACCTTAATTGCAATTTGAAGCTTTCATCTAAATTGCCAGCCCCATACGACTGGGTGCATCTGGGGCATGACATTAAAACGCGACACAAAAAATCTGGACGCGGCTGATGATGTGGAGCAATGACAGGACTGAATAAATGGGATACTTTCACGAGGGAATCGTTTCGTAGCTTTCATTGAAGTTTTGTCCTCGTTGCAAGGGGAGGGTGTGTCAGGAGCACTTAACTGGAGCGCTGGATCCTTTCTTGTCATCCGCTTTAACCAGAGGGATTCAAATTGATAGTAGCTCTTGTACCACAGTAGAAAATGTGTCAACATATTTTTTACCCTCTCAGAGGTCATACAAATGGAGCTTAAAGGAATAATGCCCTAGACTTGGAGGCAAAGAGCCAAATCATTTGATGGAAATTTTAAAAACCATTTTATTTCATTGTATAATTTTGTAACGACTTGCATCAATGGTCATCTTAGTATCCATATAAGTTCATCAATTTACCGATAGATGGCAACCCATCAATACAATCATGGACCTTAACAGATCGCATTTACAATGTCCATTTCTCATGAAAAAACCTCCAGTCTTTGTCAGGAATTTTGAAAATTAAGAACAATTGTGTACTTTATATATGGAATATTTTAAGATGCCTATAGGAACTTGTTCCTGTCATGTTGGCGAGACTTTCATTAGGCCTGATGAAGTTGAGACAGCAATGAAAGTCTCGCCAACATGAAAGGTTCCTATGGGTATCTTAAATATTCCAAATAAAATCATGAATAAAGAAAGCCAGGATGCTATAAGTTTACATTTTTTTAATTGTACTGTTGGTTTTCAATTGAAAACACGATTCTTGTGTGACATTCTGGCATGCAACCTCACCATTACGAGACTCATAGTGCAGAAAGCTTGCCAAGGAAACTTGCTATGGTAATTAGCGTAGGCGTTGAGACTTCAATTACTTGACCATATGAAACAATTTGCGATCAACAAATCGTAGATGAATAATTTCAATACAAATGTTATGTAGTGTGTACATTTCTATATAAATATGGACGTTTTGCTTCTCCAGATGGGATCATGTATGAAGCCAAATCATCTTCAGAAGTGGCACATTTGACCAGGTCACCTGTAGATTAACTTATAAACTACAGTGAATGTGCTCAACAACAGAAGTTTGAACAACGGAAAAACTGAATAAAAGAAACTTTTCTCCTGCATCAGCTTATGATAATGATAGTAAATTATAAAGTAAACAACGAAAACCCTCTACATTGGAACGATTTATGACTGGGAATTGGGTTCTGTTATTGAGGACAATCAACCTACTCTAGATGGTTACATATATGTACAGTAGAACCTCTATATTAGGTCCAGCTTTGGGACCACTGCTAGTTGGTCTCAATAGAGAAGGTCTCTATACAGAGGTTCATTTTGGTAGCTTTATGAAGGTTTGGGACTGTGAAAAGTGATCCTATTACAAAGGTAGTCTTAATAGATAGGTGGTCTTAATTGGAGATTCCTCTGTACGTGCAAACGGGCAGATTGAACTGATTCAAGAATCAAATCTTTAGCTCCGTAGACTCCATAATGCAAATATTCATATCACAGCTAATATCGATGAAACTGCGACCAAACAGAGACCATAGAGTGGAATTTTGAATGTCATCCATTATATTAAAAAGTCATGTCTCCGTGAACAACTCATACCTGGGTGGCACTCAGCGATATTGGCTTATCTTGGACCGAAAGCTGGTGCCATTAATTATGGAAATTTCATTACTGCGCTGCAGCCAACAGGACGTGTGAGTCCGGGTGGCGCAAACAATGTATAAGTTATACGTTGATTGCCCGCTCTATGGAGCATTAGGGTTCATCAACGATTTACTATGCTGCTGGGGGTGGAGGTGGTGCTTCTACAGCAGCAGCTGCTGCTGCTGCTGCTGCTGCTGCTGCTGCTGCTGCTGCTGCTGCTGCTGCTGCTGCTGCTGCTGCTGCTGCTGCATTGCAGTCATGATGATGTCATGGAGCTTTATTGTCATTTTCTAGATGCTGCAGGCTTTCACAATAACATTTCCTCGATAGGTCTCATAGGTGGATCATCTTTGGTATTGGGTAATAAGAGTGAGTGAGCGAGTGATTGTGTATTTCACTAGCATGTTGTAGAGTTGTGTTCAATTGATTCCTTTCAAATTTACTTTACATAATATTAAAGTCTGGCTTAGAACAGCCAATATTGCCCACACCTAATAACCGTAAATCATCAAAATGTTCACCATTTTCATATAGACGCACACATGACAGGTGAGGTGATTTTTCTAATGAATTTTGTTTTACACTTTTCAAGTTCAACTTATTAAGCACTGTGTACGTATTTTGAATATCCATATTTCAAAATAAAACTTCTGTTGAAAAAAGTTTCTTAAAGAATGATAAAATCAAAGATAGTATAACACTAGCACAGTGCTACTTTTACTTTCACTTTATCATGTAATGACTTGTACCTGCGTACTAAAGTCTGGTTCATCCATATCACACTAACTCATCTATCCAGTCCACTAAATAGGCTTTATGACCGGACAACTATGTGTGTTTTGATTACTTTTTGGTCATAAATATCGATTCATAGGCGCAATCGGTAGGTTTACCATAACTGGTATTGTTTACATTTCCTGCGCCTCTCTATTCATTTTCTACTCATCTCTCGTTGCAATCATAGATGGGCAGGAATGAAAGAAGTCCAAAACAACATTTGAAAGTGTAAATCAGATGATTTTGTATGGTAACCCATTCTGTGTCATCCATCTTCACATCTGTTAATCTAGGATTCTATTACTTTAATGTATTTACCTACTATTCTTTCAAAAATAGTTCTAATTTTCAAATTTTAAATATAATTCTAATTAATTTCGAACTCTACAGGTTCCTTTGCAAAATTAAACAATGATGTTCAATTTCGAAGAGGAAACTGTAGAATTTAAAATCGATTAAAATCATATCTAAAATTTGAGTTTTAGAGCTATTTTTGAAAGAAAAGCAGGTAAATACATTAAAGTAATTGAATCATGAGACCCACTGTTTATACTACATAATAAAAATCAACTGGACATGTTATTCTAGGGTTTAGATGGGTCATGCCCTCTATAAGCACAGGATTGCTACTAGGATGGTCCTAGAATTGGGAATGAAAAAGCCTACTCCAAAACGATATATGCCGGTCAATTTATGACCAAAAACCCACACTGAATGGCTTCACCGCCATGTAATAATACTGTGCATTGGTGCCCAGTCAGAGAGACTTTGGAATCAAACGTGTTTTGCCTTGGCTGGGATAGATCAAGTGCCCCTAATGTGACAGTCGTGTAGTGAACCACGCCAGTATTGATGAGCCGTCAAACACGACTCCCGATTTGTGGGTAGAACGTGCAGTTATGGGTGAGATGAGTGTGGTTAAAGGCTATGCTCAGGCAAAATAATAGTAGTTTCTGTAAAGCCCTGTGTCAATGAATGATGCCTTTTCCATTGCTAGTGTAAGGAAAATAATAATGCTTTTCTTCACATTTAATATTTATTACATCTTTAAATATGCCATGCCATCTTGTTAACTAAAACACAATGTCACGTGACGTTGCTTGGTTGAATGATTTTCGCCAGACGTACCGCCGATTTCTAACAGCAGACGTCACGTTTAACAATGGAGAGACAGGCAGCTTGTACCTTGCAAGTTACGTCTGACGAAAATCATTCAGTTGACACTTCTGCCTTCATGTGTTTTGGTGGGTTTACAGCTGGCCTGTTATTAAATGGCATTTAAATTTCTCTAGATTATTTTATACGCTGTGTAAGTGAAAGAGACTTTCAAAATGCACAGAACACATCATTATGTGTCTCTACAAGCATACTAGTTCAGCCATTGAGCATAACCTTTAAAGCTTGGAACTTACAGCAAGAAGTCTCAGAGTTTTAATGTTGAACCAACTTGTGCTTGCCAAGTATGCTGCTAGTCAATTGAAATTGATAAATATCAGAAGGAAAGACAATGCTTGTAATGCTCTCGTTATGTACTGCATATTCACCTGGGAGTTCAGATAAACAATACGTTATGACTAGTATACAAATGACAACAAAACATGAAAATTCAAGCAGATGAGGAAATATGCGTATAAACGAATTTGCATATGTGTTATGTGTACAAACATTCCATTAGCAAGTTATTTATATGCGACCAAACGTTTCGAATACTTGCCCACAAAAAGTCAAACGTTTCTTATATTTGCCTACAAAAGGTTCACTGATTTTAAAGAGTTCTTCACCATAAAGACAGCAAATTTGAACACACAGCTTGTAATAGAACATGGTTGTGGTTAAATACTGTTGTACATCTAATTTGTTTAGAGGACTTCTCTGTCAAAAATACCTAAATATGTTTGGATTTTGACAGGCTATGTTGAGCTTGAAGGGAGTAAATAATACTTGGACAAAGTTCTGTCAACCCGCAAACCATACACCTTACTTTTTGTATGGGAGTCCTCCTCTCATCAACAAATGAAATGTATAATTCATACTTTTAACTGAATGTTTCCATATGAACAGAGTGATTACCATGCGTAAGAACTTGATCCTCTTATCTGCTATCACATTACCCGGCGCAACCAATCAAGTGGAAATCAAGCGTAATCTATCTGTGACATAAATCATTCACTTATTACTGTTAATAGTTCTGCTATTCATCATTATATCATGTGGCAGCGGCGTATCAATGAAGAGAAAAAAGACGAAGCGTATCAAAGTTTCATACAAGGCAGTGCCTCGATATTGACTGGCTGTGGTGACGTTAATTGCTTCACTTGTGTATGTAACAAAACAAGGGAAATTGACGATCGATGCTGCAGCCTCGATAGTGTGAGCGCATAATCCACAGTGGTAAGTAATACAGTAGAACCTCTCTATTAGGACCACCTTTGGAGCCAGTGTTAGGTGGTCTCAATAGAGAGTTGGTCTCTATACAGAGGTTCATTTTGGTAACTATATGAAGGTTTGGGACCGGAAAAATGGTCTTATTATAGAGGTCATCTAAAAAAAGTGGTGGTCGTAATAGAGAGGGTCTACTGTATACTAAGGGAGCTTCATTAGGGATATGCAGTTCGATGTTCCACGAAGATAACCTTTAATCTTTCTTCTTATGATAGCCATTGTTGGGTTGGATATCGAATTCTCGACTGATAACAGTTCTGCCTCAAATAAACTGGCTCATACACATTCTAAGCTCTTATATTCATATACAGAGCCAAAATTGCATATAGTCCCCCTGTATAGTACATCTCGGCCTTATATCTCTCATATCCTCTACTGTTTGGGTCTATTGCCCCACTTCCGCACAAGATAAAACCACCCTTACCTTTGTGCACACTCTAAAAAATCAGAACACTTGATAGAATCAAATGAGAATTCATCGTGCGTGAATCTTGATGAAGTAAAACCAGTTTTGACCGATGTGAAGGGTTGTGTGATACAATGAGTAGGACATATTGGCTTTGACAGTGAGGAGTCTTCGTCAGAAGTCTGAATAAAAAGGCATTGCACATAGGTTATCGTATACCTATACCACAGATAAAGAAAAAAGATAATTTCAAATTTATGTAAAGATTTCATACAAAAATGACAGGACAAAATACATACATTTCAAGCCGACAGTCAAGTGATAAATATTTACATTGTGCAATCTAGATCGTGACGTGTGTCACTATTTTTTACTTCAAGAAAATCAATTTTTCAGATTAAGACAAAGAACCTCTAAATCCTGCATAGTTGAAGTAGAAAAAAACGCGCCAAATTCAATCGCAGTGATTATACTTTTTGATGTAATCAAGTCCTTCCTGTCAACTTTGGCACACCAATCACATCGAGGAATTAAGATAATAAGATCAACATTGATTTCCTCTCTAACTGTTCCATCAATCATGGTTGAAGATAGCAAAACTAGACTTCTTGCAGGAGTTTGTCTTTCAAAAAACTACTTATCTTCATAAAGTTGCTGGAGATTACACATAAAATTACCATAACACAATGCTAATTTTAGCAGGATCATTAGCAAAAATGAAATAGTCAAATTTGATATGCTTATGAGATTTTTTGTGTGGTTTCTAGTTCACTTGAGATCATAAACAATATTCCCTTCTAATGTCTTACATGTAATCAGGCCGATGATACAAGACCTTTTGGTGACTATTGAAACTTCTGACCAAATACTCCATTAACCTGTCACAAAACCTGTCAAATCCTAAATCAGAGGACAAACATCTGACTTTCTCAATATGCATACACTTAATAGCAAAATTGACATCAGTGCAAGAATAGGCAAAATGGCAGTCTTACAATTTTCAATTTCAGAGTCAACCTAACTTAATTGCGGCTCAATTCCATGCGAGAGACGAGATCCGGGGTGAGCACACTAATTAACCCGCGCGTTGTTGAGTTAAATCATCTGTCACTTAATCAATATTGTTGGTGTGACGGCCCAAGAGCCACACTCTGAGAAGACAGCACGATTTCGATTTCGAAGAGGCAGACGTGAAATTTGGCAGAACAGGCTAATTTTGAGGGAACAGCCTCCCTTTGAAGCTATGACCTTACTTTGAAATATACAGTGGAACCTCTGTATTAGGACCACCTTCAGGACCAGTGTTAGGTGGTCTCAATAGAGAGGTGGTCTCTATTCAGAGGTTCATTTTGGTAGCTTTATGAAGGTTTGGGAGCATGAAAAGTGGTCTTATTATAGAGGCGATCTCAATATAGTGGTCTTAATTGGAGGTTCTACTGTGTTCCTTGATAATGCTTTTAACATATCTTTGCCATCATATTCTATACATATATCTACAATCTTGTATTAGATTCAAATACATATGAGAACCAAACATTCATATAAATATAAATTTGATAGTATCGCCATAACATGAAATTTACTTTGGTAAGAAGAGCAAAAGGTTATGCACAGAACCAAATTCTCTTATTCTAACATGTAATTTATCCAGAACAATTTTGACAACACGATAGCTGTTACAAACCAATTTCATCACCATCATATATGATTTACGGACAAAAACATTCTGATATGTTGTTATATACACCAAGATGAACAGATTGCGTAAAAGAGATTACATAACAGGCTTTTTCTAACATACAGCAACGTTGTGTCACTTTTTAGTGTCATACACGTGGAACAGTTACTTTGTAACTTTTATTCTTATAAAAAGGTTATGACAAAAGACCAATTATTTGGCCTTGGGGAAAAGAGCGTTTTTGTGTAAGCCATCTCGTTTAACAACAGGCTCGGATTCTCCCACTGTGTTCTATTTCTTCCTCACTTTAAGGCTTTGTTTGTTGCGTCGCTTCAGCAGCTGAAGCAAAGCCTTGTGATCACTTTGTTTCTAACTAAGTACAGTAGAACCTCTGTATTAGGACCACCTTTGGGACGAGTGCTAGAGAGGTGGTCTCTATACACTATACAGAGGTTCATTTTGAATGTTTGAGATCGTGGTCCTATGACAGAGGTGGTCTCAATAGAGAGGTGGTCTTACTTGGAGGTTCTAGTGTATGTATCTATTTAAGTCTCTGGACAAGCTAGACTGATGAACCGATTTCGTTCAAACTTTACACAACTATGAGATATGAGGCGACACTGAGGTCATTAGATTTTGGACACTTTCCAATTACTTTTGGAAACTGTTATTGATTACTTTTTTTACTATTACTATTGCAACAGACATAGCAATATGATTCGCTGGAAATTGATCACTGCTGTAATTTCATTTTAAGATTTTCTCTTCAAATTCATAAAGTTCTTAATTGTAAAGTAAACATGGTTTCAGTATGTATCGTAATTGCCCATAAGTCACAGTCGTTCTAGCGCCGCCGTGTTCTTTGAATACTTTTGATCTAGTTGTGTAAGCTCGTTAACAACAGGCTCAGATTCTCCCCAGTGTTCTGTTACTTCCTCACTTTAATGCTTTGTTTGTTTATTAGACACACAATGCTTTGTTTCTCTAACTCATTGCGGAATTCCTTTGTTTTCAGATAGACTAGTACATATTGCATCATCCTTTGAGAGAACACTAATACCGTAAAAAGAATAATAATTGTAGACAAATGATAAAAATCTTTGATTTTGATTTGAGGCAGAAATCTGTGTTGTCTTGCAGTAACGCACGCCCTAGACTGAGTCCATCATAAACAAAATGTAAATGTGGTAGTTTATAGATGTGACCCAAGTATTTTGCTCTCACAACTTTACATTTTCACCAGGTCATTGGCACACTTATTGATCATCAATTGATCATTTCTCCATGCACCGGCGGCAGCACATTCAGCGCACAATGCTAATCACTCGCACACTCTTTCAAACCAATGACCTGTGACCAACAACCGCAACCAGACCCGACCAGGAATTGAACCCACAACCTTCTTGTCACGAGTCAAACTCTCTATCCACTTGGCAGCCACATAAGCCTCATGAACACATGACAAACACACCTGTGGTATGAAAGGCTGCTAACACTTATAAAACTGACGCATAAAACGTGAATTTGGAATTTAACGACAATGAGTGCATTGTGACCAAGGCCAGCATGTTTCAATCATGATTATATGTACAATAATTAGATGCCTGGCCAATGGATAATTTTTTTTATAGATTCTCACAGAACATTGTCCTCCTTATTCATACAAGCTATATCCAAACAATCAGCTAGTGCTACTCGTCGGCAATATATGATATATACATATAAAAAAATTATGTACACAGCTTGGCACTTCAATAGTATATTCATGTGTCTGCTTTCAACAAAATTACCCATAGAATGTTCAAAGCTCTACAATTGTGAGCTCTACTTGAATACAGACGACTCAAGCTGTAATAGGATAAACTATCAATTCATTGCACTGAACATAAAAGCACTAAATACCTTCTTTAAATTCACATTTCAACCTATTAGCTATAAGTATCACTTTAATACAGGAGTGAGCGTTTGAAGAAAATCAAGTGAAGAAAGTAACAATAATTAAGTAATACAAGACTTGCTTATTTGTCAGTGTGCATACATGTTTGGCTCCTTGCCTGGCTTCTATTCTGCATGCCTCTCTGTGTGAGGGTGTAGCTGCCTGCAAGCATATAATAATTTTCCTATTAGTATATTAGAAATAATAAAGTGTTTACAAAAATGAAATGCATACATTAACACCACGATTTCAGAGAAAGCAATAAGAAAAACATTGATACAAAATTAATGAGAACATATTATCATATTATTTTCTCGTGCCAGGATAAAACACTTACAAATCTCCAACATGTATAACACTTAGTAATTTCAAGATTTTATTAATATTTTAGTAAACATTTTTTAATATGAATGAATATGAACAATGACACAATACTTTTATTTTAGTTCACTACATACTTACATACATGTACATAGCTTTGAAACTATTATTGATTATTATATGTTACATGGAGTATCATATTATTTTCTCATGCAAGCATAAAAACACTTATAAATCTTCAATTTACATATAACGCTTAGTAATTTCATACAGAAAAACATGCCCACGGTGACAGTTTCATAAACACCTAGTAATTTACAGCTTTTGCAATTGCATAAATCTTCTTAGAATTAATGTTATTTCTTGAGACAAAGGCGTTTTTCACATAAAAACAAGTTGTATCAACCACGTGCAGCAAAGTGTTGGCTGAAAAACACACGAGAGAATGAACAGATTGTTGTATACAAACAATAATGAGGTATGTGTTGCTGTGTTTTAAATGATTATTTGTGGCTCTTGCATGTGCCATTTTTCACGTTATTATACATATTTTAGTGCGAACGAGGCATGATTTGGCAAGGCTTAGAAGCGGAGCAGACACGCCTCCCTTGTTTGAAAATGTCAAACCAATAGATCTGTCACCCCAGTCGAGTTGAACCTAACACTAATCATCTGCGGTAATCACATTAAACCAATTATTACCACCAGTTTTCCTGCCGCTACCTGTTGCATATTTAATTGTAATAGTAATTGGAAAAATATCACAGATGATACTTGAGGGTTCACACTTGCAACTACATGTGTATTGTAAAACGTAATTGGTAAGCGTGTTTTACTTGCTGATTTTAAGTCATTCGTCATGATGTTTTAACTGTTTATTGCATGCTTCAGTGATTTTACATTATATGATATGGCACAGGCATCCAAGAGACACCATTTTTCACTAGTTATGTTGCTCGCTCTCATTGCAAAAAACAAACGGATAGCAGAGCAAAAAAGACATTTTTTCTTCATTTGAATATACCGTATTCGTTTTATAAGCGCACCTGCTGTATTAAGCGCATACCCCCACTGTTTACAAAGATTAAATTAAACAAATCTTGCTTTTTCGTAAAGATTTCTTACCTGGTGCCATATTGTAAGAGTAGACTAACGACTGCCATTATTCAGATAACCACGAACAACGCTGGCGCATTGTGAAACGATGTTAGCGGTTCATACATGTTGACAGTACAAAAAGTAAAAATGAATGAACAGCAAAAAACGCTTCGGGTGCACTGATACATCTTTTGTGTTTTTGTTTCTGGTTGAAATTTGTTTTTGTAAGCGCACAACTTATTAGAATGAATATGGTCGTGGGGATTGACATGCTCATGACTTTTAGTCCAGATGACTAAAGCAAGTTACACCTTTCACCATGCGATAATACAATTTGGTAAAAACACACTCTGTCACACAACACACTCTCCGGGAGATTACTGCTTTCATTTTTTTTTGTGTTGCATGAACTTTCACGTAACCTAAAAACCCCCTTGTTGTTGGTGCTTATGTAATGGCAAAAAGTAAAATACAATGAAAGTAATAAGAAAAAATTGTTGGGTGCTCAAAAACTTGGCCCATCATTGCCAGTTTGCGCCTCATTTACCCATCGAGGGCCCTCCGGCTGCACTCTGTTCTCCACGTCCCAAATTGTGCGTCAGTGATTTTGGTAATTAATTACAAGTGATACATTGTACACTGGAAAGGCCACACTCTGTCACAGAGTAGATGCTGGTGCTACAGCTGTGTTCTGCAAATAGAGAGTGTGTGGATATAGTTTGGATGTTGTACTTGTCTTTTTATTTACACTTCTTCGGTGTTGCACACACGTTCACACAGCCCCGCTGTACAATGTTTTGTGCATTCAGATTTTATTTCTGCAGTTTAATCTGCAGGAAAACTGAAAACTGTGGAAATGTGGGAAAGTTTCAGACAAATTTCAATAGTTTTTAATTTTTTTTCCACAAATTAAACTGCGGAAATCCATCTGAATACCCGCATAAAAATTTCTGAAGTTTTTAAAATAATCCGCGGTCATTCTACAGCCAGGCATAATATTCGCTTCTGTGTTGCAATCAATAGGGAGTTGGACTCGTGGACCAGAAGGTCATGGGTTAAATTCCTGGTCGGGTCTGGTGGGGTGCTGAGCACACTTACTTAACAGGTTGCACACAGCTGCCCGAGGTATCTGCATGTAAAATGTGGCCAGATCAGGGCGTGTATAAGCAAATGTGACTCATAAGCATAAATGCTACGGTAGCGATGTCCTGTATGCCCCCAGGAGTTGAGGTATAGTGTGACAGGGATACCAAATGTGACTTATGTCGTTGCTATAGCTTGATAATAGTGAATATTAGACCATAAATACATATTTACGTTATAAATCACATGTATCATATGGACACTTTAGGAGAAGCCAGATGTATCTGTCAGATGTCTAGTATGAAAAGAGGATGGTCTTCATAAGAAAAGACTGACATAAGATAGGTTGACTAGGTTATGATGTATAAAGAGGCAAATGTCAGAAATTCATGTCCACTGAAGATCTTTGTGATACAGGTATTTTCAGTGTCAGAGGATTCATAATCTCTCTCATCACATCTAAAAATACTTTTGGAAATCAGGAAATGATGGTCACTGGTTCAAATGGTATAATAAAGCAGCTGTAAATCTCATAATTGTGTGAATTTCAAATATGTGTGATTCATGACAATTTTTTGAGCTGATTTGGGTTTT
>CM032668.1:14798248-14883248 GCA_019095985.1 Streblospio benedicti
AGAACATATTATCATATTAATTCTATTCTCACTTTTCTGTCAAGCAAAATATATACAAAATATATACAAGCAGTATCATATTATTTTCTCGTGCCAGCATAAAAACACTTATAAATCTCCAATATGTATAACACTTAGTAATTTCAAGATTTTATTAATATTTTAGTAAACATTTTTTAATATGAATGAATATGAACAATGACACAATACTTTTATTTTAGTTCACTACATACTTACATACATGTACATAGCTTTGAAACTATTATTGATTATTATATGTTATATGGAGTATCATATTATTTTCTCATGCAAGCATAAAAACACTTATAAATCTTCAATTTACATATAACGCTTAGTAATTTCATACAGAAAAACATGCCCACGGTGACAGTTTCATAAACACCTAGTAATTTACAGCTTTTGCAATTGCATAAATCTTCTTAGAATTAATGTTATTTCTTGTGACAAAGGCGTTTTTCACATAAAAACAAGTTGTATCAACCACGTGCAGCAAAGTGTTGGCTGAAAAACACACGAGAGAATGAACAGATTGTTGTATACAAACAATAATGAGGTATGTGTTGCTGTGTTTTAAATGATTATTTGTGGCTCTTGCATGTGCCATTTTTCACGTTATTATACATATTTTAGTGCGAACGAGGCATGATTTGGCAAGGCTTAGAAGCGGAGCAGACACACCTCCCTTGTTTGAAAATGTCAAACCAATAGATCTGTCACCCCAGTCGAGTTGAACCTAACACTAATCATCTGCGGTAATCACATTAAACCAATTATTACCACCAGGTTTCCTGCCGCTACCTGTTGCATATTTAATTGTAATAGTAATTGGAAAAAAATATCACAGAAGATACTTGAGGGTTCACACTTGCAACTACATGTGTATTGTAAACGTAATTGGTAAGCGTGTTTTACTTGCTGATTTTAAGTCATTCGTCATGATGTTTTAACTGTTTATTGCATGCTTCAGTGATTTTACATTATATGATATGGCACAGGCATCCAAGAGACACCATTTTTCACTAGTTATGTTGCCTCGCTCTCATTGCAAAACAAACGGATAGCAGAGCAAAAGACATTTTTCTTCATTTGAATATACCGTATTCGTTCTTATAAGCGCACCTGCTGTATTAAGCGCATACCCCCCACTGTTTACAAAGATTAAATTAAACAAATCTTGCTTTTTTCGCAAAGATTTCCCTTACCTGGTGCCATATTGTAAGAGTAGACTAACGCAGTGCCATTATTCAGATAACCACGTAACAACACCGGGCGCATTGTGAAACGATGTTAGCGGTTCATACATGTTGACAGTACAAAGTAAAAATGAATGAACAGCAAAAAAGTTTCGGGGTGCACTCAGACATCTTTTGTGTTTTTGTTTTTGGTTGAAATTTGTTTTTTTGTAAGCGCACAACTTATTAGAATGAATATGGTCGGGATTGACATGCGTTCATGACTTTAGTCTAGATGACTAAAGCAAGTTACACCTTTCACCATGCGTATAATACAATTTGCAAAAACACACTCTGTCACACAACACACTCTCCGAGATTACTGCTTTCATTTTTTTTGTGTTGCATGAACTTTCATGACTCGCTAAAAACTCCCTTGTTGTTGGTGCTTATGTAATGGCAAAAAAGTAAAATACAATGAAAGTAATAAGAAAAAATTGTTGGGTGCTCAAAAACTTGGCCCATCATTGCCAGTTTGCGTCTCATTTTACCCATCGAGGGCCCTCCGGCTGCACTCTCTTCTCCACGTCCCAAATTGTGTCAGTGATTTTGGTAATTAATTACAAGTGATACATTGTACACGCGAAGTGCCACACTCTGTCACAGAGTAGATGCTGGTGCTACAGCTGTGTCTCTGCAACATAGTGTGTGGATATAGTTTTGGATGTTGGACTTGTCTTTTATTTACACTTCGGTGTTGCACACACTGTTCACACAGCCCGGCTGTACAATGTTTGCTGTGTATTCAGACGTATTTCTCCAGTTTAATCTGAAGGAAAAAATGAAAAACTGCGGAAATGTGCGGAAAGTTTTCAGACGCATTTCGACAGTTTTTCATTTTTTTCCACAAATTAAACTGCGGAAATGCGTCTGAATACTCCGCATACAAATTTCTGCGGATTTTTAAAATAATCCGCGGACATTCTACAGCCGGGCATAACATTCGCTTCTTTGTCGCAATCAATAGGGAGTTGGACTCGTGACCAGAAGGTCATGGGTTAAATTCCTGGTCGGGTCTGGTGGTGGGTGTTGAGCACACTTACTTCTAACAGGTTGCACACAGCTCAGAGGTATCTGCATGTAAAATGTACAGATCAGGCGTGTATAAGCAAATGTGACTCATAAGCATAAATGCTACTGTAGCGATTTCCTGTATGCTCCCCAGGGCGTTGAGGTATAGTGTGACAAGGATACCAATGTGACTTATGTCAAGTTGCTATAGCTTGATAATAGTGAATATTGTGACCATAAATAAGCACATTTACGTTATGTAAATCACATGTACATATGGACACTTTAGGAGAAGCCAGATGTATCTGTCAGATGTCTAGTATGAACAGGATGGTCTTCATAAGAAAGACTGACATAAGATAGGTTGACTAGGTTATGATTTACATGTATAAAGAAGCAAATGTCAGAAATTCATGTCCATTGGAAGATTCGAAGTGATACAGGTATTTTCAGTGTCAGAGGATTCATAATCTCTCATCACATCTAAAAATACTTGGAAATCAGAAATGATGGTCACTGGTTCAAATGATATAATAAAGCAGCTGTAAATCTCATAATTGGGTTGTGAATTTCAATATATGTGTGCATTCATGACACTTCAGCATTGCTGCATTAAGGTTTAGTGGGGCCCCGGGCTGTGAGTCAATGTGGGGTGACCCAAGTGGCTACATTTTGTAGCGCATTACGACTTTTTATTGTGAGTTTCGTCCTTCATTAAATATGGGTCACGGTGTATGTAAAAATGATTGAAAAAACTGGAGCCCAATAATAATGTTTCTTACGGGCCCCTTGTAATTTGGGGCTTCGGGGTATTTACCAGACTTAACATAGATTGGAGCCCTTGAAAAAATATGTATAGAATATATATGCTTACGACTTTTTCTGGTTTGATGCTAATGTGTAAAAATGCAAGTCATATCTGGGCCCCCTAAGAATACTATCTAGTTGCCCCTTTATAATATCGTTAGAGGCTTTTGTGTAACAATTTGACCGGCTAAGAATTTTGTGAAAATCTGGTGGCGACCGAAATGTTGGAGGCCCCTGGCTGCAGCTGACTCAGGACGCCCTTAATCGGTCACTGCAGTTTAGTGCAACAGGCTAGCGTAATGGTCTAATTATTAATCACAAAACTTCCTTTCGAAACACTGTCACTGAGTCCCAATGTGGACTCAATGACTGTGTTTTAAGGCCTTTTGAAAATCAACCATATCATAAAATACACGTACATGTCAAATCATCCTCCCAATACAAATGTCACAGTAGAGAATCAAGTCCAATAACAGCACACCATTAATAACCAATAAAATCTGAGATCACTTTTCACTGCTTGACCACACAAACCAATTATCACTGGCCACAGACCAGCAACAATAGCACATGCCAGCCCAGCGCCACCTACCGGGCACCTTTTCAAGCCACACAACAGGTGCTTGACACTTAGCTCACTTACGGTGTCCACGTTTTTGTGTAGGCTTTAACTTAATCATAACTACTCGCTGAACAGATCCACTGATTGAGCTGACCAAAGCACCTAATGGACCCCCCACGTCCACACTACTATAACTGCTATTTTTAGGCATGCCAATCGCCAACTTAAGCCTTTTACTCCATGCTAGGGCTCCCGGGGAGCGGTTTTTATGCCGTGTTGTTGTTCCTAGGGAGCAGTGTGTACTTAAGTTGGACTCTGGCACAGGGGGAGGCTGGAATTTCACGCGCCGTGACAAAGGGCTTTCTTATTACTTCACAACGCTCCTTTGATGCACTAATGCATTCATAATCACCGGTGATTTTAATGCGCTTAAGCAGCCATCTTTTCACAGCTTTGGCGTCTTATTATGGCACTCTATTGGATAATGATTCATAAGCAATCAAAATATTATGATGAAAGGACACCGGGCTATGAGGGGCGTCGATGTTTAGGACATGACATTTTCTTGCATACATATAGAGCATTCATTGTTGATCATAATCATACTGGAGGGGTATTTTTACAAGGAGTTAAAATCCTGTGCGTGGGATTTAAATTCTTAAGATGAGACGGCATCATCTTATTATTGAATCGCAAGCATTTCCAAGCTATAGATAATTAAAAGATAAGAGACTTATTGTTCCATATTCATATGATTTTATTAAATGATTTTAAAATTTGTACAGGTTTACAAATTTTTACATGAACTTTGCCTTTTTTATAATGATGCAAAAAGATATAAGATTTAGAAAAAAATAACTAATGATATAATAAGATATATCATAGATATGTCAAAATTATGTTACAATGCAAAAGAATTGAATTCTTCATCATTATTCAAATATATAAAAAAAAGTAAAAATAATCTCAAAGCTTTCATTTGCATAGCAAAACGCACAGTACTGGTACTGCTTGGTCGACTTATATACACTGGAGTAACTAGGCTTACGCCTATGCTGAAGTATATACATGTTTTGGTAGTTTGTCAATACACTGAGCTCCGTGGAAAAAATGACAAATTTGTTGGTCTTTGTGTTGCACAAAACACTGAAAAAGCAAGAATGCTCATGGATTGTCCACGTTTACCCAAGCAAACGTACGGTTTTGGCTGCTAAAAGGGTGACAAGAAACACTTATTAACCTCATATGTCCCCCGTATAGCTCAAGCATAAGTCAGTGATGCCCCGTGTATAATGCGCTGATGCTCCATCTAAGCTACCTGGTTTGAAGGGGTTACCGAGGCACCTGAATAAACCACAGATAAACAACGGATACATCTCGCAAATACACATTAGATTTATGTATATTTTTCACTTAGTTCATAATAATATCACATATAAAATACGCAAGACATAAAAATCCATCCTGCCAAATACTTTCAGGCATTCCAAAGGATTGGCACGCGCACGCACAGCTCACCCCATAAAATCATTCTGCCCAATTCACCGTACAAAAAAAATCATGAGACACATGCTTGGCGCATAAACAGAGGTAGATCACTTACAACAAAAGTATATCCGTCTTATATACGGGTTTCATCAGCATTTTCTATGTGACCGTGCCCTAATAATTGCTTATTGCAGACCTGACAAAATGACCCTGACAGCATATAATTATAAGACATGACAAGCCTTAATAATGACAAAATAAACATCCTATTGAGCTAATGATCCACAGTCACACCATCAGTTTACGGCTCACTCCCCAATGGCATCACAGACCGCTACTTCTTGGTGCTGCTCCAGGTCGGGTGTCATGCTACCCAACTGTAGTCTGTCTCTTTCTTATTTAGACCATAAAAATAGCAGTTTTCAAGAGCATGTGAACTAATTCTCTGTAAATCAAGATATACAATGTATGTGACAACAATATGGCCCATGAGCTCGAGAAAATATTACATAAGTGAGTACCAGTACCAGTACAGCAAGAAAGTACTGCGGTATGTAAACAGAACTAGAGAAATATGAACATATATGATTATTTAACTTTTTACCCAATGAACACAGATATTATCCCAGGATGTCTAACGACCATCACCAATTCTGCACCAAACGATGTCACTTTTACTGAAATCCATTTTGATTGAAGGAAGTTATGGGACAAAAGGCGTGTGCGATGGATTAAAGTACGAAGTATACCATTGTAGTGCCAATAGATCTGGTGGTAATGCACATACTCTTACCGTTGAATGTGCGCTTAAAATGCTCCATCACATAGAATTACTTTCAATAAAAGATAAAGAGTCGCATGCGAGTGTTCATTAATGTCTATTACATGTGCGTAATTAATCCTACAGAATGAGATAACTCAGTCCAATATATCCTGGATGATTCATGTCTCTGGCGAATAATTACTCCCTAAGACAGTCTGAAGACATTAGTGATCTCTCTTTTATGGCTCAAAGAAATTGCCTGTCACATTACATAATATTACGCCTATGTTTATTACACATTATAACTTGAGGTATCTGACTGCGATTTGCATTAAGGGCCAAAATTATCATGGAGGAAGCGTTGCATTAAGCATTGTGCACTCTGTATTAGGCAAGAGGAACATTGTCTACAAGTCATACAATCTTGAATGAATGAATACTTATTCTAATATTTATTCTAATATTCATTCTAATAAGCGCACAGTGCGCTAACAAAAAAAAACAAATTTCAACAAAATACAAAAACTAATAAGCGCAGCCCAACAATTTTTCGTGGTTTATGCATTTTTTCTTTTATCGCTCACTTCAAACAATGAATGGCTACATGCATGAAGCACAAAGATTGTTTCGGTACCCACCCGGCATGGTTATGTGGTTATACAAATAATATCTGCGTGTTAGTCTTACGATATGGCTCCAGGTAGGTGAAATCTTTGCAAAAAAAGAGCAAGATTTGTTTAATTCAATCTGTGTAAAAAGTGGGGGGGTGCACTTGATGGGGCAGTTGAGCTTACAAGAACAAATACTGTATTCATTCAACCTGGGTTCCATTATTCATGATTCAAAGAATAGTTTTAGATACCTATTGGAACCATTATTTTGCTCTGCGGTGAGACTTATGCTGTTGTCTCAACAGCTTCTTGGTCACATGAAAAGGAACATGAACTTTGCAGAATAATCCGTGAGTCAATTAAGATGTGGGTGAGCCAGTCTGAAATGATCCGTGAGACCAACTACGACCTGCCCCCCGTCTACTCGTCCCTGCTGTCACATGACTGCTGCCACCCATGGTGGTCATGTGATGTACTCAGGTTTTCATTCAGCCCGAAGAAGCTATTGAGAAAACAGCGATAGTCTCGCTAAAACTATTCTTACATTCTAGAAGTTTTGGAATGTGTAGACATGCACCTGATCAGGCAACGTAATGAGGAATGATGCTTTCTCACACTCCAGGGTGTATTTATGTATGGGCGAGTAACGCGATATTTTTTTATGTCACACCGTCCGAAAAAATATCACGCCGTCCAAATATGGGTAACGTAAGCTGATTTGCATATACCGCACTTGGACATTGAAATGCATAGTTAGAGTTTAAAGAATAAAATAAATATGTTTCTGATATGATTTCGAGGGTGGAGTGTGAGAAAAGGGTTATCATATTGGGTTGGGTGTGATATTCACAACCTATCATATCTGTAGAGTAAAATCACTGCATAGACCGTGTTTGTAACCTTTTAACCATCTCTTTTGAATTGAGTTCATTTTTATGTTCAACTTATGGATTCTCTACAGATAAAATGATATCACACCCAACCCAATATGACAACCCTTAAATCTATTCAGATTGTACAAGATCGTCAAGTGGGTCTAGTTTATATGGCTGAGTGGATAGGGAGTTGGAGTGGATTCGATTCCCAGTCGGGTCTTATGGTGGGTGTCTAGCAAAGTCATCTCTGACAGGTTGCACACTGCTCTGTGGTACCTACACGTTAGATAGGTACAGATCAGGCGAGAGAAAGCTAAGGCAAGTGATAAGCACGTCATCGCTAAAGTAGGGATGAGCTGTATGCTCCCCAGGGAGTTGAGAAAGACACAGTGTGACAAGGATGCCAATGATCTGGTGTGAATGTAAACAGGCTAGAAAACGGCAAAACTGTTCATTGCAACTGTAGATAAGCACATTTACAGTTTACATTTTTTATACAAAGGCGAACATGTGCAAAACTGTCCACCTACAACATGTCAAAAATACAAAAAAACAAAAAAAAAAACAAAAAACAAAAACAAAATATATGTCATTTAGTCCAAGTATCGAACTATTCCGATGTAGCCAATCGACACCCTTTCCCCACAATAAACCCCACCTCATCAATCACAGGGACAACATCGACTGATAAAAGCCGTATCTTCTGTTTGCATGTGTTTTCAATAGCAACGGGTCAAATAACACTCGATGGGCAGCCTTTTGTGAGGGGCTGTCTCTCATGCACTTCCCAATGTCGAATCAATCAGCCATAGGAGGGCTCCAACGATACTTTTGCATGTTCTTCTGAGGTGCAAAAAAGAGCGCAGATGAATTACAGTAGAACCTCTCTATTACAACCATCTTTGGGATGAGTGCGAGGTGGTCTCAATAGGAAGATGGTCTCTTTATAGAGGTTCATTTTGGTAGCTTTATGAAGGTTGGGGACCATGATAAGTTGTCTTATTATAGAGGTGGTCTCAATAGAGAGGTGGCCATCATTGGAGGTTCTTCTGTAAAGGGACGAGAATAACTGTGAATAGTGTACGCTTATCTATGCATGCAACACTGGGCAAAAATAAGCATGTATGGAGTGTGGTGATTTGCAGCTGGATAACTGTCACATATGCAGGAGATACGCATAGTATGTTTTCGTGGCCCAGTGGATAGGGAGTTGAAGTCATGACCGGAAGGTTGTGAGTTCAATTAACAGTGGGGTCTGAAGGTGGGTGTTGAGCAAACCTACCTCTAAGGTGGAAAGCCCAAAGCAATGGCTGCCGTACAGCATTTATACACCCACAGTAAATATTTGCTGTGGGGTTGCCACACAGCTCTGGAATTGGCATACCTGATTTCTTTAGAAAATCGTGATTTGCCGTAAGGGAGCGAGCATGATTAATTGTACAGGGGGGGGGGCGGTCATTTGGTGTGGGGGGGCGCTCAATTTTCTTTGGTCACAGATGGGAGGGCGCTCAATTTTAATTCAAAGTGAGTGGAACAATCGACACGAAGTTGAAGTACAACTGCCGTACATCGCTATGGGTTTTGCTCTTAACAGGTTGCACACTGCTCCATGGTACATACACGTAAAATATGTACAGGTCAGGCAAATGAACACTAATGTGAGGGGTGGCGATGTGCTGTATGCTCCCCAGAGAATTGAGAAAGATATAGTGTTAAAAGAGTGCCAATGACCTGGTGTCATTGTAGTCGTCTGATCCTGCATAGCGGGGAAGTACACCATAAATAGACATTTACATATATTTACAATGTATTTACATTCAAAGTACTCATCACTACTATGTACATCATACAGCACAAAAAGAGAATTGAAAGCAGAACCTCTGGCAGCAGTGAAACTGGTCTCTTGCACATTCGGTTCTCACAGTGACACTCTGGATGCCTGTAAGCTACTACTGCTGCTTACATTCACATTTCCCACTTGTGTGCAAAAATCCCCAAAACAGGCAGCACCATACATAACTCTGCATCTACCGGCGCTGCCTGCCCCCAACTAGTGGACAGCCAGCAGCCCCTGCTGTTATGTACACCCTCAGAGGGCCCGTGCCAATTTTCTAAAACATAGACACTGCCTGCAATTGCTGCCATGCATGTAACACCCGCATTAGCATATATTTCTGCCTGTCGGTGTAACGATAATGCTGCAGCGTTATGTGCTGTATATTTATTGCTACGCCATTGTTTTGCATATGGACGACGACGGCGACCCGGCTATTTATTTTCATATATCATCTGCTTGCATTTCTAATTTCCTTGGCCCGCTCGCTTTGCAGTTCCTGGAATTGGTGTTGTACATGTGAAAGTGGCATAAATACGCACATTACGAGGACTGATGCATGCCCTGCTTTTTTAATTTCATGCATATTTATCGGATTGATGTGACCCACCTTTGGTCACAGAGGTCTATAGCCTGCTTACAACTGAAACAAAAATATTGATATTGTTACATGACAACATTGTATGAAGCAGGCAGGAAAAGCCAGACTTTTTAAAAACTTTTGCTCAGCATAAATTGCACTGTGCGGCATATTTCCACATTTGCGGGGTGTATCACGATGACCTTCATATCACAAATGTACATCGGTATCATACATACATTGTAATTTGCTCATCATCATCATTGTCACTACAATGACTGTTGATGACGAAATGTTGTTTCTGTAGCATGTAAATAATCACAAAGTATTAAGAGATTTTTCAGCTTATTTTCAGAGCTTTGAAATTTGTAGATAATCAAATACTACCTATTATCAGAAAAAGGTAGGTCCTACCAAATTGATGGTGATTTTTCAAAAAGGTATGCTGCATAGGTATACTTATGCTACCTCCCTGGTGTTAAGATACATCTTTCGGCATGTATCTGTATGAATACCCTTGATGATCACATAGCTGTAAGTTATAATGTAGATCTGGAACCAATGACCACAAACATTAGTTGCAATGTAGGACTGAAATTTATGACCACAAACATTATGCTACCTAGTACCTAGCTGATGCTGAAGTAGTGATACCCGTGCTTCAGCCAAAACATCACTCAGCGTAATGTGCTTGTTTTTTTTGCTTGGTGATCATGATCAGACAGCAGAGGGCAGGCTCATGGGTTTGAATCCTATCAGGGGCTACAACAAAGTGTACTGTAGGTTCACAGAAGAAGACTTGAAGCATGAATCTCTCATATGATTAAAAGCATGGGCCCCAGCATCATAGGAGGATGTGTGGTATGTATACTACTTCGATTTCCAAACACTATACCATACACATTACTACTGTTATATAAGACTATACTTTAGAATAGTAGTAATGTGTATGGTATAGCGTTTGGAAATCATAGTAGTATACATACCACACACACCCTCCCATGATGCTGTAGCCCATGGTTTAAAATCGTTCTTGAAAAATTAGCCAATATGCACCAACTATGGCGAAGACCAATGTCATGTGCCAGCCCAACAAATATGTTTTCACTTCGTTGCTATGGTAATATGCCCTGAGGTTGAAAAAAAACATTAGAGAAGATACAAGGAGCTTCCATCAAAGGCAAGGGATGCCAGAGCATCTATTACCACGACGTAATGTAGATCTTTGAAACTGAATGTTTCACAAACTGATGAAAGTATAATGTCATGTCGTCTCCATCATTTGAGAATCTTTGAAATTATGATGATCAAATCCCAGTTTTTTTTCAGCCATGAAAATACTCTCCAATTATATAATAGTTCTGAGTATGTAATATAATATACAAGTAGAGGAATGAGCCTAATGTTCATCTTAGCATGAACACTTACAGGTACTATGAACTATGAAGCATAGGCAGATAGGCAGAGGGGGGGGGGGGCACAGGTGACCAAAACAACTTATTTTCATAGAATTTTTGGCATGTCCACCATCGATCGCAAATACTAAACCCATGAAATCACTCAAGTGCCCCTCCTTTCCAAAAACCTGGATCTGCCGGTGTGAAGCCTGATGGAACCAAAAAACAATTGTGGGGCAGCAGCAATTGCTGCCTACAGCTTAAAAACGTTATATTTATCTTGAAACAAAGTCTAAAATACACTGCATAAAACCTCACCAGCGTAATCGATACAATGGCATGACAGGAAAACTCCCGCAAGCAACAACAGACCGCTTCCAAGAAACTTGACTTCTCTGCTGTCACGGAATATTCCATGAAAGTCTCGCGCTCGTGTCACATAAGGCATTGACTAATTGTCTACAGAATTTTATTGCAATCTATTTAACCTTTTTTTTTTTTTCCTTCAGGAAATACAACCTGGGAAAAAGTGTACTTGGAATAATGCAATACGCTCACTTTGTTAGGGACTTTCTAGTCCAGTGTACATACCATAATTGAATTGAGCACAGTTCGTGGGTATGTCGTCTTCTTTCTTCTTGTTTTACATAGTAGGTCTACTGTTTCTTATAATCAAATGGGTACATGTCGCTTATTCTTTGCCATTTTTACAAATCATGAAACCCTGACGTAATAACAAACACGTCTTCACAGAAAAACGAAAATGGCAAACAAGAGCAAAGAAGATAAACGTACACATTGTTATCTCTTTAAAACTACACAAATTAAATCTTTTCCAAGATTTGCAAAATTTTCTCAACTCTTTCATAAGTTAACATTTCTAAGTGTAACCTTCCGTATTTTACTTTCAGTTCTGTTCTCCAGTGAACCAAATACATAATGCGCCAAATAAAAATCACAGCAAAACTTTAATCCTACACCACTTTTTTGTGAAAATGTCACATCGTATACCGTATTTCCGTTTTTTGTACTCACTCTTATGCATGATTCCTATAGTGATGTGTCTTCCATATATGGTCATCAAAATAATAAATATGGGGTTAAAGGTTGAAAAGCTGTCATATATTGGGGTGAGCAATATGAATTTACATTCAAATTTCAATTGTTTATATTTTCATAAAGTCCTCATTGGTTATATTCCTGAGGTTGTCTCTTTATGGTGCTTTGGCGTAAACTCTATGAAATCATAGGACTGATCAATTTTTCTTTAGTAGGAGTCGATGTGACAAGAATCATTGAGGATATATTCTTATATATCAGATTATAAACATTGTCCCTGTTTTGCAAAATGTCAGTGATTTAACTGGCACGATTAAGTCAATTCAGGACTAATTCAACCTCTACAAAATTAGAGGAATTTTAAGAGCAGTTCATGTTCTGTGCCCTCATATATAGGTTTATAACCAACAGAACCTCCAATTTAGAACACCTCTGTTGAGACCAACTGCCTTTATAAAAAGACCGAAATGAACCTCCATAAAGAGACCATCTCTCTATTGAGATCACTTGAGTCCAGCACTGGGTGGTCTCAATAGAGAGGTTCTATTTTACTTGGTTTTCTAATGTGCTTTTTTCTCCCAAGTTTGCTTGTGGATACAACTATATTCTTCTCTCTGTTTACTTGGAGTCCATTGTTAAAGACAAAGCAATCTTCCCTGACCAAACTTGACTTGAGTCTATATATCTAAAATAATAAATAGGATGCTTTCTCCAAAATAAACTGGGGGAAAAGAGGTTCTTTGGTACCTATTGTTCCCGAAAAACCCATCTTCTTTAACCGTAAGTAGAGAGGACTACATGTAATTAAGTGTCAGGCGAACGGCGCTTTGTTCTCTATCAAGACATGCAGCGCAGAGAAATTGCATGGAAATTGAAACATTAGGTGTTGTCATGTTAATTTATCTTAAGTGCACTCCACTGTGAACCGATATGAGCTCTCCCGGTGGCAGTTTCTTATGCAAAGTGGTAGCCATCGTATGAGGTAGGAATTAATCTTTTACCCTTTTACCCTCCATAGACATTACTTTGGGACACAGACTTCTTCACGTAATAGCTTCACCATAATATAGAGCAGGTGGCCAAAATGTGGGCTAAATCCATTAGTTATATAGTAATGTTTGGTGAGTAGGCGATACTTCTCATGGGCTTCAATTAAGAAGGGAATACAAGATGTAGTGCCAAATAGACTATGAGAATGCTAACTATATTGAATGATCAACGTTAGCTACTGAGAAGCACTATATGGGCTGGTTGATTATCTCCATGGAGCGACACTGATGATGAGTTTGCTCAACAACCAACATACACAATGAACAAACATTTTATGACGACAACAGCTGAGGTTATTTTTGTTTTAAATAGAAGAAAAACGTAAAAATCCATCTGACATGGAAAATGGCAGTGTCTGTTAGGCGGGGTGACGATCTGTACCCGTGAGAAAAATAATCACTGAACGAAAGAACACTCTAACATTTTGTGTGAAAACCCAACTTTAAACTAGCCCTTACGCAGAGTCCTTATGGAGGTTGTGATGACTTACAATGTATGTACGCTTCCATGTAAATCATGTGACCTCTCCAGACTCTCGCAACAAGATGAATGCTTTCATAATCTGCCGTCTAGACTAGTCCAATTAGAACCTCTCTCATGACTAGTTCTTCAGAATGTGGGGGTGTATAGTATACATGTATAGTTAGCCAAATACAGATGTTTTCACATCCATATTCAACAATTATTTCTAAGAGTATAGTGTAATATATTTGCCATATTGTGCAGCTTTTATCTGCGGATTGTGCTATCAAAGAATCGTTGCATACTTTCAAATTTAAATTTACAATTTTCGAAACCTTTTAAAAAGGATTTTGATATCAAATGAAGATAAGATGTGCCAAACCTAAACCCAAGATTGAGTGCACGTCATAACACTGTACTTCCGTGGCCGAGTGGATGGGGAGTTGGACTCTTGACAAGAAGATTGTGGGTTCAATTCCCGGTCGCGTCTGGTGGTGAATGTTGAGCAAACTTACCTCTAACAGGTTGTACACTGCTCTGTGGTACCTACACATTAAATAGGTACAGGTCAGGCGCGTGAACGCTAATGTGAGTGATAAGCATGTCTGCACTACGGTAGCAATGAGCTGTACTCTCCCCAGGGAGTTGAGAAGGATATAGTGTGAAAAGAATGTCAATGACCTAGTGTAGATGTAAAGTCGCTAGAGCAGGACAAACTGTGGATTACGACTGTAAAATAATAAGCACATTTACATTGCACACATTTACATTACACATTGCGCATAAGTAAGCACATTAATGGACAACTACAATTACTCTTTCAATACATGTGTGAATTTCAACAACTTGTAAAGGTGCAAAGAAGGTACAGGAATATTCCACAACATTTTCCATATATGTCAAGTCTATTAACCTATTTTTGTTTGGAACTTAAATGTCACCTGTACAGCAGATGAGAAGTGCGTCTGCACTCATTCAGCTTGACGCTGATTCAGCACAAGTTCCAAGAAAAAGGTGCAGAAGTCAAGACACATTTAATAGATTCACAATGAGAAAAGCTCAATCTAAAATAATGAATATAATTTGCACTTTCACTTGGGCATATGAGAAATTATGAAAACTATTTCTTCTCATGACTATTTTTTATTGCATTCTGAGCGCATGTACTACGGACACTAGTATAGGCAGCTGGTAACCGTGGCAAGTTTGTCCACTCTAAGAGACAATCCTCGCCCTCAATACGGATCCATCCCAAAGAGTGGGCATCAGCACTCAGGTCGTTTAAGCCTCGGGCACAACTGCCAGTGCTGTTTCTCTACTGCTCCTTTATTGCCCAAAAAACTCATGGAAACCATGGAGATCAGTGTGTGTTCAGTGCTGGGAAAGCACGTTTTTTGGGCAGTATGGTGACAGGCAACAGAAGAAGCAAACTTCCTCTATGGCCAACAAGGAGCCAGTTGTACACAAGGAAAAATCTGTAGCAGCCCCAGACATGAAAAAACCCACATACCGTATTCATTCTAATAAGCACACAGTGCGCTTACAAAAAACAAATTTCAATTTAAGTCAAAAATTGATAAGCGCACATCAACTATTTTTTGAGGTTCGTACATTATTTCTTTTATCGCTCACGTTGACCCCACAGAACATGATGTCACAATGCACCTAGAGTGGTTCTGTGGTTATTCAAATAATACTGGCATGTTAGTCTTACATTATGATGCCAGGTAGCCAATACAGGTGAAATCTTTGCAAAAAAGAGCAAGATTTGTTTAATTTAATCTGTGTAAACAGGGTGGTGCACCTAATGGGGCAGGTGCGCTTATAAGAACAAATACGGTATTACCAAAAATGCCAACACTGGCAGTTGTGCCTGTAGCTTTAGTGGGATCATCATTAGCAACTCTTTGCTCCTTTAATATTTCATTCCACAAGATCAATAACTTGCTGTACCTGAAGCTCAACTCCCTCAAGGTGCAATCAGCACAGTATACACGGACGTTGTTACTTACATTAGAGTCGCTTGTAGTTTGTGAAGTCTCTACCTTCGTCTATCAATCATTTTATCTATTTCTACCATCCCTTCTTTCATTCGCTTCTGCCGGCTCTCCATCCCTTTTTTATCTACTTTTTTAAGGGACGGACCATTCGATATTTGGGGGGGGGGCGACAAAATGTCTACAAATCGAACAATTTTTTTTTTGACTTTCTAGAGACAAATTTTTTATTTTCAACTTGAAGTGAGACAAATTTGGTGAACATCAGGGACAATTTTTTTTTCCTTTCAAAATCAGAGGCAGATTTTTTTGGGGGGAAAATTTTGTCGCCCCCCCCCCCCCCTAAATATCGAATGGTCCGTCCCTAACAGCTTCCTTTCATGCACTTGTAGCGGTATGATTTGTCCAGCTTTCTTTTCCATCCAATACTATTATCTCTCTATCCTTCATTTTATCCATTCTTTTCATCTCTCCATCCTTATTTCTGTCAACCATACCATCTCTCCATTCTTTCTGTCGTCCACCTTTATCATCTCTCCATCCTTATTTTTGTCAACTATACCATCTGTCCATTCTTTCTGTCATCCACTTTTATCATCTCTCCATCCTTATTTCTGTCAACCATACCAAATTTGCATTATTCATTTTATCCACAACTAATATCATCTTCTACTCCTTTCTGTCATCCACCCAATCATATCATGTTCTATTTTCTTTCAATCCTACTATCTCTCCATCTTTCCTTTCATCCACTACTACCTTCTCTCCATCCTTCTAATCATGCACTCATATTACCTCCCCGTCCTTGCTTCGTCCAATCCTACTACCATCAATCCATCATTCTCTTCATGAATCTTACAATTTTCTCACCTGCCCTCTCCTCCACTCCTACTATCTCTCCATCCGTTGACTTGCTAATCTTCTGTAGGGTGATCCTTGGTACCAAGGCCCATATGGGTATTGAAAAATCAGCTTATGCTAGGCTATCTACAAGGCTCAAAGCGCCCTAATTTGCTATAAATACTGGCGCTGTACGATAAAAGCCATCACATGATCTATGACCACTATAAATCGGTGCGCCACTGAAAGCTTCTCTGATATATGTTATGAATTTCAAGTTTGGCTGAGCACCATTACCTTTGATCTAGTGGACAATGTGAATGGCTGCTATGGTTTAGATCGGCCCAGTGGTTTTAGGAATGGACCATTAGCATATATCTATGAATGTCACTTTTTGCAAATAAGTGTTCCATGTATTAAACCTGAAATCGTCAATTAATCATATCATATGAAAAACCTTCTTTCTACTCAAAGAAATGTAAGTCAGACCTACTTGTTTGATTGAATATCAGAGTAAAAGACCATCCAAAGTCGGGATCATGTATCGTTGAGGAAATCCACTTCAGGCAAACACTTCTATTTGCTCGAGATATTGTTAATCATATGTGTTAAAATGCATGTGATTTTTTTCTATCATCTATGTTTATTTGAACATCGATGGCTCATAGAAAATGTTGATCCTTCTTCCATATAAGCTTCAGAAATAGTCATTACTTGCACAATGTTTTCTTGTTCATATTTACATAAACACAATCAACTGTTCATACATGTCCATGAATAAGGCACATGTTTTTCAAAGTCTGAAATATTAGTAAAATTTGTGTACCATTGACGTAAAAATTCATTCAAATACTCCATCTCAACTCCATCTCAACTCTATGGATAAATGTTTTTGCATTCATTAATATAAACGCAACCTATAAAATAACGCGTTTACTTCTGAACCTGTATCGAACTGTATACATTTTCTTCTTGGATGAAGAATAAAGACTTATCACAACACCAAACCTGCGTTAACTTAACCCCAAATCCTTTCCATTTCCATAAAAAAGTATTCAAACCACCGACCTCCTTTCGTTACCCTTTCCTGGCTTCTTGTATGACAATTTTACACGTTGACGTAACCACATCTCAAAAAGTTGTGAGCCATTATTGTCGGCTCTTGCAAACTTTTTGATTGCAGTTGCCACTCCATTTTATTGGTTCGCCCACATAAACCGAGCGTAACAATGTGATCTATGGTCGGAACTCTCCCCCAAATGACCCAGGAGGAGCATAATTCATGCCTGTTCGGCAGACGACATCACTGCTAATGAAAATAACAGAGAAAGCCAATCAGATTGCGGGGATTATGGCAACTCTAGGTTGAATAAAACGCTCCATATACTCACACTCGCCACAATTAACCAGGACAGTAAATCTTTATGCCACCCTCATTTTAGACCAGTGAACATAAAACTATATGGTTAATACATGGTATATATTAGACTTAATGGACTTGGTTGTAAGTATTGACATTAGAGGACTCTCTCTCCAAGCCTATAGGGCTATATCACATAGCCACTGCCGGCCATATGGGTAATATATGGGTAATATGGGCTATATGGGTAATATCGAATCTATACCACTGGATTTTTAATGTACTTAAACAGATGTTTCATATGATATTCGCAATGTTTTTTCAATGTGATGTCACGTGATGACGTAATGACCTAGCCCCTGGACAGGCCGAGTTACTGGGGTGCCGGGTCTAAGCTAAACACAGTTCAGCTCTAAGTACCTGCTTCCTGTTTAATGAAAGTTGATGCAATCTTTCATGAACAGCCTCTTGTGTGCCCAACTTAAACCAACTTGGTTCTCTGTCTAGTATACCGGTGTGTGATTTGCAGTGCAGTCATGCAGAAAGATCTGGCACGTTTGGGCATATGATAGATCCTGTTGACCGAAAGCCTGGGAGATGTAGACTGGGCAGCCAGGCCACACTCTCTAGTGCGGTAGATTAATAGAGCAATTCATGAAAGATTATATCAACCTTCATAAAAAGGAAGGAGGGACCAAAACATTTGTACGTCCTACTTATGTGTTTCATCTGTTTTTTCTATGTGACAGTGATGTCCGTAAAGTGAACATAAAGTGAGCATAAAATTATTTAAAAAATCAATTGTTGGTGATGTGCAGTTTATGGAGAAATAATTCTAAGTATATCCTAAAAAGTTATAACTCCCTGAATTTTATGCAGATAGTACAAGTTTTACTTAATTCTGAAATAACAACACTGTTTGAGATTTATACCTCAGCAGAAGCTTCAAGAGCAGCAATCCTTTTAGTCATGTGATGGCCCGGGGTGGGGGGGGTGGGGGTTTGGGGGCTTACAGTCAGGTTGGGTATATATGCTCAGCATAAAGACCCCCCATTTTGAGATGACAAAATATCTAACACCCTCGACAACTTGGCAGCCAAACCCCAAAGTCCCCTAATTTCTCTAAATCTCAAAGCAAAGACCCATACTTTTGCAAAAAAGTAAAGTGAGACATGATGATATTTTGTTGTTGCCTTCAAGTTTCATATAGACTAAATGTATTGTTTTAAACACCAATTTCTCTATTCTGGCATATACCATATTTAAGACCCCCCATTTTACAAAAATTTAAGACGCCCCATTCTGAACTCACCGTGGAGTATACCTACCCAAAACAGATGCTAGTGCCTGATAGACTTTTTCAATATGAATCTGATTAATAAAAGATGCGACAGTCAACATACAGCAGCATTCGAGCATTCGAATCTCAAAGTAACAAACTTGAAGCAAGACCGCACAGAGATTAGAGAGCTTCGAGCAACTGTTGTGTGAACAGATCTTGAGGCGAGACTAATGACAAGCCAACCCCCAGCCCAAAGTGATGACTTATTTTGTGAGCAAGTCTAAACCCTGTGAAAGCACAAGACAATGTGTAATTTCACACTTGATCACTCACGATCCACAAGGCTTTTGATAATTCCTCTCTTGCAGCTCATTAATGTCAATTTTTCATAAAAAACAATCTGTGTTTGCTCACCATAGACACCTCAACATCTTCTATTTCAGCATGAGAAATTCATTCACAAATTTGAATAGTTATTGGATGGAAGCCACTCACAGAAGTTTTAGAAATTTACCACTTACAAATTGAAAAAAATATCTGCAAACTTTTATCAATCGATATTCTGTCAAGCTTATATAAAATATGCTCAATAGCGTCCAGCTCAAAGCATTGCATAAAACTTACAGCACAGTAATGCTATGCATTGAGAGTCGAACCCATAATGGTAATCACAAATATCCATAGACACAATCAGCCATGTAAAAAAGCGTAGATTGCGGCGTGTTTTGTGGAGCCCCCATCCGCTGCTGCCATCACACAGCAGACAACACTCCATTTCACGCTTCAACAAACACGTCAATTTCTTCTCTTTCAACCTTGAAAACCCACTGATAAATTCAAAATAGAGTCAGAGCACTGACCGCCGCTAAAACTCACTTTTTTAATAAAAAATACCAAGAAAACAAATGCGTTTTGGATAAATAGAATTTCAGCTGGTTTTGACACTTATATCACCCATTTAGATTTATTTCGCCGGCAGTGATGATAAAAGTAACCTCTCCGAGCTACAATGCAAATATTATTCAAATATCGTACATTCTTTTTGATGAAAAAAGTACTTTGGGCAATGAAACATTTTGTAGCTTTGTTGTATTGCTATATGTTGACTACAACATAATGAATGTTATAAATAAATCTTTTCTTCCCTTGCCACTTACCACCTATAAGAACAGTTAACAGATATTTCATCAGCAAGAGTTTTGACACGCTAATACAATTAGTAACAGGCATTTTGCAGAAAATGCCATTATGATGATTTAACAGGATATTCGATCCTGCTCGCAATTACATTTACAGAAAATATATTTTGACTCATCGTCTTGTGGCCTAACATCAATTTTTCACAAGTAAAACAAAGGGCTATTGGAGAAATAAGTGCATGGCTTATGTACGCCTTCACTTTTTTGTGCATAACAGACAAAAACGTTTGTACCGAATCCTATTTTTCCTCAACAAATAGCACATATCTTAGTGGTAAAGACTAAATCGGGTAAACTTGATACTTTATCACTTAATAACCATAGGAAATGGGGGTACTATTCTTGGCTAGTCTTCGGAAGTGGTAAAGGTTTCAAAAACGTCGCTGCATTATAAAGCTTATGGAGGATTATCGGAGAGTCCTGTAAGAGCTTGGCTAAGAGGCAGGGTAAATGTAGAGGTGCTGGGTGTAGAGTTGGATGAATATGTTACTGTCAGTTAATGGAGGCACGCCTCTTGTTCTATGCTTAGAATTATGCTGTTGGCGCATATTATGGACCAGTGTAGACGTATGGGGGAGATTTATAAAGGTCACTTCAACCCCCAACCTTCCCATTGCCATGAAAATAGTCATATAATAAGTCATATCAACAATGGGAGATCTAGGTATTCAGAAAAGGGGGGCAGACTTATGGGATTTCATGGGTTTTGTATACATGATCAATAGCGAACATGCTAAAAACGCTATGAAAATGAAGTATTTTGGTGACAAAAGGATGGCGCGCCCCCTGAGCCCCCCTGGATTTGCCTATGTGTCACGTTCTTACCCACAAGCTATACTTTTTTGGGGGGTGGGTAGGGGTGGGTAGGGGGTGCGGATTAAAATTTATCTGGATTTACATGATGTTCTTCACCACAGACAACAATGACTGCCCCCCCCTCCTGTGAGAGAACACACCTACAAGGACAATATTCAAACTCTCCTCATATGCACAGTTGAAAACTCACTACCATATAAGAGTTTTCCCCTATGCTCAATCATGTCTGAATGTTTTTCGGCCTTAGATCCTTGGATGGTTAGTAATATTAGCAAGTTATATACTGTAGAAATATAAGGGGAGCAAAAGCTTTCTTAAAAAGAAAAGGGGATAGCTGGGATTCATCCACTGATATCTGAATGAAGGTGACTCAATAGGTGATTCTAAAATGTACGTCATTCAGAGTAAGCTTATCTCTAAAATCTCAAATGTTTGATAAAGTAAGTCGAAAATGTATAATATACATGTATACTAAGCAGGTTTATCAATAAAACCATAATGAACAGCCACACAATGTCCTTACTTCAAATTTCAGACCCGGAACTTGTAATGTTGATAGTGAATAGAAATGGACTTAAAAGGACTTAAAATATGCTTATCTGGCACTCAAAGTTTAGATGAAAACATTAGTAATTGCTTGGCATGACAGTGAGAGTAGAATTGAATTAATTAGTAAGTTACGTATTAGCACAAACTCTGCTTATCTTGCAAGAAATGCTACAACTTCAATCACGTTTTTCTAACATCATACACACTGTCTATTGGTGTTTACGATCCTTTGAATACTTACAATTGTGATATATTACACATGTTATTTAGTTCAAAGTGTATATTTTAAGTTTTATTCTAGTCACTCTGTAAATGGGTGAAAACACGTTTTCTAAAATATGTTTTACAACTAATTTTTCAAGTAAACTTTGATATGTACTGTGATATTTTACTATGCATTCAATGCTAAACTGATACAATACAACACAATGAAAATAACTAAGTTGTGACTTGACATTTCTAACCCTTTTTGCTTGTTTTACTGTAGAATTTGCACCTGATGATTGGCACCAACCCACAAATGGACAATAACCGATGGAGTGACATGACAATTCGTCCACTTCCAAGAGACATATAAAATACATGCATTCAGGTTAATTTACATCAATAGTTCCCATCATTCATTTTCATGTGCTTTTTTATAAACAGGCCAACATCAAGGGCAGCAGCTGCAAAATATATGTATGGTAGATAAAATAGGTAGATTTATGATCACGGAGCCACATTTATACCGGTTGACCCAGCGTATCAAGAGCGTGACAGACAAAGAACGTGCATCGATCAAGCATGGCATCGATTCTGAAAAAAAAAATCCATCAATTGTATTGCTATTTTCAGGGTAATGGCCACCAATGCATTATTTTTGACTGTCAGACTTCGCTGTAAAGCTGAAAATGACAGTGTATCAAAATGCCATTAAACAGTTCTTTTCGAGTGTGACAGATGTGATTATTTGCGTTTGATTGTCCATTACTCTCCGATTTCAATAAGCTTTTGTACGATTGATGTACATGTGTGCACACCGCTTTATGCGGTGGTACTATGCATGCGGCCGCGGAGGTGGCTGCAACGTTGATAGAAATGTCAAGGACGCAACTATATTTCAGCAGTGGCACACAAGTGAATAATAACGAAGTCTGTCGTGTGTTGGGGACCGGCAAGATAAGCAACGTATCCAAATCAAATACAGTAGAACCTTGCTATTAAGACCACCCGTCGGATTGACGTCAAGTGGTCTCAATAGAGTAATTGTCTTTATATGGAGGCTCATTTTGGGCGCTTTGTGAGCGTTTGGGAGCATGAAAAATGGTCCTATTACAGAGATGGTCTCAATAGAGAGGTGATCTTAATTGAAGGTTTTACTGTAGGGTGTTCATAATCAATAGCTTCTCTTAATAGTATGAACAACAGTATTTATTTTTCCAAAGTTTGCTCATGGATTTAATTCTACTCTCTCTGTTTTCTATGGCAGGCAAGCTCCTACCACTGTATTGACATAGCTGAAGACAGGTTTTTACAATACTAAGCTTTCATTTTCACTATATCAAGTGGCCTGCTGCTTGGGTTGATAGTATAATTCTAGTCTCACAACCTTGGGATTGTGAATTCATGTCCCCTGAGGGCCTTCATAAATAAAACATGAACCTCTGTAGAGAGACCATCTATCGATTAAGACCACCTAACACAGATCCCAGATGTGGTCCTAATAGAGACGTTCTTATGTATACATTGAATGTACCCAATAACAGAATAGTGAACAATGGAAAAACTGAATAACCAAACTTTTCTCATGCATTACCTATTAACAATGTAAGTCAATTATGGACTAAACAACTGGAATCATCTAGAATGGAAGGATTTGTGACTGGAAATTAGGTTCCATTGTTGAGGACATTCAATGTATATTCGAACTGCATTTGTGAATCAGCAAATAAGTTTTTGAGGGAAAGTACAAGAAATATATATATATATACCGATTCATTGAATTTAAGAAAGTAAAATAAATTTTGTATCCTATAAGTACATATGTAGAGTTATCAGAATGATTTAATCATGCCAATAAGAAGGGTAATGTTTATGTGCTTGAGTATGCAATAGATTTTGAAGAACATTATTATCAGAGGTCAAAATAAAATGCATATAAATGCCAGAATATTTGTTCAATTTTCATGTAGTAGTAATATGTACAGGGTTGATATTTACATCTGAAGTGACTATCTATTAAGAACTTAAATATTTTAGACAATGTCACGCAAAAAAGATATATGTTTCTGTAGCAATTACAACTCTCCTATTTTCAGTGCTCTGCCTAGTAAATGTATAAAGCTAAATGTGGTGGTTAATAGTCATGATTCAGGTATTTTACTCTTCACAACTTTACATTTTACACCAGCTCATTGGCATTCTTGTCATATTACATCTTTCTCAACTCCCTGGGAGGCATACAGCACATCGCTAACATAGCACAGACATGGTTATCGCTCACATTAGCGTTCACTTGCCTGCCCTGTACCTATTTAACATGTAGGTACCACCAGACTTGACCCGGAATTAACCCACAACCTTCTGGTCATGAGGCCAACTCCCTATCCATTTTGCCATGGCAGCCTGGTCTATGGGCAGATCCAGGATTTTGGAAAAGGGGGAGGGAGATGCATCATAGATTTCATACCTGCGAAGGCACTTGAAGAAGAAACATAAGAATTAATCATCAACTAACAAGGCAACTCCTGTGACTGCCTCCTGAATGCTCATAGAAGTGTACAAAGTATGTACAGTAGAACCTCCAATTAGGACCACCTATCTATTCAGACCACCTCTATAATAAGACCACTTTTCACGATCCCAAACCTTCATAAAGCTACAAAAATGAACCTCTCCATAGAGACCACTTCTCTATTGAGACCGCCTAACACTGGTCCCAAAGGTGGTCCTAATAGAGAGGTTCTACTGTACTCTTATGTTTAGGAAACTTGAACATGAGCAATGAATGGTTGTCTTTCAAGATAGATATTATTAACGATGTATCTCAATCAGTAGGGTGTACGATTCTAATTAAGCAAAGACATTATATCCCTCTATTGCTAGACGCCGCTGCCGCAATCAGCAGTAATGACAATTGTAGTCATAATTGGCTCCAAGACAACCACGTAATCCTAATTATAATCGGATAGTAATTACCAGGCAATCATGATAACCAATAAAACTTGACACCGCCGTACTGGGGATTGATATGCTCAGAATATTCTATTCATTAGTAAATATAAATGTGCTTATTTACAATCGCAATTCAGAGTTTTTCCGTGCTCTAGCGACTTTACAATTACACCAGGTCATTGGCATCCTTGTCACACTATATCTTTCTCAGCTCTCCGGGGAGTATACAGAACATCTCTACCATAGTGCAGATGTGCTTATCACTCACATTAGCTTTCTCTCGCCTGACCTGTACCTTCGTAGCATGTAGGTACCAGAGTGTGCAACCTGTTACAATCTAATCTGACTGGGAATCGAACCCGTGACCTTCTGGTCACCAGTCCAACTCCCTATCCATTCGGCCACGGAAGCACAATGTTCTATTCACAATGCGGGGCACAGTGGTGACAGTGATACTATTCCTCCCTTGTACATGTATCTCATTCCTCGATTCCCTTCGGTCCTCTGTCTTTTTCCATGTCAAACTTATAAAGAGCAAGACATTAGTCTGTTGCAAAATAGAAGTCATGATAAAGTAAGAGTCGCAGTTAGCGTGCATCATTTTTTAATATCTTTCCCTGGAACACCAACACAACACTACAAGATGACAACTGCATTTTTGTTCGTGTGTAAGTGAAACATTACTTATATAACAGAAAATAAAACACCTGACAGTCTTCATGGTAACAATGTAAATTCATACTCAATTACTTTCTATCTGCATGTGCAACACTCTACCTACCAACATATCTTCATCCACCTATCATTTTGCATATTCTGAATGCAAGGTGCACCATTGCGTACTGATATGAATTGTTTGCCAAGGGTTTTGCTGATTTGATATAAATCAGATGGATATTCCTGTCAAAGATAAAAAAGTAAACAAAGGGATTTTTTCTGTAGTTTTTTTTCATCATTGAGTCTTCAATCACTGCCACATACTTATAGCTTAATAATATGCTTGTACTCTTCAATAGTTTATACAGATTACACTGTAAAAACCGGATATGACGTCTGCTTTTTATTTCCTGAGGAGTAAAATCCTGATATTCTATTTTCATAAGAGTGAAGTTCATCATTAACCTGAGATTGTAATGCATCATGGGACTGCCAGAGCAAAATCTATCTGGATTAGGAGGTGATGGATCATGTTATCTGATATTTAAGGCAGTATGGTTCATCTTAATAAAATTAACAATGGAAAGATGGATTAATCAGCTGAAAAAAATGACAAATAGGGTTATACTTCCAACTTTGTTAGTTACGCAATAAGTAGTTCTAATTCCGATATCATTTCCAAGCAGACAGCAGAAAGGTGGCTTGATTTTCTGATATTTTTGAGAAATTTTATTGAGCCAAAACTTGTTCGATGACTTGTCAGGACAAGTAATTTTTAGAAAGGACTAGTACATTTCTAAGGTCACTAGTCCTGCTGAAGAGTAACTATTGAGGCCTTAATTAACTGGGAGACTGTACTCTCTCACAATACATGCATTTAAGATCTAACCGAAAATGTTTATGCATTATGGAAAAATTGTGAGAACATATTATATTATCAAAAGAGCGGTGGAAGGCATGATAAAATGCCTCATCTTGGTCACTTAATGCCTAGACATAAGCGTGCGATTCATCATGGCGGAGCTTATCATCCAACATGGCAGCTATTGGCCTCAAATCCATCAACGTCATCTTCCACCCGCTCACTTGCGACGTATTGACTAACGATTCAACATGATCTCAGTTTGATGCTGTACGCTTATTACCAATCAGTCAATTGTACAGTATAACCTCTATGTTAGGACCACCATTGTGCCCAGTGTTAGGTGGTCTCAATAGCGAGGTGATCTCTATACAGAGGTTCATTTTGGTAGCTTTATGAAAAGTTCGGATTGTCAAAAGTGGTCTTTTTATAGAAGTGATTTCATTAGAGAGGTGGTCTTAATTGGAGGTTCTACTGTTCAGATTAGGCCACAATAATTGAATATGAAATACCTGCTTTACCTGCTTTGCATTAGAATCAGTACAGGTCTTGTGAAAACAACTCAACTACGATACAGTACAATCAATCAAATCCTAAGTTCATTTGAGCAGCCCTTAATTATTCCTCATTCAGAGGGTGTGGCCTGGCTGCCCAGTCTACATCTCAACCGTACTCTCCAAGACTTTATTATTTTGGTCACCAGGATCTATCAGACCCATGCCCAAACGTGCCCGATCTTTCTACACGACTGCCTCCCAAGTTTGTTTTGGTCTTCCCTTTCCTTTCCTTCCCGTATCTATACAAATGAGCCAATGAAAAGATGTGCTATTAAAGATTAGCAATATGCACCCAATGTTGCGATGTATTGCAAAAGAGACAAACATTATATGGAAGTGCTTCAGTGGCCAAATGGATAGGGAGTTGGACTCGTGACCAGAAGGTCGTGGATTCGATTCCCGGTTGGGTCTGATGGTGGGTGTTGAGCAAACTTACCTCTAACATGTTGCAACTGCTCAGATGTGCAGGTCAGGCGAGTGAACGCTAATATGAGTGATAAACACGTCTGCGCTATGGTAGCGATATTCAGTATTCTCCCCAGGGAGTTGAAAAAGATATAGTGTGATAAGGATGCCAATGACCTGGTGTAGATGTAAAGTCGCACAACAAACTGTGAATTGAGACTGTAAATAAGCTCATTTACTGCTGGCCAGTGCTGGGCTTGAGAGTGACTGTTGGAGTGCTCCATCACTCTGAGACCCTCCATCCATCACGGCGACGTCTTACTGTCTCCCTACGTGGCTTTCTTTGCTGAGGAATGGCATGCTCTAATTCTCACTGATTTAGTACAGTATATGTCCTTTCCATAGCTGTATCTATTCAGTCCTATCAGAAATAATGTGAACGTCATGACTTATCTTATTAGCATGCATTGTTTTGGAGGCTATAGAGGGGGTAGGTGGGTAATAGTTTTCGTTTTTGATTTAGTACTTTTGTCTTGAACCAATTATGCTATTACCTAAAATAGAAATGGTATTCTTCTCTCATTTTAAAATGTCACATTTTGGGTATTAATGCGGCTTACAACATGCAATTTTCCTGAGCACTGCACTCCTGGCACAGTAGTCGCAGGAGATGCCATTATACTGCATCTATTTACCCGCAGATCTTTTTGGAGAAAAATGTACAGTAGAACCTCTCTATTAGGACCAACTTTGGGACCAGTGTTAGGTGGTCTCAATAAAGAGGTGGTTTCTATACAGAGGTTCATTTTGGTAGCTTTATGAAGGTTTGGGACTGTGAAAAGTGTTTTTATTATAGAGGTGGTCTTAATTGAGAGGTGGTCTTAATTCAAGGTTTTACTGTATTTATACCTGCAGATCTTTTTGGAGGAAAATATATATCATACTCCATTTCACGCATGTTATAACATAAAATGACTTGTGTCTTCTACATGCATATGTATAGTTGTAACATCTGGTTGCAATATTCAAAATTGTCTCCGTAAATAGGAACATCTTCAAAATGATCACAGAATGTATACTTGTAGCATCCTGGGTTCCTCCCTTCCCCCCCCACTGCTGGTGGCGGCGATCACATGATTGTCATTCCGCCTGAAGAAGTTCTTGTGACAAGAATGAAAGCCTCGCCAAAATGTGAGTTTCTAGGTTCCTATTGATAGCTTGAAATTCTTGTCTATATCTTCTAAATGCTTTGAAAGAAGGTTAGAATAAAACTAATGATAAAATAAATTTGACTTACTACAGAAGCCCTTCATTCTAGACATTGATCAGTAAATTAAAAAAAATAAATAAAAAGAAAAAAAGGCAGTTAAAATGAGTGTTTGCTTATCTAAAGGCCGCGTCCCACTAGTTTTGACGTATGGTCGACGCATAAATTCTAGGGATTTCCAGGCAAAAAATATTTATGCGCCGAGCATCTGCTGATAGATAACCCCTATCGGCATTAAACCAATTTTTTTCTCCAGCGCATAGTCAACTCACAACCGGCACAAACCCGGTGTAAGGAAAGCAGACAGTGAAAGCAAGATCAGCGTAACCCCGACGCACAACAGACGCACGACCAAAAAGTCTGGGTGTGACGTGGCGCCGGGTTACGCTGACCTTTGCGCATTCACTGTCTGCTGTGCGCTGAACATACGTCTACAATACGTTGAACGCCTGCCGAATGTTCACCATCGTATGCTCAAGGTGCGCCAAGCTTACGCCAACGTTTTTATCTGCCGAGCATCTGCTCCCAGTACGCGGCGCATGTTAGGCGCATGTTTGACATAGGTTTGACGTATGTTTGGCGTATGGTCGACATAAAAAAATCAATGGATTATCGGTCGCCGTATGCCGTATACGCTTTCGATGTTTTGAGCAGCCCAAAGTATTGGGAGCGTAAAAGAATGGACCGATCGATAATCTTCCTAGAAATATGTTGCCGGCGTACAGGCAGCAAGGGTCACACAGGGGTCACACGCACGTGCAGTGTAAAACAAACGTCAGGTCGACGTAGGGTCGGCATAGTCGGCAGATGCTTAGCGTAGGTGAAAAAATCTAGCTGTCCGACCGATTTTTATCAGCTGAACGTAAGTTCCCAGTAAGTTCCCAGTGTGCCGGCAGCAGTGGGATGCGACTTTAATGAAATGCTCTTTACAAAATGACTTTTCATTCCAACTGCAGAATTTCAATTGGCATTTCAAGTCAGGGTGAGTAAACCATTGGTAATCTAAGATAATGCATTGTAGCATCAAGTCACTTCAAACAAAAAGACATAGAGTGTTCAATATACCCCTACATAAAACTACCCGGTACATGTCAGAAAGACAAAAATAATTAAAAAAAAAAGAAAAACTCCAACTGTTTGTGTCAAGACCATGGCAGATGTCTATATCAGAACAACAGGAAAACCAAGAAACAAAAACAGCTTAGTTTATCAAAGCCTGCTGTGCCATGTGTTAGAGAGGACCCCGATCTGCGCCATTATCAGAAGGTTAACAGGCGGTAATGGATCGTCACTCTTCCCAGTATCTATGGATTTTTGCAAATCATTACATTACTTACATACATATATATATAGTTGGACGGAGATTGAACGATGATCTAACCTAGTTGTACATATAGATTACTGTTAGTTTTTATGACTGGTTTCTGATGTTTTCATTGGCCTTTAGAACATCACATATTGTTTGATGCGTTATTCTAGTTGGAATGCATAGGAAATATTGGAAGAGTCGGAGAATAGTATGAGCCCATGAATGTGCAAAACCGTATCTTAGAAATAGCAAAGAAATAATGTGAAATCATACAATGATTGGATTGATATACACGATCCCCTGTCAACTTACTGAGAACAAATCCTACCAAATGCTAAATGATAAGTTCTGTCCTCAATACATATATGTATATCTATAGTAGAACCTCTCTGCAGATCACCTGTAGGACTGACCTCAAGTCGTCTCAATAGAGGTGGTTTTTATATGGAGGTTCATTCTGGTAGCTTTATAAATGTTTGGGAGTATGAAAAATGATCCAATTACACAGGTGGTCTCAATACAGAGGTGGTCTTAATTGGAGGTTACTAGATGTACTTCTAATAACATTCCCAACTGACCAGCATCATGTACAGATTCTATATATGTATATGTATATGCTTCAGCTGCAGATTGAATAGATACATGTCATGGATTCGATTTGTGTACAGGTCGGTACTAATGGATTTGTGTACAGTTTGGTACTAGTGGATTTGTGTACAGTTTGTGTACTGTTGCTGTCTGAACTCATTTCTAACTGGTTGTTCAGTGTGCTGACAATAGGTCAATAAACTGGTGCTGCATGCTCCTCAGGGGGTAAACAGATTAACAGGAATCCAATATGGATCTATGTCTGGGATGGAAAGTGAGAAGTAGATTATATACCTACACACATGTAAAGTACGCACAATCACCTATGTAACTGGCAAGCCCTGCCATTCGTGGTTCATTCATTTGTCTTGATAAATCAGAAAGGTTAATGCTTCCATCTGACACTTTCGCCATGACACTCCTATATTAGCCACAATCAGGCAGAATGGATGAGCTGGGTAATTTATGAACATCAGATGTTAGCGCCGACAGCCCAATGTAATGTTAACAGTATTGAGTAATTCTTGAGGCATCATAAGGTGGAGAAAGTCAATTTTTCATTGTGTATAAAATACAGCTGTAGTCAAAGGGCCTGGCATTGGTGAACCAATTACAGGGCTATGATAGGAGAGTTTTCGTCAACGTCAATTACAACTACATTGGATAAATGCAGGAGCAGTCAAACAACCCCTGTTGTGCTATCCAATTGGTAAATGATTTGACTGGTGAAAATAAAATGATCAATGGACGAAAACTAAAACTATAAAGTACTTAATGCAGCAGATAAATAAAATCACTACAGGTAAAATTCGTAATTTGTTACCTTTTCACTCCATCATCAGTGAACCATTATACAGTACATTTTGTACCCCAACATAGTTAGACTATCAACAGATGTACGACGTTATATTATTATCTGACAAGAAATGTCACATGCATGTACGTATTATATTAAAAGTACAACAGTTAAATACATTTTCCAATTCAAATAAACAGAAAGCACAATTCAGATCATGCTGCCAAAATCTCAAACTTAATCCGATGATACCGGTCTTCACCAAATCAGTTGACAGATGAATCTCTAAAATAAGCACAATGTGACCGCGACGCGACACGCTTCAATTACTCTCATTCCTGCTCAGACACATTTTAGACCATTTTAGACGACTGCGCGTATAAAAGTGTTGCCATAGAAACTAATGCCCCCCGTGAGCCGATTGTGAAATACATCAGCGTTTTATCTCGTGTGATCCGCGTTTTATGGGCGAAGCGTCCCGTCTCTAAGATACGATTCTAATCAGGGCGCCGAGAGTGGGTTTAGTGCGGCAATAACCACACAACAGCATCAGCAACGGAAATAAACGCTGCTCCAAAAGTTGGACATTTATGGGGAGATGGATTCTTTGCGAGGTTGTAATATTTGGTGGTGCTCAGATTTGTCTTTGTGTCTGGTGGTATTTTATGTCTGTAAGATGGCTGCCTTTGATGCTTGGTGTAGTTTATAATTTGACCAGACTACTACAGTTTGAATTTCAATTATCCACACTCACCTTTCGTCACATTGCTTCCTTTAGCCAAAACGGAGTTCTTTAAACGTAACACCATTTGGTGCAGGATTGGCGAGTTAAATTTAATGGAAAAATAACTCAAATGGCTGGATACATTGAAAGATATTGAAGTGTTAGTGTATTTTCGGTAAACTTTACAGTGCAGTACTTAACGAGTCATAGTGTTATGTCATGCGTATGTTAAAGACATATCTCCCTTGCATTATGTTTTCTAAGGGGGACTGGTCAAAGTGCATAGTGTTATATATCATGTATGATTTGACCCACAGGGCACAAGTTCACATGTTCTTGAGACTGCTATTTTTTGGTGTAATATTAAAGAGACAGACTATAAACAATACAAGCCAATCCAATCCAATTAGGAACCATAACTAAATCGAGATGAATAAGTTCTTACATGGCGAAATGCTTACTATGTGGCCACATAATAAAGTTAGAGGAATTATACAAGATTTATCTATCTACAAGATTCAAATACAGTAAAACCTCTAATTAAGACCACTTCTCTATTGAGACCACCTCTATAATAGGAGCACTTTTCACGGGTCCCAAACCTTCATGAAGCTATCAAACATCAACCTCTGCATAGAGACCACCTCTCTATTGAGACTACCGTACACAGGTCCCAAAGGTGGTCTTGATGGGAAGTTCTACTGTAATTTAAAAATCATAGTCCCCAAATTGACACTAAAAACCAAGACATTTTGAGGACAAAAGATGGTAATGATGATTCACTTTGTTATGCTAACTCCATCTACAACAGCGAAGCACAGACTGTTTAACAAACTCCGTTATCTCACATTACTATGAATGACTTGATCCACCTTCTTAAGTTGGGCCTGAATGAGGACTAGGAAATAATGAGAAAGATCACTCGTCTATTAGCATATATTTTCTTACAAGTAGTAGCGTTGTTTAGTACTTTGTGCTTATTAAAAGGCTATCTCTGCCTAAAACAAACCAGACCTTCCATACTAAAATCCCTATTGTCTACAGTAGATCCTCCAATTAAGACCACCTCTCTATTGAGACTATCTCTACAATAAGACCATTTCTTGCCATTCCAAGACCTTACAAAGAGACCAATTGGAATCTCCATAATAAGACCACTTTTCAATCAAGACCACTTGAGGCCAGTCTCACAGTGCTCTTAATAGAGAGGTTCTACTGTATTTACTTTTTAAATGAAAAAAACAACAAACAAAGAATGCACACAACAGAAAAGTTGTAAAAAAGATTGGAAAACAGCCATGAAAAAGTTAACTTTGCCCAAACTTCGCAGCGAGCCCCCAGATCACCTGTCGCCATCGACGACACGACAGGAAGTGCTAATCCCACTTCCTGGTTGCGCAATAATGCGTGTTTACTGCCGGCCGTGCAGCTTTAACGCTGGCTCCTACTGCATAAACCGCTGGCCCATTAAGTTTGCACGGGGCGGGAGCGGCTTCTACTAAAATTGTTATCCGGGATCTCCTCAATTTGAACATGCATCATTAGACATTGCTCTGAGGGGTTTCATAGTTTACACAAAAAATATATATATAGTATTCTACAACAAACAGTAACAGATATGTTTAAATATAATGATAAAATTTTTTTATGGTGACTAAGTGGCAAAACCCATAGCACCGTACGGCAGCTGCCGTTTAGTGTTGTAGAAATTTGTGCCGATGGATCCAATGCATTTCAAATGGGATAAAAGCCACAGTGAAATTCTGGCATGCAGCGCCGTATAGTAGCACACGGCTGCCGCATGGCCGATTTCCCCTTCACCTAGGGTAGTGCATGACACGGGTGCTGTACGGCATCCACGTCATTCATTTGAAAGAATTTTCTGTTGGGCAAAACCCATACTGACACATAGGTATCAAACAGAGCCTTACGCCAGTTGAAGAACTTAATCACCTTACTAAGCACACCTTCATGTAAAGGTGGCCGCACGGCAACTAATATGATAAATATACTTTGGGTTTATAAAAGCTGCATGACAGATTTGCCGTATGGCGGCCGTACGGTGGCCGTACGTTGCTGTTGGGTTTCACCTGTTCTGATCTGTTCTGTAGTTGTAAATCCCGGCTCTTGTGACTTGCATCCGAACCCTTCTTTCGATGGTGCCTCCTTTTGAAGGTTCATTCATGAATGCGAGACACTTTTTAACCGAAACCTTCTTTCGAAGGTGCCTTCTTTCGAAGGAATATATGTACAAGGTACAAGGGTTTCTTTGGCTGGTAACCTACTGAGCTTGTGATTTGCATCCGAACCCTTCTTTCGAAGGTGGCTCCTTTCGAAGGTTCATTCGTGAATGTGAGACACTTTATAACACTTTTCACCTTAATATATACTCATGCAAGTTAAGTTTTCAACCCGTTCATCCAAGGCTATTATGATAATGTGTGCAATAATGAGGCAAAACACAGCGACAATCTTAAATAAAACTCACATTTCTCTGTGATAGTATCTATTTGCTCGTCTGTAAAATAAAGACCTCCGAGAATGTGACCGAGGCCGCAGGCCGAGGTCACATTTGGAGGAGGTCTTTATTTTACAGACAGACCAAAGTGTGAGTCTTTAACCGACTTAATGTATGTATGTCATGTATTAGATACTTGTTTAAAATGATAAATTATATTTCTTTGATATATCTAATGATTTTCTAAATTCAAATTATACATAACCCCCCTCCCTTCATATTTGATGTGTTTTGGACTTTCCCATTCCAATTAAGGGAAAGTGTGTTAATCTCACCAAAAATACATTACAGTAATGTGGGACACCTTGCATATGCTAATTACAATATCAAAGAACACAAAGTAATCTTTTCACTGTCATATTGAACAATCTGAATGTAGTAGAGAACATACTTATATTGCCAAACAAGTGTTCATGTATTATATTCCGATCTGAACTAATAACAAGGATACTGGTACGTGTTATAATATGGTGGAAGGCTATGATTGCTATAATGTTAGAAAAATAGCTATATATCTATCTACATATAATTTTTGTGATGGTTAATGATTTTTACATCAACTTTATAACATCGTGGATACTAGTAATAAAATGGATGTTGAATAATCACACTGAATAGGATTTTAATCAAGAACAGTATTAAGGTATGTGATGCGACATTTTTTAAAACTATTGTATTGTTTTGATCAAATTTATTTTGCCTGTACTTGTATTTTGGCTAGCTACCTCAAACATTATGTCTTGCATATAAACTTTGATATGAAAATATGGAGTACAGTAGAACCCCTGTATTAGGACCACCATTGAGACCAGTGTTAGGTGGTCTCAAAAGACGGGTGATCTCTATACTAAGTTTAGTTTTGTAGCTATATGAAAGGTTGGGACCATTAAAAGTGGTCTCAATAGAGAGGTCGTCGTAATTGAACGTTTTTACTGTACTGGTTTATAGTTCAAAATTCAAAGTAGATTTCTTTTTTTTTGTTTGAGGAAGTTTGGGTAAATGTTATTTCATATTGGTTTAATTTATACTCGCCACTGGCAACAATACATGGTAGCACAATCATCATTGTGAAATTTTGTTCTCTTTACATTGTAGAAAATATCAACGTTCTGAAGAAACCTAACGTCTGTCAAACCATCAACTAGTGATGGCTGGTTCAACAGCGACAATATACTAAAATATTAAACGTGATGCTATGTCTGTAGTTTAATGTCTCTAATGTGGTGATCAGTCAAATTGTTAGTGTTAATATATATGCAGATCAAAATATTCATACTTTTAATACACAATTTTGATTCGGTGCATAATTTGCGTGTTGATCATTTGTATTGAAAATGTGTGAATTGGAATTACTTTTTTTAATTTGGAGAAATTTGAGGTAACATAAATATCATATGCCATTGTTCAATTGCCTCATAGTGTTTTTAACTATATCTGTATGTTATAATCATTCTCAACTTGTTTCAATAAAGTTGCAGTCTTGACATGTCTTGTGATTTCAGCACTAATCCCCTCCAAATTTCCAAGCTCTCACTTTAAGCTTTGGGCCTAAAATAGAAGATGTGTGGAGGTCTTTATTTTAGTGTGGAGGTCTTTATTTTAAATAAAGACCTCCACACTAAAATAAAGACCTCCTGCCTATTGCTCAATACAGACCGGTCCATTCTGACCAATACAGACTTTTAAACACAAAAAGCATACATTAAATGGTTATAACTGTTAATCTCTATAGGAAGCCATATTAAATTAAACACAAAAAGAAGCATACAATAACTATCAGTTGAATGTTCTAATAACTATACCCACTTCATTTCCGTATGTACTTCCGTGGCCAAATGGATAGGGAGTTGGACTCGTGACCAGAAGGACATGGGTTTGATTCCCGGTCAGGTCTGCTGGTGGATGTTGAGCAAACTTATGCCTAAATAGTTGCCACTGCTCTGTGGTACCTAAATAAGCACATTTACATTTACAGTTTTAACGTGACCAAACACAAGCTGGCTGGAACAAGTTTCCCCCACGTCTTCCCTGAGATCGCAGCATTAAGTTTTACGCATGCAGCACATGTGGACTTCCAGGGATTCATAAGCATAAAGGCGCACACAAAACGGCCAATTTGGCTTTGTTAGTCCTCACTAAAGATGGTTTACAGCAAAAAATGTCAACCAAATTAGCTGGTCTGGAGTGGGGCTGTGAACTTTTTTCTAACGATTCTCTGATGAGCCCCGATCATTGCAATTTTCATTATCGTAACTTGTAATGAAAAATTCGTAAATTTGAGTGCTGTGCACCGCGTATACTTCAGTGCTGTTTTTTTTAGGTCATAGGTGATCATTGACTGCACAGAAACGAGAGGGCATGTGCAATTATGCGCGGAGACTTTTTCTTGTTTGGAATTTTGTTTTACCCAAGCTATTCCTTAGCTTTTTATTTGTACGAATCATCACCTTAGGTGGTCTTCGCACATGTATAAGGTTACAGAGTGGAATAGTCCTCATTACTAGGTAGCATCTAAGAAAGTCAATGTGAATGTAAATGTAAATGTTTATAGCCGTGATCCAAGTCTTGCTTTCATGACTTTACAATTTACACCAGGTCATTGGCCCACTTATTGATCATCAATTAATCATTTCTCATATGCTTGCATTGGCAGCATATTCAGCGCACAATGGTAATCACTCATACAATCACTCATTCACTCTTTCAACCCAATGACCTGTATTGACGTATATGTGCCACGGATCAGTGTGTAACTGCTTTAGGGATGAGTTTGCTCACCACCCACCACCAAACCCAACCGGGAATCAAACCCACGACCGTATGGTCACAAGTCAAACTCCCTATCCACTCGGCCACAGAAGCACACAAGAAAGTGTGGTAAAGTACAGGAAATACTGACAATTGGAGAGTGCATTGAGGGACCTACTCCCTGACAAAATGCAATGGGGAAATTAAGTAATACGACATAAACTAAGGGCAAACAAAAGAATATTTGTTATAAATGAAAGTTATTCGAGAGCAACTGGCATACTTTTCGACAAGGACCAGTTTTTTGATGATTCAAAGATTATGTAATGTTTTATTCAGAGCACATTCTTCTCGTGAATCTCATAATGTATAATGTAATAAAAGGAATAAATGTCTACTTATTTCCATGAACTCAAGGGCCTGGTGCACTTCTCACATATTCGATATGTGTAACTATATTAAAATTAAAAGCCTGATCAGATATGATCAAAGGGTGCCGAAAACTGTGTCCATTGCTCTAGTGTCATAAAGAATCAAAATGCACACAGCTATTCAAAATCTGTTTATTCTAGAAAGTGGAGCATTTCTTCATTTAAAAAAATCTATGATTATAAAAATGTAATTTCACTTATCACTGGTCTGCTATAATGGAATTGTTTTTCAATTGTTGGGTGATTGAATGCACTTTAAATAATCATATATGTAGCTGATCAAACAGTTTTTTAGATTCTGATTCACTAGTGCACAAAAAAGGTGTCTTTCTTTGGCTGATTGCATTTACAACGTTCTAAGATTCGAGATAACAGTTTAATTCTTAATTTGGAATTGATTAGAAACAGTGAAGTAATTCCATGGTGACGACGATGACGACAACAATTACAATGACAACGATGATGATCGTACATGAATGCAACCATATTCAATTAAGGGTTAGCCTCTTAAATACAATAGGACTACCTATGGGACCAGTGTTAGGTAGTCTCACTAGAGAGGTGGTCTCTATACAGAGGCTCATTTTGATAGCTTTATGAAGGGTCGTAAAAAGTGGTCTTATTATAGAGGTGGTCTCGATAGAGAGGTGGTCTTAATTGGAGATTCTACTGTACATGACAAGATCCATCGAGTGAGTGTTCACTGTATTAATATGGCACACATCACTTTTTGGAATCAAGCTACCAATTTCATGAAAACTACTATTCTATAGGGCCGAATACACAACGAAAGACAATTTTCATTATAGCACCAACTACAGCGAATTGCACTCGCATATATACACAATAAAGTGTAATGTCCAACTAAGTAATTTCATATCCTATTCCAATTAGATTCACGCATAAATTTTTCATTAAGTATACACAGTGTAAGTGTTGTAGAGTGTATATTATGCAAACCGCGACTCGGGTCATGAGCCAGAAGGGACTGATGATGACCATTAAGGGGTCTCGCCCTCCCAATATACACGGCCTCATCTGCATTTTTAACAGCCACCACCAAATCACATAATCAACTTTTGGAATTATAATGCACAGACGTGAAATGGAGGTCTTCCCATTTGCTAACCTTACTTAACATTTCATTTAAGATAAGAGCTTTAACACAGAAAAAGACGATTTACAGTACTGACTGTGTCAGGAGGATTTAGAAACATAACTTGATTTGAGGAATTGGTGTAACAAAGCGTAATAAATTGTAACATTGCGAAACAAAGTTATAGCAATCATGGTTTTCTTAGAACTCCTGAATCCCTGAAACTACGATACTTACGATTAACGAAATTAACAAAAAAACACATAAAAATAAGAATATTTTCTGCTTCTTCCGTGCATTGGCATTCATCTTAGATACTTTTTAGATCATTAATATTCGGACTTGTTTGGTCATTCTTGTGATATTTCGAAACAGCGATAGAGCTGGTTGGTTAAAAAGTGCAGACCTAGTACAGGAACCAATTTAATTGGAAATATGTCAAAATGTCTGGTGTGGTCATAAACTTTCAAAAATATTCTTTTTCATACGGGAACCACCGTAAGATGCGTAATATAAGCAGAAAAAACAGAATAAACGTAACTTCATATGAGTTATGAAGAAAGCCATACCTTGCTGAAGCAACAAAACCTTTTTTGTTCGTAACAGTCACAATGAGAATAAATCGAAAAGAAACGTAAACAATCATTACGAAATTCTTTATATTTTGCTTCTGTGTCCTTCTGACGTAGTCAGTACTGCAGCTGTTAGGTACGTTAAAGCTCCAATTAAGACCACCTCTATAATAAGACCACCTCTATAATAAGATCACTTTTCACGTCCATTCATAAAGCTATCAAAATGAACCTCTGTATAGAGACCACCTCTCTATTGAGACCACCTCTATAATACAACCACAATTCACGGTCCCAAACCTTCATAAAGCTACCAAAATGAACCTCTGTAAAGAGACCACCTCTCTGTGGAGACCACCTTACACTGGTCCCAAACTGGTCATAATAGAGAGGTTCTACTGTACTTATTAAGTGATGGGGCTTACCATGAGCATGGGCCCTAGTTGTGGGACTGTTGGAGGATTCTGCTGGTGGTTAGACATGGCAGCACACATATATTGGGCTGGTCCATGGGGGCATGGCACCCATCACCATGGCAATGACCTCATTAGGCCCATATCTCCACGGCGACTGCTGCGTGACTCCTCACGGAAAAATCCATCATTAATTTTAATGGTGTTTGTCTGCTAGAGCGGCCACACCCACAGCAGTGTGATTCACCAATGACCCATCAGGGATATAAGGGGGGGGGGGGGGCTGTGAGGTCATCTCCAGTAATGGGTGGCACAGAATGATGTCTTACAGACAGACTGAGTAGCATGTCTGAATCTTTAACAGTGGAGGCGAGAAATGGGGGAAATGGAGCAGTGAATAGTCCCTGAGGACTTCCTGTGAAAGCGAAAAAGTGTGCAAATGCATGGTACGGTATTTAAAGTCACCTCGTGATTATGCGGATGGACCATATGAAATTTATACATTTATACCTACTTTCAGTTCCCCATTTGCAGTTGAGTGGAAAGGGCTGTGGACCTTTCGCCCTTGCTTTACAAGTTCAAATCCTGCTTAGAAAATGCTAAATCTGCTGCTCATCGAACATGAATATAGAATAACCACTGTGTAGATATTAGACAGTTGAAATAATGGGTCCATCAAGAATGTCTATAATCTATTTATCAGTGCTTGCACTGATTCAGATTCAGATTATTATCTATTTATAATAATATCATAATGACATGGTCATAGTAGATATGCATGTATAACAAATAAGATTTTGACATTGATGCTGAATATGTTGAATACAATAGAATGAAGAATATAGTTGAAAATTGGAGAAAATATTCCACTGATATGTAAGCAAATGGGAAGCATACAGAAACAGTATTTCACACATACAACCACCACTACTAAAGGGTAATGTTACCAGTATTTGGACCTCTCAGAAATTGGCCCTTGTAGTGAAAAGTTTTATTGTTTTCCATTCAAATTAACGTGGCTTTTTGTATAGTAAATTGAATTATAAACTGTCTGCAATAGTCCTTTACAATGGTCATAACATATATCACATAGCCTCTGCCAGGACTTGAAGCCTGGACCACTACCACTGTGGTACCTATTCACCTAGCACTTAAAGTAGGTGCATGAGATCACTCGTAATCGACCATCTTGACACATATAAAAACTGTGTCATTCCACCTGATGGTGTTAATGATCTTGTCTTATACTTCATGTAGCAGTGTTCACTGAAGTGTATCACACATAAGTTCACTATTTGTTATACATAGTTATATTGGAATTAATTCCAATATAATTATGTATAGACTAAATGTTGTTTCTGTTTCATCAAACATTACCCTCCACACGCCATGAGGGCCCTAGCCATTGTCACTGCAGAATCGCCCCATTAACTCCCAAGTCGCGCAGATTGCGTCGAGGATTTCAGCTCAATTTTCAGGCTGTGAGCTCAAATTCTCAAACCATCTAGGGCTTAGAGGTGGATTTGGTGCTTAAGCCTCCAAATTGGATGATTTCACCTTGAAAATAAGCCAATGAGAATGATTCTATGGAAAAGCTTTCTCGAATACAAATTCAAGTACAAATATGTGTCCATACCATTTCCTTTTTATATGATATCGAAGTCACTTCTACATGACCACACATAATGCAACGTTTGCTCTTTTCTCAATGCTGATGACCTTTAAGCATGTGCAAAATGACAGGACTGCTTGAGAAAATTGCAGACAAAACGTGTAGCTACTGCGCACATCCAGGTTAGGTTGAAGCAGAATGAGCCAGTTTACACTTGGAATTAAAAAATAAAGTTCATAGCCACTATAAATACCAGAAGTATTCTCATCACAAGTCCATTTCACAAGCTGGTTTGACCTATAACAGTAGCCATATTTCTTTGTGACTATTCTAATGCTTATTTTTTGCGGTCAGACAAAATTCCTAGGGAGTATTTAGTGTATTGTTTCCATGTGATTTACGTTTTTGTTCACTTTCATGTGCCATACAGGGGCAACCACATTTTAGAAGTAGACAAGAACGAATCCTGCTAAAATAATTCATGTTACACAACAAACTCCGCTTTATACTTATAATTCTTTTCTAAACAATTACAACAAAAGATTTAAAAAAGTATTCCGACTGAGTACACAAGCATGATAACCATAATATCACCCCTGTTCAAACAGAGGTGATAACCCTCTCTGGGTTATCGAATACTTCTGGATCATGATAATCAATGAAATTAAAGGAAAACGAATGATACAGAGAAGCACTGTAGTCAGTACAGTATATGCATTATATATTTGGTATGCATGTTCAATGAACCACTGCATAACCATTTGGATGAGCTAAACCCACAATTTTCCTGACAGAGATTTTAATTCAAAATCCGTCCAAGCTCGGAAACACTTGACCATGGATCACCATGATATAGCATCATCTTCATTATTTAATCTTGAAACCATTTTTATTCTTCATGGTCGAAAAACAGCTCTTTAATTTGTTCATACAAATATTTCAATAAATCATCACCTAATAAGATTTCATAAACTTGTGTCGTTTTGAAGTAGTGGATGTTTCAATGATCTAATTTCGAAGAAAGAGTAGAACTCTAGAACTTCTAATGAGATAAAAGCAAAACCTGCCCACTTTATTTTGGCCATAAATGTCATTCCGATGGCAAGCTCATACAAGCCCATTTCAGCTACCCTTTGTTGCATATGTACTTTGCAATAAAATATATGCCGACCAATAATGAAATTGATTACAAAAACAAAATTGTGAATTTTGGCAGGATGTTGTGATTGGGTATATATTTTTCTAACTGGATGACCGTGCAACATTAATCATTACGTAATGAGCAATGGCCCGGGCAGTCTGTGCCATTGTTTGTTAAAAAGGCTCAGTAATCCATGTAAAATAACAATGGGTCCATAGTATTCGAATACAATTTTCTATACTTACACATACCAGTACCTTTCGTAATCTTTGGTAAACACTGGTGGAGCATTTATTGATAATCTTCAAACAACTTTCACAATCAAATCAAAGTCTCTTAGAATATGGCAGTAAGAATAGTTCTTGTACTTTCCCAACCACCATATAACATCAACTAACCAAACTACATGTATAACCAATCAAACTGAGACCAGAAATTATTAAATCAGTGTCAAAACATTGTACTAGATATCTTCAAAATCATTCATCCCTCTGATAAAGATTACATATAACTTACATGTATTCGTTCTTAAAAGTGCACTTGCCCTATTAAGCGCACACCCCTATTTACACAGATTAAATTAAACAGATCTTGCTTTTTTACGAAGATTTCATTTACCTGGCGCCATATTGTAAGCCTAACACACCGGTATACACCGAGCGCATTGTGAAAAGTGTTTGCCGTTCATGCTTATTGACTTTTATAATTCGAAGGCGTGGTTTCGCGGTACTCTTATTAGACACCTCTTGTGTTTTTGTTTTTGGTTGAAATTTGTGTTTTGTAACCGCACTGTGCATTTATTACAACGAATACGTTACATAGACCATAGTCAGATCTGGGGAAGTGGCAAAGAATGGTGCAGAGGTGCGTGTTTTTGACATGTCTGCTATCGATCGAGCGCAACAAACCTACGAGATCCCTCAAGTGTGCAACCCTTTTCTAAAAACCTGGATCTGCCAGCATAGATTAGCTCAAGCAGGACACAGAAATTCGGACTACATTGGGCATGTACACTAAGAAGGATGCTCACTTCTATATGAGCTTTATTGCTGGGTAATGGGGCTGCACTGAATCGATGGGTGAAATGCTTTGAATATAAACATGCCATCTGCAATTAGGGGTATTGGGGTAAATGCCAAGGTCAATCGCGGGCTGCCTTGAGTCAACAACCAATGTCTTCAATTAACGTGAACTCACATCTGTACATGTAAATCAAGCTTTTTTATATCGCGCTTCCATTCTTCAGTCATGTCTTTGCTTGCAATTTTTGTATCTCACAGGATCTTTTGTGTGGTTATAAATTGATAGGTCTGGCTACTATGGTTTATGAGATTGTACCATACAAATTCATACTAGTATGTACATATATATGGTTATCCCATTTTTATTCACTCTTTTACAATAGGATCTACCTCACTACCACAGAAGTACTATCTGAAATCCCTACACTGGCTTGACATAGAACATAAACCTAGAACAAATTACAGTAGAACCTCTCTATTAAGACCACTCACGGGACCGACTTATAGTGGTCTCCCTGAAAGGTGGTCTTCGTATGGAGGTTCCCAGTGGAATCAGTTTGAAGGTTTTGGACCGTGAAAAGTGGTCTTATTATAGAGATGGTCTCAATAGAGGTGGTCTTAATTGGAGGTTCTACTGTATAATTTATGTGCAATGAAAATAAGGTTACAGTAGAACCCCCAATTATGACCACCTCTCTATTGCGACCACCACTATAATAGGACAATTTTTCACTGTCTGTAAGCTTTATAAAGCTACCAAAATCGAACCTCAGTATTGAGACCACCTCTATAATAAGACCACTTTTCACGGTCCTAAACCTTCATAAAGCTACCAAAATGAACCTCTGTATAGAGACCACCTCTCTATTGAGACCACCGAACACTGGTCCCAAAGTTGGTCCTAACAGAGAGGTTCTACTGTACAAGAAAACGGATGCGCTTGTCCTAGTAGAAGACCGGCAACATGAAGTACCATACACAGACTCATTAGCATCTAAGAAGGCTAGGGCTCGATTGTATCTCACATTACCATTGCTGTCAGGGCATCTGGCTCATTACTCAACATTAAGTCTTTGATGCAGAAGTCATGAATGCTATATATGGGCGTAAAACGTGCACCCATGAAAAAGATTGGACAGCAGAAAAATAGAGCTTTTTACACCGTCTGAGAGGAGTTTTAGCTCTGAGTGTAGAGGGGCTGTTAATGCTCAGTCAACATTCAAGTGAAATATTATTCATTTGCATGCATTTGACTACTAGAGGACTTAGGTCCTGGTAGCTAAGAAAAGGGTCTACATGTACTTGATTTCCGGTAGAATCACTTTAGAGCTTCAAGTTAAAAAGCAAGCTTTTAGTTGTCCATTAGTCGATTTAGAAGGTGCCTAACTTTGCATTTGCCTAAGCTTACATTTTCAATGAATTAAGAATAATCATTAGATACAGTATAACCTCCAATTAAAACCACCTCTTTAATGAGACCACCTCTATAAAAAAGACCACCTTTCATGGGTCCCAAACCTTCATAAAGCTACCAAAACGAACCTCTGTATAGAGACCACCTCTCTATCAAGACCATCTTAGGTCCATCCACCTAACACTGGTCCCAAAGGTGGTCCTAATAGAGAGGTTTTTCTGTAGTATGTTCTCTATTAATTCCAAATAGGAAAGGTGGGTGGAGTGTAGATGATGTGTAAGTTCCAGGACTCCTAACAATTTCACTGTGTTCACAAGCTGCTATTGGAGATGTACCCTACATGTATATACCGCTAGTTAGAGGTAATACAAGAATGCTACAGCAGCACTTCTTGGCCAGTATTCTTGTTGTTTTTGGTCGATTTTGGTCCTAGCTCCAGCTTGCAAAACATCAATAGCCCTGTTGGTGCAATGAAATTGTAATGGTGCCCCGCCGCCTCTTTAATGCTGGTGACGCCGCTGAAAAAATCATCATCATTTCTCCGTATATAGCCGGGATACAACTGGTTCAATATCAGTGGAAGTTGACTTCAAAATCCGACCAATCACAAGCTTCACTGCCAAAATGTTCAGCCAAGATATCAAACGAAATGAACATAGTCTTGTAAAGGCGGTGCAACCGACGATTGGGACAAAGCGGACCACATTGACCAGAAATACACGACAGCAGGACTCGAATGCCATTGTAAAGAGGTCAATCTGACATCTGATACTCAGAGTGCATGAAATACACTAAGGCAGGGTATGGAGATACACTATAGATGCCATTGTATACGACCTGCACCATGTATTATTGGCTCAGTGGGGCAGAAAGGCAATCTTCCAATTAAACAACCTTGTCTCACAGATGAACCTGCATCATCCTTCTGGGACAGCCACGAGATTCCCAGGATGCATTGGAGGACGATAATATGAATTTCAGTCAGTGCAAGACATATTAGTCTTGCCTCAAACCATGAAAATAATATCTGTGCATGAATTTCAAGTACAGTTGTATTTTTATCTACTATATTGTTATGTATAATATGGAAGTTCTGTCACAAGAAAATTTGACTGCAAGTGACATAGTGTACCTATTTGAAAAACAATTGATATAGTTAGTGTCTACTTTCTCTTGAAATGTAAACAGTTTTCAAAATGTGAAATATTTCGATAAAATATGAGTATTCTTGATTTTCATCAAAGCTGAAGTTTCACAACAGTAGAAATTATAGAATTAATCAGGAAGTTGTTTTGATTGGCTGGATTAAAATTGGTTTGCATCTATATGATAGTATACATGTGTATGGTATAGTGTTTGTAATCAATGTAGTATACATACTACACACACTCTCACATGATGCTGGGGCCCATGGTTTAAACCAACAAAAACTGAAGACGCAATACATGTACAGAAGACCCTCTCTATTAGGACCACCTTTGGCACCAGTGTTCGTTGGTCTCAATAGAGAGGTTGTCTCTATACAGAGGTTCATTTCTGGTAGCTCTATGAAGGGTAGGTACCTTCAAAAGTGGTCTCATTATAGAGGTGGTCTCAAAAGAGACGTGGTCTTAATTGGAGGTTTCAGAGTATATATATATATTCTATGCAACATGTGAACCTTTTACAAGCCCTGTCCATGCGGTAACAAACTCCCCCGAGCTGTGGGGCCCACTTCAAGAGGGGTCAGTGCATGGTCAAGCGGTCACAGTTGTCACTCCTCATTGTTAGGGTGGATCAATCGTTCACAACAACCGGTCACTTGAGATGTTACAAACAAACTGGAGTGGTCGTTGACGGTCAGTGTGACGCCACAAAGCCTTCTATGGTGCTCAATCATTCATTGTCATCACCTAGTGGTCATCGCTGTGGTCAATGGCCATTGTCGGGGCTCTGATGAGTGGGTATGAGTGATATTTTCAGCAGATGGGACATGTATTAGTTCATCTTTCTTTGCTCACAACACTAGATTTTTTGAATTACATTTACAGTTTCGCCAAACAACTGTTGGCATCCTCAGAATGTTCTTCCCGGCGCAATGTCACAAGTCAAATATTCTGATCCTGAACGAGGATGGAATCGTAAACTTCGCGAGAGTTGGTGCCCCCCTCTCGTCCCTGTTCATAACCTGCTTGCAGGTTCGGATCCATTCACTTTCTCTGTCTATTATTCTGGCTCCCTCCCAGTCTATCTGATGGTTGTGCTGGTTTGCATGGTCCGTGATGGCACTCTTGTTTATTTCCATTTTTGACTCTTTCTTTGTGGATCTGGTGTATGCTCCCTTCTGGTTTGCTTCCACGTCCTTCTGATGTTCCTTCAGTCTGGTACCAAACTTTCTGCCCGTTTCCCGACGTACACTTTATCACATGACTTGCATGGAATCTTGTACACAATTTCACATTTGTCCATCTTATCTACTTTGTCTTTTCGGTGTACTAGGATGTTCCTGATAGTCTGCATTGGCTTCACCGCCGTAGCTACTAAGTGTTTGTTCAGAATTCTGAGATCCCTTCTGTAACACCTTTTTACATATGGTAGGATAACCTGGCCTTTTGATCTTTCAGCTTCTTTTCTTTTCTTGTTCTTTTCACTCTTCCTTTCAAGTTTGGTTTCTATCTGGTGTTTCACTCGTCGGAACGACCATTCAGGATAGCCACATCTTGTCAAAGCTTCAACTATGTGTTGTTCCTCTTTCTGCCTGTCAACTTCTTCTGTCACTATGTCATTCCCTCTATCTAAAAGGGTGCGTATAACACCTAGCTTGTGTTGCAAAGGGTGGTGGGAGGAGAAGTGTAGGTACTGGTCAGTGTGTGTCTTCTTTCTGTAAACTAGTAATTTCACACTCTTGTCTGGTTTATGATTCCATCCTCGTTCAGGATCAGAATATTTGACTTGTGACATTGCGCGGGAAGAACATTCTGAGGATGCCAACAGTTGTTTGGCGAAACTGTAAATGTAATTTAAAAAATCTAGTGTTGTGAGCAAAGAAAGATGAACTAATATATTTCATACCAACACAATGAACACATTCAAGAATAGATGGGACATGGTTACAAGGTGTATACATTATGCAAAGTTGTCCTATGATGTTTGGACGGGAGATAACTGAAGTGTGTTTCAGTCAATTGAATTTGTTGACATTATGGTCTCAATGTTCTTGTTTTAAAACTACACTTTGAACTTGTTTTTTGTGAAAGCTCACCTGAAGCTTTCAGACATTCTCATGTCCTTTTTCTCACAATGCCCTAGTCTCCACAAGATTGTGATGTGAAAATGTCGGCCCTCGGGAAGACTAGGTCATTGTGGGGAAACGGATATGAGAATGTTCGAAAGTTTCAGGTGAGCTATCGCAAATAAAAAACCCGTTCAAAGTGTGGTTTTAAAACACAATATATGAATGAAAACTTGTACAAACGAACATCCAGTATACTATGGTCTCCATAATTACAAATATCTGTGCAGAATATTTCATATTTTGTAAATACTGAATCTCCATGTAAAATGAAGTTGAAGCAAAAACTCCATTACATTTTAATATAACGCAGGTTTATGCTTTTATGGGAAAATTGTACCACAAATTACAGGAACATTGGTCCACTAGACAGAAGGTCTAAAATGCACTTTTTGGGATTCCGATTGATACTTAAAAAGTTCCAAAGATTGATCTGCAAAACCTTTTGTACAATAAATTTGAGGGCCTTTGTTTAAGCTGTTAGATGCACACAAAAAACGAACCATTCATTTTGTATGCTTTTGCAAACAACGCGATTGTGCCTTTGATGGAACCTCACAAATTGGGACATCAAATGGAAACGATCGTTATTTGCTCACTGGGGCATGTAGAACTAGTTCAAGTGAAAAAAATGCAGATATACAGTGTTCTTTTACTGGCACTCTTCACTCAAGTATGTACTACACAATGACTGATGTCTACGTAATCATGAAATACAGTAGAACCTCCAATTAAAACCACCTGTATATTGAGACCACCTTTGTAATAGGACCATTTTTCATGGTTCCAAACGTTCATAAAGCAACCAAAATGAACCTCAGTATAAAGACCACCTCTCTATTGAGGCCATTTGAGGTTAGTCCCATATGTGGTCTCAATTGGAGTTTTACTGTACATGGTCGCTGTGAGGCAAGACTTTAGTACTTTGAATATCAGATGCTTTGTTTTATCAAAATCACACGATTCAGGCCTTCAGATTCACCTACACATCTATCTGTTAAATGTGAACATTATTTCGTGAACTTTTGGGAGCGTGGAAAATGGTCCTTTTACAGAGGTGGTCTCAATATAGAAGTGGTCTTAATGGGAGGTTACAATGTACTTGACAGTCGGTCTGACAGTCTCTATCTGGGCCTCTTTCAATGGAAACAATGGAGGAGGTTTATGCTGTAACAGCCTGGTTACCCTCAGGTACAAACCTCTCCTATCTGCCTAATTGGACACATTGTGTCACCAGCGACCTAATTCTGGTGCTTATTAATACCGCATCATGATTCCCATTAATGTCTAAAAACGCAATAAATTTTTATTTATTCAGTTCATGATCAATATTCCAACGTTATGTCACAATGGCATTTGAGTCTCATTTTACACTATCTACTCTCTTGGTTTAATCCTACATGATTATAAAGTTAGGTCATCCAAAAGTGGTCATCCAAGGAGAAACAATATATTTGTTCTTCATGCTGGGCTTATATGGAATGGATCGCACTGTTTTACATGTAAATGTGTGCTATCAGAAATCAGATATTGCTCACATTGTAACACATAGTCACTTGATTTTTAGAAGGTGCTGTTATGCATTGCATCATAAAATGTTCATATTTAGGAAATAGCAAACATAAAGTTTTACCTCGTTGGTATAGAAATATGAGAGAACACACATAAGATATTGTAATCTATGCCAATGATACATGCTTTACCCATGTCTATTAATAAGAGTACAGTCGATGTCCTCAACAACAGAACCCAATTTTTTTTGCAGTCACACATCCTTCCATTGTAGAGGGTTTCCATTGTTTACTTCATAATTTACTTACATCATTATTCATCATTTATTCATGTTGAGAATATTCAGTGTACATTATAGATTTACTATGTTTTCCATTGTCAGAGAATATTCAGTTTAACATTATAGATTGTAAACTTTGCAACGTTGTTTTAAGAAAAAAATATTAATCTGAGCACTCCTATTTGCTTTAATTTATTGTGAAGCTCAAATCACAAATTATCAGTGCCAAATTGAATACAGTAGAACCTCCAATTAAGACCACCTCTATTGAGACCACCTTTATAATAAGAGCACTTTTCACGGTCCCAAACATTCATAAAGCTACCAAAATGAGCCTCTGTGTAGAGACCACCTCTCTATTGAGACCACCTAACACTAGTTTCAAATGTGGTCCTAATAGAGAAGTTCTACTGTATATTCAAAATCGCTTTAGTTTGTAATATCAAATGAACGGCAGCATTGGTGGGGGGCAATATTGACTGTCTAGATTAGTGGAAGAATGACCTGGGCGAAATATTGACCCACGCAATGTCAATTATCTCCAATTTGCAGTCAATCTTAGGAACTAGTGGTCAATAACATCAAAGTGGACATAATAGCAGAGACTGACCACTACATCCAATGACCAGTGGCCATAACTGACCATCTCTTTGTTGATGTGAGGTGACGTTTTACTGTAGAACCTCTCTATTAGGACAACCTGTGGGACTGACCTCAAGTGATCTCAATAGAGGTGATTTCTATACAGAGGTTCATTTTGGTAGCTATATGAAGGTTTGGGACGGTGATAAGTGGTCTTATTATAGAGGTGGTCTTAATAGAGAGGTGGTCTTAATTGGAGGTTTTACTGTATATGCAATTATCAGTATGGTTTAAAAGATATAAAAAAAACAACAATTCAATTGCGGACCTACCAAAATCCCTATGGACATGAAATATTTTGGTAGAACAAGAAGGGCCCTGGCAACCTCCCCTGGATCTGCCTATGGTTAAGCAATACACACAATAATCAGATATGCAACTAAGTATGTATTTTAAAGAAAGCATAAGTCATAACTGTCTCGCTACACACATAGGTGGGTTTTCTGCGTCTGGACCACCATGTACATTGCAAGAAGTCCCCACCAGAAAAATCACTCCAAATAATTCAAAACGATTTGTTGCATTTTTAAATAATCGATGACCCCACAGGTTTCCATGTACAGTAGTGCCTCTCCATTAAGATCACTCATGGGACTGACTTATAGTGGTCTCAATGGAGAGATGGTCTTTATATGGAGGTTTCCATTAGAATCATTTTGAAGGATTGGGACAGAGAGAAGTGGTCTAATTATACAGATGGTCTCATTACAGACGTGGTCTTAATTGGGGTTTTTACTGTACAATGCATTCAATTACAATTTGCCGTGACAAATGTAAGTTTTATACCTTCTGCACCTGGCACTGTACACAGCTTTATCAGATATTTGCCTCTTCAAGTGAGCAGGTTTTTTACCACAGTGCTGAGCAACAGAAAAAAAATGAGACACCTTTTAAAAGCAATTGGAATTAGCATAAATAACATTGGTGCGATACTCACTGCCATGCTCAAGCACTGTCAATCACATCGAGTGGCGGCAGCGTTCTGAAGTATGCACAGTTCTCAACATTTGCAGCGAGACACATCATAGACTACGGCGCAACCGCCATTAGATGTCCAACATGCTTCTATCACAGAAAACCGACCACCTACAGCAGTGATGGTTGAAAGTTGCGAGCAGAAAGTCTTCCAAACAAAATCAATGTGATACAGTTACACTTTACAAAAAAGATCGTGGCCCAATGGGAATGATATTGTACAGTACAGTAGAAGCTCCAATTAAGACCACCTCTCTATTGAGACCACCTTTATAATAAGACCACTTTTCACGGTCCCAAACCTTCATAAAGCTACCAAAATGAACCTCTGTATAGAGACCACCTCTCCATTGAGACCAACTAACACTGGTCCCAAAGGTGACGTTCTACTGTATGTACTTGCAGAATGTAGACAATGGCATAGCCATAAAAATGTAATAGTCGGTAATTTCAAATGTTCCTGCTGCATTTATGGCCACCTGTCTCCGATTGTGATTAATTTGAAAGGCGAAAATACAGAAAACCAATAAATGTAACAGATTTAACAAGCGGCGTAACGATTTTTGTGAAACTCTGTATGTGTCGGTGTTGGCAACATATGGTTGATAAATAACGTAACGGTAAATCACTGCTTCTGTATGCATCTACTGAATTCATCACCTGGTGGTAACCCTCTCTCAATGAGTTAATAATGTCCAAATAATATTGTTGAAATAACTTTTTCCCCATTCTACATGTTCTTCAACTTGAGGGTACAAGGGTACATACGGTACCTACTTATCCTATAATGTGTACATTTCAACATAAGATGAGTACATATAAATCTAAATACATTAAATATTTGTCCAGGGGCCTACTACCATTATATAGTCAATCAATTGAAAATCAAATCCTAAATTTATTTGAGCATGCCCTTAATTCTTCCTCATTCAGAAGGTTTGGCCTGGCTGCCCAGTAAAGAGGGTTTTTTAGCAGGGGGCAGAGGGGGGTGGGGGGATGGAAGGACCACAGAATCTTCTCTCCCAGAACTAACTCTCTCTGTTTTCAATGAAAAAAGGATGAACATCTATATCTATATCTATATACCACATCCCTCGATGAAAGAATATCGCAAATAATACATATCTGAAGTGTCATCCAGTCAATGATAGTCACGTTAACATTTTGTTCTAATAGCTATGTGCGATACACGTTTTGAAAAAGTATCTCATATATTCGGCTGAAAAATCCTAGCATCCTTAACGTATCACTGTGTGGAATGTTGATGAAGCTTCTATGACTGCCATCTATTATCATTAGTATATGGCTTGAAACAGTGCGACTGTGACACAGTGATGGATCAGAGTCCTTGGAATGTGGTGGAGGCATGGACGGCCAGTTATGTCAAATACTTCAGTCCAACAATGTGGGTCAGTTCTATGTTTGAAGTGATTTATGATTTATTGGACTTGGGAGTATATCATCATATGTAATTAAGTCATTAGACGATATCACATAGTCTCTGGTGGGCTTCAAACCCACGACCATACGGCACTAAATCGCCTAGGAGATCAATAATTCATAATGAGAAGATCAATAAATGTGGGAAATAAGGCCAAAAAATTAGGAATGACAGAAAAAAGCAAAAAAAAGAAGGATATGGGATTTCACGAAGTGGGATTTGGGAAAAATACCAAATAATTTGTGGTATATGGGAATAAAGGTAAAAAATATTAGGGATGTAGGAAATAAGGCCAAAAAAATCAGAGATGTGGGATTTCGTGACAGCTTACACCCCGACCCCCAATCAAGCCATAGTATAACTCAGAGTTTGAATTAGACCATATAAAGCGAACAACAACAAGAAAAAGACAACTGACAAAAACCTTTACAACACCTCCCTGAAGGTTCACAACTCATAATAACCATGAAGTCAGTATCTTTTCTTTTAAAGTGCAAGCAGTAGTAGATATATACGTTTCTTCACATTTCATCCTAATTGAGTAAACCATTCACCTTTCATTCCCCAAAACATAAAACAACTCCTCCAATTCACTTAGCTTGTGTTCTCTCCCTTAGGAGTGATTGCATGATGCTGTTTGGCTGCCAATGGGATTGTGGGTTTGATTCCTAAATGTAAATGTGGTGGTTTGAAGTCATGATTCTAGTGCTCTGAGGACTCTTTACTTTTTACACCAGGTCATTGGCAGCATCTTTGTCACACTATATCTTTCTCAACTCCCTGGGGAGTATAATGCATATCACTACCGTAGCGCAGCCCATGCTAGTTCCTCACATTAGCGTTCACTCACCTGATTTGTACCTATTTAATGTGTAGGTACCACAGAGCAGCCTGTTAGAGGTAAGTTTGCTCAACACCCACAATCAGACATGACGGGAAATAAAACCCACGACCTTCTGGTCACCAGTCCAACTCCCTATCCACTCGACCACAGAACCACTTTATGAGGGCCTATGAAAATCTTGTATTTAAAGGATATTTTAGTATGATCCAATGATGTTTTCACACATCCTTCGTGTTACATCCTTTGCTGCCTCTACTCAGCTATCTAGAGAGCAGACAAAATTTGCTAACTTCCAATAAATTAAGCTAATCACTCAAATGAGCTTCCATTCATTTACAGCAGAACTTCCAATTAAGACCAACTCTATTTTGAGACCACCTCTGTCATAAGACAACTTCTTTTCTTGGTCCTAAACCTTCAAAATGATTCCAATAGGAACCTTGATAATAGATAGGTTGTACTGTACGTAATTGTTAATTAATATGTGTCGGTATATCACAAAGTAGTGTGCTACTAGGTTATGGTTAGTATGCTCAACAACCACCACCTGCCACAGACACTACAGTAGAACCTCTAATTAAGACTACCCCTTTATTGAGACCACCTCTGTAATAAGACCACTTTCCACTGTCCCAAACCTTCATAAAGCGACCAAAATGAACATCTGTATAGAGACCACCTCTCTATTGAGACCACCTAACACGGGTCCCAAAGGTTGTCCTAATAGAGAGGTTCTACTCTACTTAGATTCATTCTTAGTCGAAAGCAAGAGTGACTGCCACCATGGCCTCGGCCCTTACCCTTTTCCGGCCAAATTTTTCATCATTCTAACATTTCGAAAACCAGGAAAATCACAAGGAGTATGCATTTTGCTTGAACCTCCATATCTCTTACTTCCTGGAAGCTTGTGGCTGGCAGCAGAGATTCAAACCTGAGATCCAGGTCCATGACAACCACTTAGCAGCAGCAGCACACAGGAGACCAAATACAGTAGAACATCCAATTAAGACCACCTCTATAATGAGACAACCTCTATAATGTGATCACCTTTATAATAAGACCACTTTCCTATGTCCCAATCCTTCAAAAATGATTCCAATGGGAACCTCCATATAAAGACCACCTCTAATTTGAGACCACTTTAAGTTGGTCCCATGAGTGGTCCTAATGGAGAGCTTTTACTGTAAATGTTGGGTATGAGTCACACTGAGGTTTGATTCCAGACTCCATCTAATTGGAGAAAATCTCCTCTTAAACTTATGGAGATGGACGGCGCGGGAGATTATCAAGGCTGCCATCTTCTCTGCGTTTGCTGCCGCCTCGCCGCAACGGCGATATTATCTAATTTACCGGCCACTTTGCACTGTAATTACAGTCCAGTGAACTATATTAACAAGACCAATGGCTTTGTTGATTAAAGCTGAAGTTTTGGGACATAAACCCTATAGAATGTGTACAGAGTCGGCCATAATGGTTATCTGGATGGTGTCAGCTGTGGATTGAATGTCCCGTGGAGGACGGCTGCCGTACGCCACTTTTAGTGAATGTCACACTGCCGCGGCTAATCCTGCCGCACCATCAGCCTTATGCCTGAAATGTGGGCGCCTGATTTCCGTAAACATCCGCATGATGGCCCATGGATCGCTGCAGGGGCTAAAGGCCCACCCCCATTATTGGTACATGTCATTAGTACAAAGGCAAATGTGGTAGTGCCTGAAATGTTTATACAAGAAAAAACTTGGTCTTTTTAGGGGCGTTATCTGATAAAATTTATGAGCTGTTGTAGAAAACCCACACAGAAAACATGAATAGTAGTCTATATACATGGATCTCATTACATTATTCTAAAAACCTCATGGGTACCCAGGTTCTTCTAAAAGCTCATGGGACCTAAAAACAAACTACATGTAGATCTGAAAAGCATTCCTTCTGGACATGAGAATCTGTCAATGAATTATTGGAAAATCTTTTGTACCTACAATAAAATCAGACCATAAGATAACATCTTTGTAGCAAAGGAAGTCTATTAGCTCATAAAATTTAGCTCAGAGTGAAAGTTCTAACTGGGTTATATCTTTAAAAAACACATTCTATCCACAGAAAAATATAGGACATAGGTGTACGCTGTTATAAAACGAGTAGTAACATACACTTTGTAAACAAAAGCAAGTGCATGCAATTGATTCCTTTACAATGTATTGCCGTGAGGGCTCTGGTTACTTGTACTTGATATTGTGGGGAAATAAAATGTAGCAACAATGGTAAATCTATAGGCAGCTACTTTTTCCTGTCTGACTCATGTGCTAGCGGCATAATATAACCTTTTATTTGTGCGCGTAGACATGATTCATAGATACGTTATTACCACCGAATCGTAATCCACAATATTGAGAAGAGGCTATTTAGTTTCATGTAATTGACTGATACAGATAATTTGCAACTATATATGTTACTGGCATGATATAACCTTTGCTTTTATATTGGTACAGTAAATAGCTGAATACCGTAAATCTTCTAATAATGGCCTATCTCTACTACCCGCCTACCCCTGGCTGGTGGCCAGGTATGAACATGTCTCTAAGCATCTGGGAAGGCTAGCCTAATGGTCTAAGGCGCCTGTCTGCACACATATGACTGGTCTGGTGTGAACCGGAGATTGTGTGTGCGAGTCCACGGCCTTCCAAATCTTTATATGCTTCCACGAAAATTTCACAGTATGCCTATAGCTGCCCAGCTGTTAATAGAGGATTTATGCTAAACATCTCAGAGTTGATTTCAGACAATAACTTTTAGGCTCAAGATTTTTTTGACTGATTAAATACCCCTTAATTTATCTATGAAAAAAACAATTGTGAAGCCCATCACGCCTGGTTTACTTTACCACGCGGCACATGGTCTGCTGTTAAAGTACATGTACACACTTCCCCAATTCTAGGTGGAAAAATACTGGCTTCCTACCTAATTTACAGGCCATCAAAGCAGACGTTCTAGATACACATCCTGCTATGCAAACATTCATAAGAAATGCCATCAAAATTGCTTCATCAATGGTAATAAATAGGGGCGTCTCCGGTGAACTGAAGCTGCTATTATTGCTCTATGGACAGGACGTAATTGCGCACGACTTTCTATTACACGTATGTAAGCGTATTCTATTTGCGTGTTATCGCCGGTCTGCCTGAGTAAACCTCTTCTCAGACTTCTCTGCATAGAAAAATGATTATTACATTCACCAAGCAATTTTCAGGTATCCACCATTATGTAAGAAGTTGGAAACGTCAATGAACTGTTGTTATTTCTTGCCCAGACTATATAATCTGTATTGGTTGAAGTATATTTTTTTTTGTGCCTTTCATACTATTTTTTTCACCAAGCTTTATTACTTTCATTGACAATTAGAAAAAAATTCTAAGTGATAACACAAAATAGTATCAGATAGGAAACTTATTCAATTTGATCAATTTATAACATAAATGCATACCATGAATACCAATTGATACAGTATTAGAGAAAAACTCCATGAAAGAAATTTAATATTCAGCATTTCAAAATCATAGAGGCAGGTGTTTTTGTTTCATGGCTAACCTATTATAAGTATACAGTATGCAGAATAACATATTCTGTGGCTTAGATTGTGCTATTGTGGGCTGGCCTCCAAAAAGATCACGTTTTGTGATCTATTTTCATTCTTTATGAAGTTCAGAAGAATCTGCTTTTGAGGACACCAGAAAGAGAAAACTCATAGAGTTATGCATTCAACCCCACAGTTTGAAGGTGTTCAACTCAGGAAAGTGTCCAAGATTGATAAAAATTCTGAAATACAATACAGCCTTGAATTAGGACCAAATCTCTAAATCAAGACCAATGTTTTAGATCTCATACTGTCATAAATGAGAACACGATGAACTCAATAGAAAGAAAACATCATTGAGATCACTTGAGGATAAAACCGGATAGAGCAAAGGTGCACACCCAGCTAAATTTGGCAAAATCGACTTAAAATACAGAAATTTCAATGAGAGCGTACATATATTGTTTGATGGATTTGGACAAAAATATTTTACCAGGGCAAGTTTAAAGTCATGCGTTGCTCAAATCCCGATGAAGAGTAAAATCTGAACACATTCATGTTTTTGGGACCACTCTATGCAAACATACATAAAACCAAGGTGTCGATGTAGACAGGTTCCACTGTAGTGAGGTTTACATGACTGAAGCACGTCGAGGTTATGCTGAAGAATACGGTAGGATAAAATACATCGACCCCCCATGTTTCTATATGGCCATGCTGGAGAAGAATAATACGTCTAGACATCTTTCAAACTAAAATTTGATTCAGTACATAGCAAGTGACAGTAGAACCTTTCTATTAGGACCACCTTTGGGACCAGTGTTAGGTGGTCTCAGTAGAGAGGTGGTCTCTATACAGAGGTTAGTTTTGGTAGCTTTATGAAGGTCTGGGATCATGAAAAGTGGTCTTATAGAGGTGGTCTCAACAGAGAGGTGGCCTCAATTGGAGGTATATACAATAGATGTACTATACTACTAAAATTTGAAATCAAGAAATGTATGAACATTGATAAGGTTGACTGAATTGCACACTCTGACAATGTTGGTTACTTCGTATTCAAAAGTCAAAGTCAAAAGTTTGTTTATTTATACTGACATATATACATTTCAAAAATATGATATAGACATTTATCCCACATCAGGTAGATACTGTTTGGTTTATCATACGCATATCCCTTATCTCCTACTGGTGAATAAAAATATCCGTACACCACACTGTGGTGTATTGCCGGGCTACTTAATGTTCATGATTTTACGCCAAAGACAATAGAATAACGTATGTCAAATGTGCGCACAACGTTTTGACATACGTTAATCTTTAAGAACTGCCATTCTCGTGTAGATTTCATGTAAAATAGATTCGCTATTTGTTGTGGGAAAATATTTTAATCTTCTTCAATGATGTGCTATTTGCAAATGTAAGAATGGCAGTAAACATCATTTTTAAAAGCAAGCCAGAAAACATTATTCAATGTTATCTTATCCGTCTCAAAACCTACTTTGAAGCTTGATATTTGATTGTTTATAATCTGGTTTAGATGCACATGGCCATTCACCCGTGTAGGAAAATATCAAAATTATTAAAAATCTACCTAAACAAAAACAAATGCATGAACATGACTAAAACTAGTTTAATAACCATTCTAGAAAGATATGGGATAAATTTAAAACGCACCTCCTTGTTGATACTACAATTATTGTCAGCCTGCATCCCCCTAAAAATTTCTAGTATCAACCAGGAGGTGCGTTTTCTCTATATATAGTGGTTATTTGTTGAACATTAAAGTGATATATCAGAACCAAAAATGCATGATGGTCCAATGAACGAGCTTTCAAGTGAAGACTTTGAGATGAACAGCTGCAAGATAAAGACGCTCTACTGTACCAAATACCTGATAAATAGAGTTTCTACTGTACTCATACCTGATAAATGAAGAGAGTTTTCACTGTACTTGAGTGGATAAGGAGTTGGACTCGTGACAATTAGGTCATGGGTTTGATACCCGGTTGCATCTGGTCGTGGGTGTTGAGCAAACCTACCTCTAACAGGTTGCACACTGCTCCGTGGTATGTACATGTTAAATAGGTACAGGTCAGGTGAGTGAACGCTAATGTTAAAGATAAGCACGTCTGCGCTATGGTAACAATGTGCTGTATGCTTCCCGGGGAGCTGAGAAACATTATCACAGTGCAACAATGATACCAATGACCTGGTGTAAAATGAAAAGTTATGAGAGGAAAATACTTCGATCATGACTACAAACCACCACATTTACATTTACATTTCTCTACCCAAACCTGGTAGACAAAGTTTCTACTGTACCCAAACCTGGCCCAGTTGACTCTGCATTCATTGCTATTGCCCACAGCCTGTTTATACCATGCAGTGGGTAATTGACTGTGTAAATAAAACTGTCACTCAGTAACAGCACGAATGCAAACAGTAGTAAAAGCTGCTGTTATTGTTTAAAAGATATATGAGCATATGTGAGAATGTCAGTAAATAAAGCCCGGTCAAAACTTGTTTTCTCCTTTATTAACTAGATCATAGACGGTAGAACCTCGACTTAAGGCCACCTCTATTGATACCACCTCTATAATAAGACGATTTTTCATGATCCCACACCCTCATAAAGCTACCAAATGAACCTCTGTATAGAGACCACCTCAATTGAGACAACCTAACACTGGTCATCCCAAAGGTGGTCCTAACAGAGAGGTTCTGTATATAAACTTATTAGGGGATGAATATTGACTAGAATATAAATTCTATCTATTTTCCATGGTTAAAGAATAACTATATCAGTTGATCTTACATCTATGTGTTTCCCAGTGCTTGCAGATATATTTTCAAACTTCTCTCTATCTCTCACACACATCTTTTTATAGCAAGCATGTTTCCACCAACAATAGAAACCGAGTTCATACTTTATAAATAACTTTACTTTTAATAACTGGAGGAAGAAATTATGTTGACATATATTTTAATTGGAGTTTCTACTGTATTTAATCATCATAGCTTCTTCCTCCACTATCAAATGCACGTAAATAAAGAACATGAAATGAATGAAATATTCATTCTTGCCATCCGTAGCAGGAACAAAGCCACGTAGGACGCCACAGCATTGCCAAATTATTACAATTTACAGCTTCAACGAATGACTCGGTCACACCATTACCATCAAACACTGCGTAATACGCAAGAATATTACAAGGTATAGAATGTACGATGACAGAAATTCAATTTGCGTCTACTTCACAAAAGTAGGTGTTCTCATCTATAGGCAAGTTTTACATTGTTGGATGTCAGTCGTCATGAGGTGCGACTATTAACCAACGGCCTTCAAAACATATACCAGCAAAAATCTATAAATTTGCCACGATTCAGAGTAAGTAGATAGACAGATGGAAGAATGAAATATATAGTGCAAAGTACAGTAGAACCTCGCAATTACGAGCACCTTTGGGTGCAATGAAAGGTGGTCTCAATAGAGAGGTGGCCTCTATACAGAGGTTCATCTTGGTCGCTTTCTGAAGGTTTCGGACCATGAAAAGTGGTCTTATTTTAGAGATGGTCTCAATAGAGAGGTGATCTTAATTGGAGGTTCTACTGTACATAGATAGACAGATGGAAGATTGAAAATATACAGTGCAAAGTACTTTCTTTTTTTGGTAAAGATTTCAAATGAAATCTGTAATTGAATGTACATATCTTGTAAATAACCTTGAAAGGGCACAGCCACCTGTATAGACCGTACGAATCGAATCGTCGGACCTCCTCAAAATTGAATTTTGATTTTTGTTTAAGAACAATTTGGTCAATTATCTATGGTAATATTCAGCTTTTGAACTCAGTGGTAACATGTATGGCTTTGGTAAAATCCATGGATGAGCAAGCAGGTTCTCCACGGTTTTCCACCAAAATACAGTAGAACCTCTCTATTATGACCACGATTGGGACCAGTGTTAGGTGGTCTCGATTGGAGGTGGTCTCTATACAGAGATGCATTTTGGTAGCTTTATGAAGGTTTGGGAGCGTGAAAAGTGGTCTTGATATAGAGGTGGTCTTAGTTGGAGGTTCTACTGTATTCATTTCCTACTGTGGTGTTTGGCATATGTTCCCCTCCCTTTCTAGTTCTATTCCAAAACCCTGGGCTTGATAGTGATTATACGCAAACATTTAATAAGCATGCATACAGTTTTTCATTATAGCAAACATTTAATAAGCATGCATACAGTTTTTCAAGTAATTTCCTTTATACTTTCTATTAGTTTAAATTGAACAAAACCTGTAAAGCTTTTACCAATAGTCTACTATTAAATGTAAGCCCTTTTATTTGAAGGAATAAAATTAAATCAGCTGATTGATTATGAATTCAGTCTACATAACATCAAGGACAAAACTGTCAACAGAAAAAGCCATGAATAAGACCTTTGTATCTACATATTCATGCTTAAATAGAACCAATAAACTTTCTCACAAACAGTACACGTGTAGTGTTAAATTTACACCGATTTTATTGTATGAAAGATTTGTACAACATCAACAATACTGAAGTAGTGTATGCCACTGACGGATATAAAATGGCAATTGAGCATTTATCAATCCCTCTACAAATATATCTTTCAAATGTACAACAAACATACAAACATATGTACAATATAGAGGAAAGATACATTTAATGAATACAGATTTGTACTTTGTTTTAGCCTACACATGTATACATTTGCACAGGCAACTTAAAATCACATACACAAGCCTAACTCTGAATTTGAGTCATGTTTATTTCCTATCTAGAGACATATGAAGCAAACAATGGTAGATTCTGATTGTTATATCATGACTAGACAAATGTAATAGACTTACAACAGCCACAAAGGGATCATATACATGTACAGTAGAACCTCTCTATTAGGACCACCTTTGGGACCAGTGTAAGGTGGTCTCAATAGAGAGGTGGTCTCTATACAGAGGCTCATTTTGGTAGCTTTGCAAATGTTTGGGACCATGAAAGGTGGTCCTATTATAGAGATGGTCTCAATAGAGAGGTGGTCTTAATTGGAGGTTTTACTGTAACTCTTAAATCCCTGATTGGCTCCATAGAGCTACAGTTGTTGTTGAGTTTGCTCAACAATCATTTTGCACAAACATCACTTAAATACATGTAGGTTGGGAATCCAACCTGTGACGTTTGGGGCATATATTTGGCAATCTATGTGACTCGCCAGCAATATATGTTAGGGTTTTTAAACTTTAAAGATTAATAAAGGCTAAATCAGAACATTTGAAAACTGTAGTTGTCGGAAATTAACAAGGAAATCCCCCACCCATATCTATATCATGTATATTTAAAAATCTTACACTGAAACGAAGCAAACACATTACAAGTATTAGAAAAAATAATACATGTAATATTATCATTCATTGTAGTCTGTGTATATGTCAAAGAATTCCAAAATATATACTTATATTTAACAATTCAAACATTAGATTCGCTACAATTCAAAGCTTCAGTACCCTTTTATGGTCTATTTTCTGCGGAGCCTTGTTATCAAATAGGCAGTTTGAGGCAAGAAGAATGAGTGAGAGAAAATAGATTGACTTGCGGGGATAATCCAATAGCACTGCCATTTGGACCTCAATGTGACCCACTGCAGTTCCATGCTTGAAGGTTATGATCAATAGCAAGCTGCGCTCTGAACTCGTTCTTCTGTCTATCTCATCTACAGGCCACGTGGCAAAATCTGAGTATATATAGTACCTAGCTATGATGGTACAGTAGAACCTCCAATTAAGACCACCTCTATGGTAAGATCACTTTTCACAATCCCAACCCTTCATAAAGCTACCAAAATGAACCTCTGTATAGAGACCACCTCTCTATTGAGACCACCTAACACTGGTCCCTAAAGGTGGTCCTAATAGAGAGATTCTACTGTATCAAGGTTCCTTTTGTGATGTCTGTCAACTTCGCTTATTTGCTTTCACTTTCCTTGCTGACACACCAAATGTTTTTTTGCAATGGTAGGCATACATAAAATTTGTGCCCACTGACTGAGAATATAGCATTTCGAATTAAACGTATCAGTCATCAGAAATAGCTGAAACAAAATTTCTACAGCATATTTTAAAGTTGTTCAGCATTGTCAGAATTATTGCTGAAATTCTCTTTTAATCGCTGCAGTAGTCGTTCAATTTGATTAGAATGCAGGGCTTTAAAATCTGGGGGTAAGGCAGGGTTTTAAAATCTGGGGTGACCTTTTTAGTGGTAATAAGGGGGTTAGGGAAACCTGAAAATCATTCCTTCATAGTTTCATTTTTTCATCCACCCCCCCACCCCCAGACCCCCTTCCTAATCAGCTATGATAAATGGTAGCCCCTTACTCCTACCAAATTTGAAAATAATACTATAACACAAAAGACACTAAGAAAAATGAATTTGTTGATGGTACCTATAGGTAGAAATTATATCATGACAAGACACACAATCACATGGTCTGGACCAATGTACAAGTGTCCTTATCACTGCAGTACGAAGAATCATCAACATTCATAATGAATCTTGGGCATTACATGTATCTGGTTTATACTGTCATATCCAAACAAAACAAAACAAAACAAAAAGTATTGAAGGGCATGAAATAAATTAAGTCTAATAGGCTAAGAAAGGCCTTTATTTGCACAGTATCAGTTGCTTTGCTTCACTATTGATTAAGCCGCGTTTCTATTTTTGTGGCTTGTCCTAATCTTAACGCATTCAACTAGACATATCCTGAAATAAGTCTCATGATCCCCTGTCTTTATTTGAAGACGTTCCAGAATGTAGTCCAGCCAGTGCTAGTCTAGCATTGATTTGGCACATTATGGATTCAGGCATCTGTAGGCCCCAGAGGCTACAAAATTTTGGTTTCTTCACGGCTTTACATTAACTTTTTAATTTCACTTGCCCCATTGGGCAAGTAACATTTTTAATTTGCCCCATACTCATCTAACTTGTCCACATTTTTTTATAAGAATCTCTTACATAAATGATTGATGATGTAATTATTGAATATTGTGATGCTGCTTGTTTTTGTTAACTACAATGTAGCTGCAGAACTTAAAGGCTTCTGTTTTTGTATATACACTGGAGATAACTTGTAGCCAAAAACCACTTGCCCCATCGGGCAAGTACTTTAGAAAATGACTAGCCCAGACACAACTTTCACTTGCCACGTGCTAGTGGGCTACTGTTAATCTAAAGCCCTGGTCATCTTCATTTACTTGTGAATCTTATCAAATATGGATATCATATGGCTTCAAATCAGTTACGGCTGATGAAAAGTCACGTAATCATGTTTCTCCATGACCTAAATTTCAAAAATAATATTCAAAGAATATAATAATTTGCTTGTGGCGCCAAACTATTGGCACTCTATTGCACTCCATTAGGCTCATAAATATCTGTATAAAAGCTTACATCTATTCCATCTATTATGCCTTACATGGACTTCACGTGAGGTCAGATTCAAAGTAATAATGTGATCTTTCAATATCATTACGATATTGTCTCCACAGGATTATCCCTTGGGATTAATTTCATTTACAACTTGAACAAGTGGAGCCATCAAATTACTGTGTAATATCTTTGCTTCCTAGAAGTTCATCTGGTATGACCTTTCCTTGAGACAATGTTTACGCATTATGCAATGAAGATGAAATAATAAGTATTGACAATTTGATAAGAGTCGGCTATGCTATGAAAGTACCTATATTACTGCATTATATACCTTTCATACAACAAGAGAAAAATTATGATCAGTGTGTAAGAATCAGTACATGACAAAACTTGAACATATGTGTGTGTATATGTGTGGAGAGCGGAAAGAGAGTGGGGTGGGGTTTATAAGGAAGTAGGCATGTGGAAAAAATTAAGGATGTAGGATTTCAAGGAAATAGGATGTAGAAGACTGAAAATTTGTGTGATGTAGGGAAAAGGACTAAAATGAGCGAGCGACATGGGAACTGAAAAATTCCATATGTCTTAGTACGTTATGAAACATTTTACCACAAGCTCATCTTTTCCATACAATCTAAGCCGCGGAAAAATGTGATCAAAATCACCCAATCTGCCACCAATGTCTGCTCATGAGTGCGAAATCTAACAGCAATCATCCGCACACTATCAAGACAAAAGAATTCCCCAACAAAGAAAACTCCCTCCAAAAATTCTCATGATCGACAGAAAGAAGGACGACAGAGAGCAGGACGGAGAGAAAGAAGGAGGAAAACTCATGCCTGCCACACAGCACATGTGCTGGTGGCCACATGTTCAGCTGCAAGGTGAATTTAGTGCGCAAGATCGCCACCAGAGAGCAGCATCAGATAGCCGCAGTGATTTTATGATTTTGTTTTCACATTGTAGGTTATCACACGGAACATTACATATCCTGACATATTATAGGCATTATATATATCAAGATGTGATCTATATATTATTGTGTACTTTTTTTAATTAATTTACTAATGCACAAGGTTCGGAAATATAACAGCATGATTTGAATGACTTGCAGTCGAGCATTTAAGGATTGTGTGTACAGCTATCTATGATTGAAAGACATGTATTTTTCATACCATATACAACCATCTAAAGACTCATACACATTTAAAGCCCCCACATAAAATCTAGAAAATTCAAAGTCAAATGTGAATACACATTTAGGTAAAAGGTCATCACTTATCGAAATTGACAAAGTTTCAACCTGAAAGCACAAGTTCTTTGCATGGTTGTATCAGATATATGGTTTGAGAGTACATTAGAAAAATTAATGTATCACATTCCAGGCATTATTGACAATGGTAAAATGTTTATCATAACCAACAAGATTGGCGCTTTTTAGCTCAAGCGTGATATGTGTAAATAATTATTATTGCAGTATTATGTTACACAATAGGTAGTTGCATTCATTATATTACAATGTGCTGATTTGGTTGCAAAATATGACAATAAAATATCAATTCTATTTGAATGCATTTATGTGAAATTCTACAATTATATGAGGCTCTATGTTGCAGTATGCCCTTCTAGGCTAAACTTGAAATTTGTAAAAGTGAAAAAACCTTATGACATAGGGGGGCACTGTGAAGACAAAAAATGACAAAAGGCGGGGGGTGTGAAAGATGACAAAAAATGGTGGGGGGGGGGGCAAAAAGATGGCACTTTAAAAAGAGTGCACTGCTTTTATGCTATGAAGAAGACTGGACATGATCGTGGGTTTCACGGCTTTCCCATTCACTCAGCCTGCAGAGTCCATGTTCATGGTATACTTTCAACAAGTAGAATAAGGATGCCAGGACACTAGAGGACATAGAGGTAGTAGCTGGGCCTCAACCAGCCAATTATAGCAGCATCTCCCCGCAGCATAAAGCTTCACCCACTCACACTCAATCTTACTCAGCGCCTTCACTTCACACAGTGCTCTGGGGTGAAAATGTTATCAGCAAGGGAACTGCTTTTACGCCTTCAGACTCAATTATAGGTAGTATTGGGGGGCATTACAGTTCAGTTTATCACTATAACATGTAATATACTGACACGGATGGACTATATTAAAATGGGCACCAGTTGTATAAAGTCCTTTAGAAAAACAGCGAAAGTTTGCTGAATATGTACAATAGAACCTCTCTATTAAAACAGCCTTTGGGACCAGTGTTAGGTCTCAATAGAGAGGTGGTCTCTATACAGAGGTTCATTTTGGTAGATTTATGAAGGTTTGGGACCGTGATAAGTCGTCTTATTAGAGGTGGTTTCTATAGAGAGGTGGTCTTAATTGGAGTCTTCACTGTATGGTTATACAATAGAAGCAGACAGAAATTTTGAGTCAATATTTGATAAGGTTTAAAAAATGTCCCAGGGCTGATAATGCCTGTTAAAATGACCTTGTCTGTTTATACAGCTACCGCTAATGAATTATGCAGATGTGTTTTGGCCGATATCAACCATTATGGCAATTGTAATTAAGCTAGGCGACGATGACATTTTAATAATGGATTCAGTCAATATTTGGCTCAGAGGCACATGGAGGAAAATTCCCAATCCATACTCTATGTAAAAATAGACCAGTGATCAGCGATCACACATAACCTTCTTGTATATTATCAATATGTCGTAATAAGGAACAGGAGGATTTTTGTTCAAATTTCATAAGTAATACCGAATTTGTTCATAAAAAACTGTCCTTAGAATCTTTTAAAAACTAATTGCAATTAGAACAAATTAGTTTAAATTAACTGACGACCTTTTAATATGAGAATGTATGTGATGAATTCACAGCTTATTTCATGATTTTCTAATCAGAAAGGTAACACTCGTGTTGCTAATTACCAACTGACACTTAAAAATCAAATGAATTTACCGTGAACTATCAACCTCAAATGTCATAGGCAGGTCCGGGGGAGGGGGGGGGGGTTGGGCAAAGGGAGAGCGCGGCCTAAAAAACGTTTCCACCAAAATAATCCATTTTCATAGGATTTTGAAAAGTCCACAATTGATTGAACGCATAAAACCCATGAGATCCCTTAAGTGTGCCCCCCCCCCCTTTTCCAAAGACCTGAATCTGTCAGTGAATGCCATAGGTGTACATGTATGTGTCATTTTTATGGTCTTTTCCCCGAAGGATCAGACGTCTTTACATTTTACACCAGGTCACTGGCATCCTTGTCACACTATATCTTTCTCAACTCCCTGGGGAGCATACAGCACATCACTACCGTAGGGCAGATGTGCTTACACTCACATTAGCATTCACTCACCTAACCTGTGCCTAATTAACGTGTAGGTACCACGGAGCAATGAAAAACCTGTTAGAGGTAAGTTTGCTCAACACCCACCACCAGACCCAACCGGGAATCGAACCCATGGCCTTCTGGTCACGAGTCAAACTCCCTAACCACTCGGCCACCGAAGGATTGGGGAGGGGGTCAGTAGCTGGTTGACCATAACACGCCTGATTCACAGCTCTACACCATTTCCACAAATTATATATGTGCAAAATGTATACCCATGGTACAACAAAGTTGGCTTTATATGGCATTGATTTTCGTTGATATGGAATTTAATCAACTTGCGACTTTGTATGTTTTGTAATTACCAATGATCTTATTCCAACTTATAATACTGCCCTTACAGGAATATTTAGGGTTTATAATAGAAATTATATGTAAAAACAACCGATTCACAACAACACAGCTATACATAGAGCGTATAATGAGACCAGATGGTGTCAACAATACAAGCATAAACTTTTTTCACCAGGCACAAATAAACACATTACAAAGTACAGCAAAAACTAGGAAAAGGACACTGGTCTACAATGGACAGTTCCGTCTCATTAGACAAATCCTCAATACAAATACAACCGTGAACCCTCACATACAGGACAACCACCTTATATGGACATTATATATACTTATATGGTTCTTCCAAACAGAAAGAACACCAATGGAAGTTGGGTTGTATCGTTGGCTGTGGTCCCAACACTTTGACATTTTGACTGGTGCCAGGTCTAATGTATAAGGAGGACAGTACTAATAATGGCTACAGTTACATTCGTAATTTGAGGCACATGCACAGAGGATGGTTTTTTGTCCCAGGCACAGCTACAAAACAACACAGATCTTATATTCTAGCGTTACATGGGCAAACGTCAGGGGCGTTGCCAGGTTACTATCTACATTTGGCGTGTGGCGCGTGCAAAACACACTGAGTGTCAGATGTCCAGACCAGACCTATGAAGCATAACTATTGCTTATTAAAAATGTGACCAATCACGGGCCTTTTAATCCCAGGATTGGAATTAGGTCAAATGATCAATGCTTATAACACAAATAGGAGAATATGTGACATTAAATAGTGACGGCTCAAGTCGTATTTTGCCATGCCGAATCCTTTTTCATTTTTGAAATAAAATATGTTTAAACCAAATAGTGACGGATATTGTACTTGTTCATACGAGCTGCCTAGATAAAAAGCAAGACATAATGTAAAATTAAGAATCAGGTCACATGAATTAATAAATTATGAACATCCTCTCTCTGGTGAAACATTTCAGAGGTCGATTTGACATCTGATACTCAGAGTGGCAAAACATGACACAATCAGGAAATATATACGACTAAAAGTTTGCGTTTGATGTATACCACTGACATTTGGCTACTAACTGTGTCCCTGGATTTTGAACATGTAATAGAAGATAAAATCTACACCGGCCTATCTAAGCCTGCACCTTATATACGACAACCGACATCAAAACATGTTCTAAATTCATAATCATTAGTTTCTTGAATCTGTCCACTGGGTGAAGGAAGCTTATAGCTTCTAGGTTCGTATTGATATCTCATTATGGCCACTGCTGCTGATATCATAGAAGTTCTTGTCGCCAACCACTAAAACTGGCACTGTGTCAGATATGCGAGTGACTGTCCTATTAAAGGATAATATATACACTGGCCTCAGTTTTTTGTACTGGGATTTTTGTACTTGTTTTTTTTTTCTTCTTTTTTTTCTTTTTGTAGGTAGGACGAGGCTCATGAATCATAGAGGGCAGAAACTAACTGAGACTAATGAGTGGCCATTATTTTCCCCTTCATTGTTTACTTATAGTATAGTATAGTACTACAAGTAAACATTATCAAACTTCTCTCTCTCAAACACGTCTTTTTTAGCAAGCCTTTTTCTACTAACGATAGACATAGCTGATATATTATAAATGTTCTAAGTAAACAATGAAGAGGAAAACAGAGATTGGCCACTATTAGTCTGAGTTGGTTTCTGCCCTCCACAATGCATGTGCCCGTGGGATGAGGTGTGAGTGAATTTGAAGTGTGGGTGTTACGTTCATCACTTATATGGACACATTACAAGGATTCAGAATTCTAATCGTTCATGTGCTGCCTTCCATGGTCTACATATTGAAAATTTTACCAACGCTATAATGAAATCTAAGGTAGATAAAGATCCAACCTTTACCATTGTTTGTGCATAATGGCAGTTAGCAGTAGTCTTTATGAAATTCTACCTCCCAAAATTTCCGTCCTTACGTGGGATTCGAACCCACACCCTCTGGGTTGAAACGATAACTGACCAAGTATGCAGGCTGTGGGTTACAGAGAAAACGGTTCGTACATGTAACCTTTACACATCTCGCTGCTTGGGATGACGCTATCATTCTGGTCTCACAATCTTGCAGTCGTGAGTTCGAGTCCAGTCAGGGCCACTTGATGTCATCAAATGAAAGCTTAGGGTTGTAAAAACCTGTCTTCAGCTATGTCAGAATAGTGGTAGGAGCTTGCTTGCCATAGAAAAGACAGAGATAGAGAGAAGAATAAAAATTGTATATAAAATCCAACTTCCACTGTGTTGTCCCTAGGGAGTTGAGAAAGTATGTATGACCATAGAACTATTATATGCGTAACATGGAGATGGCTCAAGTCACATTTTGCCATGCTGAATCCTTTTACATTTTTTAAATAAAATATGTTTAAACCAACTGTTGTAAATGGTGATATTACGTCTGTGGAGGAAATACACACGATTTACATAAAAATGATGCTGTTTGGACACTTTAAACAAACCAGGCACTGAACATTGTGAAAATAATAAATGGCGTACTTGGGATGATTGGGGGCATACTGTCCACTCTTAGTGGGTTTTGCAAAAGTTCGTGGGAAAGTTATAAACCACAAACATTTTATCAGGCCACGCAAACAGATATGTCTGCTTCTAATACTCAACCCAAAAAGTGCCTGTTTCTTTGAAAGGATATGTTGCTGCAAACCGCTTAGATGAACCACTTACAGGATGATTTGTAAACACAAAACAAAAGTGTTACATTTTACCACATACATAAATATCGCTGACTTCATGTTGCACATTTTATTAAAATATATTCAAGTCATCTATACATACTTTCATTTCTTCATCAAATAGAAAGCATAAGAAATTCAATGTATCGAGGCAGCGTCATGGCAACTACTTGGTTTGCACACCTCAAGAGAACACAAGGCTGGAATACCCAGTGACTGAGAAACAGTAATCATCCTTTTGAGACCTGAGACAATACAATTTAAGAAGAACTACACATTTGGGATCCCACCATTACCAACCCACATGATCGAGACACAAAGAGATCTCTCCACTCCATCCAATCCCTATATATCGAAAAAATATATATACGGTAATAAAATTTGGATATGCCATTAGATTTAATTTTACTCTCACTCTTCTTGCAAGCAAGCTCCTACCACTGTATTGATATAGCTGAAGACATAGCTTCCATTTTAACTATATCAAGTGGCCCTGACGGGACTCGAACTCACGACCCCAAGGTTGTGAGACCAGAATGATACCACCATCCCGAGCAGCGGGCTGTTAAAAGGTTACTCGGACGAACCGATGTCTCTGTAACCCCCATACTACATTTGTACATACTTGGTCAGTTATCATCTCAACCCATAGGTCGTGGGTTTGAATCCCGCCTGAGGCAATTAGATTTGAAACTATCCATGTAAAACCTACACCATACGAGCTGTAACGTATTTTACACAATTTCTAACGCTCACCGGCTTTGACCTGAGTATAGCCTATACAGCAGTGTACAAATCTATCTGTTATACTGAAAAAATCACCACAAATCCATCCTTATGCCTATACAAGAAAGAACGTGTAAAGCCATGAGGCAATAACTTTGGCCTTCTTGAGGTGATTTCGTCACTGATAGTGACGTGTAATAGGGAAAGATTGCCTCCAGTATTATTTCTAATTGTCATAATTATCGAGAACAAGGAAAGCTGCGGTTTCCTAGGCCTATGTGTGTATTATTATTACGTCAATATGAACCAGGATATGTGGGAAATTATTGGAAAGATCATGGCATTGGAACACTTACGTCATAAAAACAGAAGGATTCTCATAATCAGGATTTGATAGATCTTGACACATCACATGCATCACAAATAAATAGACATGATTATTTTTACTGGATAAGTAATGCACAGAGTGGAACCTCTCCATGTGGACATCTTCCTTTTAAGAACACCTGTCTTACATGAACACTTCTTACTTTCCTCCATATTTCCCATTTTCCGCATATATCATACATAATGTGAACCTCTCTCTTACAAACACATGTCTTACACTGACACTTCTTTTCACTATTCTCCCAAAAATGTCCACCTATGACATGTTTCACTGTAAGTGCATTTACTGTCTAGATTTTGATATCGTCAAGACTTCTAAATGGGCTTTAGCATGGTTGTATACAGTAGATAAACCCAAAAATGGAATCACATTTGACCTCGGAAGTGACTTTCTCAAGGCTAAAATGACTATCATCACGTTCCACCTATCCTGTTATTGTCATGAGTATTCCCGGAGTAGAAAAAACACCGGAAATATTTAAGGCTGATCCTGTCAACCAGGATTCTATAAAAATTAGTTTCCTCCATCAATTTTGACCTGGGTGATGAATGATGATGGTCAGTTTATGTAACACTACGCATGTCCTACAGTTAAGTTCAAACTAATGCGGAAATGTGTCTACAATAGATACAGTATAACCTAAAATTAAGATCGCCTCTCTATTGAGACCACCTCTGTAATAAGACCACTTTTCACAGTCCCAAACATTTATCAAGCTACCAAAATGAACCTCTGTATAGAGACCACTCCTCTATTGAGACCACCTAACAGTGGTCCCAAAAGGTGGTCTTAATAGACAGGTTTTACTGTATAACATGGAGCAGTTGTTATCTTCGTAGCATCCGGTAAAATATCTGTGTTTGAAAACACACAGCCTGGGGTTGTTTCGAGAAGTTCACTAGAGGTTCACTAGATAACTGATTCCAGAAAGATGTTGCCACTTTGGTAAGTTCGTCTATACCGAACTGAAATGTTGTTAGGCAACATTATTCATGAAGAACTAACAATGCTGCTAGCATTAGACAAAATTATTACAATGCTAGGTCAAGAGTATATGACCAGTAAGAAAGGTAGTCAATTTGACATAGCAGTCTCATCACCTTCAAATCCCCACCATGTGTGTTGTGGTGTAATTTTCGAAAAGCAGGGTAGTCATTTTGATTTAGCAGACTACTGTAGAATCTCTCTATTAGGACCACCTTGGGGACCAGTGTTAGGTGGTCTCAATAGAGAGGTGGTCTCTATGCAGACGTTCAATATGGTAGCTTTATGAAGGTTTGGGACCATGAAAAGTGATCTTATTATAGAGGTGGTTTCAATAGAGGTGGTATTAATTGTAGGTTTTACTGTATATAGCAAGACAAACCCATAAAATGACAGGGCAATTTTTCATGGGGGTTTATCTGCCGCCCATTCTGTGGCTGCATCCTTGTTTCCAGCCCGGTCCATTGTCTCTGTTAATGGAAAGTTGATGGAGCGTTGGTCAGGGGGAAACCCGGCGCTATGGCAGTCTTACTGCCCCATGAGAGAAATCAAGTAATAGGCGAGTGTAGCATTGGGAAATTGAGCATTGGAAATACTGATTTCTGATAGCTTATTGCGACAGTGTAATTTTGCAGTGACTATGACATGTTTGAACATCCGAATGGCAAGGTTGAGGAAACCTTTCCCTTTAGAGTCGGCGTTACATTATAATGTGATTTCAATAGTCCAGATATTCCTTAAAATACACACATATACATTGTATAATACATGTATAATATAATATAATACATTGTACCTGATGAGCATTTTAAGAGCAAAGGCCCTTACATGCCAGGTTATGGTAATTGTAGAATTGGTTTAAAACCACACAGAACAGCATGTTTACAGGTTACTTAGAGACTTATCTGGGGCGTATCCAGGATGAGGGGGGAGGATATAAAGCTACTACCTACACCTACAAGTTAAATAGGTACAGGACCTACAGGTCAGGCAAGTGAACGCAAATGTGAGTGAATAGCAGGTCTGCGCTACGGTAGCCAAAAGATGTGTTGCATGCTCCCAGGGGAGTTGAGAAAGATATAGTGTGACAAGGATGCCAATGACCTGGTGTAGAAGTAGAGTCATCTGATCCTTTGGGGAAGAAGACCATAAACCAGACATTTACATTTATTTATTTATTTACTATGAGGGCATGCCGCCCCCCCCGCCCAGAATTTTATAAGTTTTATACAATTCTTATAAGTTGCCATGTGGTCCATTCTGAGGCATCTTTAAGGGGGCATGAACTATGTAAAGAGGGGGCTCAAACACATAGTCTTGGCTGAAAGGAAGGGCATGTAGGCTACTCTACTGCTACTGTATCATAAATCTAAATGTTTCCCATTATTATAAGCTGTCATGAAACAAAATTGGGTGTATTTATATTCATGATTAATTGAACAATTACTTAATGGTTATAATAATGTTATTATTAATAATTTTTCATCACTAGATCTATGTAAATACTTTATAAAGTTTCATTACACTGTTTGTACTCTAAATCAATTAATTTTGTTATCTTTGTAAGTGACTAATAAGCTCTCAAGGGCTGGGTATACTTTATGAATAATTAAAAGTATTATGATTTGTATATACTATGTCACTATAATATATAAAAACTTATCAATCAATCAATCAATCATTTATATATTGGATATCATGAGTCACGCGTTTGTCTTTAATTCAGATGTCAGTTTTCAGAATTAAGACTCAAGTTGGCTGTTAAGTGATGATTGGATATTATGAAGCCATCTTGAAGATAGGATCTGGTATTTATAGTTTTCGCGTGGTCTTAAAGTACAGCAATCCTGGTCCAAGCTCACTTTGCATTTCACCAGATAAAGTGCTCTGGCATGCCATTCATTTTGCATAATACAGTAGAAGTATGCTAGATCATAGTCGGTCTACGGGAATCTCTTTCACACGGCATGGTTCAATATTTATATGAATAGCAATTCTCAATAACTCATGAATGGCACAATAAGCCTGAAATTTATGAGGAGCAGGATGATCAATGTTTAACAACATAACTTGCTTCAATTACGCCTATTGTATATGAACAAGCCCAAAGTCAGATGAAAATCTATTCTTAAGCAGCAATACAGTCGAACCTCTCTATCAAGATAACCTTTGGTACCAGTGTTAGGTGAGGTGGTCTCTATACAGAGGCTCATTTTGGTAGCTTTGTGAAGGTTTGGTTACTGTAAAAAGTAATCTTATAGAGGTGGTCTCAAAAGAGATGTGGTCTTAATTGGAGGTTTTACAGTATCTTCTTTGATTGAGAAAGGTTTCTCTGACTAATCAATAAAACTAGTTTTACAACAAAGTAATTTCAACAACTACATCAAACTTGTTTAAAACCAAGGTTACAAACAAAAGAAGACTTGACACGTTTTTTGCAAACACCATTCTCTTGTAATGAATTTTTGAAAGTGTGAAAACAATGTCCAGCATTCTGATTGGTTGATAATCGTGTCAACTATATGTTGTGTGACAATTTTCAAAGTTAATGAACAAAATGATCGTTGTACTATTGATTGGAGTGACCTTCTAAATAACAGACGACGAAATGAATTCTTTCAAGGTCAACTAGAAAGTTCAACCACCAGCAGGACAAGAGAAGGTGGTGTAACGTGGAGTCAGAAGTATAATACAGAGGTCTACATTGTACAGTTTTGAATACTACATCTCCTGTGATGGATGTACATGTATATAGGGTCAAAGTACTTGACGAAACTGCAAGAAAAAACTAGAAGCTTTTCTCATCAGTTGAAAAATCTGGAAACCTGAAAATCAATACTAAAGTTTAGTGTTCACAATGAAATAAAAATGAAAAGAAATATCATAATCAATTTTCAAAGAGGTAGAGTATAAAGTAAAACACAATACATAAGGTTATTTCTCAGAGTTATAATCATTCTATTCCTTCATAAGATACAGAAAATCATCGGCACAATAATCATCAAATCTCATCTTTCAAGCCACTTCTGTATCAAGGGTATTAGGAAGATTACGGGGAATTACCAAAGCAATTATCAAACATCATCCTTATATCAGCACAGCAGCAATAATAACAGAATACAGAGTGTACAGTGTCTGAAGGTAAACCGTGAAACGTAAGAACATTCCAAGGTCGTTACTGCCTATTACACATAATCACTGCTGATTTTAGACATATCCTTTCAGCAGAGCGGCCATGTTATCCATTCTGACTAGTCAAAGACCTGCCATGTCCACTTCTGACATTTAGAGTTACAGCTTAACAAGTTTAGTGTCTATTACATACTAATTTCTGTCATGAGTGATAATGAAAGAATAATGAACTTTATCACAAAATATTTGCAGCATATAATTTACGCATAAAATGTGTGGGATTCAGCCTTTGCTAATGTGCATCATTTGATAAAAAAACTATCAAATTGATTATGTACATTAGTGTTATTTTGCTGTAACATATTATTTGAAGATCAACATGATTATATGAATTTATCAGCTTAATGCGATGTACATGTAATGAGGTTTAACAAACAAAAAATGAAATTAATCATCAGTAGAATACTAAGCATTAAATTAGAATTATACTTGATGAAGTCGTTGAAAAAAATTAAAGAGCTGAATGACATAGTAAATTATTTAACTTTGCTGAAAGTTCTGTGTCAATTTCTTAGCACTTCAACTCTAAATGTGGTCCAATGTTCCACGTGCATGCGACACCCACACATGTACATTGTATCATTGGCTGAGAACCACATGTCAAGCAATCTGGGATGTGTTTTTAGTTTTATATCATATTATTACATACCTGTATGTATTGTATACATTAAACCTATCTAGTACTTGAACCTGCATACACAGTCCACACACACCCAACACTGGCAGATCCAAGTATATAATTGACACTCTATTAGAAGGGGGGAGGGGCGGCATATAGCCTTGATGAAAATCCATTCACCAACATTTATTTTCCGAAATCACCAGTTACCAATACATTTCATTGTCTTTCACCAATCCCAGGCATTGTAATTGAATAGGTTGCTTTACATTTTCATCACATTTCACACACTTAAATACAGCCAATTCATAATTCACACTCAAGATTTAGGGCAAATCAACAATCATATTTTCGTTACATATATATGACCCCCCTCTTAGGATTGGCAGATGCTTGAATGTGTGTGGCAATACCACACCAGAAGACCCCATCTACTGGATCATGGTTTTTAACAAAAAGGATGCTACAGAGATCAAGGCTGGGGGGGGGGGGCCACTAATATCTGTTTTGGGTAGGTATGCTCCACGGTGAGTTCAAAATGGGGGGTCTTAATTTTTTGTGAAATGGCGGGTCTTAAATATGGTTTATACCAAAATAGGGGGTCTGAAATATTGGTTTTTAAAACAATACATTGAATCTTAATGAAACTTGAAGGCAACAACAAAATATCATCTTGCTTCAGTTTACGTTTTTACAAAAGTGTGGGTCTTTGCTATAAGATTTAGATAAATTGGGTTTTTTGGGGGATTTGGCTGACAAGAAATAGGGGGTCTTATACGATTTTTCCTGAGCATATATACCTAATCCGACTGTGGAAGAGCACCCCCCACCCCCCAACGACTCAATATCACCAAGTGATCTGCTGGTGTGGCGGGTGTTAATGTAACAGGTGATAGGTTTTCCACGATTCACACACATCCACCGCTGCTAGCACATGAATTTATGGCCATATGGGATCTCCCACAGTCGGTGTGGAGAGCTTAACGGACAGGATGGTCTCTAACTTGACCTTCATGCTCTCCATTGGTGACCTTCTAAGCACAAACTGGTCTACCATCAATTGAAGACGCATTAATCTTATTTGCCCATGAACAAAGATTTGAAATGACATTAAAATTGATATTTCTAGTCATCAGTGTAGTTGTTACATATATGGAAAATTTTAATTTTTAAGACGGGTATTGATAATTATGTGCTCAAAAGAAGTTTTTTTATGTTAAATTCTTGATGTGTGCAGGAATTTAGGTTTAGCAATATAGTCTTGCCCTTTTATAGAGGAGAGATAAATGCTTGTTTTATACATCCCTGGGTTTACATTAGAGACTACCAAAATATTTAATCATATTAATATAGGTAATACACATAATCATTGTTTGTATACAGGTATTCAAATGCGTATTCATTTATAGCAGTGTATTGAGGGGGGTGTATAGCTTTGATAAAAATCTATTCACCAACATTTTTTTACTAAATCACCAGTCACCAATATATTTCATTGCCTTTCACCAATAATCAGGAATTGTAATTGAATAAGTTGCATCACATTTCACATCCGTAATAGTCTTAAAAATACAGAGAGTTCCCAATTCATGTTCAAGATTTAGGGCAAATCACTAATTACCACCCTTGTAATGAACAGATCACCGGTCGCCAATAATAGGTTCTATCACATTTCACACACTTAAATACAGACAGCTCACAAATTTACAATCAAGATTTAGGGCATACGTAACACCAATCGCATTTTTGCTATATGACTCCCAATGTATTGACACTGTCTGCTGATGTTTGACAGACGTACTCTCTAGAAGAGCACAAGATGGACACCGTGACCTTTCCACTCTTGACCTTTCCATCTAAATAGCCATTGACTGATGATGATGTCACGTCGGGAGCCCCACAGAATTGCGCCACTGTCCAGCTTAATTTCAGCATCACTTTGTCAAAATGCGCTCTGAGTATCAGATGTCAGATTGACCTCTAAACTGTTTCACCAGAGAGTGAATTATCATAATCCATTCATTTATTTGACCTGATTCTTAATTTTATGTTGTGTTGATGTGTTTTACTGGATTGTAATCTATAAGCATCATAGAACTATTCAAACCCTCTGGATATGGACTGCTCTCAGCGTTAAACCCATAAAAAAAGTGTAAACAGGGTTTGTAAATCTTCTGATTGACCACTTGACCTGATTCCAATTCTGGGACTAAAAGCCTGTGGTTGGTCACATTATTAATGAGCAACAGTTATACTTCAGAGGTCATATCTTGATATAAGACTGTTACATGCAATATGTAAATGTCTGAGATTCGTATATCAAGTTATTGTTGTGTTTTGATCTTGTAACTCCTGGTAAAATGTTGGTCTAAATAGATAATTTTGAATTAAATTTTCTAAAATTTATTAGCTTAGTACTTTGGAATAAATAAATTCCTTACCAGATATATAAAAAAATGTTGTTGATCTTTTTGCTCTGATGAGGAATTTATTTATTCCAAAGTACTTGGCTATTAAATTTTAGAAAATTTAATTCAAAATTATCTTTTTTGACCAGTTACCAGTTACGACGTCAAAACACAGCAGTATTAAGAGGACCTGCTGCCGTTCAAGTATTGAATTTAGCTCATACATATCAAGCTGCTTTATAGTCGCTATATGTTCTTTCTTCACTAACTTTATATTTACAAGTCAAGTCAAGTCAAGAATTTTATTTATTATACTAGATCTACGGTAATTAATACAATATATAAACAAGCACAGATCTACCCAACCTCAGTGGGTTTATACGTCAGAGTACTTACAATTATATTTCACAATGTAAGATACAGCAAGAGACAATGGAAAAAAAATAATAGATTATTACTAATCTCATGGAGCCTATACATAGCATGATGGTCTCATTTTTGTACTCTATATTGTTCTTTCTATGCTATATCGTAACCAATCACTTGAAGGCAACAAAAAAATATCACCATGTTTCAGTTTACTTTTTTGCAAAAGTGTGGGTCTTTGCTTTGAGATTAATTTCTCTAAATATTTAGACAAATTAGGGGGTCTTTGGCATGTGGTTGTCAAGAAATAAGTTGTCTGAGATATTTTGCCGAGCATATATACCCAGCCCAACAGTGGAAAAGCATCCCTCCCCCCCCCCCGCCCTTGCGGGTGTTGACAACTTTCTGACATGCAGCATGATTCAATGATGAAACAGAGCATAATCTGGGTGAAGGTGTAACATCGTAACCTGTCGCACCTCCAGTGCCCCGATCAGAAAGGAGCTTTGTGGCTCTCCTATCCAAAACCAATCAAAGCCTCGTTTTGGAGTTGCGTAACACTGGCATTGTGGTTCAATAATGAGACACATGCCCTTTTATAATAGGTGTAATTAAAGAAATTCTACAGCAAGATATAACGCCTTGTATGAGCAATGATAAGAAATAGCCTTACAGACCAGGGTATGATCTCTAAATTTCCAATGTGAAGTTATGAACAAAAATTTCATGGATGCGAATGAAGGAATGGACCCATTTGATGCACATGGTGTTTTTTTGCATATATACACTATGACCCCATTTTGACATCTGCCCTTATAACTGGAGATATTGTTTGAAATTTGTGATGTATTTTAACACAACAATGGCAATACAAAATCGGTGGATATACATTACTGCTTAGCGGCTGATTTCTAGTCATGTGTTATTTGAAGACAAAAAACCCTAAAACAATGTAGGAGAAATAGGAGAAAATTAAATTTCAGTGAAAGCTTAAACTAACCTTTCCTGCCACCTTCAACCAATGTGATATTCAATTACTCAGCAGTGGTCTGGGATTAGTAGTTATCAATCTCTGATGAATTTCACTCTTTCTTTTGTGTAAAAGGATTAAAATGACCTACTTGAAATAACAGGATGAGATTAACTCAGTATGACATCTGGTCATTAATCTGCCCATATCTCAGTGAAGAACTCTCAAAGTGTGTTTATATCCAATTGAAGCTTGTTGAAGTTGGGTTGAATGGCAGGATTTTATGAAGGGCACACCTTCTATGGCATTGTGGAGTCTCACAAAAGAATAAGTCTTCTGGGAACTACAGGAAACATGCAATTTTTGGACTCTAAACTTTGAAATCAGAGCTTAACTAAATAGAATATAATATAATATATAAAAGCCTCAACCTAACCCACGGGTAGATATTGTAGCACTGAAAATAAAATATGTGCACTGTAGAAGAGATTCCTGAAAACCGACGATGCATGCATACTTGACTGCCGTATGTCAGAAGTGCCTTTAACCCATCCCTATACCCACTGCATACCCTTTCCCACACCCACCACATCATGTCATCATGGTGTGTGTTCGTTCACACTGGCCTTTCAACACTCAACGTTACTATCTCTCTGGAATAATTACAGCACGAAAGAGAGGGAGAGAGAGAGAGAGCGCGAGTGAGATGAAATTTGCATCTGATGGGAGACGACTCTCATCTGACGTCTCCCAACCTCCAGATGATCGATGCCTGCATGTTATTCTTACTATATAAACACAGGTCATTTGTCAAAGTGGCAGCTCCCAATCTTGAAGGAGATGTCGAGGGATTGGTCCGGCGATGCCAATTTCAAAATGGTCGTCCCATCCACGAATTAGATAGTGCGGAGGTTATTCAGCATGTCAGGGATAAATCTACATTGACACGTTTCTACATTGGCGGTAAACTCTTGATTTTTTGCTGTATTTAAGAGCCTTTGACTATTGACATACTATGATATTTATTATATATACACTAGAACCTCCAACCAAGACCACCTCTCTCTTGAGACCACCTCGATAATAAGACCAGTTTTCATGGTCCCAAACCTTCATAAAGCTACCAAAATGAGCCTCTGTATAGAGACCACCTCTCTATTGAGAGCACCTAACACTGGCCCCAAAAATGGTTCTGATAGAGATATTCTACTGTACACGTATACATGTATACATGAAAAGCGTCACTCAATATGACAAACCAGTGTTAAAATTGAAATAAAAAACAACCACAATAGAACCAAATAGGGACCATTGTGATCGATATGATACTCGCCAATTGTTCACCATTAACATACATACTGATATTGAGAACTGTAGCTATAATGGTGTGCTTTGTAAATCGGTAACGAATCAGGGACCATCTAGCCATAATAGATAGTCACAATGACCAAAATACTTGAGTCCATGTGAAATATGCTCCAAACAGTCACCATTTTCAACTGACAAACCAAACTTGAGCATCCTATGTATTTTTTTATTATATATACATGCATCTAATTCATTTGCTGCATGCTATATTCTCTGTTATTCTGTATTTCAAACAGCACAAGTTTGGGAGGTTTGAAGTATTGCCTTTTCATTTGCTTTGGCATCGTACTCTTGCTGTATATCAACTGCGTATGCGACAAGGTCACGATATTGTGCCTTTTGAATGAATCAATTTTTTGCTCAGAACTGGGGCAATGAGATAAAAACACACAATGTCCACCCCTCCATGGGGTAAAAACACACTCATGACCCTTTGATGGGGTAAAACCATCATAGCGGCACGCCGGCAACACACCAGGCCCGTACGAAGCAAAATATGATTGGCCATTTAAAAATTTTGGTCTATAATCATGGATTTCTATTTCTACACAAATGGTTCGTCAGGCCATGATTGAAATATTGCATTATTTTTTTCACCTACACAAATTATTGGTCGGACCATGGCCTTACCGCCTAAGCCGTTCCTTTGGGCCTGCATACCCGTTATTAAGCCAAAGAGAGTGGACACACGTGTCTTTATAACTAAATACTCATCTCGGTCACTTGTGATATTAATATCAAGTGTTTCTGAGTATTTCTGAGAGCCTTATTAAAACCAAGGATGTAAAGAAACAGGACTTATTTATGCAGCTCATACGGATGGATTCTTCGATCATGTGACATGGAAATATACTTTTAACTTGTGGATGCATGACATCTAGTGCTGAATCATGTTTTGCCACTTAAAATGTGCATTCTGTAAGGTGAGGGCTAACTATAGCCCCATGGGGATCAATGCCTGAACCAACCTTTCAGCATAATTGTTTCCAATTTGTTCATCTCGTTTTATCTATCTGTATATGTTGAAAAATAAATACCATTAATACTATTTACATCACATTTGGCACTTTTAAAAAAAGGTCAATATTGGTATTTTTCTTTACAGTGAGGTGAAAAAGCACTTGTCCAGGACAGCTGACAAACCTACCAGTCACTAGCCACACCACCATCCTAGCAAAACTAGATCACTGACCCTAACAACAAGGCAGCATAGTACAGTAGAGCCTCTCTATTAGGACCACCTTTGGTACCAGTGTTAGGTGGTCTCAAAAGAGAGGTGGTCTCTATACAGGGGTTCATTTTGGTAGCTTTATGAAGGTTTGGGACCGTGAAAAGTGGTCGTATTATAAAGGTAGTCTCAATAGAGAGGTGGTCTCTATACAGAGGTTCATTTTGGTAGCTTTCTGAAGGTTTGGGACCATGAAAAGGTGGGGAAGAGGTGGTCTCAATAGAGGTGGTCTTATTGGGAGGTTTTACTGTATGGGCTCCCATTTAAGCAGCCGTGCGATTTTAAGATTCAGATTTTAATAAGATTTTCCTTGCAATTCGAAATGTTCGTACTTGAGACCATTACATGTGATTTATGAGACTGCGAAGTCATCTCTCAAAATTGATTAATACTATGAAATGGAAGCAATCAAAAAACATGGAATTGACATTTTAGCTTGTACCACCGATATCACAACGACGTCTTTTGTAAGCATAAATCTCCATTAACATTAGCACGGTATTTTACATCATCCATTGAGTGTAAGACATGTTTTGCTTCTTCTCAAGGTTTATGTCGGTCAACAAACTTTCAGCACACCTGCTTATTATAATGTGACACACACATGCACACACACACACACGCACGCACACACATTGCACTGTATTGTCTTCACACAAAGAATATCTGGAATATTGAAAAATTGACCCCAGTAATGTCTACATCAGAATCATGCTAAGCATTGACAATAACACAAATAAGGTGATGCAATCTCAATGTTTCATTCTATCATTCCATGCAAAAATCACCGCCAATAACCCACGCTGATTGGTCAAGCGGCATGCTCAATTGTACGTTTGACTGCACGCGCAGAGATCACTAGTCTAAACTAGACTAGTAACGTCATATTTTTTATACAGCCGCTCATGTCGCATGGTCAAACTGGCAATGCGACCGTTATGATATGATTTATTTAAAAATAAACATGAAACAGATACTCATTTCGCGTGTATTTTAGTCATGATAGAATGGTATTTGACCACTCGATTGTCATGTCAATCGTGAAATTGAGCATGCTGACGTCTGATTTACCCTCACTTCGTTCGGGTAAATCAGATGTCAGCATGCTCAATTTCACCGATTGACATGACAATCTGGTCGTTAAATCCTACCATACAATACACGGTACTATTTTGGGCCTTCCCTCATTTTTTGTCATTCAATAATAAATATACCTCCTATAATTGTTCCTATTCAGATTATTGCGTCGCTTCAGCTCAGCTGCTGAAGTAAGCCTTGTGTTTCGTTCGT
>CM032668.1:14888248-14892357 GCA_019095985.1 Streblospio benedicti
TGATGTCTGCCGTTAAAAATGCATGGTACGTCTGGCGAAAATCATTTGACTATTTAACATCCTTGTATGTAAAACCCACTTTATTAGAAGACTTGTAAAAGCAGAGGTAAAAAACAAATGTTCAAAAATTAAAAGGACTCTTCTCATCCTCTCCCTTGTAATTTCAATTTTATTAACTCAGGTCGTCGTCTCAATTCCATGTATGCAAGGACTCTAAGGATCAAAACTATTTATGCCGAGGGCACATTCCACCGCAAGGTGGGTCTACAGTCAGTCTACGACCAAAAACGCAAGGAGATCGTAACGATCCGTGAGTGTGCAGTGCGGCAAATGTAGGTTATTTCAAGGCAGTCAAACTTCTTCTACGACCACCCTAAGTCATGGTCTGATGGTACGGAGGCAGTGCGGACACCGTACGTGAAACGCAGAGGATTTATCCGCACGTTGTAGGCAAAGATACAGTACTTGCGCAGTGCGTTCTCTGTACCATTAACATACAAACGCCATACTTTAGTAATCCCAATGTGCGTAGAGCGTAAGTCACACGCGAGTACAACGCATGTTTGATGCAAGTTGATATCACGGCCACCTCAACAAAACCATCCCCAGTGCTGACGCACTGATACGAACCACTTGAGACGCCACTGTAGACGCCGCACACCTCAACACGCCTTGTGGCGATCACGCCAGCAAGGTGGAATGTGCCCCTCGCTTTACGTGCCTACTGCCATAAGACTCTTTAATAATTCACATCTGTAATTCCTCCGTCATTTTTATAATTGTTATCACATAATTTCAGTCACACTAGTTATATTGCATTTTAGTCATTACCGACCAGTATTGTTAGGATTATTATCACTAATAAGTATGCTCAGTATTACTTGTTATACCCTAATAACATTGCTAGTAACAACTGTATGTCAGTATTATTATTTTATTATACTATCTATTATATGTCTTGTTTGTCTATTGTAGTACTTGTTTATTGCAATGTGTCCATTGTCTTTGTCTTTTGCAATATGTCACAAAACAAGTTTCATGTATAAGGCCAGACTGTATAAATAAATTGGATGCTGGGAAAAAATAAAAATAAAAATCAATTATGTTGTTGTCACACTGGGGGCGGGAAAAAAAATCAAACTCGATGAAGGGAAATTGGAAGAAAAAAAATAAGTCTGACATATCAGAAAAAGCAAGTTTTCATCCGACGACTGTCATTTTTGCTGCTATTTTTTTACGTCCGAGGCGGGTCACTTTTTTGGCTGTACCTCGTTCTGACCATATCTAGTTTCTGTGAATGAACTGCACACCCAAACATGTAGAGTCTTATTGGCAACCCATGTCTCATTTTTCATTGTTAATAAAATACATCCAACGTTAAAGTTACATTAATGATTATACAGACCATTTTTCTGGAGAAATGACACATTCTGGCAACTTATTTTTTAAACGCATGGGGCTTTTCTCTGATCCCCTTGCGTGCAACCACTTCTAAGACGTCACTATTTAGTATTGTGACAACAAAAGCTGTAACATTCAGACTAGGGTCCGGGTGGGTACATGTAGTTTTACCGGTTTGGTTTGGCATATTCTGATATATTCGCTCGAACAACTTTGCATTTGGAGTACTCATCAAGTGTGTTAATTGCTGATCGGCTTAACCCTAAACTTGCCAGAAACAAATAACGTGTGATGATTTCTGTGTGCCAGTGGTCGGAAAAATTATTTCGAGCAATAAAAACAATAGCTAGTGTGATCCCCCCCCCCCCGAGGCTCAGTTGGCTACCTAGCCTGCCTCTGGAGAGGTACATGTACAAACACCACGTGGCCTCCCCTCCGTGTGTTGCCCCGTACGGGGATTTGCAGAGTATCATGCAAACAAACAAACAAACAAACAAACAAGCAAAACATCTTTGATCTTTGCTTCTTTTACTGTATATATATAGCTCGGGTTGTACAAAGATTATTCCAGAGGCCAAACTATTGGGAATTTCAGTATGCCAATTAGTCTCGGGGTATAAAATCGAATGTACTTTCTGATTTTCACCATTAGGTGCTCATATAACTTCATCTTTATGTTTAAAAAATTATTTAAATTAATGTTGGAAGCAATCGCCGCTTCGAATTTGACAGGTAGGCATCCGATTTTAAACTGCGTAGTATCACAACCTCATAGCAGCATTTGGTTTGGGCTATACACTAAACACAACATAAATTATTGTATTCTTTAAATAACACACAATTACTCCCAATATTTTGTGTCATAATCACCTTGAAACATCTAGATACTGGGTGACAGTCAACCATCTTTCATCTTCCGTGAGGTGATCTCAAAATGCATATTGTTTTGTAATAAATACAACTTGGTCATCATTGACACTTGCTGAGTCCATTCCCAAACGCCTTATTTGTAATCCGGCATGCAATTTAAGATCCGATAATTTACGTGAGAGGAATAATATGATTTCCTTGCAAAGATTATGAAATGTCTCACACCATGTTACCTTCCTGCATAAATTAAGAGAGCAGGTGCTCATTGGGATTCCCAGAAATAGTCTTGCGCACTGCGCAGCGCTGTGTCATACTCGTGACAGCACTCAATGATGAAGGATGATGCACATGCGCTTGATCATGTGACCCGCCTCGGATGTAAAAAAATGTCAGCAAAAATAACAATTGTCGTCGGGTTTGTAAATTTTCTCGAATTACTGGTTTTATTTTCCATCGGGGGTGATTTATACACATCGTCGGGGTTTGTCATCCAATTTATATATACAGTCTGGCCTAATAATTAATAAAGTACTTACTTACTTACTTACTTACTTACTTACTTACTTACTTACTTACTTACTTATGACCTTGTATTTTAGTTAGAAAGAGAGCATGGTATTTTTAAAGGTGTAATAAATATCAAATGTGGAGAATATAAATATTATTTTCCTTACACTTGCAATTAGGGGGAAAGGCATTGTTCATTGATACTGGACTTTACAGAACATATATTATTTTGGCTGAGCATTATTTTTAATGACATATCAGATAATTGCACCTATTACTTAATCACATAACACAGCCCTATAACATGTTTGTGCAACAAGTGTCCAATTTTGGCTTTTTGCAAATTAAAGTCTGTCTTCCAAAAATAAATTTTACGTCAACTTTAAGCATTCTCAGTAATAGTTTCAAAAATACATTAAATGAAAAGCATCACCTTTGGCTTTCTTGTACTTCTGGTATAAACGCTTCATTTGTGTAAGTCTTGTCTGTCACAACTATAAAAACCTCTCTTTGGCTGCTCCCTGCTGTTTCCACTGCCTTGTGGATGTATCCGTGAGCTTGGTATTGTCTCCACTTCCATAATGTCATGCAAAATTATCTCTTTTACGAATGTTTAAAGACGACATTTCAATCGGGTCGAGTCTTCTTGTCCAATGTAATACCTAATATTAACCTAATGTTGCGAGGTACAGATTATTAGAGCAAGGAAAGAGTCGAATGGCTGAAAATTCCAGTCTATTCAACTTCCTGGACTGTAACCTTATGGCTGTTTTGATTACCTTTTCTAATTCTATTTTTATCTTTACAATGGCCATTTTCCGTACCAACAAACTGTACAAAATTAATAAGTGATTCAACAGTTGACATATAGAAGACACTCATAATCGTTTTGCTGACACCATACAATCTTTGCTTAATTTTCTTGGTTACTTTAACAATGTGGTCTGAACTGGATAATTTATGATTAATAACATTACCTAAATACTTATAATTCTTCACATACTCAACATTTTCATCTTTAATTATAATTGATGACATTTTACTTTTGATTTGCATAAATCAATAACCATTTCTTTAGTTTTCTTTACATTAAGGTTTGAATAAATATTATCACACCAGTCTACAAAAGAATTTAGTTCTGATCTATAGTTCTTTTCATTCTGAGGGTTATCTGGTGTCATAGTCGTTCCATATATGGACTGTTACGTCAGAATAGGCAGGATCCACAGTATAACATACCTACAGGCACCCTATTGTTTAAAAAGCAATGTTGGATTTAGCCAAGAGATTGGAATTTTTCAGCATGCTAAATTTTACGATTATCACGACAA
>CM032668.1:14914991-14937061 GCA_019095985.1 Streblospio benedicti
CAGTCTGGCCTAATAATTAATAAAGTACTTACTTACTTACTTATGACCTTGTATTTTAGTTAGAAAAGCGATCATGGTATTTCTAAAAAGGTGTAATAAATATCAAATGTGGAGAATATAAATATTATTTTCCTTACACTTGCAATTAGGGGGAAAGGCATTGTTCATTGATACTGGACTTTACAGAACATATATTATTTTGGCAGAGCATTATTTTTAATGACATATCAGATAATTGCACGTATTACTTAATCACATAACACAGCCCTATAACATGTTTGTGCAACAAGTGTCCAATTTTGGCTTTTTGCAAATTAAAGTCTGTCTTCCAAAAATAAATTTTACGTCAACTTTAAGCATTCTCAGTAATAGTTTCAAAAATACATTAAATGACGAGTAGTCGTCCGGAACGCCGTAAATCTCCCCTTCCCCGATCAGGCCATTTCCCCGATCAGGCCATTTTTGAAAAGTAGGCCAAAGTAAATAATTTGTTTAAAAAAAAAAAACACATGGTAATTTGATCAAAAAGTAGGCCAAAGGACACCAAAATCTAATCAGCTCTGGAGAGGTACAACGAAGCTAGATATGAAGTTTGGTGACCATAGGTCAAATACTTCTCCTGTAGAGTGGTAACAAGGTTTATTATGTAGCAGCTCGTAAGTTCAAAAGTAGGCCAAATTACACCAATATCAAATCACGTGAGGAGAGTGATATGGACATACCAAATGTCAAGTTTGGTGATGATAAGTCATAAACTGTTCCCACAAGACAGATAAACACAATTACGTAATAATTTGTTTTTTAAAAACACATCGTAACTTCATCAAAAAGTTGGCCAAAAGTACACCAAAATCTGATCAGCTCTAGAGAGAGTGGTACAACGAAGCTAAATATGAAGTTTGGTGACCATAGGTCAAATACTTCTACCTGTAGAGTGTTAACAAGGTTTATTACGTAACGCTCGTAAGTTCAAAAGTAGGCCAAAGTACACCAATATCAAATCACGTGAGGAGAGTGATATAGACATACCAAATGTCAAGTTTGGTGATGATAAGTCATAAACTGTTCCCAGGAGACAAATAAACACAATTACGTAATAATTAAATCATCGTAACTTCATCAAAAGTAGGCCAAAGTACACCAAAATCTAATCAGCTCTGGAGAGTAGTACAACGAAGCTAAATATGAAGTTTGGTGACCATAGCTCAAATACTTTTCCCTGTAGAGTGTTAACAAGGTTTATTACGTAACGCTCGTAAGTTCAAAAGTAGGCCAAAGTACACCAATATCAAATCACGTGAGGAGAGTGATATAGACATACCAAATGTCAAGTTTGGTGATGATAAGTCATAAACTGTTCCCAGGAGACAGATAAACACAATTACGTAATAATTAAATCATCGTAACTTCATCAAAAGTAGGCCAAAGTACACCAAAATCTAATCAGCTCTGGAGAGTAGTACAACGAAGCTAAATATGAAGTTTGGTGACCATAGCTCAAATACCTTTCCCTGTAGAGTGTTAACAAGGTTTATTACGTAACGCTCGTAAGTTCAAAAGTAGGCCAAAGTACACCAATATCAAATCAAGTGAGGAGAGTGATATAGACATACCAAATGTCAAGTTTGGTGATGATAAGTCATAAACTGTTCCCAGGAGACAGATAAACACAATTACGTAATAATTAAATCATCGTAACTTCATCAAAAGTAGGCCAAAGTACACCAAAATCTAATCAGCTCTGGAGAGTAGTACAACGAAGCTAAATATGAAGTTTGGTGACCATAGGTCAAATACTTTTCCCTGTAGAGTGTTAACAAGGTTTATTACGTAACGCTCGTGTAAGTTCAAAAGTAGGCAAAAAGTACACCAATATCAAATCACGTGAGGAGAGTGATATAGACATACCAAATGTCAAGTTTGGTGATGATAAGTCATAAACTGTTCCCAGAAGACAGATAAACGCAATTACGTAATAATATTTTTTTAAAACACATCGTAACTTCATCAAAAGTAGACCAAAGTACACCAAAATCTAATCAGGTCTGGAGAGTAGTACATCGAAGCTACATATGAAGTTTGGCGACAATCGGCCAAATACTTCTCCCTAAAGTGCGGTAACAAGATATTTGTACCGAAGGTCATACGTTCGTCAAAAGTAGGCCAAAGTACAAAAAAATTTTTTTGAGACATACGATTGTCCTCAAACTAAACATATTTAATTTTCAAAGCAATAGCTCTCATGGTGTTCAAGTTATAAGCTTTTAAGCATGTGGACGCGGACGGACATACATACAGACGGACAGCACTAAAGCTAGAAATCTCCCCTGGACTTTGTCCGGGGAGATTTAAAAAGCATCACCTTTGGCTTTCTTGTACTTCTGGTATAAAACGCTTCATTTCTGTAAGTGTTGTCTGTCACAACTATAAAACCTCTCTTTGGCTGCTCCCTGCTGTTTCCACTGTCTTGTGGACGTATCGGTGACCATGATATTGTCTCCACTTCCATAATGTCATGCAAAATTATCTCTTTTACGAATGTTTAAAGACGACATTTCAATCGGGTCGAGTCTTCTTGTCCAATGTAATACCTAATATTAACCTAATGTTGGGAGGTACAGATTATTAGAGCAAGGAAAGAGTCGAATGGCTGAAAATTCCAGTCTATTCAACTTCCTGGACTGTAACCTTATGGCTGTTTTGATTACCTTTTCTAATTCTATTTTTATCTTTACAATGGCCATTTTCCGTACCGACAAACTGTACAAAATTAATAAGTGATTCAACAGTTGACATATAGAAGACACTCATAATCGTTTTGCTGACACCATACAATCTTTGCTTAATTTTCTTGGTTACTTTAACAATGTGGTCTGAACTGGATAATTTATGATTAATAACATGACCTAAATACTTATAATTCTTCACATACTCAACATTTTCATCTTTAATTATAATTGATGACATTTTACTTTTGATTTGCATAAAATCAATAACCATTTCTTTAGTTTTCTTTACATTAAGGTTTGAATAAATATTATCACACCAGTCTACAAAAGAATTTATTTCTGATCTATAGTTCTTTTCATTCTGAGGGTTATCTGGTGTCATAGTCGTTCCATATATGGACTGTTACGTCAGAATAGGCAGGATCCACAGTATAAAATACCTACAGGCACCCTATTGTTTAAAAAGCAATGTTGGATTTAGCCAAGAGATTGGATTTTTTTTAGCATGCTGGGATGTTCATCCTGAAACAGCATGCTAAATTTTACGATTATCACGACAATCGAGTGGTCAAATACCAAAGCAGAGTGTCCACACAGATGCAATGGGTGTATATGCATAGACAAAACATTTGATCATGTGATACGCCCCAAGAATGAATCCTGATAAAATAATTCATATTACAAAATGAAGTTATTTTTTTATTTATCATTCTTTTCTAAACAATGATAACACTGTTTTAGAAAATGTGAAAAAGTAATCCGGCTGAGTACAAGCAAAATACCCATACATGTAGTATCACCCTTGTTCGAACAGGGCTGATAACCCTTTCCAGGTTATCGGATACTTCTGTATCATGATAACCAATGAAATTACACGAAAAAGAATGATAATATATACATCTCCTCTCTTACATGACACCACATAGCTAACATGTAAACCTTTATCAAACGAAGTAGAAATTATGACCTTAGATAGTGGTTGTCAATCAGTCAGCTGTAATGAACCCCCAGTATCATACTACATTGTACACAGAGGCTTTGCATACGGTTAAAAATCTTAAGCATTGCATTGCTTTTCAAACAATAGGGTGCATGTAGCTATTTCATACTGTGGATCCTGCCCATTCTGACATATTAACATGTCTATATCTGGGTCATGTGTCATGTACTGGTGACACACATACCATGTACAGTAGAACCTCCAATTAAGACCACCTCTATAATGAGACCACCTCTGTAATAAGACCACTTTTCATGGGGTCAATAATAAAGCTACCAACATGAGCCTCTGTATAGAGACCACCTCTCTATTGAGACCACCAAACACTGGGCCCAAATGTGGTCCTAATAGAGAGGTTCTACTGTATTACAAAGGCCCTATATGAGTTAAAAGTGACTCGGCCATTTTTGAGCCACTTTTACTTGGAAAAGTGATTCATTGAAAATCCCCATCTATAGACACGAGACACGCACGTTTTTTTTATGAACATCATAATTATAAAAGTGACAGGGGAACTTTTCTAATTTGGAATCTGTTAGAAATGGACACAAAGGCACGACACTTATTTTGGAACCCCATGTAGAGCCGAATCATACAAATAACACCACCAGAATAAATTGACCCGTTTTCACTGTGTAGAGTGGTGCGAGTAGCTTCTTTAAAATGTCATCCATATTGGGCTGTGACAGGTGGTAAGACAGATTGGGGAAGTGTACAGTGCACCAGGGGTTTGTCCTGACGCTTCAACCTTAAAAACACAAATAGAGCTGACATGTCTATGAAACATCTGTAGTGCAATTTTAAAAATGCTTTGGAAATATCTGGTATTAAAGTTTCAAAATGTGTAGGGCTTTGTTTTGGTGTGTTACTGTGGCCGAATGGACAAGGAGTTAAGACATAGAACCAGAAGGTTGTGAGTTCGATTACCGGTCGGGCCTGTTGATGGCTGTTGAGCAAACTTACCTCTAACATGTTACACAGTCACACTGCTCCATAGTACCTACACGTTAAATAGGTACAGGCTAGGTGAGTGAACGCTAATGTGAGTGATAAGCATGCCTGCGCTGCGCTAGCGATGTGCTGTATGCCTCCCAGGGAGTTGAGAAAGATATAGTGTAATAAGGATGCTGTCAATGGCCTGGTGTGAATGTTGTGTCCTCTGAATATATCTTCATTGATTACACAATTCCAGATAAGTACTTAATTATTTACACATGTAATGACCATATTTACACACAATAGAGAGGTTCTACTGTATTTTTATAGGCGGCATTGGATAATTACAGTGCCTTTTGGGGTCATTGTGTTTTTATCGAGGTGTCTCGGTGAAAATGTATTATTTTAGCAAGGGTGCTTTAAAATTGTAAAAATGTGAACAAATTCAGCCGCGCGTCTACTGGGCCATCACGGATGCAGTCCGCGGCACAGCTCAGCCTCGCACTCTCACGAGGCCACCCTCGCGGGTGGACCCGCCTCGTTGAAATCAGGGCTTGTCACTAACCCCCAAGTTCTCCTCGTTGTGTTGTTAGTTGACTAATTCGATGCTACAGTGTCTGCTTACATTAGACAAATTGCCTGCGATCACCAGGTTTCACGAAGATCCCTGATCTATACAGGGACTTTGCACTGACGCTGACATGCACGGCGCCACGAGTGTCCAGCGAAGACAACTGCCACACACCTGAACCAGGGGTGTTGCGTTGACAGAGCCTAAACACAGGTTAGTCTCTAGAGAAGATAGTTATTGAGGGCCTTTTCTCTCAGAAAAAAGGTTGCCAGCCCTACTGCCCGACCAGTTGATAAAGTAGATGTGCTGCCCTAATGGCAATCACAGTATTTGAGTGTACTGGTTCCCTAATCCTACAGTGGCCTTACCCGGGCCTTACTAATGAATATGAACAACTCTACAAGGTGTGTGTAACAGAGGGGAACTGTACCTCATCCAGTGCAGCTTATTATTGCGTACTTTAAACTTACAGGAATGCTACAATTCCTGTACACTGGATGACTTATGTTCTGAACTTAGTTTTGTTACAATAATTGTGTACGATTTATCACAAGATTGTCACACGATTATTTTCTCATTTAGCTAATTATTTTTATGACATGGTTGTTTGTTTATCATTCAGTTTAAGTACATGACATACACCAGTTTTCGTATAACTAAGAATCATGGGAAATAAATAGACAAACAAACCAAGCATGTGGCTGTTTTGCATATACAGGAAGCTTTTTCACTGTCTCATATGAAATATTTAGGCACGATCGTACAAACTACAAAGATGTCTCAAATAGTTACAACAAGTTTTACCCATGTGGTGCAGTCTCAGTCAATCAAAGCTCTGTGATGCTACGGCGTGGCAGAAAGAAATGATAAAGAATGATACTGTTTATCTATTTTTTTCCCCAGAATGCAATTGTTTGTAGCCACCTGCTGATTTTAGACAGGAACTACGATTGGAAAAAAGATGTATTTGTTAGCATATCATTTTGGTGCAATAATTCATTGTTAACCAGGTATTGGTACCAACATTGCTCATTGAACCTTGAACTATATATCTAAATATTATTTTATTGGACTGTATTAATGTACAAAGAATAATATAGCACAATCAAAACGGTTTGGGCATCGCCCGCGAGTGGATATCGTGAGCCTTCACCTAAGGAAACAGTTGACACAATTAAAAATGCATTATATTATATTAGATATGATTTAAATAAATTTTTATTAGTTTAATTTTTTGCTGATATAGAGAAAAACGCACCTCCTGGTTGATACTAGAAATTTTGATAGAATGAGTTTGGCAGCCGTATCTCCTGAGTGCGCAGCGAAGGTATTAGACACTACCTTGATCATTATTACTTTATGTACAGTTTGTCTGATCCATACCTGGGAGGAGGAATTTTTTTTTAAAGTAATAATGCATTTTCATTATATGACTCATTATGGCCACACTGTAGCACTTGAACCCCTGCCCCGGGGGTCATGAAATTTACAATTTTGGTAGACCCTTCCTTGGTTATTATTACTACATACTTGGCTTGTGTGATCAATGCCTGGGAGTAGAGAAGAAGATTTTTTAAGAAATACAGCAATTTTACACTTTTTACCCCATTACTACCTTCCCTTGGGGTGGGGGGTCATGAAATTTACAATTTTGGTAGACCTTTCCTTGGTTATTATTACTACATACTTGGTTTGTCTGATCAATGCCTGCGAGTAGAGAAGAAGATCTTTTAAGAAATACAGCAATTTTACACTTTTTACCCCATTACTACCTTCCCTTGGCGTGGGGGGTCATGAAGTTTACAATTTTGGTAGATCCTTCCTTGGTTATTATTACTACATAATTGGTTTGTCTGATCAATGCCTGGGAGTAGACAAGAAGATTTTTTTAACAAATACAGCAATTTTACACTTTTTACCCCAAAATTATCTTCCCTTGGGGTGGGGGGTCATGAAATTTACAATTTTGGTAGACCCTTCCTTGGTTGTTATTATTACTACATACTTGGTTTGTCTGATCAATGCCTGGGAGTAGAGAAGAAGATCTTTTAAGAAATACAGCAATTTTACACTTTTTACCCCATTACTACCTTCCCTTGGGGTGGGGGGTCATGAAATTTACAATTTTTTGTCTCCTTACCCTACAGATGCTACATACCAAATTTGGTTAAGATTGGCCCAGCAGTTCGTGAGAAGCAGATGTTAACGCACGACGGACGATGACGGACGACGATGGACGCCAACCCATAGCAATAGGTCACCTGAGTAATTACTCAGGTGACCTAAAAATGCTGTATTAAAGGATTTTCAAATTGATGTTTACTGGCATACTCAGACGTATTAATGGCACATTAATGAAGGAGATAAAGACTTTAAGCTGTAAGGTACATGTATGTCAAAATGTTGTGGGTATGTTTGACGTATATGATTCTATCATCTTTGGTATAATATCATGGACGTAAAATAGGCCAGCAATATACCACAGTCTGGTGTACGGATATTTTGTAGGAGATATGAGATCAGGGTGTGATAACCCAAGGTGTATAACCTGATGTGGGATAAATGTTGGTACAGTATGAGTAATATAACATACATGTATATTAGTACAGAAAGATGGACTAGAAATTAATATGCTCGTACAGTATGATATATAAGCATATAATACAATACATATACAGTAGAACCTCTATATTATGACCACCTTTGGGACCAGTGTTAGGTGGTCTCAATAGAGAGGTGGTCTCTATACAGAGGTTCATTCTGATAACTTTCTGAAGGTTTGGGACCGTGAAAAGTAGTACAGGTGTCTCGATAGCGGTGGTCTTAATCGGAGGTTGTACTGTACTAACACTAATCTTACATTTTCAACTAGTTCAAATGAGCAAAAATTTTGCCACTTTTCCACCCATGCGGCGGAATCCCCATTATCAACCAAACTTATGCAATTAAATGTCTTGTTTTTGAACACTGAAAATTACAAATTATAATAAATCAAAACCATTTTATTTTTTAGACAACAAGTTGCCACTGCAACGACGGTTCCCTGTAGTGTTGACCCCGCCACCCACTACGCATCCTCCCCCCCCCCAGGGGTTGGGGACACACACCCGAGGGATGGGTAGGGTTTCATGGCTGCATTTTATAAAGACAAGCAACTGTAACGATGCGTAGGTATTTCATGGCTGCATTTTATAAAGACAAGCAATTGTAACGAGCACTGAATGGTACTTCCATAGGGGAGTGTAATTCTAACTGCAGCTATGAAATACCTAATTTTGTTATATCCATCTATGAAATAGTTTTTTTGATAAAAGTTAGCTATAAATTTGCGAAATTGCGTACTGAAAATTTGCAAGGGGAGCATCATGGTCTGTCTGATATCAAGGGAAGTGCCCCCCCATGCCTGTAGCTATTCATTACTGTTGAAACAGCCCATTCTAACATAGCATGTCCATATGTGGGCATCTGTCATGTGCTATATATTATATGACACCACAAGTAAACCTTTATAAATCATGCTGCAGGGAAATATTTTTTACATTGTCCAGGAAGTAAAAGATACGGGAATTTTCAGCCATTTCATGCACTAGTAACCTGCACCTCGCAACAATAATACAAAAAACAAATAACGTCTGTTCCTACCAACAGGTCGAATTTTTTGTACCTAAAAATCCATTTCAGAGAGGGCATGCTACTTATAGTAATGACATCAACTTTGGGCAGTTACACATTCATACTGTCAAACCAAAACTGACCAATACTTAAACCCGAATGTCATCCTACATATCACCAATCCTTTGGAAAGTATCTATTATCAATTACTACGTGTGTGTCTGTGCAATGAATATTCTAAAAGAAATTCTGACATCTAACACAATATTTTCACCTTCAGCCATTCTAATTAAAAGCGAATGATAGCAGCTTTGGAGGACGTTATGAGTCAGGTGCATTGTGATGTTTGGGCATTGCCTTTCAAAGTCTTGAAAGACATTGCCACTCTTGTAAAGTCGCCAAAACACGTTTTGGGATACAGAGCATTAATGGAGTGTTTTGATCATAAAATAAATATCATATTCATCATCTAGACCTTTTTTCTCATTAAATACATGTATCAAACGTCAAAATAAGCAAGATATCAATTAGTTTTCAAACTTTATGGCAATAAAATTTTTCAAGATTCATGGATGTTCAATGCACATGGTTTCGAAGGAGGTGAGAACATGTTCAGATTTTCTTCAATTTGTCTTAAAATTCCCAAGTTGGAGGCCAACACAAGGAGTTTTAACACGTATGGGTGTTCGACCTATATGTGGTAAAAGATGGTAGACAGGAATTTGCAGCCATCCTTTTTCATGGTCTAATAAGCTGTACATCCCAGAATTAGGTTTCTGTCAGGTATTACACTAGACAATAAGATTCAAGCGGAGTGATACCATCTTTAAACATTCGGAAAAGAGATAATTTTGCATGATATTATGGAAGTGGAGACAATACCAAGCTCACGGATACATCCACAAGGCAGTAGAAACAGCAGGGAGCAGCCAAAGAGAGTTTTTATAGTTGTGACAGACAGGACTTACACAAATGAAGCGTTTATACAAGAAGTGCAAGAAAACCATTTAAACCAACATATAGGAAGCAGGTAACAGTGTGTAACTACACGAACTTATAAATTGCTGCTATTAAACAGTAATAATTTCCTGAAAGCAAGCTAATCGACTAACATTCTAGAGCTTGATTATTTAAAGACCCTAATAATTGGATCCGACCGACCAACAGTCCATACAGTACAGATTGCGTCAGAAGGATACAGAATCGTAACGAAATTAGAGAAATCAGCGTAAAAAAACGTAATAATTCGCAACAATTCAAAATTAAGTTATGGCTATCAAGGTTTTCTTGGAACTGCTCAATCACTGAAACTACGACACTTACGATTATCAAAATAAACAGAAAAAACGTAATAATCAGAACATTTTCTCATACTTCCTGTCAATATGGCGCCCATATTTCGCTCATAAATAAAATGTAGTCGGATTTGTTTGGCCGTTCTCGTTTATTCCGCCATAAAAGTGAAACCGAAGTGACACCCGGACTTAAAACACCCCCGACCCTTAATATTTTATAAAATTAAGTCCCCCCAGCATATTTTTGTTATAAAAAATGGTTATATCTTACGACTCCGCCTCAAAACTGAAAAAAATTCAAGAAATGTTTTACCGATCCTCGATGAAAAGCGAAACGAAACAGTTACAAACTATTGCCTTATAGTCGATGGGGCGCCCAGCCTTTATCAAATTGTCTTGTATCGATTGTGAGTCAGCTGCTGCGTATCGAAACATTGGATAGACGATTGAGGCTGTAAATTCATTAAAATAGGTCAGATGATCGACGATTTCTGTGAAAACTTTCAGTTTTATGCCATTTTCTACGCATACAGTTACATTTGACTGTCTTCACTCCCAAACTGTTCTCATGACCTCACGCTAGGTTAGTCTCGCACAACAAAGACCAACGTACATGTACAGCGAGCTCCAGCGAGCCACCACCACGTGGCCCCGTCAAAGGGAGGCTGGCTGGTCGAGTTTAAGGCGAGGTCTGATCTGAATCTGAATCTGAGTGTTGGTGTCGGCGAAAACATCAGATATGATGGCTCTATCGCCCAAAACAGGTTGTGTTGTGCGCAAAGAGAACAGAAGATAGTGTTAGTAAGAGTGGGGTAGGGCCGATAGTAAGAAGTCAAAGATAAAAACAGTTGTTAGTGGTGCAGGTTAAAAACAAGAATGAAATTAAAGATTTAGAAGTGGGCGTGGGCTAGGTGGCTTTTTAAAAGCTTCCAGTGTAGGAACGCTGACCACCTCTGCTGGCAGGTTATTCCATGAGAATTACTGTGCTTGGAAAGAACGAGTGTCTATAGTAATCTGTCAATGTCGGAATTTCAAAATATGTCAAGCTGTGTGTCCTTCTTGATCTTATGGATGCTGGATGAATGTGTTGAGGCATTTGTATGTTTACGAGATGATGATGGATTTTAAAAACATACATAGTTTTATCTTCTTCCTCCTTGTCTCCAAGTCTTCCCATCCTAGCTCCTCCAGCATGGCTGTTGGGCTGCTGGTATTGTGGATTCTATTGGTGAAAAATCTGGCTGCCCTCCTCTGTACTTGTTGGAGTTTGTTGATGTCAACCCGTGTATATGGATCTCACACTGTTGCTGAATATTCCTTACATGTGATCTTCTGTAAAATTTTTCGGATAAAATTTCGCCCTACCCTTCCTTTAAGGCCCATAACATTTTACAGGAACACCTCCCGACTATCAGAATTTTTTGCATAAAATTTTTAACATTTTCCTACCTACCCTGCCTGGTTTCATGATAAAATATTATGATAAAATAAAATATTATTCCCCCTACCCTTGAATTACTCAATCTCAGCCAACCGAACCAAACTATCAATTTGTTGAAAATACCGTTACCGGGTTGATAAAAGCACCAAATTTTGCACAGACTTAGGTTTTTATGTAACTTTTAATATTAGAAGGGGTGCCCAATTGACCGATTCAATATATGCGAGAAATAAGGAAAAATTCAAAATGGCCGCCTCGAAGGCTTATAATTTAGCAATCTGGCCTGGTATACTATCATAGTCCGGCATTATTAGTTATTGTTTGTTGATTGCGGTGTCAAACATTACTCTTTGGGTACACTGACTCAAGAGAAACATAATTAAGGTTGTAAGATACATATTTACCTCATATTAAATCCAAAATGGCCGCCGTAATAAGATCTTTCATAGGACTTTATTTCGATATTTACAAATGATGGTACAAATAATGGTAGATGGTACAAAACTAAAAATGTGAAACCATTGGGTGATTTAGAAGGTTGGGAAGACAAAAAATAGCTAATAATGAATTTATTTATTCATTTATTTAGCACATTTGCATTTGCAAAGACGTGTACAATTTAGGCTGGCTTTGCCGCACTTGCATGAGGTACAGTTCCCTTTGCACACACATCTGATCAATTGTCTGCATGCAAAGGAAACCTCCGGTATGGTGATCCATAATGGTCTGTAACCATTTTTGCCACACACTTTTGTCCATGCAAAAGTCTCTGGAGATGGCAATGACTGTAGTGCCTGATGGCTCGTGCACCATACCCCAGCTTGGTAAATGACCCGCAGAGCATGTTGAAGTAGTGCATCCTGTTTGTGCAAAGGATAAAAAATCAGTTCCATTATAGGATACTGTAAGTATGAAAATAACAAAATGTATCAATGATTGTTGTATTGGTCTAAGGGTTACCTGGGTTGGCGGGAGCTTCTCCATTGCACAGCTTCTGTGGCAAAATAGGGTCATCCTAGTCTCATTTACTGAAGAGGATGCACTTGCTTTGTCATATAATATGACCGTGTACCTTTCCAGTAGCTTGAACGTGGGCGACTCCACTGAAATTAACTGGAAAGGGGTTGAAGCAATGGCAACGAACGCCTGGGTTACTTCATCGTAGGCTTGCCATGCTTGCCAACCTGACTTCTTCCCCTTGCCAACAAAAGAACTTGTCTGATCGCACCCGGTAAAGGCATGGAAAACCGGTAAGGCTCGAGCTTTATGGTCTCCAAGTGATGAACAAATGCTTCCAATATTGTAAAAACTGAAGTTTTTTGCCCATGCCAAATGCAATCCAAATCTCTGCTGCAGGGTTTGTTACAATCAAATTGTGATATGCGCCAACAAGGATTACAATGACATCAGTGTCTACAGTTCGCACTTGCACAGTTGTTGCACCATGTTCCAAAGCATGAAGTACATGAACAACAATTCTCGTGTCTGCTTCCTCGTGGTCACAGTTTGGCATCATGTCTTCACTGTTACCCCAGATACCACAGACTGACCTGTAAAACCATAATGCAAGAGCATTTGAAATAAATACTGGTTTGATGCAACAAATTCGTATTTTATCACCAATACCTAAAACCTAACACTTACCCGATGTTGCAAACAGAGATCCCCGGGTGGACAGTTGACATCCTCAAGTTTTGATGTTAGGAAGGCAAATAGCTCCATCTTGTTTTGCGAATCTTTCAAAAATTCCATCCAGCTGGTAGGGAATTTTGCTTGTCCTGTCACCTTACGGCGCACCCCTTTGCCCCGTTTTTCTCGTGTTGCCTCCTTTAAGCTGTCAGGAACATATGTGTCCCAAACAATGTCCACTCTCATTGCTGTATTCAATTGGCTCTGTAAGAAAGGGATGAACACCTTTTCACTATACTCATCAAAGGTTTTGATTCCAACAGCTGGAAGTGAGTGTACAATGGCAGCTCCATCAAGTATCCTGCAGTCATAGATAGGAGGTGGCACAAGGTTTTCAGTTGTCTGTAAGCATTTCAAGAGGTCGCTCTTTGTGCCTGGTAGGTGCAAGTTACCAAAGTCAGAAAGGGAAGCTGGGAATGCCTGAACTTCATGTGCAAAAAAATTTTGAAGGTCACCTTGTCGATTTTGCATGGAAACATACAACTGGCCAAATAGTGCGACATTGTTTTGCAACAATTTCACTTTTTTTCCACCCTGAGACACTTTGCATTTAGGTGCTTTGAAGAGGGTAAGTGAATTTTTCTTCAATGGGTCATGGATAGATCGTGTACGATTCACAAGAACCTTTTCCACAAAGTCATTATACTGATGTCTTCCAAGTTCTTCAAGATTACGTAGAGACTGAGCAGCAGATTCATCAACACACGTTTGGTCATCTAAGGTGATCAACTCTTCACACTCTACTAAGAACGGATTACCCATTCTCTTGATTGCTTCACAGAGACTATTCACTTGTCTTTGGAATGTACGCTGAGTTGAATACCCTTGCTCATGGTTTTGAAAGTTCCTTGGAAATTCAGGATCATCATCAGTTATGTACTCCATTTCAAACATCTTCAGTACCCTTGCAAGTTCAGGACCTGATAACATCCAGCGTCTGTAATCATGAAAATTTGAAACCTGCAATTGGTTTATTTGATACAATTATCATATGTTACTGTGAAAGTATTACAGAGATAATATAAGACCACAGTGAGAAATATACTAGAATTTTAAGATACCAACAGAAACCATTGGGACTCACATTTTGGCGAGACTTTCGCTCTTGTCGCAAGAGCTTCTTCAGGCCGAATGACAGTCCTTAGTTAGGACTTAGAAATCCGTAGAAAGATCAGGGAAGCCGTGGAAATTCGTGTACGGCGCCCTGAGATGAACCGAGACACCGGCTACGACCTGCCCCCGTTTTTTCCTGCCACTGCTGTCATGTGACTGCCGCCGCCATGGCGGTCACATGACCAACTAAGGACTGTCATTCGGCCTGAAGAAGCTCTTGCGACAAGAGCGAAAGTCTCGCCAAAATGTGAGTCCCAATGGTTTCTGTTGGTATCTTAAAATTCTAGTATATATCATGAATGAAGAAACCCAAGATGAGAGAAGTGTTCATTCTTTGATCACAGTGAGAAAGTTGTGCAGTGCAGGCGAAGATACGACTACACTGGACTTTCTCTGTACAAAACAAATCAAACTGCCATTTTATGAAAAATGTTCCTCGATTTGGCGGCCATTTTGGACGCCATCTTGAATTTTAATCATTCTGCCAGGTTGCTGCAAGTCAAACCTCAATTTTCTTGAACCCCTAACTATGTTTCTTAATATCCGAGACCAAAATTACCACATCATGATTCATGAATATGAATAAATGAGATAGACACTAAACATATGTGCTTAGCGGCGGCCATTTTGGATTTTTCCTTATTTCTCGGATGTATTGAATCGTTCAAGTGGGCACCCCTTCTAATATTAAAAAGTAACATCAAGACCTAAGTCTGTGCAAAATTTGGCGCTTTTATCAGCCCGGTAACGGTAATGTTAAAATTTGACGCTAAGCTACTATCGAATTATATACTCCAATATTTGAGAACGACAAGTGACAAATGCCATGACAAGGTGTTTGACACAAAGAATCTCACCAAAATGCATACAGCTGAGCGATAATGAATGCCGATGTGTATAATCCGAAGTTTGTTGTGTTTGTCGATATACTGTATCTTGTGACATATACGCCAAGGAAAGTTATTTTTAGTAAATAATATGTATTGTGTGTTGGAGGTTGGGTGCGCTCCATGATCGTATTAAGGCTCATGGGCGATTTTTCGGTTATAGGCACATGTGCCTTTATGCACGAGGGTACGGTATGTCACATCCTTTGAGCTAGGTTGCTAAAATTTGGCAATGTCAGTTGATAATAGTGACTTCTTGGACCCTATTTCACAGGAACCCAAACGGTCCTTATTTGGGTCCATTCTGGACTATCATTAGTCCTATTTCTTACTGTTACCTCTCTAGAAGTCACATCATTTGACCTAGGGTATTCAAAGTTGTTTTGTAAGTTGAGTGAATTCTTGAAGCCTATATCACATGAAGCCAAATGGTCCATATTCAAGTCCATTCTGGACCATTATTTGGTCAGTTTCTTACATGTTGCATCATTTAAGTCAGGGCGCTCAAATTTGGTTTGTCAATTGAAAATGATGACCCATCTGCACCTATTTCATATGAACTACAGTGGTCCCTATTTGAGGTCATTATGGCTATTTATTGCTTCCCGCCATGTTACACCTCTACACGTTCGTGCTGAATTACTCAGATTTGGTTTGTAAGTCACAAAGAGTGACCTTTTGGTACCCATTTCATATGGATTAAAATAGCTCCTTATCTGCATTATGTCTAAAAGTTGGTTCCAGGCTTGTTACTATTATACAGGTCACATGTTCCAGCTATTAAAATCGGGTACTAAAATTAAGTTTTCAAATTTAAAATAATAGTCAGTGGGCACTTATTTTTTATGGAGCATAATAGTCTATATAAGGGTGCATTATGACTATTTTTTAGTCTTAGATTTTTTACCAATGTACAGGTTACACTGTAAGATGCTCAAATTGGATGTTTAAGTTAGAAATAGTGATCATTCTACACAAACTTCATATGGACCATAATGTCCCGAACTTTGGATCGATTATGGCAATGTGGTTCCTGACTCGTTATCGATCTACTAATCACACCATTAAAGTTAGAGTTGTCAACATAGGTATGTATGTTAACAATCTTTTCTATAATTCCAGCAGAGGACAGGACGGGGGAGAAGGTGATTCTGGTGACCCGCCGCCCGTGTTTGGAGGCGGCAAACCACTGACCAGCTCCTCATACGACAGTCACGACCGCGCCAGCACCGACAGCTGTGTCAAACGTGGGGGCGGCTGCGCCCTGGCGACAACCACACTGAGTGTAGAGGACCCACTCAAGTCGAAGGAGCGTTTTCGTACACCAGAGGGCTACAAGCCATACAGAGAGCCGACTCATAGTCCACGCTTGAATCATCCACCACCGGACAATCAGTATATAGATGATATGTCAGATGAAGATAGTGAACAAAATCCACGTGTGCATTGTTGTGATCTCTGTTGTTATCGCTGTCACAATTGCTTGAGTTTTTCATTGTATTTTCTTTATGTGTGCTTTATTATTCTTCTATTTATAGCAGGATTTATAGTGGCTGTTGGTTTGATAGTTGTACCGATAATAGTTCTTCCAGTGTTAACTTCTTTAGGAATTTTGAACAACACGTCCTCAAGCTCAGATGATTGGTAGCCTTTATCAAGGCCCAAAATATCGTTCAAAAAGATTATTGAAACTTGTGATCATTGCACTCAGCAACAGCTACAGTCTAAATGTCTCAGCCTAGCAAGATGATATTCAGGATATTTAAACTCCAGGCTGTTAGAGTCAGTGTCAGATGTGCTATTGCATAGACAGAGGAGTTGTAATCTGTGTGGGTGTTTTGATATGAGGGAAACTAAATATGACAAACTAAATATTAAATATCATAGCCTTTAGAAAGGCTAATGATTGGAAGTCTTAAAAATAATTTGCAACCACAAGCGTGTCCTTCTTCACAAATACACTCTACACTGGCATTTGTGTTACTCTGCATCTCATTCGGCTGACATAGGCAATATAATAGCGTTTTTGAAAAGCAGCAGGTAGGGGATTCATTTAAAATGTATCCTTCCAATGTCAAATTGGATATAATGTGCTGACAGCAAGTTCAGATCTATACATTTTCAATCAAAGTAAAAAATGGTAACGAATATCAAAATAAAAATTATAGGAATGAAACGCTATTTTTTTGCCAGATCTACATTGCAATTTCGATTATTCTGATTGGTTTACATAATAGTGAACACTTACATGAAAATGGCATTTTTCCAGTGTCTGAGAGAGACAGAGTCAGACATTTTGCACAAGTCAAAATTGGGGATTAGGTATCATGATTGGAACAGTCAAGTTTATATTTTTGATTTGCATACACATTCATGTATCACCAATTATGTGACTATCCATGTGTATGCAAATCAAAACTAGATCAAAAGTGCTCAGAGCACAGCGTCGCTAGAGCAACATTGACCCATGGGCAATAAAGATGTTTGCTTTGCAATCAATGCAGAAAAAAAGTCTTACTTGATGCATGACTCATCCTACATCTATGTTCTTGGCATTGGATTGCAGGCGCTTTCTAAATTTGGCTAAAGTAAATATCTATTGCTCATGAGTCGACATTAATATGGTAATGCTGTGCTCTCTGAGCACTTTTATTCCAATATAATCACTATGCCAATTCGATGGTCATGCTTCCAACAGCATTGAAACTATAGTGGAAATTAGAAAGAAAAATAATTAAAATGGCCCTCTGAAAGGTAAACTCTAATTGGCAAAGTGCCAAAATTGAATACAGTTAATGTTCAGTAGGCATGCAAGCATTGTACAAAGTTTGAATGCTTTCTCACAATCATCAACAAAACTATTGCAGAAGATGTTGAAAATGGACCCAAAATGGCACTAAGGAAAGCACACTTTAATTGACAAAGTGCCCAAAATTGAATCACTTCGGTGTCGCGTCATACCAAATAGTTGTGTAAAGTTTGAAAGAAATAGGGCAAAGCGTAAAAGCTCTAGCTTGTCCGGAGACAAACATACATAGATACATGTACATGTACATACATACAGTACAGATTGCGTCAGAAGGATACAGAAGAAAATTTTCGAGGATTACATTTCGATTTCTTACAATTTTTTCCTATTTCTTCTTATTGTTGCGTCTATTACGAACGTAAAAACGTCCTGTAGCTTCCGCAAATTACGGCTTTCTTCGTAACTGCCCGTAAGTTACGTTTATTCCAATTGTTCCGTTTATATTACGCATTTTACGCAGGTTCCCGTACTAAAAAGAATTCTTCTAAAAGTTCAAAATCAAGCCAACATTTTGACATATTGTCATTTCATTGGGTGTTTGTACGGCGTCTGCACTTGCGGTTTCACTTTGTGGCGGGAATAAACGAGAACGGCCGAACAAATCCGACTATTTATGAGCGAAATATGGGCGCCATATTGACAGGAAGTATGAGAAAATGTTCTGATTATTACGTTTTTTCTGTTTATTTCGATAATCGTAAGTGTCGTAGTTTCAGTGATTGAGCAGTTCCAAGAAAACCGTGATAGCTGTAACTTTGTATCGAATTATTGCGAATTATTATGGTTTTTTTATTACGTTTTTCTCTAATTTCGTTACGATTCTGTATCCTTCTGACGCAATCTGTACTGTAGTTACAAACGAACGAAACACAAGGCTTTCACTTCAGTTGCTGAAGCGACGCAAATATAAACTTGGCTGTTCAAATCATGGTACCTAATCCCCAATTTTGACTTGTTCAAAATGTCTGACTCTGTCTCTCTCAGACACTGTAAAAATGCCATTTTCATGTAAGTGTTCACTATTATGTAAACCAATCAGAATAATCAAACTTGCATTGTAGATCTGGCAGAAAAATTTTGATATTCGTTACCATTTTTTAGTTATGATTGAAAATGTATCGTTCTGAACTTGCTGTCAGCACATTAGCAGCTTTATGTTGCCATTAAAAGCAGAAATCACACAAAAATTACCCTTGCCAAACTTCATGAACCATTTACTCGACAGCCCCCACTGACCCAGAGATACAAGTTTGACCCCCCATCTAGCATATGACCTTCTGATTCCTTACCATATATGCTAGCATATATCCAAAAACGATCAGCTTCTCAGGTGTGCTAATTTTCCAAATCAATCTTCTATAAAAAAATAATATTTCTATGTGCTTCAGAAAGTACCAAAAATCGACCCCCAGGTGTCAGATGACGCCCTCAGACACACTCATTTTGTGCACATCAAACTACATCAAAATCATGCCAAAATGGGTTTGCATGATGCAAATCGCATGCAATTTCAGAATATGTACATTACAAATGCCATAGTATACCAGCTACCCCCCCCACAGCAAGAAAAACCGACTGATTGAAGTAAGTTTGTGTACAAACAAAAACATGTGCGATCGCTATGATTTTTAGGACTAGACCCTGGTCATATCAGTTTATAGTAGTTCAATCCATTCACTCAAGTTGGGTAAGCATCTATACAATTAGGGGATAATTAACTTTGAATGTTTAAATTCTTAAAATACAATTATAACATGCATGCTAATAAATTTCTAATCTATGTCTTTTTTCTTCAAGGATATGCTATTGAAATACGTCGCATCTTGATACTAACTTTCCATATTGTTTTGCTAAATACTGTATTCATCCTAATAAGCGCACAGTGCGCTTACAAAAAAACAATTTTAACAAAAAACAAAAATTAATAAGCGCACCACAAATTTTTTTTGCCGTTCATACATTTTTTCTTTTATCACTCAATTTGACCCCAAAGAACATGATTTTACAAGGCGCCCTGCGTGGTTATGTGGTTGTCTGAATAAGGCGGAAAACCCACAGCAATGGATGGCAGCCATATGGCAAATCATAAACCCACACTATTAATATCATATAAGTTGCTATGCGGCTGCCGTACGGCTCTGGAATTAACACACCTCGTTTCTTTAGAAGATGGTAACATTTCGTCAGAATAAGTTCTGAAAACGTGTCTGAAGGTGATTTGCCGTACCAAGGCTCTGTTTGACACTAATGAGTCAGTATGGGTTTGGCCTTAATAGAAACGTCATTAAAGTGATCCACACGACAGCGCACGGCGCCGCACGTCATTTTACAGCTCCATCGTGTCAATTGCCCTCCAGGCAATAGAGAAGTCTGCCGTACAGTATGACAGAATTTCACTGTAGGTTTAACCCCATGTAAAATGCATTGAGCAATACAATCGGCATGAAATTTTTTTGCACGCCGTATCTCAGTTACCCGGTCGTATCGCTATGGGTTTTTACCCCTAATAGCTGCGTGTTAGTCTTAAAATATGGCGCAAGGTAGGTGAAATCTTTGCAAAAAATCAGAGCAAGATTTGTTTAGTTTAACCTGTGTAAACATGGAGCTGAGCTCAATGGGGCAGGTGAGCACTTATAAGAGCAAATACGGTAGTTATTTCAGCAAAAGTTTGCCAGTTTCCTGTTCATTTCATGAAAACAACATTGGTATTTTTTCTGAAATGAACTATTCCCAATGTATGTATATTGTTATGCTTGAAATATATATATTGGTGCGATACTAGTAGGACTACATCAGCAAGTACATTCAGGTGCAGAAGAACCTCTCTATTAGGACCACCTTTGGGTCCAGCGTTAGGTGGTCTCAATAGAGGTGGTCTTTATACAGAGGCTCATTTTGGTAGCTTTTTGAAGGTTTGGGGCCGTTAAAAGTCATCTTATTATTGAGGTGGTCTCAATGGAGAGGTGGTCTTAATTGGAGGTTCTACTGCACTCATTCAGATAGCTTGTTTTATGCTTTGAAGATGCAATTCTGCTATAAATATCATCCACCTATTTTTATTTTTGGTAAGGGCCAGGGGCTTATATTTACTATAACCCATTAAAGGTCAATGCCTTGACCCATTATTTCAATTTACTGCCAAATTACTAAACCTGTTTATGTATCATATTATACCCAAGCCCCCGATTGGGTTGGTTAAGACTATACGCACTAGGTCTGTAGGCTATGAACTCAACTCAGAATTCAGACAAAATTCAAAACGCACCCGATGACCCCCGTGGTTTGAACCATTATGTACATCACGCTCAGACGTCACACGACCTGATAAACGGGTGGTTGCATTTAATGGATTACGCAACATCATATCGCCATGGGAGAAGTAATTACACAAATAAAAAACAGTTTAATGTGGATACTAGCTGTCATTATCCCACTGAACGTTGCCATTTGAAACCGTGGTGTGTCTGCCAATGTACGTTTATCAAAACGGGAATAGTTCAATATTTAAGGTTGTGGAGCTTTATAAACTGGGCGTAATTCTTCATACATCTAGGTAAAATTACTACTGAATCCGATTTCATGCATAATAGATGTTTACCTACAACATTTCCTGAGTGAAAACATTTTTAAACATTGGTTGTTTATTCGGGATGGCAAAATATCTACGTAGTTGACACAATCATTTTTATTCGCTTTTCAAAGAAACACACGATATACGGAGCCTATGCAGCGTTCATAAGACTGATCAAACACCTTATCTGTGACCCGACATTTGAATTGTCATCAAATAACTATTTTAGAAGACAAACACCAAACATCTGTCCCGTGTGCCGTGCAAGCATCATCATGGTATAAAAAAAATTGATACAGACTTTTAAACTTACGAGGCTGGATTTTTGCGGCCTATGTTTCTCTGCTGGTATTCCCATAGTGCTAATATTTTATTAAATCACGAATCATGTACAGTGAAATGAACCTGCACACGTGG
>CM032668.1:14937161-15194145 GCA_019095985.1 Streblospio benedicti
GTTCAAAAATCAAGCCAACATTTTGACATATTGTCATTTCATTGGGTGTTTGTCTGGCGTCTGCACTTGCCGGTTTCACTTTGTGGCGGGAATATATGAGAAAATGTTCTGATTATTACGTTTCCGCTGTTTATAATCGAAATATGGGTAGTTTCAGTGATTGGAAGTATGAAAGAAAACCGTGATATTACGTTTTCTGTTATTGCGAATTATTACTTTTTATTACGTTTTCAGTATTTCGTTACGATTCTAATTCCTTCTGACGATTCTGTACTGTAGTTACAAACGAATCCGAAACACAGGCTTTACTTCAGCTGCTGGTGACGCAAATATAAACTTGGCTGTTCAAATCATGGTACCTAATCCCCAAATTTGACTTGTTCAAAAATGTCTGACTGTTTCTCTCAGACACTGTAAAAAATGCTATTTTCATGTAAGTGTTCACTATTATGTAGACCAATCAGAATAATCAAACTTGAATTGTAGATCTGGCAGAAAAATTTTGATATTCATTACCATTTTTTAGTTATGATTGAAAATGTATCGTTCTGAACTTGCTGTCAGCACATTAGCAGCTTTATGTTGCCATTAAAAGCAGAAATCACACAAAAATTACCCTTGCCAAACTTCACGAACCATTCACTCGACAGCCCCCACTGACCCAGAGATACAAGTTTGACCCCCCATCTAGCATATGACCTTCTGATTCCTTACCATATATGCTAGCATATATCCAAAAACGATCAGCTTGTCAGGTGTGCTAATTTTCCAAATCAATTTTCTATAAAAAAAATAATATTTCTATGTGCTTCAGAAAGTACCAAAATAGACCCCCAGGTGTCAGATGACGCCCTCAGACACACTCATTTTGTGCACATCAAACTACATCAAAATCATGCCAAAATGGGTTTGCATGATGCGAAATCGCATGCAATTTCAGAATATGTACATTACAAATGCCATAGTATACTCAGCTACCCCCCACAGCAAGAAAACCGACTGATTGAAGTAAGTTTGTGTACAAACAAAAACATGTGCGATCGCTATGATTTTTAGGACTAGACCCTGGTCATATCAGTTGATAGTAGTTCAATCCATTCACTCAAGTTGGGTAAGCACCTATACAATCAGGTGATATTAACTTTAAATGTTTAAATTCTTAAAATACAATTATAACACGCATGCTAATAAATTTCTAATCTATGTCTTTTTTCGTCAAGAATATGCTATTGAAAAACGTCGCATCTTGACATTAACTTTCCATATAGTGTTGCTAAATACTGTATTCATCCTAATAACAAAAATTAATAAACGCACCACAACAATTTTTCGCTGTCCATACATTTTTTCTTTTATTACTCACTTTGAAACCCCCAGAACATGATTTCACAACGTGCCCGGCGTGTTTATGTGGTTGTCTGAATAAGGTAGAAAACCTGCCGATAGCCGCCGTACAGCAAATCATAAACCCACACTATTAATATCATATAAGTTGCCATGCGGAATTAACACACCTCTCTGGCTCTGGAATTAACAAACCTCATTTCTTTAGAAGATCATAACATTTACGTCAGAATAAGTTCTGAAACGTGTCCGAAGGTGATTTGCCGTAAGGCTCTGTTTGACACTAATGAGTCAGTATGGGTTTTGCCCAATAGAAACGTCATTAAAGTGATCCACACGACAGCGTGCGACGCCGTACGTCGTTTTACAGCTCCATCGTGTCAATTGCCCCTCCAGGCAATAGAGAAGTCTGCCGTACAGTATGACAGAATTTCACTGTAGGTTTAACCCCATGTAAAATGCATTGGAGCAATACAATCTGCACAAATGTTTTGCATGCCGCATGGCAGCTGCCGTACGTCGCTATGGGTTTTACCCCTAATACCTGCGGGTTAGTCTTAAAAATATGGCGCAAGGTAGGTGAAATCTTTGCAAAAAATCAGAGCAAGATTTGTTTAGTTTAACCTCTGTAAACAGGAGGTGAGCTCAATGAGGCAGGTGAGCACTTATAAGAGCAAATAAGGTAGTTATTTCACCAAAGTTTGCCAATTTCCTGTTTGTTTCATGAAAACAACATTGGTCTTATTTCTGAAATGAACTATTCCAAACGTATGTATATTGTTATGCTTGAAATATATATATATATATATTGGTGCGATACTAGTAGGACTACATCAGCAAGTACATTCAGGTGCAGTAGAACCTCTCTATTAGGACCACCTTTGGGTCCAGTGTTAGGTGGTCTCAATAGAGAGGTGGTCTCTATACAGAGGCTCATTTTGGTAGCTTTCTGAAGGTTTGGGGCTGTTAAAAGTGGACTTATTATTGAGGTGGTCTCAATAGAGAGGTGGTCTTAATTGGAGGTTCCACTGTACTCATTCAGATAGCTTGTTTTATGCTTTGAAGATGCAATTCTGCTATAAATATCATCCACCTATTTTATATTTTGGTAAGGGCCAGGGCTTATATTTACTATAACCCATTAAGGTCAATGCCTTGACCCATTATTTCAATTTACTGCCAAATTACTAAACATGTTTATGTATCATAATATATGTTCATATATCATACTGTACCCGAATATTATTATTTTCTAGTTCATATTTGTGCTATATCATTCATACTGTACCGATATATATGCAAACAATTAAACTAATAAAGATTTATCTTTATCATATCTGCTATAATATAATGCATTTTTAACTATGTCAACTGTTTCCTTAGGTGAAGGCTCACGATATCCACTCGCGGGCGATACCCGAACTGTTTTGATTGTGCTGTATTATTCTTTGCATCATTTTTAGTTGTACATTAATACAGTCCAATAAAATAATATTTAGATCAAATAGTTCTTGGTTCATGGAGAAATGTTGGTACCAAGACCTGGTGAACAATGAATTATTGCACCAAAACAATATGCTAACAAATGTCATGCACTTAAACAGAATGATAAACAACCAACCATGTCATAAAAACAATTAGCCGAATGAGAAAATAATGACAATTGTGTGATAAATCATACACATTTTTACAAAGGCACCCTTGCCAAAATAATGCATTTTCACTGAGACACCATGATCAAAACACAATGACCCCAAAATGCACTGTAATTACCCCAATTATCAACCACAAGTCCAACGCTGCCTCTAAAAATACAGTAGAACCTCTCTATTAAGACCACCTTTGTGATCACTGTTATGTGGTCTCAATAGAGAGGTGGTCTCTATACAGAGGCTCAATTTAGTAGCTTTATGAAAGTTTGGGACTATGAAAAGTCGTCTTATTATAGAAGCGGTCTCAATAGAGAGGTGGTCTTAATTGGAGGTTTCACTGTACAATGCCAATCTTCTACTTTGCAACTAGTTGCGAGCGGCAATTTTGCCACTTTCCACCGTACGTTCGTCTCGTTCAATCAGCGAAAATGATGGCGAAAATGTTACACGTTTCCATGCGGCGGAATCCCCCATTATCACCCAAACTTATTCAATTAAATGCCTAATTTTGGACGCGATTACAGCAGCTGCTGGAAAATTACGACTGTTTCACATAACTTTCAATAACAATGGTCATTTCAAAGCAGCCACCGCCGTTCTACTTCAAGTGCCATGCTAGCAGCTCCCACTTACCACGAAAAGGCAGCCCAATTTTCTTTGATTTCAGCCACTTTCTTTGATTGGGAGGGCATTGTGTTTGATGGGGGACATTGTGTTTGATGGACATTACGTCTGCCTCAACAACTCCTCCCATAATGCTTCCTACTTGGACAGTGCACTTCTTTTGTCTCAAAGTGTGTGTTTTTACAGCTCCCATTTAAGGCTTGTTACATTCTCATTGAATAATCGTCATTCGCTATTTCATGTCATTATCTTTTTCTTCACAGACTTAAAGTCCATATCTTACACTTAAAGGGTGTCTGTCCAGATAAATACTACATGTAGCTGTTATTTCTTAGTCAAGTTGGTTAGGTTTAGGGTTGCTATTTATTCAATCAGTTCTAAGTCATAAAATCCTATATTGAAGGAAACTGAATAGTTTGTTTTATGACGTGTGAAAGGTGCTACAGTAGAACCTCCAATTAAGACCACCTCTATAATGAGACCACCTCTGTAATAAGAACCCTCTTCTCGGTCCCAAGCTTTCAAAATGATTCTAATGGGAACCTCCACATTAAAGACCACCTCTCCATTGAGACCACTTCAGTCGGTTCCATGAGTGGTCTTAATAGAGAGGTTCTCCTGTACTAATTACGTACTAATCTCTGGATATAAAGTGTGTAACAATACTTGGTACCCACCAGCTGTGTTCTATATGAGCAGCATGCTCTGATCAACATCTCCCACATTTTGTCAATCACAGCCATTGCAGCATCTAATGGCACAGGGAATCACAGTACACTAATTGCATTGACTTGGACGCCTGTGTACATGTCTCCAACAAATACAACAATAATCGCCAACTACTAAGAAAATACCATACTAATGATAACCCGGTTGATAGAATTTCACATGCAGGGATTGCTTTTATACAATATTAAATTAAAAAAGAGAACACATCAGACTATAATAAAAGATATAAAGAAACACAAATTATTTACCAACGATGTGGACAGCCATTGTTATTACAGGTACTGACCACTATTTGGTTACAGGTACAGGCTGGTTTTGGACTTTGGGAATAGTTGTGTAAGATTGAATAGAGACCAAAGTGAGCAGTCCCCTTAGCATTTTCATATATGGATCACTTCATTCAGACTTCAAGATTGTGAAAGGATTGGCATTAATCCAACCAATAATAAGTCACTGCAGACTTCAACAAGCCGTTATGAAGGATTGGATCACCCGGAAAAACAAAGGCAAAAGCATTTTTAAGTTTCAGGTGCATAGTGCAGTGCATAGTGACCTAAATAGTGTAGAACCTCTCTATTAGGACCACCTTTGGGACCTGTGTTAGGTGGTCTCAATACAGAGGTGGTCTCTACAGAGGTTCATTTTGCTAGCTTTACGAAGGTTTGGGACCGAGAAAAGTTGTCTTACTATAGAGTTGGTCACCGTAGATAGGTGGTCTTAATTGGACGTTCTGCTGTAAATCCTACTATACAGCTTTCCTGGGAGCAGTGTCATTTCCAGGCTGTGAATAATGCAGGTTCACCTTGAAGTGACAATGAAGGGAGTGTGGTGCCCACCCTATGACACCTCCCTGCTGTACCCTTTGCTGTACACATGTCCATATGATGTACAGACCCCAGTTAACTTGAATTTGAGGGGGCTAATTTAGTCCAAAAATTTAAGCTATCAATGGGATTTATAAGATTTTTGTATAATAGAGGTAAATGGTCATTTAAGGGGGGGGGGATACCCTACCCCATTTTCAATCTCAGCAAAAATCCAGGGCCATTAACCATTCTCACAAATTTTCATTCACATTTCACAATTTCTCACAATTCTCAAAGGAAATTGACCCCCATTCTCATTTCTCATAAAAAAATCAAAGGCCATTATCATATCTTAAAATAGGCATATTTACCCCTCTTAATTTCGAGATTTATCAATAATTTTTAGTAGTTGTATCACCAATATTGCTGACCTATGCTCCATGTACATGCTTTTTGTTTCAGCTGCTGCATTTTGGATATAATTTGTTCTTCTATAGAGTTTTTTGTCATTCAACCGTGACAACATCTAAACTCAAAACCTTTAATAGCCTTTTCATGCTGATTCTGTATCATAATTTTCAGTACAATTTACAATTTGAAAAAATGTTAGCAGCAGTAGCCCCCCCCCCCTCCCCACACACACACATAAGGTGGTCTTAATTGGAGGTTGTACTATAATAGGAAGGTGGTCAATGTGCTAAGATTTGTAGTCATAATCATAAGAAAGTCATAATGAGACGAGTGGTCACTCTTAGCGATGTTATAATCCACAGGTGTTAAAAAAAGGCTATCAAATTAGCTAGATATTGACAATACAGTAGAACCTTCAATTAGGACCACCTCTCTATTGAGACCATCTCTTTAAGAAGACCACTTTTCTCGATCCCAAACGTTCATAAAGCTACCAAAACGAACCTCTGTATAGAGACCATCTCTCTATTGAGACTACCTAACAGTGGTCCCAAAGGTGGTCCTGATAGAGGTTCTACTGTAATTGAGCATGGCTTTGTGGAACTTATCAATTGTTATGAGCTGCCCTAAAATAACGTGTCAAAATCATCATGTAAAACGATGCTTACGTTTTTCACCTAGACTCTTAATTTCAAGAATATAATACCTGTTCTCTTTGTGGAAGACAGATTTCAGCATATCTTATTGCAAATAATAAGTTTAAAGGGCGCGTAAAACCCAACCCGATATCCGGTTATGGCCATCTTGTTTTCAATGAGAATTAATAAATGGACTTTTCATCATTTATAGTGTTCTGTAATTTCATCTCGTATTACCAATAACAAGGATTGTGCCGTCCTTGTGAAATAACATTTAGCCATTTAACAATGGTATTTGCTCATGAATTGCATGCTTGCAACTTAGTACGTTGCCATTAGACCCAGTTTAACAGAAAATGACAATGTCAAGAGAAAATATCAGTTTTGTCAACGGGTGTGTATTACTCAACAGTCAACGGAACCGTTTGATTTCTTTTTGATTTTCTCTTCCTGTACTTTCATTTTAAGGTTTTAAATAAAAAATCATAATCCAAATGTACCTAAATCCAGCCAACCAAACAATTACTTCCTGATTATATTAAATGAAGCTATGGAAATTTAGTGAAAATATTTGAATTGTGATTGCATAGGACTGTGTCAGCTTATTTCAATAATGTGAAGTGATAAAGTATATATAGAGCATATATCTAGCTTAAACTAAATACTCTACACAGGGTAAAACCAAAAATTGCTCCTTTTATTTTTGCGTCGCTTCAGCAGCTGAAGCGAAAGCCTTGTGTTTCGTTCGTTTGTATGCATGTATCTATCTATGTATGTTTGTCTCCGGACATGCTAGAACTTTTACGTTTCGCCCTATTTCATTCAAACTTTACACAACTATTTGGTATTATGTGACACTGAAGTGATTTGATTTGGGCACTTCGCCAATAAAAGTGTGGTTTCCATAGTGCCATTTTGGGTTCATTTTCAACATTTTCTGCAATAGTTTTGTTGATGCTCGTGAGAAAGCATTCAAACTTTGTACAATACTTACATGCCTACTGAACATTAACTGTATACAATTTTGGCACTTTGCCAATTAGAGTTTACCTTTCAGAGGGCCATCTTAATTATTTTTCTTTCTATTTTCCACTATAGTTTCAATACTTTTCGAAACATGATAATCAAATTGGCATAGTGGTTATATTGGAATAAAAGTGCTCAGAGAGCACAGCGTTGTCATATTAATGTCGACTCACGGGCAATAGATATTTACTTTAGCCTTGTTTAGAAAGCGCCTGCAATCCAATGCCAATAACATAGATGTGGGATGATTCACGCATCAATTAAGACTTATTTTTCTGCTTTGATTGCAAAGCAAACATCTTTATTGCCCATGGTCAATGTTGCTCTAGCGACTCTGTGCTCTCTGAGCACTTTTGATCTAGTTCTAATGTTGGTTACCCTTCTTCTATCAAATGAATACGTATGGTGTTTGCATGCTAAATATAGTACGTATACTCCCTCCCCCATCCAATGATATTGGACCCATTGATCCTTGAAAATAAATACAGTAGACCCTCTCTCTTAGGACCACCTTTGGGACCAGTGGTAGGTGGTCTCAATAGGGAGGTGGTTGCTATACAGAGGTTCATTTTGGTAGCTTTAGGAAGGATTGGGGCCGTGCAAAGTGGTCTTATGATAGAGGTGGTCTTAATAGAGGTGGATTTAAGGTTTTACTGTATGCTTCTGTTCATCAAAAAACAGGTCATGACCAATGTATATACCGCCTATTGGAACCAGGGTGCGCTATAAGCATTAAATTTCTCTTTTTATAAACACAAGTGATATTACGTTTAGAAGTCGTATTGACTTTTTTGACAGGCTTTTCTCGTGTTGATGGCAGCACAGGTAACAGGTTTGCTTGGCAACTGCATTCCTCACCATCAAATGGAAAATCGTGGTGTATAAGTAAATGTAAATATACCAAATATCTCATGTAAGGCTGGTTGGAACATATCTTATTGAAGTTCAGAGTATGAAGTTCACAGTAGAACCTCCAATTGAGACCACCTCTATACTGAGACCGCCTCTGTAATAGGACCATTTGTCAGGGTCCCGAAACCATCATACTGTGACCAAAATGAGCCTCCTTATAAAGACCACCTCCTTATTGAGACTACTTGAGGTCAGTCTCACGGGTGGTCTCAATATAGAGGTTCTACTGTACTTAGATCACAAAATCATATAACAAAGTTTACAGCTCACAATTTGGTTTAAAAACTACTATAACGAATGTATCAGTGTATCAGTATGTAAACTCGCTGAAACATGTTTACTGGCCGCGTGATACAGCATACCAAGGCCTGTAAAAGCCAGACATCTCAAGTACCATCCGAGATAAGTCGTGGTCAATAATAGATTACTGGCATTGTTCAATGTTCACAGACTGACCCAGACTTGGACCAAATTGGTCAATCCTTCACCATGTTCACATGCAGATGGTATGAGGTAGACCGACTGACCCCTCCACCCACGCCCTTATGCCCTTCAGTTATAATAATGTACAGTAGAATCTCCAATAGAGACCACATCTATACTGAGACTACCTCTGTAATAGGAACATTTGTCAGGGTCCCGACCCATCATAAAGCGACCAAAATGAACCTCTTTATAAAGACCACCTCTCTATTGAGACCACTTGAGGTCAATCCCACAGGTTGTCTTAATCTAGAGGTACTACTGTACCTGTATATTTGGTCCAGGAAGTCTCCAATGAGGAGAGGGTGACTTTGTTACTCATGGTTTGACCATTCAAAGAATAATACCAAGAGTTCTATGCACATATTTTGAAAGTCATGCCATACCTATTATGCTGTTGTGCATATCTAAGGCAATGAATTGTCCAGCCCCATTAAAATGGTCATTTCCTATGGGTTTGTATCTTGGTATTTATGACAGCAAAATGTCATCTTTCTTCCAGAAGTGACCATTGAGTGTAGAAGAGTAGACCAGATTGTGAATACAAACACTGACTTTATATTAGTGCAATAACAATGGTGGTAAACAACGATTATCTGACCATGACATTTTATACGCACTGATGCTGATTTCAGACAGATTTGAGTCCACACCAGTACAGAGGAACCAGCCATCATGGAGGTATGAGAAAAAGTAACCTGTTTGAGTGGAAAAATAACCTATTCATTCCAATAAGCGCACCCTACTGTTTATGCAGACTAGACTAAACAAAACTTCCTTTACACACAAAGATCTCACTTACTGGTGCCGTATCGTGACAGCAATACGCTGGTATTATTCGGATAACCATGTAGCCACACCGGGCGCGTAATGAAATTTTCTTTGCATTTCATGCGTTTCAACGCCGAGCATTTTGTGAAAAATGCTTGCGGTTCATGCATTTTGACTTTTATCGTTCAAAGACGTGGTTTTGGGGTGCGGTTATTTGACATCTATTTGTTTTTGTTTTTGGTTGAAATTTGTTTTTTTGTAAGCGCACTGTGCGTTTATTAGAACGAATACAGTAAGTACATTGAAACATGTACTTGTAGACAAATGTAAACATTGAACATTTTAGGGTTCATTGAGTACTGTAATTTGCAAGCATTCACCAATGCACTGTGGAAATTCATCTAATAGAAGCTTATATATATTAATACTACGGCGAATCAATCCCCTCTTTGACAGTACCACACGTTGTAACATCTATCAAAATGACCTGTGTATGCTTTTGATATTTGTAGCAAAATGTGGAACCAACAAGAGGGGTCTACCAAAGTTTTCTGATAAAACATGTACTGAGTCATACTTATTTCAAGTGAATAGTAATAACTGAGTGCTGCAAATTTAAGCTTACTTTGGGATCTGTCCTAGCAGTTGGACATTTGAGTATGGCGTTTTACGCTACGTCCATTGTATCACTTTTTATTATGATTCCTCCATAAAAGAACTGTGTATGTGTCTCACATCGGGAGCTGAGCATTTTCAATACACGTCCATTTTACGTGTTAAAAAAGGCTAAAAAAAGCCTGATTACACATACAAGAGGAAATGAGCAACACTGACATAAGACCTTGCAAACGCCATACTCAAATGTCCAACTGCTAGGACAGATCTCAAAGTAAGCTTAAATTTACAGCACTCAGTTATTAATATTCACTTGAAATAAGTGTGACTCAGTACAGTTGAACCTCCATTTCAGACACCTCTCTATTTAGACCATCTTTATAATAGGACCACTTTTCACGGTTCCAAACCTTCATAAAGCTACTCAGACGAACCTCTGTATAGAGACCACCTCTCTTGAGACCACCTAAAAGTGGTCCCAAAGGTGGCCCTAATAGTGAGGTTCTACTGTAGTTGGAAGTCAATGACAATAGAGCCAGTTATTATTCATTAGCCAAATATACGACACCACAGCCCCTGCAGGAGGTTGGGATCAGTGACTGACATTGACATTTACTATGTTATCCTGGGCCTGGACCCGGATTAATGTTTTATCAGATGACAATTGTCTTGTGTGGTATTCTCCATCAATGCTGAGACATAGGACCCAACACAGAGTAAAAGCAACATTGGAACAAGCACATTTTCTAGGCTCTGTCGACAAACATGCGTACCTTTTTACTTACATTTAAAAAAAAACTTAATGGGGAATTTCTGAATACAGTAGAACTTCTATTAAGACCACCTGTGGGAGTGACCACAAGTGATCTCAATAGAGAGATGGTCAGTAGAACCACTCTATTAGGACCACCTTTGGAACCAGTGTTAGGTGGTCTCAATAGAAAGGTGGTCTCTATACAGAGGTTCATTTGGTTGCTTTATGAGGTTTGGGACTGTGAAAAGTGGTCTTATTATAGAGGTGGTCTCAATAGAGAGGTGGTCTTAAAATTGGAGGTTCTACTGTACATTGTGTTTAGGACACAAGACTTTTCTTGCACTATTTCAAGACCATGGGTAGGGGCTGATGTTTCTCTGACCAGAATGATTAATATTTTGACAGCCACCCTTTTGTCGTCTGTGATATTTCCACATGTTGTTAGGACATTGAGCTGCAGGAATGTGGCCTTTTTCATGATGTGACGTCGTCGTTATACTCCGACAAAAACGATTACACGGTGACTCATCATACATGCAGCTATTATAAGCCATTCTTGTATTCTACTTAGAATATATTCATCATAGAGACAAAAACATGTGAATTTCAAATGTTTAATTACAATCTATAAAATTTAACAATACAATGCCATGCTCCTTCCTGCACACTCTTTATTTCTCATACATTCATATAGCATGTATAATCCAGGGACATGCATGGACCTGTGAACAAGGAGACAATGTTCGATATGACGTGGTTAAACTATGACTCCATAACTTTACATTTTTTTCAGGACTTCTATGTTATATGTGGATATTTGCTAGATTTACTCTTACCACATTGAGGCCATTTGCAACTGTCAGGTCGCACGTTTAACATACATGACTCAACAGCATATCAAGTAACGTGCTGCATCTTTAAGTTGATACATCGATCTTTCCATAGACACCTCGATTTCTACTCTGTAGATGTCATAGATATTGTTCACACCAACATGTCCATACAAATCAGGCCCTACTGCAGTGGTCTAAACTTCTATAGTACAACCTCCAATTAAGACCACCTCTCTATTGTGACCACCTCTATAATAAGACCACTTTTCATGGTCCCAAACCTTCATAAAGCTACCAATATGAGCCTCTGTATAGAGACCACCTCTCTATTGAGACTACCTAACATTGGTCCACAGGTGGTCCAAATAGGAAGGTTCTACTTCATATGCTTTTTCACATTGTATGATTATGTAAAATAAAATGCTCATAAAGTGATTAGCGCCTGTGCAGCCCATAATGCTAATCATGATCACCACATTACCAAAACTGTGCTGTAATATAAAGAACCTTGAGTCTTTCAGAACAACTGTTACAAGGTCGCGATTCTCCCATAAATAAAACATGAGAGGACTTTGGTCAACAAGAGACAATACCTGTGTTGACCAGACAAATATGCTCGTCATTACCACCATGGTAAAGCTCATGCTGAGAAATATAGAGCAAGGTCAATAGCTGTATAGTCAGGCTTTGTGGCTGGGAACTTCACCATAAGTTGGAACCATCAGGTTACTATGCCTGAAATCGGTGCCGTTAAATCTGCTTTTTTTTCCATTTCTGAAATCTAGAATATTTGTAGCGGGGAAACTTTCATTTGATTATAGACATTATACTGCAGTATGTAGATATGTAATATATAGTAAAGCTACCAATGTTTTTTTTTAACTAACCAAATACTTTTGGCAAAAAAGTAAACAAAAAATCAGTTTCAAATCCTAGGTCATTTTGGTATAAAACACTCCATGTAATTTGCAAATACAACTATTTTGAGTCTTTCTTTCCACTTACACCAGGTCATTGGCATTAACATTCAGTACTCAAATATAGAGGAGTCAAACCCAAGACCATGAAATCACAGTGCCAAAAATTAAAACCTTTACTCATAATCTGGATGTAAACTCTGAAAGTATTTTCATATTTATATAAGCTAAATTTAATATTTGAATGGCAGCAAGTCTTCTCATTTGCTAATTTTCTAAAAATTTCAATAATAAGTCCAAAAATACAAAAACATTTTCTGCTTATATGAAGCAAATTGTCTTTCATAAATACAAGTTAAAAATACATCTTATTGGTAAGCTAGTAGCTCTGATGATGAATTTATTTATTCGAAAGTATAAAATAAATTTAGAAATTTTTATTCAAAGTTATCTTTCTTTTGACAAACCTTTCACCAGCAGTTAGACGTAGAAACACAACAACAATTTTCATATTAGCACCTACAAGCAAATTTTCAAATTTAAACAGTGATCTGACCAAGGATATTATAAGTAAACTCTAATATCTGACTCAATCTATATTGGAAACTGCCAAGTGCCACTGTTCCCTTTGAAACTATCAGGTTATCATCTGTAATCGTGATGTTTGTAGAATCTGATGAAAACAGCCATGATAAGTCATAGTATCACGTTCTCATCACAATTGCCTGTTTATAAAATCCAAGATAAATGTTTCAGTACACTCTCTAGGACACCTCAGAGGTTTCTAGCTCATCTAGACAAGTGTGGAAATTCTAGAAAATTTAGAGGTCTGTTTATCTGGTGAGAACAATGCTCTGTGGTATAGGTATCTAGCTGAAATCAACTCTCATTGTCATTGTAGACAGTTTATAAACTGTAAACTTTGAAGTCAGTTTAAGATGCCACTTAAAACTGCCATTGTGAGGATGTGTTCATACTCTTGTATCTTTACTTGACGTCATCTTTTGGACTAAGGAATTACAGTAGAACCTCTCTTAATAGGACCACCTTGGGGACCAGTGTTAGGTGGTCTGTGAAACGTGGTCTTATTACACAGGTGGTCTCAATAGAGAGGTGGTCTCTACACAGAGGTTCATATTGATAGCTTTATGAAGGTTTCGGACCGTGAAAAGTGGTCTTATTATATAGGTGGTCTCAATAGAGGTGGTCTTAATTGGAGGCTGTACAGTACATGATGACATCATTGATCTCCTTCCTTCATTTTCAAAACAAATTCCACATGACCTGTCAAGGCGAGATAGTCATGATCATTTCTCAGCATGGAAACTGCCGCCACTGTGGCAAGTTGATCGAGGATAAGACAGACAATTATTAGGTTATCCAATATACGTTATTTGTTACCAGCCACAAACAACTGTAATCGAAGACAACATTAGATCTACAGGTCTGCAGGCTGTGAAGGTCGGTGCAGACGCACTGCTGATTTTCATAAACAAACTGTAGGACCAAATTTATAGAAGGCAAATGATCCCAGTATGGTAAATGTCCTCAACAATGGAAACCAATTTGCAGTCATAAATCCTTCCATTTTAGAGGATCTCCATTGTTTACTACATCATTTACTTACATCATTATAAGCTAATGCATGAGAAAAGTTTCTGTTATTCAGTTTTTCTGTTGTTTTCACTTCCTTTGGTGAGGACATTCACTGTAGTCATCTATCTACATAAACAGCACGTGTCTAGCTAATAACACAAAATTTCAATTTTCTTAAATATTGGGGAATGCCCTAAGTGGTAATTAGTTAATTAGTGGCACACACAGTTTAATGAAAGTAGCCAGAATGATCACAGAACTGAACATCCACCTTTTAAACATATACAGTAGAACCTCTCTATTAGGACCACCTTTCTGACCAGTGTTATGTGGTCTTAATAGAGAGGTGGTCGCTATACAGAGGTTCATTTTGGTAGCTTTATGAAGGTTTGGGACTCTGAAAAGTGTTCTTATTATAGCCGTGGTCTCAATGGAGAGGTGGTCTTAATTGGAGGTTTCATTGTACAGAAAGCAGCAGTTGGGATGATATTATATAGATCACTGCCAATATGGCCGCCGTCCTAATCAAAATGGCCGCCACCACCATCAGCACTGCCTGGTGAGTGGATTATAAGCTTGGCACACACAGACCTCGTAAATCCCCACCTTTAGCACCAAATAGCATCCAAACAGCTTCACAACGTGACATGTTACATACATTATACCAATTTTGCCACATACATAAGATCAAGTTGAAAACCTATCCAATTCCAGACAGATTTGGATAATTAACTTTCTAAATACCAGAAGCATCAAGAACTTTTACAATACATTGTCATTAAAAAAGAAGAAGCTGTATGTGCACTTTTTCAATGATAGCAATTGTCACTGATATTCATTTGGTAAATTCATATTATTACTGTGATAAAAAAGGATGAAGGAAGCATTAATGGCAAGAATAAATATAATTGTATGAAATTAGCTTTTTCTACTTTCATAGAGACAAAATTAAAAAACAGTTATGCACGTTGTGATTTAGACTTTTATGTAAAATCTTTCATACAACAGAGTCTAGATGATTGTTAATTAAAACATTAACTGATGTCAGCAAAAGGCATGTTGGAAACATAAAAAACTTCATATTTGTTTGTATCTGTCTATGAATCCATATGCTGTCTACCAGGTTTCTAGAAAACTTTATAACAAAAAATTTCCATTAACAAATCGACAATAGGAAGTCTACGTTACATCTGCTCATCATCCGCTCTATGATTGGTCCAGAATGGATCCACATGATTGGCCCAGAATGGCATTGATATACTGAGAGATTTATCTAGAACACAGGGCAGGCAATACGCTCCCTGCTGGGCTTATAGCTTTTGCACACACTTAATGTGAGGCAAGACGCACTTACTGTAATGTACAGGGACGTAGATCATCAATAACGGCTTTTCATTCATCAATTATATCAACTGCAGTTACCTATCATAATCATTGGATTTTCTAACAAGACTTTCATAATCATATGTGCATGAATTCCATTGTATTATATACTTCCATTTGAACAATTTCATTTAATCATGTTAGGCATACATTAGGTGTGTCTCTAGGGAGGTTCCCTATTTGAAAATAAACGCCAGGTATCATTCTGGATTCAACATATTAATACAATAACATCTTGTTAGGGACACAGAAACTGGATCATTACCGTAGATTGCTGTTTCAAGGGCACATGCCCCCATTACTTGTGCAAGAAGCCTGTCGAAGGGCGTGTTTGCCCTTGAAACGTAGCAATCTACGGTAAATATGCAGTTTCTATGTCCCTAACAAGATGTTATTATCCAAATGTAAAAGCCAGAAAATAATGAAAATACTGTAATGAAACGATTATTGTCATTTCTCTGAGCTCCTCTGTTTTATGACAACTACAGTACAACCTCTTTCAACAGGACACATTACGAGGATGGATGGATAGTCCGAAAATCAAAATATTTGGATAATGGACGGAACACGGGTACGGGTATGGATTGGTTCTGAATGTGAATAAAAACACATACAGTAGAAACTCCAATTAAGACCACCTCTCTAGTGAGACCACCTCTATATTAAGACCAATTTTCACGGCCGAAAACCTTCATAAAGTGGTCTCCAAAAAGAGGTGGTCTCTATACAGAGGTTCATTTTGTAAGCTTATGAAGATTTGTGATTGCGAAAAGTGGTCTTTTTATCGAGGTGGTCTCAATAGAGAGTTGGTCTTAATTGGAGGTTCCATAGTAACAGATTATATCTGTATTTTGTATTGGTTGTGTGGCACTTGGTAATAAGTAGGCATTTATTATTTCATCTCCTTGTATCACACTTCATACGTCTCTCACATCTGATCCATCTGGAGACTTAGTGCTTTGAAAGTGATGCTACACATACAGATGGCAATTATATGATAAAGATCATGGACTGAGAAAATATTTTGAGGGGATAGTTTATTACATGTAGGTGGTTGCCATTCAACATTAGATGGCTGCACAGGTTAAGCTATGGGCCATCTGGTTGTACTACGATTCTATCAGCACACACATCATTTCTAACATATTGCAACCCTTAGAACAATATGTAGGTACCGGTACCACGACGATATTAACTGTACGGTAGAGCACTGGTATGCAACAAGTGTAACACCATTTTACATATTATTCAACTATAGTGTACTTCGATGATAATATTTCATACTTTAACAAGCTAAAAATTTGAAATCGAATCTACCCAGTTGTAAAGAACGAGTTTATGCATTCTAAATAATAATCACTGTCAATAAAGCATATGTTTTAAGAGTTCAATGTTCAGTCTGAAAAACCGCTAAGGCTGCTATACTGATTCTTGGTCACTCCAAGGTACAGTAGAACCTCTTTATTCGGACCAGACTTGGGGTTAAGTACAATTTTGAAATTCAATTACAATTATAATTACAGACTACTTTTCAACATCAATTACAATTATAATTACAATGAGTCTAATTTTTTGCCTCAATTATAATTACAATTACAGACAAAATTCCAATCTCAATCTCAATTACAATTACAAGAGGGAATTCAATTGCAATTCAATTACAGCTTGACGCTAAAAAATAATAACATCAATTGTTATCCATTGCTATATTTCATTTTCGATGAGTGATGAGTGAAGAACATAAAAATATTAAATTTAACATTCCATTTACTATCATGATGCACAGTAAATTTATAGTCTAAGTGAAAGACATACTGCTTTGAAGAACACTTGTGAGAAAAGATGAAACAAAGGTATAAACACTGACAGCACACACATGGCCATAGACAATGGCCAAATGCAGTCAATCAGACATTCTATCATTCCGTGCAGAAATCACCGCCAATAACCCACGCTGATTGGTCGACCAGCGTGCTCAATTGTATGATTGACTGCATGCACGGAGACCACTACTACGGCACTAGTCTAAACTAGACTAGTACTGTCACATTTTCTATACAGCCACTGACGTCGCATGGTCAAAATGGCATTGAGACCGTTATGATATGATTTATTTTAAAATAAAAACGAATCAGCAACTCATTTAGTGTGGATTTTAGTCATGATAGAATGGTATTTGACTACTCAATTGTCGTGTCAATCAGTAAATTGAGCATGCTGACGTCTGATTGATTGAGACTCCAATTTCGTTGTCAAATCCTACAATCATGCATATGTTGATATGCTGCCTATACATGCTGTAATGAGGTATTGATTCAATAGACCACAAGTATACACTAGGTAGCACTGTTAAACATGTACATACATGGTGTCTGGTTGTTATAGAAATTAATTTTACCTGTATGAAATGAAAAGCTGGTGATTTTGATTAATCAATGTAAATTGAAATTGCAGTGTAAATAATTAAGTCACTTAAAATTCAATCACAAAACAATTATAATTACGATCAATTATAATTACAATTACAACATACATAGAAATGTTGTTTACAATCACAATTACACCATTGTTGAAAAGCTCACTTACAATTACAATTATGGGGAAAAATGTAATTAATTACAATTACACCAATTACAACTATAATTGACCCCAAGTCTGATTAGACCACCTTTGGGAGCAGTGTTAGGTGGTCTCAATAGAGAGGTGGTCTGTTTATGGAGGCTCACGGAGGTAGCTTTATGAAGGTTTGGGACCGTGAAAAGTGGTCTTATTATAGAGGTTGTCTCAATAGAGGTGGTCTTACAAAACTAGTCTTTGTTAGTCTCCAGTGTGCAAGGATTTTAGCATCCTTGCAGAGTATAAAGTAGACCCTATAAAGTTGCACTGGTTAAATCCCTCTGTTACACACACCTTGATAGTTTGTTCTCTCTTTACTATAGCCTCAATAGGTTTAAGGAACCAGTACTCTTTGCACTGGGTTGAGCCGAATAGTGGGCGTTCTTCTTTAGCGCTTGTCGGAAGCAGTTGGGCTGGCAACCTATTCCCTTGGGAATAAGCTTTTCTTAACTGTTACTTCAGGGTGGACCTGGTCTTGTGTTGCACTGAGTAGGGGACACCTGAAACAGTGCGTGTCACCACTGGTGCGAAGTCTTAGTCCTCTACCAAGAGGCTCTTCGTGAAACCTGGGTTGTCACCAGTCATACCTTACCTTCGGCGAAGCGGGACTGTACATGGGATACTCAACAACAAGGAGCGTTAAGAGTTGTGACCGGCTCCGGCCGGGTGCATACGCGTGTGTCACCTAGTGGTACGAAGTGACGTAGGGCTACAGGGGAGATCGTCAGCAGGCAACAAGGGAGCTACTGGCGACCAAAGAACATCAGGACTCACTTTGTTTACAGTGGTCTTAATTTGAGGTTTCACTGTTAATAGTCACAGTTAAAGCATATGTTTTAAAAGTTCAATGCTATGTCTGGAAAAAGCCTAAGGCTGCTGGTCTGATTGTTGGTCAGCTAATGGACCACTAGCAGCAGACTGACCAGAGGTGTTAGAGTCCTCCAGGCTGTAAACATCACCATAGCAGCAGCAATATACTGACCACTACAGTACAAATGGTCATCATAGTCATTTGGATAGTAGCATGGCACTTGCTGATAGTGTGGACGTTAAGTTGTTCTTCCACGACTCCTGCCTTAAAGATGTAAACTACATTGAAAAGCTCATTATGTGGGGTCTAGGTGCTTCTGCTGTTAGCAGCCAACAAAGACTGGTCCTATTGAAATATAGGACAACTATGGCCACGTCTCTATGGAGACCACCTCTATAATGAGACCACTTTTCACGGTCCCAAACCTTCATAAAGCTACCAAATTTACCCCTGTATAGAGACCACCTCTCTATTTTTAGACCACCTGGGAACACTGGTCCCAAAGGTGGTCTTAATAGAGAGGTTCTAATGTAATCTCATCCAGTGGGAACACTGGTCCCAAAGGTGGTCTTAATAGAGAGGTTCTAATGTAATCTCATCAGGGATTTGGTGACAAGATGTGCCAATTGAACCTCATTATATATTATATCACTGATGGGATGATTACTGTTTCCATTTGACAGTCAACAAAAAGGAATGCTCACAATGAACCTATGATGATCAAATGAATAACTGGATAACAGGCACACCATCAATATCTGCTCTATTTACAATGAAATGTCTACTAGTCTTAAAATAATGTATTTGAAAAAAATGTTATGAGACCAATATTTCATATTTGACAAATGACCATTAATCATTTAATGAATGATCGCCTATGGCTAGACACTTTCAAGCCTGTATTTGGCAGATTCTTTCTGCTTCATGTACGCGCTTGCCAATAATTCGAAAAGAAATAAATGTTCATTTTTGATTTCACATGGTTTATGGATTGCTACATGGGCCCCAGCGTCATGGGAGGTTGTGTGGTATGTATACTACTATGATTTACAAACACTATACCATACACATTACTACTGCTAAATGGGCCCCAGCATCATGGGAGGGTGTGTGGTATGTATAGTATTATGATTTACAAACAGTATACCATAGTAGTAATGTGTATGGTATAGTGTTTGTAAATAATGGTAGTATACATACCACACACCCTCCCATGATGCTGGTGCGGGGCCCACGAATTGCTAGCTACAGATGTTATCCTGCCAACCCAATAGAATTAATCTTAACAGCTCCAATGATTCAATCAAATATGACTAAACATCTAAATCAAGCACCATCTATAGGTGTTGTGTATGAGAAGAAGGCTACTACCGTAAACCAAGTCCGGCTGAAACTTCTACTCAGATGGAATACATTACTAATGTCTGTCTCTTTATTAATTACACCATAAAAATAGTAGTTTTCAAGAACATGGGAACTTATATCATGTGGGTCAAAACATACATGGTATATGACACTAAGCACTTTGACCCGTTTAGAAAATGTTACGTAAGGGAGATACGTACGTAACATACGTATGATGTAACACTATGACACCTAAAGTACTGCACTCTGTAAAGTTTACTGAAAAAACACTTCAGTATGTTGCAATCATGTATACAACCATTTGAGTTATTTTGCCATGAATTCTAATTACCCTCCCCAATGCTGTACCAAATGGTGTTACTTTTATAGAAATCCATTTTGGTTAAAAGAAATTATGTAACAAAAGGTGGATTTGGATAAATAAAATCTATAATATAATGTCATAAGTGGGTGTCGAGCAAAATTATCCTGAAATCTTTGTTGTGATACCATAAGCATAAATGCTGAGACGGGCCCATTTGGTTTATTTTTGTAATGAATTAATTATGAATCAATACGTCGTCTTACATTTTAGGTCCAAAAGAACAAGTCAGGGCCATAGCCAGGATTGAAAAACAGAGGAGGCCAATATGTTGGGCAAGGGTGCAGGCAGCAATTGCCATAGTCCTACCGCTGCTCTAGGGTGGATTGTGGGCATGCCCCCCCCCCCCCCCCCCCCAATATATTTTTTTCTATTTTTTTCTTAGTTTCTGAGGCTCAGAAAAAAAACAGTTATTCGTTAAGAAGGCAAAAAGTTCCTGTTAAAATGAAGGAGTACGTTTGTCAAGTATGGATGCAGATGCTTTAAAATTTCTTTAGTTAGATTCATGAGATTATAATTATATAATTTTGGGAACATAAAAAGCAAATATGTTAACTCTCAGTTTCATTCAGCATCCGAAAAAACAAACTACCCCCCCCTCCCCACCTCAAAAAAAGAGGAGGCAGTTGCCTCCCCTGCCTCAGATGTAGCTACGGCCCTGCTAGTTGTTGCATTAGGTAACATGAATGCAGTATGTTCAGGGTTTTAGCTTCTCTTTTTATTTTGAGGTCCATTCATTCTATTTAATTAGGCCACTCCCGTATAAAGACACAGATTACAATTACAATGTATATGTTTGGACAACAACTAAGACTTTACATCCATTGATGACACTTTTCTGGTCATTTACAATGGCCTCAAACCAAATAGATATGCCGCAGAATAAATATTGGTTCTAATGAGAAATAAATGCAGATTTAACGGTATACTCCATAACTTATGTACAGACTAGCAATTTTATGACCAATGCAACTATTCCAGTTTCTGAATGCAACACATTGTGTAAATTAGCACTATACCTTGTGTTATATAAAGATACCAGTACAACAAACATAAGTGCACTACAAGTTCATGACGACTTGTCTGCAACTTATTTGTCGTAAATGAAGGACCCCTAATTTTGGGTTCCTATCATTCGATTTGCCTCTATTCAATGTATTCATTTCTATTCTAAAAATTCGGCTTCAACAGCAATGATCAAGTAACATATACAGATAACTATGAATTGCAAAAAATTATTGTCAGACCTTTTACTTGTAAAAAAGTCTCTAAATTAAAAAACAAGTGTAACTGGAGTTGGTTTTATTTAAGATTTTTCAGGTTCAGCAGCTGAAATGAAATTCTCTAAAACATGGATGTGTGTTTTTACAAATAAATTTGAATTTTGTGTTGTTTGTAATTTATGAAATTTGTAATTATTTGAGTGGTATAAATCTTCTTAACCATGATTTTGTGTTTAAAATTATTTACAAATACTTTGAATAAATGAAAAAAATAACATTTATCTTTCTCCTCAATTATTCTGACCAAGGGGTATACAAAACACTCCCTATTCCACTATAACAAACTGTACCCTATTTCACTGATAAAAAGAGACAAATGTGTTTTATGAGCATAATTATGATAATTGAAACACTTTCTGCAGCGATAATTTCAAAGACCTTTCATTGCTAGACAATGAATAAACATGACAACTGTTTTGTTCATTGGAGCATTCAGCATTCAACGTATGATCTTTCCTGTGTAATCATCTCTGGCATGACAATACAGTAAAACCTCCAATTAAGACCACCTCTCTATTGAGATAGCCTCTATAATAAGACCACTTTTCACAGTCCAAAACCTTCATAAAGCTACCAAAACTAACCTCTGTATAGAGATCACCTCTCTATTGAGACCAAATAACACTGGTACCAAAGGTGGTCCTAATAGACAGGTTCTCCTGTAGTTTCAATTGTGATCCAGACCTCAAATCTCATGACTTTCACTTCGTACACTTATGAGCAGCGACAAAGCCCACAGCCTGCCTGCTGTGACTAACAATAAACACAAATTTTATGGATGAATTCATAATTGACCATAATAACAATGATTATCATGACAAAATCCATCATGACTTTGCATTCAAACTTGGCCACAACAAAAACTTTCAGGCACATAGAGGAGGTCTAGAGCGTGTTTCCATTTGAATAGAGCATACAAAATCGAAGGCCGCCAGCTTGTATAAATTTAGTTTGGCTATCAAAGGACACAACAGTATTATCAATAGATTTTTGAAGGTCTGTCTAATAGCACTGACCGCTGCTAACTTTTGAAAATGACCCACCATTGTCAATATTGATAGTGTTGGTTTTGCAAGGTCACTTATTTTATCATACTGCAGGGTGCGTTTAAAGTAGAACCTCTCTATTATGACCACTATTGGGACCAGTCTTAGGTGGTCTCAATCCGGACCACCTCTCTATTGAGACCACCTCTATCAAAAGACCACTTTTCACGATCCCAAACCTTTATAAAGCTACCAAAATGAACCTCTGTATAGAGTCCACCTGTCAATTGAGACCACCAAGCACTGGTCCTAAAGGTGGTCCTAATAGAGAGGTTCTAAGGTACCACCTACCAGTATGCAACTTGTTTGGGATGAGTTCCACTACCAGCCAGTATCAAACCCCCCACCCTGTGGTTTTGAGTCCAGCTCCTGTGGACTTGATCACAAAAGTGCACTTTGAACACAGTCTGAGCTTGTCACTTCATTTAATGAGTAAGAAATCGCAAGTGCCTTATGCTGTACACTACATAGATGAAGGAAATGCTAGGAACAGTGGAGTGCCAATGACTTGGAGGTAATATACAGATATTTGAGAATGCAGACTAGTGTGAAACTAGAATAGATATGCCTCAATGCAAATATGATGAGAATGTAAATGGGGTGGTTTAAAGTTGTGAATTAAGTATTTTGCTCTCACGACTTTGCATTTTACACCAGGTCATTCATACACCACTTATTTTCTATCAATTGATTAATTCTCACATACTTGCACCACAAATCATTGTTACCAGTTGAATGACGATGAAATATATGTTGCCACTGCGCCACTACCAAAGGCTTGTATCACAGTTACTGAATTCCACACAGTGTTATCAATACAACAGTGGCCTTGCAGCTATAATGAGTTTATTCCATTATAAAATGGCACCAAAACCCTGACAAGCTGAGCTGTTAATATTTCAATTTGATTCGCACAATACATTTGAAATACACCAAGGTTGTTTTATGAAATTATGCGACCGAATTCATTCTGTGTGACACACAGTTAACCTGTTGAGTGCTGCAAAAATCAGTGATAGATCTGACGCATGATGATTTTACCAAACAATCCACTTTTTGTTACATGAAATGTACCGTAGAACCTCTAATTTAGACTAACTCTCTATAGAGACCACCTCTCTATTGTGACCACTTCTATAATGAGACCACTTTTCATGAACCAAAACCTTCATAAAGTTACCAAAATGAACTTTTGTATAGATACCACCTAACACTGGGCCCAAAGGTTGTTCTAATAGGGATGTTCTACTATAATGTCATATGAAATGTTTGAAAACGAAACACCTAAACAAAACGTATTCTATCAGCCTGTCTTAGTGTCCTGATATTATATATATACATGATATATAGAATCAAAAGTCATAAAATGAAATTCAAAATACGCGCAATGTGCTTTGAAACGCTGAAATTTGGTCACCACATAAGTTGGTTGGCTATTACATGAGGGGGTGTTAAGCACATAACTAAAGGGGCATTCAGATATGATTAGGGGATTGATTTTAATGTTCGATCAGGATGAGGAAATTATTAACTAAATAATGTACATTAATAAATTTTATAGCGTACTGGATAATCAATAGTCAATCAGACTGATTTGTATGTCAAGATCAGGCACCTTGAATCTATAATATCAGTACAGTAGAACCTCCAATAGCGACCACCTTTATATTGAGACCAGCTCTGTAATAGGACCACTTTTTATGGTCTCAAACCTTCATAAAGCTACCAAAATGAGCCTCTATCTAAAGACCACCTGTCTCTACTGAGACCACTTGAGGTCAGTTCCACGGGTGATCTCAATAGAGAGGTTCTACTGTACATTTTTCTGTAGCCTCCATCACTTCAATTTGGTCATGATGGATCAGTTACCATGGTTACAAGCTTACATATGACAGTAAAATCGTCATGTACTACAGTATGTATCAGTATGTGTAATGACATAACTAAATATAAAAACACACATGATGTCTAACAGGCATACATGATCTATAGTGGTCTAAAACTCTACATGCCTGAAAGTCTGACAGGACGTACTTTCTACTGGGAATAGAAAACATTATCGACAGATTAGATTTTTTGCATTTATATTCTCACATTAAAGTGAGAATGAATCATTAAAGATGTTGGTTCTATCTTTCATAAAATTTGACTTTTAATCGTACTTAAGTTTAGACCTCTGATGACACAATTAAAGAATACCTAAATATTCTGAATGTACCAACTGCTAACCCACATAATCAACTGTAATTACACTCCATGGAGACGTGTGCGGTTTTTACATGTACTGTTCACCAGTTGCTCCATTCCTACAAATGATGTAAAAAATGGATGAGAAAAATATTCCTCATGGTTGAACGAAGTCTAAATTTCTAGAACACCTGTATTTGGTCTACCATTGTATAACCCAATATAATATGACCACATTGAGAGCTTCGACAACATTGTACATGATTAATCACCATTATCAATATGGTGTGGTCAACGACTCTCAGCCATGGCCATGAAAGCATTGACGTCGTATATGGTCAGTTACCGTAAACTGGGAAATTGCAGCTTCAACTTCTGTTTCATTCATGATTGGAGCAGTCAAAATATCACAAGATGACAATGTCTTTCATAAATACGACTGCTCGCCTGATAATTGTCACAGTAGATTCGTCCGATGGATTTGGAAAGGGAGGGGAACATATGCCAAACACCACAATAGGAAATGAATACAGCTCAACCTCCAATTAAGACTAACGTTTTTTATTGAGATTCCCTTTATAATAAGACCAATTTTCACAAACCCAAACCTTCATAAAGTTACCAAAATGAGCCTCTGTATAGAGACCACCTCTGTATTGAGACCACCTAACACTGGTCCCAAAGGTGGTCCTAATAGAGAGCTTTTACTGTATAGCGTGGACTAGCGAGTGTTTGATAGTCAATAATTCCTTTATCCACAAAAAGCAGAGCCAAGGTTACCACACTGAGGACTCATGTGTCAAAGGCTTGTTAAAATGAGTAATGTTCCTAGCTTCTCTAGCAGTTCAGTAATGAGACGAGGTCTGTTGCTGATTGTGATATTGTTCTTGCTGTACGGTGTAACACAAAAATACCGGTACCTAGAACGAAAATATAAGAAGTTACCACAAGTGGATCCATAGGGCAAATCACCAATCATCGCCCTCCGTAATGAGCAGATCACCAGTCACCAATAATAGGTTTATACATTTTTGCTATATGACCCCCACTACAATGTGCTCCACTGTATTGTTGAACTGTCTGGTCAATTGCCTTGGCCAAATATTGATGGCACCTTGTGCTACTTCCTGGGAACACACTTACCAAATGCTTTATTATTCATCATTATCTATATGGTCTGGCTGGGTGAATATCAATCACACTTAGCCATGGAATAGGTTTATATTTGAATGTATGTATACATATGAAGATATTCACCTATCCTTATTCCCACATCCACTGTCGATTACATTTTAAGAGGTACAATAGAACCTCTCTATTAGGACCACCTTTGCGATCACTGTTAGGTGATCTCAATAGAGAAGTGGTCTGTATACAGAGGCTTATTTTGGTAGCTTTATGAAGGTTTGGGACCGTAAAAACGTGGTCTTATTATAGAGATGGTCAAAATAGAGACCCCCTCTCGATCTAGACCAATTGAGGTCAGTCCCATAAGTGGTCCTAATAGAGAGGTTCTACGGTACATGTTTGGCTGCCAGGGCAGCTGTAATAAGAGAGTGGTCAAGGTTGCTTGACCACAGACCAGTAGACACTGTTGTATAGGGCTGAAGCAGCTGCTCATATTAGCTTATTACAGTTGGCCGAATTCCTGAGAAATCGAACTTATGCGTATTCTAAGAATCAAACGTATGCGTATTCTAAGAAATCAAACTTGTACATAACTTGACCAAATCGTCATTTCCCTCTGAATAGGCAGATCCAGGCTTGGGGGGCGGGCATTCCTTATATTCATAGGGTTTTAGGCATCAATCGTGTCAACAAAACCCATGAGATCTGATCAGTATGTCTCGTTTCTGAAAACCTGGATCTGCCATTGCTCTCTGACACTTTAAATTAAAATTTCACTGCTTATTCGAAATTTCGGGTAACTCACATTTTTCTTACTTTATTACTCGTTACGAAGTTTCATGTTTCAGTCCAATCGTATGTTGTGCTCTTGCAAAATCAGCACTAATTTTCAGAGCACCTGCTATGTAAAAGCACCTGCCACCAGACAGTGTTCTTCAAATGTTACACAGCATAGAGAAAAAGTCTTGTTGTTTTAAGAACAAGAAGTTGAAATTTGCAATTCAATGACTCAGAATTTTATGATTGTCTCTCCAAGTCACAGACACAGTTATTACAAGTTTTACACTTTGTGTCATTTTGAAAATATTTACTATATACAGTAAGGTAATGATGTAAAGAAAACATCCTCACTTTAAACCAACAGCTGTGTAGAAATACAGTTTCTTGAAAACTATATACATTAGAACCTTCAATTAAGACGACCTCTCTATTGAGACCAGCTCTGTAATAGGAGGATTTCCCCCACCATAAAGTGACCAAAATGAACCTCATCATAAAGACCACCTCTCTATTGAGACCAGTTGAGGTCAGTCCCACAGGTGGTCTCAACCGAGAGGTTTTACTGTACACGTTGCTGCTTTCAATACAGCATATGAATATCTGGTCTGTCTGCTGACGACGACGTTAATTCGCTGCTGGCAGCTGGTGCTGGCGATTGGGAGCCTCCAGGTCTACCGCTCGGCCTTGGTCTGTTTGGACAACGGTCAACTCGAACCTCGCACATGTTTACACCGACAACACTTCACAGGAAAACGTCCACGATTGAGGATGATGGAAAAGGTTATTTTACATTGATGACGGTCTGCTGGTCTGATAGAGTAGTACTGAATACAGAATGGCTTGTTAATTTCTACATTTATCGTCCTTCTGAATTAGTCACCAGTTGTCTAGATTGACAAATGTGAGGCTACTATCTGGTGGGATACATTGAAAAAGACACAGAGGCAGCTATTCTCCTTAGTACATGTACCTGAGTATATTCTATAACCTGTCATATTTGTCTTTCGACAACATGTAGAACTAGAATGAAAAATGGGACATCACACTGACACATGACGTGCTCTATATTTCAAATGCGCCCTTGACACAATTCTTGTTTGACACGACTGTTTGCTTATGGATGATAAAAATCATTTCATTTGTCTGTTTTTTTTCAATCATCTTTTTTTTACAGCCATCCACATTTGAATTGAGTTTAAGTCTGCAACAGGTGATTGGTATTCTAATCTAAAACTGTTACTGTGTCAAACCCCTCACAGAGCATTCGGCAGTTCCAACAGATAATGTACATCTGCATTGCACATTGTGGTTGTCACACCTAATATGTGTAAAAACGGATGTACGTTTCGGAGTACATAAATCTACCATGTGACTTGTATAGACACTGGCATATCCAGGTTTTCAAGAAAGGCTGGGGAGCATGATATTAATAAGTCGATGAAATGACAGCTATAAAATTGAATAATTTGCCAGGAACCATTAAAAAACAAAAAACAATTTCTACTCAAAAGTTTCTAGTACTAATATGGATGAACCTATGAATCTATTAAATGAAAATTGTAAGTTTACAGTACCAGAGTCCGATATTATCTATGAATAGTTTCACTGTATATTACCAAATATTTGGCCTCCGTTGATTCGAGCAATAACCTCTTTGAAACTCTTCATCAACATACTCAAAGACACGACATATCACCAAATGAGCATAGCGACATAGGCTAGAACTGACCACTATATAAATATACCAAGGCCAGCATTATATACACTGTCTGCCTGAAAACGTTATCTGTTTCTAGTGAACTTGTATAATGTACAATAGAACGTCTCAATTTAGACCATCCGTGGGACTGACCTCTAGTGGTCTCAATAGGGAGGTGGTCTTTATAAGGAAGTTGATTTTGGTTGCTTTATGAACGTTTGGGACCCTAATAAATGTCATTGGTCCTATTACACAGGTGGTCTCAATATAGAGGTGGTCTCAATTGGAGATTCTACTGTGTATTACATATAGTATTGATTGGAAAGTCATTGATGAATTTGTAGAGAATAGGTGCAGTGGGGGGAAAGGGTTGGTAGGGGGTAGGGGGTATTTTTATGCATTCTACTGCAACATTTTGTTTCCTCACATTAATACCATGTCCTTAAAAGTGTTAACATTTTCATGATCTGTTGCATAGTGTATTTGGAGAAATCAAATTCCGTCACTAGGTGGCAGCACATGACGGCGACCAGTTCCTCAGTGCTAGAGATTGGGTGTGTTAAGTACACGCTTTTAACTACACTATAGAAGGTAAGGCACAGCAGTAATACACACTGGGGCAGTGCATCAGAGTTTAGGACACCATTTTCACTGTACAGTAGAACCGCTCTATTAGGACCACCTTTGGGACAAGTGCTAGGTGCTCTCAATAGAGAGGTGGTCTCTATTTTATAAAGAGGTTCATTCTGGTAGCTTTATGAAGGTTTGGGGCCCGTGAAAAGCAGTTTTTATTATAGAGGTGGTCTCAATAGAGAGGTGGTCGCAATTGGAGGTTCTACTGTACTTGGTAAACACTGACTCTGACCTGGACTAATGATGCCAGCCACGGTGTGTCATCATAGTTGCATATCAAACACCATCAATGCACACAATGTCATTACTGTTGTCATACGTACAAAATAGGATTGTTTGTACACTTCTATGACAACTATGTGTATGCAGATTGTACACATGTTATACAATGCTGCTAAGCATAACGACAAAGCTTCCACACGCGGAGGAGCACCACTGACCTTGGAGTAATCAATAAAACATGCAGGAGGAGCCCAAACGCAAATATTTGATGGACATTTATTCCTGCTGATCTCATGACACCGGAAAATGTCATGACCGTCCTTAACGACAATGTCCTTTAATTGGTGTTTGCGTAAGCCCTAGCCGTCAGTTTGGACAACCTTGTCACGTGGACACTGTCCAGAGGAAGTGACTGACCGATGCTGACCACAGAGCAAAGTGGCCTTCAAAATTTGTGTACATTGTAATCAGGGGGACGACGTAAACTGCTAAATTTTCGTACACAATTTTTTTTCTTTTCTTGAGCAAAAATTTTAAAATGGCTACTTTGAACAACAAACACTAATAAAAATTGCGGGATTTTTATTCATTTTTTGCTTATCATGTGTGCTGTATCATTTATTATCATTATGCTTTATTTCTGTTTTAACGTGCACACTGTCATATAAAATTGATGCCCACAAAATTATTTTGACTATTAGTCTTTAAAAAGTTTATGTCCATAGCACACAAATATTTCCTACCTGGTATATATTATAAAGGACCAGTTTTTAATTGTCTTCAAAAGTGACCCAAGCACTCGTTTCTGACACCAATGTATAGCTCTACTGTACTAAGGTGTGCTCTAACAAAACAATTTTCTCTATATAGCTCAGCAATCGATTTTTTGTGTCCTTGCAAGTTTAATCATGTTGTCCACTGACTCAGAGAGAAATCGTTGACCAGTGATGGCCTTCAAAAATACGAACCCTAGTACTTATCATAATTTTGATTGGTCATTTGAAGACTTGCTTCATGGTACAGTAGAACCTTTCTATTAGGGACATCTTAGGGACCAGTGTTAGGTGCTCTAAATAGAGAGGTGGTCTCTATACAGAGGTCCGTTTTGGTAGCTCTTTGAAGGTTTGGGACTGTGAATGGTGGTCTCACTATAGAGGTGGTCTCAATAGAGAGGTGGTCTTAATTCAAGGTTTATTGTATAAAGTGGCATGTGTAGAGATCATGATAAAATTGTCTTACACTTTTACAGCAGATTTACAAATTGAAAGAAGCATAAGTGATTTCTTTTTTCAGTAGACCAATCTTATAAATACAAATGTATGTGTGATCCCTTTTAAATAATATTAGTCATTCATTTAAATAATCATTCATTCGAATGCGTATGAGGTAATCTTATGATTGTCAGTAATGCTTGTTTTTGCTCCAAATATCACTTGGTTAAATAAGATGGTTATATATTTTGTGTAACAAATCCATTAGATAGGGTCTACTTAGGTTACGAGTGTGCTAATATCAACACACTGATATGCACTGGCAGATCCAGGTTTTCAGAAAAGAGAGAGGGGGATCTCATGTATTTCGTACGTGCGGTCGATGGTAGACATGCAAAAAAACCATTACCATATTCGTTCTAATAAGCGCACATGCCCCATTAAGCGCACCTTTCTGTTTACACTGACTAAATTGAACAAATCTTGCTATGTTTTTTGCAAAGATTTCACGTAACTAGCGACATATTGTTTGACTAGTACACCACTATTATTCGGATAACTACGTAACCACGCCGGTCGCGCTGTGAAAAAATGTTTGCAATTCATACATGTTGACATTTGCCGTTTGAAGGGAGCTGTAAAAGAAAAAATTCGATGAACCGCGAAAAAAGTTGTTGGCATCCGATTATAAGTTTTTGTTTTTTGTTGAAATTTGTTTTTGGTAAGTGCACTGAGCGCTTATTAGAAGAAATATGGTAGATGAAATATTTTGGTGGGAAAAGTGTGCATGTGTGGGAGAGAGGTGAGGGGAGGGGGGGGGGCGGACTATGGCACCCAACCAGAGGTGCAATTAAGTTCAAACTTTGAAATCTGAAAGCCCTGGTTAAAATCAGCAAACACTGGGCTAGCGTGTAGTCCTTATTTCCTATCTAACCCATTAATGCCTAATGTAAAAGTTGGATTCACTGACTGTGACTACTTCTTTTTAACTACAATAGCCTATTCTCCTCCTCCCCTACAGTGTATGTAGTCACAATGAAAGCCTCACCCTCATCATCGTCAACAAAGTGATACAGTGTTCAGCACTGTTTGATGCATCACCCACAAATGAATCAAAGCGTTATAATGCGATCTGAGCTTGCAATTATGAACATGACAAAGTCTGTTGACGGATCGTCTGCTGAAACTACATAGTTTCATTATGCAGCGTTAAAAGCTTCATCAAAATGATGGAATCCAGATGGAAACAACGTGATAGGGCCGCTACCAGCCGGAGAGAAATATCACTGTGTTGTCATTTCAAGGTGGTTTTAAGTGTTGATATATGTAAATGTGCTTATTTACAGTCGCAATGAACCGTTTTGCCATTTTCTAGAGACTTACCATTTACACCAGGCCAATGGCAGCATCCTTGTCACACTATATCTTTCTTAACTCTCCGGGGAGCATACAGCACATGGCTACCATAGCGCAGACGTGCTTATCGCTCACATTAGCTTTCACTCGCCTGACCTGTACCTATTTAACATATAGGTACCACCAAGCCGTGTGCAACCTGTTAGAGGTAAGTTTGCTTAAAACCTACCACTAGACCCGACTGGGAATCAAACCCACAACCTTCTGGTTACGAGTCCATTTGGCCAGGGAAGCAATAGAATCATGCCCAGTAGAACCTGTCAATAAAGACATTAAAGACCAACCCACCCAAGGGGTCCCATGGTCTCAATACACCTGTGGTCTCTTTATGAATGTTTAGGACTCGGAGCTAATGGGAACATGAGAATTGCTCTTATTATAAAGGTGGTCTTGATCCAGAGGTGGTCTTAATTTGAGTTTTGTACTGTATTGTAATGTATTTTTCTGTTTAAAAGTAAATACGGTGAAGAAATGCCTGCATAAAAGATGTACAGGTGCTCCTCTATACTTATATGCAGAATAATGTATATCTAATGCTTGACCCAAAATATATACTTTCCCAAATCCATATCCCTCTTTTCTTGCATTTTGTCCCAATAACCCATTTATCCGTAGTTTTCATACTCATTAACCAACTTTGTATCACATATCAAAGTTGTACAATGTAGCACAATTTGCAGTTGTTTCTTTTTGTTTTTTCAGAAAACAAATCCAAACTGCACAAATGAAAATATATATATCACCAAATTTGATAAGCCCATATGATTAATATCTACACAGTTTCATTATGTTTCTGTGAATGAATTTGTGATGAAAATTTCCAGGGAAAAAGCGAGATGAGCGTTAATCTCGTGGATGTTTAGCTGTCTAAATGATATATTCTATTGTATTTTAGAGCATAAAACTTTTTTCCACAATGTAAAACCTGATTAAAAATGACATCGATATCAGAATAAACTGAATCAGTAAGGTGAAGTTTTGGTCCTCATTTTTATGACTTAGAATTAGTTACCTTAGTGAAGTTTTTGTCCTCATATTTATTTCTTAGTCTCTTATTTTGACACGTTGATTATAAGTTAAAAACTCAACTGAACCTCAAATTTTCAATTTTGTTCATCTCATAAATAATTATCTGTAGCTCTACTTATATTATGACCACAGTCAATGTTTACCACTCACTCATACAATGCAGCCCTGGGGTCGTGAGATGATAACTGACCTGGTATGTATGCTGGGGGTTACAGAGACAACGGTTCGTCCGTGTAACCTTTTAACAGCCCGCTGCTTGGGATGATGGTATCATTCTGGTCTTAAAACCTTGGGGTCATGAGTTCGAGTCCCATCAGAGCCACTTGATATAGTAAAATGGAAGCTTAGGGTTGTAAAACCTGTCTTCAGCTCTATCAATACAATGGTAGGAGCTTGCTTACCATAGAAAAGAAAGAGAGAGAAGAATATGATTGAATACAACTACAGTAACAGAGGAACATCAGTGACAATGGATGAAGCATGGGACAAATCAATCATTATATGCAATTAAGTGATTAGACTTATGAATCCAAGTCAGGTTAGGACTATATCACATAGTCTCTGGTGGGATTCGAACCCACGATGATACGCACCAAATCACCTGGCAGTTAAAGGCTAACTCACTAGCCCAGTTTGTGATATAGTCCTAACCTGACTTGGAGTCATAAGTCTAATGACTTTATTACATATTTTTATATATTCCCATGTCCAATAAATCATAAATAATTTCAATTTTATTAATGTTTCAATGAAAAAAACACTGGAATCGTCAACATTATTGAACATCCCAAGCATCATCACAATGTTATCAACATTACAAAAAATAGAAAACGAAAGTAATTCCATTAAATCTGTCATCAATTCCCTGTTACAAATTCATCAGTCAGATAACTTTTGACTTCCACACTTTGACACATTTTTTCTCTTGTTTAGTTTGCGGTGCTGGATTGAAGACGTTTTGGACAACAGAAAGGTTTATATTCGTGATGATACTCCAAAACTTCAGATACTTTAACATTTTGCAGCTTTATAATTGAAAAAAATACAGTATTGTGTTCTGAATAAATCCTTAAAACTATTGAAGACTGCATGTGTGTTTGCTGTGGGAGCTCAACTTAATATCACATAAAGTTGATCTATCAGCACATAAATGTGTCTCAATCCTCACTGCCCTGCTAGGTGCCACCAAAAACTGAGTGACAAGTATTTAAAGTATTTCAAGTACTGTAGAACCTCTCTATTAGGACCACCCTCAGGACCAGTGTTAGGTGGTCTCAATAGAGAGGTGGTCTCTATACAGATATTCATTTTGGTAGCTTTATGAAGGTTTGAGAGCATGAAAAGTGGTATCATTATAGAGGTGATCTCAATAAAGGTGGTCTTAATTGGCGCATATATGTGTGTGTAAGAGAGAGAAAGAAGTTTGAAAATACATTATAATGCCTTGGTATGAATGCTAGAGAACCATAGGGGAAAGCGAGCCAGCGCTTGGCAACATGTAATCCTGCTGATAACATTTGACTCTGACACACTTTCAACAACACGCCACTTTACACACAACTGTTTGGATGAAAACGTTCAGCAGTAAAAACTGTAAGTCAACTTGTTATTTAGGCACACAATTATAGTAAACATTACAACAGTAGACCTGCTGCGTTAGAATCGGGAGGGGGGTCAGGCACAAGTATCTGCTTTGGGTAGGCTCCACAGTGAGTTTAACATGGTTGGTCTTAAATTTTGTGTGTGTGTGTGGGGGGGGGGGGGTCTTAAATACCAGAATAGGGGACTTTAAATATTGGTACAATACATTGAATCTATATATGCAACAACAAAATATCATCATGCTTCAGATTACATTTTGCAAAAGTGTGGGTCTTTGCATTGAGATTTAGAGAAATTAGGGCGTCTTTGGGGTCTGGCTGCCAAGAAATTGGGAGTCTTAGACATTTTCTAAAATTTGCTGTCTTTCTGCCGAGCATATATACCCAATCAGACTGTGGAAGAGCCCCCCCCCCCCTACCCCCACCCCCACAGCAGTGTTAGACGGTAGATGGCCAATATAGACACCTGATTTCAACATGCAAATGTCCTTTTAGAACAAGGGGGTCACTACTACGTTATACAATCTAATGCCAACGTCATGCTTCTTTTTTAAAGAAATGACACAAAATGATTAAAAAATAACCCTAAAATTACTGGTTCAACCTTGCAAACCACATTTCAAAGGCAAGGATGAAATGCAATCCCTCCATAGAGCCACTCAGATATGGTTAACAATTACTGCTACACCCATGTTATATTGGTTATCTCAGTTCCCCGTACTATGATATTACAAAACTACAACAACAAGGCGATTTTATGTCGAAAGCGTTTTTAATGATAACATAGTATTTATTACTATTTGTGAAAAATTAAATTGGTTCCTGCTGCTTATCAGCACAGTTGATAACAGAGAATTTTGAGCTCTGCTCTACAAAAAACACACCAAAAAAACACAGCAAACTGTGCAGTTTAAGCAGACCGTAAAAAAATCATTTGCTTCAACACTAATTCATGGAAAATGTGAGGCATTAAATGATTTTTCTTGTATAACTTGGGAGCATCACATTAAGTATGCATGGCCATAGGTACATATTTTTTGTCTGATTTTACAATTGTACTTTACTATGATAATTAAGTATTACAGCAAATCACCACAGAAAATAAGTTAGACTCCTCTTATTATGCAGAAGGCTAATGCTCCTCCACTCTCTACCCATCCCCTCTCTCTTTCTGTGTATGTTCTCTATATCAAGAAAGCTCCTACCACTGTAATGACATACATTGTAGTGGTAGGAGATTGCTTGATACAGAGAACAGAGATAGAGAGAAGAAAAGAATTGATTTCACAAGCAAACTTGGGAAACACATTCTAATGCTCACGAACACAGTAATAAACACATCAATATCATTGTTACAATGAAGATTAGTGACACTAGGTAGATTCATAATAATATTATAAATACCATTCTTTAATGCTTAAATGTTTGAAATGTGCTGACACATACATGTAGTTTACCATAGCGAAATGTCATGTTTCAAACATTTAAGCAGTACAGAATGGTATATATAATATTATCATACTATCAATTTTGTTAGGATGATTTCAAAGTTTTACCCACTATCCACGCTATCCCAGCTTCAAGATGAACAGGTCTAACAACAAGAAAAAATGTTAAAAATGGGGTCAATTTGTAAATGCAAAATAATAATCACATAAAAAACGTCTGCCGGGCCGCCTCATGACCTCTTTCTGATGCTCGGAACACTTCATCACAGGTTATATTGACAGTAAACATGTCTATGTGGTGATGATCCGCCGGGAGCAAGGCCCTAGTGCTGCAGGAATTGCAATAACAATGCCATCGATCACAAGCCAGGACATGATCTGCCTTGATTCACCGGGATTACATGGTGATGATAACTTTTCTGATGGAACAGTATCTTGGTAACATCACTAGGGAGGCACCCAGGGAGCTTGCAGCCTCCAGAAGACTTATGCAAATTACGATAGATCAGAATCGGGTTTCCATGTGAGCAAAATAAAATGCAGGTTCAATGAGTAGATGTAAATTGTTTCTGGAGTTGAATACGCACTGGCATATCCAGGTTTTTGAAAAAAAGGGGGGGTGTCGCACATAAGGGATTTTATGAGTTTTGTTCGCGTGATCGATGGCGGACATGCTAAAAACCCTATGACAATGATCCAGGAAAATGAAGTATTTTGGTGGGAAAAGGGGGGGGGAGCGGGTTGCCCCTGGATCTGCCTATCAATATGTATTATTAACATGTAGCAGAGAGAAGGAAGAACACATTGTACACATCTGATCTAGCCATCTCCTCTATCGGTTATAATTGGTTAGATTATAAGCAAAGTTCCATTAGGTTGATGAAAAGTCCATGGACACTGGACGGATCCATGATAAATGATCATCAAGCTGAGATCATACATCATCTACTCCATTACCGACTTAAAGCCTGCATACAACAAAAATAGGAGAATCCAATACATAAACAATCAATCATTACAAGTGCCAACAGTCTCATTAGTTATGAACAGGTATGATGTAAAGGATTTCTCAGAATACCAATGCTTTTTGTTAACTAGTAATACCAATTTTCACAATAATATTGCAATAAACAATACTACTAGTAGCAAATCAATAAAATCTGTGAGAAAATGCACATTGCTTTGATGAATAATGATGTATTTCCAGTAAAGAAATACTTGTACTAAACATGAGAATATCGAAGGTTGGAATTTCTACCTATTGGCTTGGCTCACCTGAGTTACCCAACAATATCAAATCTTGTGTCGTCCTCATAGGGTAATATAACCAGTTTTTGGCCAACCCAGAAATTAAGAAACCATCCGAGGTACATGGTAAAAAAAATTTTTTTCAACAAAGTGTCACAAATTCTTAGTATTAATCCAGAAGAAGAGAGAATGCTTTGGAAGTTCACCCAGGAAGAAATTATGTTGCAATTATAATTACATTTTAGTGGGACCTGTAACATGAACTTACAGGGCCGAAAACTGGAACGGACATTTAGTAGTGCATAGACGCGAGGGGGGTGACACAGTATAGTGAAACATAGAACATGGGGTCAAAAAAATAGTGGAACATGGAACATTGGGTTAAGAAAATATTGAAACATGGATCTCAGGACCCCTATGTCACCCCCTTCCTACTTCAAAATTGGCGAGAAATGTTGGAGCACCCATCCCCTAAATACGATGAGGAACACGAGGCTTGCCGGTGGTCTGCCGAGGCGCGCACTGTGTTCATTTTCTGACACATTAGCCGTGTTTATGATGTACAAATGTTCTCACCGAGATCAGGATTAACCATCCAGTCAGACAACGAAATCGATAGTTGAACTTGTAGCTTTCTGAACTTTATATTACAATAATTCATTAGGAATATCGTTTTACATCAAAGAGAAGCTGACTTTGGATATACTGGGAAACTATAAAAAGAAAGATTCACGTTAGTGTATAGGATGTGAGAGTGTGAGTGTGAACAATAATACAATAATTCATAAATCTTTATTGCTATTCATACATGGGCTAGGCCTACTAATTAGAGGGGGGCTTTATAAGGGGTCAAGAAATCCCTAATGTTTTTGCCTTATTTCCCACATCCCTAATTTTGGGGGCCTTTTTTTCCAAATCCCACAAATTTTTGGGATTTTCCTTGCATCCTATGTCCATGAAATCCCACATCCCCCTTTTTTTGCCTTTTGTCCCACATCCCACTTCCTTATAAACTCGTCCCATTTTAGAACACACCACCGTGTGGTATCTTTCGTGATTACCCACTTTGTCTGTGTATCATAGAACTGTTGAAAAAATCGATAACGGAAGGTTCTATACTACATCCAGTATGGTTTTGAAGTCCATTTAAAACCAAAATTTAATGTTTCATCATAAATATCTACTTAAAATGCTATATAACATTTCTGGTTGTCACAATGACACACATTGGAAAATGAAGTACATGTATATACAATGTATTTGAAGGGTCATCAGAATAATGATGTTGACATATCTGGTTGGGCCTCTTATCTTCTCCTATTTAAACTATGCTAGATATATGTTTTTAACTTCCTAAGAATTTTCGTTTGAACAAAAAAATGATTACAAATTCATAACCGAGACTGAAAGTCCTATAAAAATGTACTTTCCACACACAAAATACAATAAATAATACTTGAAAACTATTGTTTTTAAAATCTTAAGTTTTGCTAGACTAAAATAGTGAATTAACATGGAAATCACCACAAACTCTTCTGCCTCGTTCCATCTTCGAAGTCAAGTATGCTGCCTGTTTTGACAGGCATAAAAAGAAATAATAAGTTTCTTTTCACGAACTAATGACTAATAACTACAAATCAATCTCTTTGCAACCAGATCCGAACATATATAATTGTAAGGGCCAAATATCCAAATATCTTTTCCAAGCATGAAGCTACTTTAATTTCAAACAACTCTCCCACATCGATTGATTTATCGACACTCAATTTCTCTACAGAATTGAAAATCCATCAACATGCCATTTTACAAGTAATGGATCACTTTGGGCCTGCTTGACAACATGGAGCTTTTTACATCCAATCATTGCAGCCTTCTCTACATATTCCAATTCATTAAATTCTCCATATATAGCTTGAAGTCTTGAAAAGTTTACTTAACACATGGTTTAGTTTTAGTTTTATACAGAGCAATTTCATTCAAAATACAAATTTTGTAAGACATTCACATTCCTATACATCAAATACACTTAGGAATCAGAAATAATTGGAAAAAACTTTATGAAGATAAATTCTATTTCAAAAAGGTTCGAAATCTGTTCAAAAGTGTAGATGTGTTGTAAAATATAGATATATAATACAATGAACTATGAAATGAGTCTAAACTGTTATCAACTATAAATCAGTTAAAAATAAAATCCAGGTTCCAAATATAGAACCAATCAAATTGTATGGAGTTTTTGATGTTAACAGAAACATCTCATGATAAAATTAGCACTGATCATTTTCTAGCTGGCTGTGTCCGATTGCGGGAGGTAGGGAGGCCGTTAACATCTGCCGAGCTGCTTGTTGTTTGGGAGGATGGATGCGTCGCGCCTGAGCGAGCGTAAATCATGGTGAGTGGCCATCCATCAACACCTGCCCGCTGCTGCCACCCGGAACCACCGCAGTCTGCAGGGCAGGGGATCCCAGGGCTGCTGCTGCTGTTGTTGTTTTTTTGTTGTTGTTGTTGTTGTTGTTGTTGCTGCTGCTGTTGTTGTTGTTGCTGCTGCTACTCCTGCTGTTGCTGCTGCTACTCCTGCTGTTGCTGCTGCTACTAATGTTCCTGCTGCTGCTGCTGCTGCTGCTGCTGCTGCTGCTGCTGCTGCTGTTGCTGCTGCTGCTGCTGCTGCTCCCACCACCTGATTATGTGAGCTAGACTTAATTGAAGGTTGTACTGTATATTGAGATACGTTTATTTTACCACCTTCTTACAGCATATACTCAAACAAGGATACGTTTCAGCAATTTCTGCTGACTGATGCTTTTTGTACACCCTTGAAATATTTTTGCTGACTTGTAGTTCACATGATTTATATCTGAAGTCATCAAAACCTCACTCTAACACAACCAAAATAGGGCATCGGGTAATGACAATGGCAGAAATGTATCACATTGTACAAATAAATGTTTTCTGGAGAATAGCTGGAGTATTCATAGAATTTTGAATGCTTATTTTGCAGGCTGAAAATCCACTGTACATTAGAACCTCTCTACCAGGACCACCTTTGGGACCAATGTTGGGTGGTCTCAATAGAGGTTCATTTTGGTTGCTTTATGATGGTTTGGGGTCATGAAAAGTAGTCTTATTTTTAATATAGAGGTTGTCTCATTTTAGAGGTAGTCTTAATTGGAGGTTCTACTGTACATTTTACTTTACCACCATTCTACAGCATATACTAAAAAAAGGATACATTGTATGGAGACCACCTCTCTATTGAGACCATCTAACACGGGTCCCAAATGTGGTCCTAATAGAGACGTTCTACTGTAATAATTTTGGGTTTGAAAACTGCTCGATTCTGCTGATATCATACGAAAAGCTGTGAAAGGTGAAATGTCAACAGTTCAATTAGCCCAGTGAGGCATAGAGGGAGTGCCCCTGATAGTGTAGGATACATCAAGTACCACGTACAAGTGCCACAATCGTGTAGCCAAATGTACATTGACGTATCGATCCTCTTAAAATACATTTCCATTATTTAAGTTAGAGTTTAGTCATTCAAACTTCATTTATGCATGAAATCTCCTATTACAGAGCAGCACATTAGACAACACACAAAAAGTCATCAGCAGCATCATCCATACATTTAACATCTCTTCCCCACAACACTGCTGGTTTTAGTAGTTTCTGTCTCCAGGTATATGTCCTCAACAATGTCCATTGTTAGACAAGCCTAAATCTTCCCCCATAAAATTTAATATATTGCATCCTGTCAATGATAGGGCTATATTGCTACAGCCTCTGATACACTTTACACCCAAGACCATTATGGCCTAGCAACCTAACATTTTTGGCTTGCATATAGTAACATAACAGATCCAGGATGGGGGAGGGGGGTTGGGGGGCGCGGGCGGAGGTAGCAAGTTCCCCCCAGCCTTTCTCACCAAAATACCTTATCTTCACAGGGTTTTTGGCATGTTCGCTACTGATCGCGCATACAAAACCCATGAGTGTCACCTCCCCCCCCCCTTTTTCTGAAAAACTGGATCTGCCAGTGCATACAATGTCTATAAGCCAGAACCTTTACGCAATAAGATGGACAATTGACCGGTAACATTGACCACAACACTCACTGTCAAAGATGAGTGATGGTATTGGGTGTGAATTCCACCAATGTGTCTGGAATGCCTGAGCGGTGAAGGTTTCATTAAGATGTAGACTGATTATGCCATTTCTCCTCATAGCTCATGGCATAAAGTGGGCTCCCATTGGCACTGATAACAAACAGGTCTGTTCGAGGCTAGCCTTTCAGCAGTTAAGGACCTCAATATTTGTTTCTGTGATGTAAAGTAGTCCAGTCGGCAGCCCCATACACTCCATTAGGCAACCTAGAAATTGTGATTCCTATGGAGATTTTTTTTTTGCAGATTCTTATAATATTCATGATGAGTGGTTTAGTATTTATGACGTTCTGACTTCTGAGGGTGGTGGCCATCTTGGTGGCCATTTTGAAATATTGCTCAAGGTTATAAAGTTTACAACCAAGCTGATTATTTTCAGGGACCCACATACTATAATAGTTTTGTTTTACAGTGTTCTTTTCGGCTGTGTAATAATCACGAAAGAGAATTTTAAAATTTTAAAATTTATATTATAAACGTTTTCAAGCTCTACAAGGCTCCTTATCAAATAAAATTTCTACACAATTTGTCTCTTTCATGATTATTACACAGCCAAAAAGAACACTGGAAAACAAAACTATCATGAGACCAAATGCTGTGAACCAAGTCTACAGGATTTTAAATACACATACATTGTACTATAATAATCTGCAAAAATAACTCCATAGATATCACAATTTCTAGGTTAGTAAAATTTCTGCTACAGCAGTATTCTAACAATAATATATATATTTTAAAAATCTACCACAAAATTAAAAAACACGTTAGAGTTTTTACAAATTAATACATGCATTTTAAAGTGATGCACATACAATTTTTCATCATGCCTACTAGACATGCTAGACATTGTCTAGCATGACCAGTCATTATAAGGCATACACCGGCAGTCATGTGATTTTGTAAGGACCACATTAAAAATAAGCAATACTTTGTATAAGCTTTCATGAAGTTATCCTAGGAGCATCATGTGACAATCATGATCTGTCATTTATATTCTATCTATATTTTGATTGCACATGTAGCTAATGTTTTCCTGAATAAATCTAATCTAATCCAACCATAGCAGCCACAGAGAAACTTAGTGCACCAGAAAAAATGTTTGTAGTTGAAATGAATGTACTATACTATAGATTATAATTATCCACACCAATCTTTTTTCGCATAACTTCCTTTAACCAAAACGGATTTTTATAAAATTAACACAATTTGTTGCAGAATTGTCGTATCCGACTTATGTAATATTTTCTATAGGGGTAAAAGTGCATAGCGTCATATACCATGCATGTTTTAACCCACAGGGTACAAGTTCACAAGTTCTTGAAAACTTCTATTATTATGGTGTAAATAATAAAGAGACAGACTGTAGTAACTGTCTTAGGCTTTCAACACAATGATTTATCAACACAGCTATGACTTCCTAATAAGTTGAAAGAAATTTTCCAGACTATCTCTTCCTATCACCTTCATCATGGTGTCAATCCAGGTCCCTTTCTTCACTAAATCTTCAAGTTCTTTACATTTATCTTCCAAGTCAAACGGTACATACTGCCAAAGGTACCTAGGATAGATATAGAATAATGTTACTTCATCAACGCATACTTTGTATAATGGTCTGTATTAGCTGGACTGTATATGGGGGGGTGGGGGGGGACGGGTTGTATAGTAGCCATCACATGGTGACCGGGTTAGCATCAAACCCCAGGGCACCCCCAGAGCATCAAAACCAACTTCTTGGAAAAGTACTGAATATTATTGATTTATGTCGTCAAGTACACAGGTGACATGAGAGTATAATGAAGTATTGATGAACATGATTATAGACATTATACTAGAAGTTACAGGTAGTGTTCCGCAATAATGGTCATAATACTTGAAAAAATTAATGTTTCAATAAATTAAACATCTTATTATCAAGTGTTTTTGTCTGAATTTAGGTCAAATTCAGTATGAGACATGATAATTTAAAGCAATTTGATGGGGTGCCCCGGCCTCCAAGAAAAAAATAATTGATTAAAAAAAGTGGCAAATTTGACGAAGTAACCCGGGTCACTGCGTCACGGCTCATAGGCAAAAAACACGCAATACAGAAGAACATTCAAAAGAGACCACCTCTGTAATAGGACCATTTTTTATGATCCCAAATGTTCATAAAGCGAGCATAATAAACGTCCTTATAAAGACCACCTCTCTATTGAGACGACTTGAGGTCAGTCCCACAGGTAGTATCAATCGAGAGATAATGCTATAGACTCTACTAAATAAATGTAATGTGTAAGAAGTGTCCGAGGGGACAGCTCTATCGAGCGTCATGGTTCATTTTCCTCGCTTTAAGAATGTGTCTAAGCACCTGGGAAGGTGTAGCCTAACGGTTTACGGCGTCTGTCCATGCACATATGACCTGTCTGGTGTGAGTGAACAGGAGATGGGGAGTTTTCGATTCCATGACCATCCAAAGCTTTACATGATCCCCAAAAATTTCACAGAAACATTTATACCATCGTCATATCTCACGGCTATATACGCAGTACATAGCTATGATACAACCTGCTTACATGTAGTTTGGGGAGAAGTTGATCTCAATATCCAACCAATCAGAAGGCCCACTGCTGAAATATTCAGAGGGGAATTCAAACGTCAAACGTAAGATCTCACTAGCTAAGTGAGAAAAACCGAGTATTGATTTTGCTTTTGACGGAAGTCTAACCCACGGGTTGAAATGAACATGGATGGGTAAAGGCAGTGTGAGTGATCAAGTTGTGAAAAACGACGATACTAACCCTTGCACATGGCCCTTGCACATGGGTGCTATCCGCCCTGTGGCCGCCTCCAGGACTGTATCGTCCACCGGTTCTAGCAGGTTGATGTCGGGCAGGAAGTAGTTGGGCAGGTGCTTGGAGGCGAGGTGCCGCTCCAGCCGGGTCAGCAGAACTGTACACATATGTACCATTTACAAAAACAGATAAAACATTTTTTCAAATCCTATTAAAGCTCATTACATAAATATATTTCGGCCTTGTGGCTACATGGATCCCACACTACTAGTATAAAGAACGGGCACTGTCATGATGCATGATGAGTTCTTACAATCCACTGGTTTTTAGGATCATGACTACATCTATATATGGGTTCTGGTGGTGGGTGTTGAGTAAACTCATCCCTAAACAGTTGCATCCGTGGCATCTACACGTTAAATAGGTACATGTCAGGTAAGTGATTGTTGGTTGATAAACACGTCTGCGCTATGGTAGCGATGTGCTGAATGCTACCCGGTGAGTTAAGAAAGATATAATCTGGCAAGGATGCCAATGACCTGGTGTGAATTTAGAGTCGTCTGATCCTGAATAGCGGGGAAGAAGACCTTAAACCAGACATTTACACTAACATAAGTTCACTGACTGTCTGATGTTCGAACCTGTGACTGCGGTGAGCGTGTCCGTCCACACGGGGTCGGTGGGAGGCCGCTCCTCGCACACCCACAGCATCGTCGTCTTGGCAACAAACGAGAACAGGCCTTTCCCACTGGTGTCCTCAGGTTTTAGGGGCTGTATGAAATGCAGACGTATGGTTACAAAGTAAGTATGTGTTTTAGGTTACAAAACTTATAATCACTCATTTTATCAATAGCAATATATACTATTGTATTACTAGGTCAAAAGTGCTCAGAGAGCACAGGGTCACTAGAGCAACGATGACTCGTGGGTAAGAAAGATGTTTACTTTGCAATCAAGGCATTTAAAGAGAATAAAGTCTTATTTGATGTTTGATTCACCCTGCAGCTAAACATGGGTGAAGTATCTATTGTCGATGAGTCAACATTAATCATGTGACGCTGTGCTCTCTAAGCACTTTTAATCCATCATAACCATATGTAACATTTTAAAATTACTTGCAAAAGTATATATTATATTGATAAAAATTGTGTCAAAGGAATTGCCAAATGCTCTGCCCATAAGATCGAGATAGATACAGATAAATATTTAGTAGGGACTATAGCTTCAAAAGCTGGGAGTTACATGGGAAACGATGAAACCATATGTAAAAGCTATCATCATTCTCTCTTCTGCATTATACAAAAGGTGGAATGATTTGCTATACTTGTGAGGCATTTTATTCTCATTTATTTTCTTACTAGCTGTTTACCCGGCGTTGCTCGGGTTGAAACAGATGAGATCCGGAACACATTATATGCTCCTCCCTCCCCATCCTTCCTCCTATCCCACATCCCTCGAACCAGTTTTCGTCAGTATACAGGTCTGTGACAGATTAAATACACCTCCATCACCGTCCACAGCCATTTACACACTAAATGTACTAAATATGGCAATAATTGATTCCTCTAATATCCCTCTCCCAGCTACTGCTACCCCTGGTAAACACGTGTGGAGCAGATTAAATGTCCCACTCGTCCCTACCCTTCCTTCCACCGCCACCCCACCCCCCTTTTCTCTCCCCAACCCTCTCTACCCCATCCCCATCTAAATAGGTCCATAATTAATGCACACCCTATATATGTATGTGTGTATATAGTATGCATTCCGTTTTATACATGAAATAAACTCACTTGTTTGCTCTCTGGATGCTATTGGCAGACCTGGCTCCGCGGCACAAGCACATCTTTATCTTGAGCTGTGTGCACCAACTGTCTTTGTTATACATGTATGTCATTTCGTGTGGCTTAATCGTATGATACAAAGAAAAATGATATAGATCTAACAGGTCTTTCAGATTTACACATTTACACGGATTACATTTGCACGGATTGTTGATTGATATTTATATTGCTGACGTACACACAATCGTTTAGCATAACATTGTTGTAACATTTTAAAAACGTTTAGCAAAAGGTATATATACAGGTACAATAAAAATTGTTTAAAGGAATTGCCAAATGGTTGAGACATAAGGACATTTGTAACAAAAAATCTTTTTTCTTGTTTTTATCATTAAAACCAATTCATTTGATTTGAAATGTGATATTATAACGACCACCAAGTTGTCCTGATTTTACATACATAGTTTGCATTATACGTCTTGTGGTTAAAAAGCTATTTTGTGAGGCAAATTTTATTCTTCATTTATTTTATAGATTACTATGGACTGTATGTCTGAATTAACTAATAAATAATTAAAATAAAATATATCTGCCGCATCCTTATGAAGTGTTCCAAATATAGCCATAATAACTACAGATATATTTCCTCCTCAGTTCAAATAACTAAACACACTCCCACCCCGCAAACCCCACAACCTATTCTGCTGTCCCCATTCCATCCAACAAGAAACCGTTATCATAATACCTTAAGATATTTGTAGAAGAGTATTTTGAAAACAAAATACGCCGTCTTCTGTTCTGGAGATCGAAGTGCCGCCAGCTGCTCCTCTGGGAAGGAGAGTGAGAGTCGCCACTCGCAGCTTGTGTCTCCGCCTGGTGACGACTTGGGAACTAAGTGGCACCCGCCGCTCACAATGTCCTCCACCTGACAATATACTGTACATCATGGAACGTTTACTGGAATGGTTTTATCCTACGGTAGAGTTTCAACCCACCCGCTAGCTTAGATGGAAAAAAAGAGGAATAATTGATGCATGCTCAAATAAACTTAGGATTTCATTGATTGCTTGATAATATATCTAAATATAGGATAAGTGCAAGACAGGTGCACAATAGGTGCATGAAAGGTGTATGAAAGGTGCATGATAGGTGCAAGATAGGACTGATAGGTGCATGACAGAAGCATGATAACAGGTCTGTAGGAAGGGCTAAGGCCCGGGCCATGGTCTGACCAATAGATTGTGTGGGGTAAAAAAATAATGCAATAATTCAATCATAGCCTGACCAATCATTTGTGAAAAAATAAAAGTCCATAATTATAGACCACAGCTTTTTAATGGCCTTACCAATCTCATTTTGCTTCCTATGGAACTGCTGATAGGTGTACGATAGGTGCATAACAGGTGCATGACACATACATGACAGGTGCATGACAGGTGCATGATGTGCCTGACAGGTGCCTGCTTTCCTCACCTGTGTCTGCGAGGGCCACTCCCGTGCCCTGTGCCTCCATGCGGTGAGCTCGCGGGGCCAGAACGGTAGGCGGGCACATGGCACGTTGTCAATGCTGCCACGCAGCGGCCGGTCGGCACCACGCATGCCGCGCACCGTCACCGTGATCTGAACGCCACATGAAGACCAGTGTTAAACATTTATATATAGTTCACACCAACGGCAAATCCCGCGCTTTGAAACGGTGAGCAAAGCACCGTCATTTTTGTTTACTTCTCCAAAAATATTACGATCTCCTAACACAGTTACGCCCTGATAAATCTTGAGTCATCTTAATGAAGTATGACAAGTGGTGAAAGACCATGAAGATTGGGGTCCCCGCCTTAAACCAAGCTCTGTTCAACTTTCCTCGACTTCAGTCAAGCTTTGTTAAGCTTTGATACACTCTCAATGCTTTTCTAAATTCGTGACAGAACGCCAACATTTTTAAAGTTTTTTTGTGCTCTTGCCAAATGTCCCAATATATTCCAAGCTCTCCCACAATCTTTTATGACACTGGCGCTTTTTTAAGTATATATATTCCAAGCTCTCTCATGATCTATCACCACCCTGACGCTTTAATCAAGCTTTGATAGGTTTTGTTGCCGCATTGCACGCCGCTTTAAAGCGCAATCAATGTGCTGTTAGTGTGTGAATGTGGTATTAAACAATAATAATTACTAAAATTAGAGAATTCATTCTCCAAGTCTGTAGGGCAACCGGAAATCGAACCCACGACCTTCTAGTCACAAGTCCAACTCCCTATCCACTTGGCCACAGAATCACACTAACATTTGTGATTATGTCTTTCTCAACTCCCTGGAGAGCATCCAGTGAACTCACCTCGGGACGTGGTCTCAGTCATGTTCTGCTGGTTGTCCACCGTGAGCAGGTCCCCCACGTTGAGGCCTGCGAGGTGTGGGGCCAGGCGTACCCGGAGGCTGTGGTGCAGGTCGCGGTAGGTGGACAGCTGGGTGGCCACCTCCTTGGCCAGCATGGGGCTGATGTAGGGCCGGCTGCACATGTCCTGGTCAGCATAGGTGGAATATTCGGTTCATCCTGGGTTCCATTATTCATGATTTAAAGAATAATTTCTCTACATAGCGGAAGCGTTCTTAATCTCCCTTTGACAAGCACATTATCGATATCTGTGATACACTATTTCTCAAAGACGTAATGTCAATCCGTACGTATCAATCCGTACGTATATTTGTAAAAACAATTGTAAAATGTATACGCTAAATTTGTATAATGCATTATTTTTACACATACACATTAGCACTAGAGACTAAATAATTAAGATACACCATAGTGCAAAACTATATTAACATAAGAGCCCCATAAAAAGCCCTTGATTACATCGATTCTTGGATCCGTTCTGTACTTTTCTGGTATCTGAGGTAGAATGACGTCTGCAAGATCAGCAGTTCGTAGCTTCACAAAACCTGGCCTGTTGTCCACTGCCTCCAGTCCTTCGTCACTCTGAAAGGACAATGTTAGCTTATCATTTAGTCAACAAACATTGTGTAGGCGAAAACGCACAGCGATTATATGGAGTACAAAACCAAAACATGATTATATTCTTCTCTCTCTCTCTGGGCTTCTTGGGATATTGGTATCATTCTGATCTCACAACCTCAGGTTCGTAAGTTCGAGTCCCATCAGGGCCACTTGATATAGTCAAATGGAAGCTATGTCTTCAGTTATGTCAATACAGTGGTAGGAGATTGCTTGCCATAGTAAACAGAGACAGGGAGAAGAATATAATTGTATCCACAAGCAAACCTGAGAAAAACACATTATTGAGACTAGATAATGGTCCAAAATCTTATTTTATTCAGACAGATTATTAATGCTTAAAATCATAGCAAATAAACCTGTTTAAAACAACAACAACAACTACAATATACATATTTGTCTAGGATGGAGAGTTGTCATACCTGTATGGTGAACAGCTCATACATGATGTCCAGTTCCACCTCCTGCCAGCTCAACCCACGCTGCAAACACACACAGCAATTATACTCTACATTACATTCAATCAGTTCTTATGCGCTTTGAATCTATTCCTTCATAGGCAGAATCCTGCGCCCCCCACCCATTTTCCCACTAAAATACTTTTTGTTGAGTTTTTGGCTTGTTTGCTATCAATTGTGTGTACAAAACACAAAACCTATGAGATTCCTGAAGTGCGTCCTACCCCCTTTTTCTGAAAACCTGGATGTGCCTGTGTCTTTCATCTGATTTTGTTCGATTTCTAGCTTTGCATTCCTAATATTACTACATACAGCTGAACACTGCCAGACGTCAACTTTGGGTCACACAACCAAAGGTGAGGTTATCACATTAGTAGTCATGAGACATGCACGTTTAACGTTATACGTGGAGATATGATGATATAGTCTAATGATGTCATATTGAACATTGTCTACTTGTTCACATCCACGTATGTCCCTGGATTATACATGCTATATGAATGTGTGAGAGAGCAGGAGGGAGCATGTATTGGATTGTATTGTTAATTTTTAATGATTGTAACGAAACTTTTTAAAATTTACATATGCTTGTCTATACGACATATATTTGCGAGAAGACTTTGTTACGTACATTGATAAATGACATAGTAGACTGTGGGGGCGACTTTGGTTATGAACTCCTACGAAAGGGCACTTTTGATGATAAACAAACTTTGAGAGTACCAACACCTTGTCTTCTGGGATAATTGTCTACAATAGCAGCATTTGATTGGGTCATTTCCTAGCCCCCTCTAGTACCTGAAACCACCTAGCGGTGGCAGCACCCTCAGCACAGCTTCCGCTGAACCGCAGAATGTCTTTTAGTTTTTCATTGTTAATCAGGAACACTGCGATCTCCTGAAACACCATCGCTACCATCTAGTACAGTAGACAGTAGAACCTCCCTTTTTATTTGGGACCACCTTTGGGACCAGTGTTAGCTGGTCCAAATAGAGAGGTGATCTCTATACAGATGTTCATTTTGGTAGCTTTATTAAAGTTTGAGATCATGAAAAGTGGTCTTATTATATAGGTGGTTTCCATAGAGAAGTTGTTTTAATAGGAGGTTCTATTGTAGTAAGTACAGTAGATTTTCACACATCCATGCAAGAGCCCAGTAGAGCCTCTGATGAAGACCACCTCTATATTGAGACCACCTTTATAATAAGACCACATTTCACCGTGCCAAAATGAACCTCTGTATACAGACCACCTCTCTATTGAGACCAGCTAATGCTGGTCCCAAAGGTGGTCCTAATAGAGAGGTTTTACTGTATATATCAAATACCCATCCACCGTATCATTCCACTAATTTGTACGATTTATAAACAGATAGAAAAGTCGTAAAATTTAAGAAATAATACTGTATTCCCTAAATTAAAACTTCAAAACTGTATATATTAAAGTTGTAGAAAAAATGGTGAGAATCAATTGATGTCACGCTCTAAGATTAAACTGATGGAAAAAATGTGAATAAATTTACCTTAATTAATGCTCTGAGCTCATCATCTTTAGTGACAAGTGATTGTATTAAATCCTATTGGTAAAAACAAAGTAAGATATACTTTATATGGGTTCAATCATAGAAGTATATTCTATTTAATTTATTATAGTGACGATGTCAGAACATATTTTACATAAGTAAAAACATAAAACTTGAGATGATATTGGACCCTGCCATTATTTGGCCTATAGAGTCACTATTTATCTTGAACTAAGTTATTTTACCATTACACATATACATACACAAAGATGTATTTGTTATTCAAAAGACAAGAAAAAGTACAGGATATAATTGAATGTAGATTACTACATCATCAAGTAACTCAATCATCACAATATCATTGCTGTCAATGATCTGAAACCATACCAGGTTCATTCAGGTACTTCAAAGATATCAAATAAGATGAGACAAAAAAAAAATTATAAACTATATAAAGTAATGGTTACCTTGACAAAAGATGGTGTCTCACATGCTGGTTGCTGTTCCATTTTAAATAAAAAATACTGTTTCTATAGTCAGTTCATGCAAAAAAACATCCACACCTCATATATCGAATATGAAAGATCCTGTTGCATCACATAAAGTACCTTCCATAGAAATACCGTCTATGAATCATTGCCTGTACCATGATAACGTTACTACTGTCATTAGTCACACATTTAGGGGATTCCCCCAAAACAGTGTATCCACATGTGGCAGTTGTTTATCTCAAATAGTGTTATCTCGAACATTATAGGGTTGTCGCTAGGTTCAAGATAACCAGATTTTTTACAGTGGGCATTATGGAAGATGATGCAGTGAACTGATGGTAGTATAGGTTTTTTAGGTATAGATTTTATCTGGATTTTTCATTAACTAAAGAAGCAAATGTGAAATTTTGAAATTAAACGAAAAAGAAATAGATATTAAAGCAAAGACAAATCAATCTGTGAATACCTTCTTGGTTCTAAAATACAAACTCTTACACATATGGAGAAATGATAAGGTGTCTGGTGTTTCCATTTTATCTTGTTGATGAAAATACAGATATATGCAGGCTAAACTTCTTATAGCTAGTGGAAAGATAATGCTTAATCATGAATAAGCATTTATAAATTAATCGACCATTTAAACATTTATACTACAAATCAGAGTCCCAAATTAGATGTAAAATTGTTATTATTCATGAGTTATTTATTGTTTGAGAATTGAAGCCACAACCTTCTGGTTTCGAGTCCAGCTCGCTACCCATTCAGCAACAGATGTGTAATGCACTTCGTATGGTCAATTTAAGGCCAGAGTACATACTACATATGAACTATGACATCATTACCGCAATGATTTTCAGTCACCTGTACCAAAGAGCTTTAAAAAATGACACATGCTGCTGGCTGATAGATATAAAATGCTAAATGTTGTCTAAATATACCCCAAAAAACAACCCCTCTATCATTCCTAATTTTCTTATTTTCACTAATCCCCACCCCCAGCTGGCCTGGATAAACGTTAGTCCCCATTGTTATTGATCAAAAGTGTACAGTAAAACGTCCAATTGAGACCACCTCTCTATTACGACCACCTCGATAATAAGATCACTTTTCACAGTCCAACCTTTCATAAAGCTACCAAATGAGCCTCTGTATAGAGGCCACCTCTCTATTGAGACCACCTAACACTGGTCCCAAAGGTGGTCCCAATAGAGAGGTTCTACTATACATTACAAGGCGAAATCATCCATCAAACAACTGATTAATTCATTCTGGTGGTAGCTTTATGAAGGTTTGGGTCACGTGAAAAGTGGTCTTATTATAGAGGTACTCTCAGTCTAGACATGCATGGTAGGTGATAATATGCACATTGATCTCCCAGGATTGACCTCTTTAGAAAGTATTACGTTAGTCACGTCAATACCATACATATGATGCACCAGTAAAGCATGAAAATAATGCAGTATGTAAACAGTACTTAATAATAGGCACATATTTGGTTATTTTACAGTGTCTCTATACATAGGTTCATTCTGGTAGCTCTATGAAGGTTTGGGACCCGTAAAAAGTGGATTTATTATAGAGGTGGTCTCAATAGAGGGGTGGAGGTTCTATTGTACATAACAAGGCGAAATCCTCCAGCAGCAGCAGCCTAATTACCGACCCTATGAGGCACACTGATACGTCCTGTCGTTACCGCCGAGGCAGGAAGGCGCCTTTCTTCATCATGCCAGAGACGCCAGGCTCATTACGCTTTGTGGAGGAGACTTTAACGATGGATGGACAGCATCGCATATACATCAGGGGGATTCGTGCAACAAGGTGAAATATTGCTATTGCTCTATTGAGACCACCTCTATAATAAGACCACTTTTCACGGCCCCAAATATTCATAAAGCTACCATAATTAACCTCTGTATAGAGATCACCTCTCGATTGAGACCACCTAACACTGGTCCCAAAGGTGGTCCTAATAGAGAGCTTTTATTGTACATCAAGGTGGATTTGTGCAACAAGATGAATGATTGCAGCCACAGTCTGTTTCTTTATTATTTACACCTTTGAAAGAGCAGTTTTCAAGAACATATGAATTTATACTCTGTAAGCCTAGACATGCATGGTAGGTGATAATATGCACATTGAACTCCCGGGATTGACCTCTTTAGAAAATATTACATTATTAGTTACGTCAACACCATACATATGATGCACCAGTACAGCATGAATATAATGCAGTATGTAAACAGTACTTAATAATAGGCACATATTTGGTTATTTTACAGTGTATACATTCATTTGATTTATTATGCCATGAATTCTATTTAGTACATCTCCAATTCTGCACCAAAGAATGCAAATTTCATTGAAATCAGTTTTGATGGACAGAAGTTATAGAGGTTCTACTGTATTTGCTTTCATCATCAACATGTACAATTACCCAGTTTCACGTGAGGTTCACCATTCTGACTGGTGAGCCTGTTGGAACAGAGACATGTATTGATGTGCGTTCTTTGTCGGTGCACCCAGAAGGACCACAAGACGAATGACACAGCGACATTGAGTCTTTCATTTGGTTCTCCCTCATGCTTTGATACATCTCACTCCCACATTTGGCCAGCTACATGTTACATTTGACTACACTATAATCAGGCGTACTTACAAAGATCGAGCAGCCACTAGGTTTTCTTACTACTTAAACAGTCTCATCCATTTACATTTCAAAAAAACGATTCAAATATTGCATGATAGAGTGAAGATTAGTGACAGTAGGTAGATGCATAATAATATTCTGTGATGTGAACCATAAGGTGCTAGTATGCAACATTCGATGAAGCCACGTAGTTACCATAGTGAAACATCGTGTTTCAACAATATAAACAGTAGAGAATGGCATATAGAATAGTATTACAAATATTGCATGTTTCATGATATTCTGGGCCTTGACAAAGACTACAATTTCCATAATTGGACACAAACAGATACAAAGTTATGAAATCTCCGAGATGAAAACTTCCTTCCACCTGGAACCGGGCATGTCCCCCGGAAGTGTGGACTAGCAGAAGTATGTCACCTCTCATCATCCAATGACGCTGCGTTTCATCTGCCCACTCCAGTGCTACTTACGCAGCGTAATAAATCGCCGCGGAGCCCCCATTACTCATCATCCAGCTCATAGCCGGTGATAAATTTCAATCCGGTGAAAGGAATGAGGTGTTGTCATGGCACTAATGTGTTTTATCAGCGATATTGCGCAATCTGATGGAGACCGATGTGCTTGCTTTTGTCCCTCCGCGTTACCGTGGTAATTAATTCTACTTACTGCAACATTCAACAGAAACATTCCGCTTTTTTTGTGCCACTACAGTCCCAGGGTGCCACGTTTTTGCAACCGTACATGTTGTGATCAGTTCAAGTCTAAGTTATCTACGTCTGCGGTTTCTTGGTATTTTTTGGAAGTGTACTCACTTCCTTTATTTGATAAAAAACAATTAAAATGATTATACTTTTCATAGATAATCATAAGAGTAGTTCATAAATAAATTCTTGGTTTTAGCACATAGTTGCTTGATTTGCTAAATGAGACTTGCTACATTTCAAGCATAATAAGAATAGCTAGAAAATTCCACAAAATAAAGTAAAGTAAAGTAAAGGGTTATCAAAACAATATATAGTCCATATCATAGAGAAAATAGAGACAGGTAGGAATTTGAAAAGAGTGCAAAGAAAAATAAATGTAACAAATAGGACTTACCATGAACTGTGTTCTTTTTACTGCATTCCCTGAAGGAGAAAAAATTCTAATTACAAGACATTAAATCAATCATAAAACATTATGACATTTACATATTGAGTATCAGGATATACCAGCACTATAATGGTAATGAGAGGAATTTTATTTAGTGTAAAATAATGTTTTTCTTATCAATAATAATTTCATGGGATGATGGAATTAGTCCCATTTTATAATATCAGAAATCTTAGCAGTTATTTATCATTCATTTTGTCCACAAGCACTAAAAATAAACATATATGGGCAGATTCTAATTTTGCAGGTCCAATTATCCGGCGTCCGAACATCCGAATACCTGGATTATAGAAAAATTCTTTCCAGGTTCCTTTCTAGTAAACGGACTCGCACTTGTTATTTTCATTTTTCCCCATGTGCACTTTTTGGTCGCCATATTTTATAACATGATTGGCCTCAGTCACAAAGCAAATATGCCAGATAATTAACACAAAAATGTTGTCGATAAAGTATGCAGTATGGTGGGACACATCTCAAAGCATGGTGGAACCTGTTGCAAAGCGTACAATTCTACCATACTTATTCTAAAACTTTAAAAAAGCTCTTGTTACCATACTTAATTTAAAACTTTAAGAAAGCTCTTGTTAAGATTCGACTTGTGTAATTAATGTAGCTAGATGTTTGAATGTACAATGGATATTATTGTTATGTCAAAAGAAGAAGTATTTGCAGCTTGCAAGAACCAAAGTATAATAAGAATCGGACAATACTTGTATACAGCAAGGTATTCAAAGCCTCTTCGAAACTGAGGTTTCTGAAAAACAATCCATCCTATCATTTAATGGCCCCGCATATCGGCATAATTGGACCTGCACTGCTGTACCACCAGAGACTAAACTCTGTACCAATTGAACCGAACGTTCTTAATCGAAAGAAAAATGGATCACCCCTAAGGCAGTTAAACTGCAAAATAAATCAGGAGAAGTGTGACGTGTAAACATTAGATGGGGCTCCATTGTGTTAAGTGTATTAGAGCAGCCTCCCATATTTGCATGTACTCTCCAGTTTAGGATAAATCATTTAATGCAGCCATTGTGGGCTATTTGCAATGCTTTTACACCAATTGGATATTGTAACATTAGAATTAATCTATTGTACGGTAACTATGTTTGCATGGACTGTGAAAAGCTCCATCGACAAAGGCTAATTACAAAACACATGAAATGCTAGAGGAATGTACATAACTCCTGTACATAATGATGTATGTTCTGTTCAATAATGTTATATGACTATGGGCCAGAGATTGATCAGCGGTGACAAAAGTTGCATAAAGTTAGGATTATTAGCATCAATTGTTTTGATGAATTTTTTGCAGCCAGGCCATTCCGTCGAATGGTCTCTTTTTCAGTCCATTTATATATGCTTTTTTTTAGACATTCACATCTTGACACCACAAAACACAACATTTATGGAAGGAGCAATCATTTACCAAGGGGGTGGCCCTAGTGAAGTGAAATCACTCAATGTTGTCCTGTTTAAAAGTGTGTGGGGGGGAGGGTGGGTCATTCAGTTTCAAAAACAAAAAACAAAATATTTGCTTCTAATGCAGAGTTGCTCAATTTTGACTGTATGCAAACATCATACATATTTCTTCTGCATATGGAGCAATTCATTTCATTGTGGGGTCACTCATGGTCTTTCCTCTATGTTTGGGGACAAGTGGGCACACAGTTCATAATTGCTCAGACCACTGGGCTGAGATGTCTCAAATCTCTCTTTCATCTTGCTAATATTTGATCCTTCCCTTGAAGATGGAGGAATATATCCTACCTCATTCTCAAGTCTCCGTAAAAATCCAGGGCCATTCTCACAAATTTTCTAACCATTCTCATTTAACAATTTCACATTTCTCACAATTCTCAAAGGAAATTGACCCCCCCATTCTCATTTCTCATAAAAACTCCAGGGCCATTCTCACACCTCAAAATAGGTATATTTCCCCCTCCTTATACCGGTATTACAACCTGACTAAATATGTCAACATGAGTATAATTGTGATTATGCACCAATCGTGAGGTGCAATAATATATTATAACCGCCAGGGAGAAAGCAGGGATAAAATCAGAACACCGCTGGGGGCAAATCAGAACATAGCACAAACAGCGTCATTATCAAGTGCAAAGAAGCCGTATAAAGAATTCATACTAATGTTGATCTACAAGATGCCCCACGAGAAAATCAATGCGTCATATAGTCACATTACGGGGATTATGGGCTGGGAAGAAAAAAAATCAGCATCATGTAATCTCATGAAGTCAATCTCGTTTTGAAAAGCACCACATACATGTAAGCTGAAAGATTCAACAGTTATTTTGAAAAGCAGAGAAACATAGTTTTTTATGTTGACATGTATATTCCAGAATTTAGTGATTCCATTTATAGGGTAAATCAGCTCTATGAGAGTACGTCGGAATTGACAATCCGCACATACAGTCGCACACACAAAAAATGCAAGAACGTATATTTTATACCAAATCTTTGTGAAATTGATACACCACTTAAACATAGATTGGGGTTTGAGAAGTCATGCTTATTGTACACTTCTCAATTAGGGATCAACGGAATCCATATGTTCTGGATGGGTCAGTGAACCATACCGCGCATTGTCCCATAGAATCGAGCAGCGAAATGTCAAAGCAAAGAGGAAATGTGTGTATGCCAATGACATGGTGCAAATCATTTCACGGTTAGAATATTGGCATTGTCGGTTTTCACGGCTTGATCACTCACACTGCCTTTAAAGTCCTTGTTCATACCAACCCGTGGGCCCAGTTATAGCTTTTATGTGGAAAAATTATTATCGGTTAGACTTACGTCAAAGACAAAATCAATACTCGGTTTCATCTTACTTATATAGCGAGATCGTACGTTTGGCGTTTGAATGCCCCGCTGGACATTTTGGCAGTGGGCCTTCTGATTGGTCATTTTCTGAGCGTAAGTTCCACAGAATTGGATATAGTGGTATCACGACTATATACTGCGTATATAGTCGTAAGATATGACGATGGAATATTGGTAACAATGAATAATACATCTCTATCCACAATCATGATTGATAGTTCATTCCAAATGTCCATGTTAGATACAATGAAACCTTCCATTAAGACCACCTCTATATAAGACCACGATTTATGGTCCCAAACCTTCATAAAGCTACCAAAATGAGCCTATGTATAAAGACCACCTCTCTATTTAGACCACCTAAGACTAGTTCCAAAAGTCGTCCTTATAGAGAGGTTCTACTGTACATGCAGTAGTAGCCAGCTCAGCCCCAGCCAGGATTGGAGACAATGGTACATCATGTGATGCACCCATTGAAAATGACGGATGACATCCAGAATAGTGATCTCCAGAAATCCAAGCTTATCAGCTATGATTTAGTTGTGCACAAGCAAAGCTTTGGTGACGTTTATTGTACCGTAAAGCTGACATCAATACTGTAGCGCTGGCAGAAAGGTGGATTGGGGGACACGGTCCAATGGGGGTTCTCATATGGGTTTCAAGACAAATAATAAGTCCAGCAAAGAACTTATCCATGTCCCTGTATCTTTTTTGTCTAAGTTTTAAACGTAGACAATTGTAACATAGTTCAGGTTGTTTGGGTAAAAATAGTACAATATATTCGTCTTCATTAGAAGACTGGTAAGAAAGATTTTCACAGAAAGAATTAGTTGCTTTTACAGTAGAACCTCTCTATTAGGACCACCTTTGGGACCCGTGTTAGGTCGTCTCTATACAGAGGTTCATTTTGGTGACTTTATAGAGGTTTGGGACTGTGAAAAGTGACCTTATTATAGAGGTCATCTCGATAGAGAGGAGGTCTCTATATAGAGGTTCATTTTAGTAACTTTATGAAGGTTTGGGACCCGTGAAAAGTGATCTTATCATAGAGCTGGTTTCAATAGAGAGGTGGTCTATATGAAGAGGTGCCCTGTTCGTAGCTTTATAGAGGTTTGGGACTATGAAAAGTGATCTTATCATAGAGGTGGTCTCAAAAGAGAGGTGTTCTTAATGGGAGGTTCAGCTGTATTCATTGTTTAGTGTGCCAGCAGGTCTCTATTCGCCTCTCCAGGCTGCACCTACAGATCAAATGTAGGCCATAAAGTGGTCTAAAAATATAGGTCACTGGCCTCATGATGATCAACAGACGCTCTCTATCTTGGTAACCCGGGTCAATAGGAGAATGGTTTATAGCTTTGGACATCTGGAACGTGGGTTAAGTGATCCCATCCTGATCAGTAACAGACACCACGTCTGTGCCGTAAGATGTTCATAATTTTGTGCTTTCTTTGGGGGGTCTATATAGCCTTGATGAAAATCCATTCACTAACATTTTTTTTCCTAAATCACCAATCACCAATACATTTCATTGTCTTTCACCTAACACCAGGAATTATACTTGAAAAGGCTGCATCACATTTTACACACTTAAATACAGGCAATTCAGAATTCATGTTCAAGATTTAGGGCATATTGCCAATCACATTTTTGCTATATGAGCAGCTCATTCTTTGCTTGGAATTGAATGTCCAATTCTTGAAAAATCAATTATCAAAATATTTCAATTTTTCGACATTCATTGGCAAACAAAGAAATCCCCACAAAATCATGAATCATGAAACTATTGCAATATGTTTGAAATAGTACTTCTAATATAGTTTTCTAAGTTATCAAAATACAAACCTAAAATGTAGTTGCATGGTTTAATGGCCTATGTATGGAAAATGGTAGGCATGTGAACATTGATTAGATATACACCTTACATATTAGAAGGGTGCCTCACTTCCCAATAACATCCCCAGTCTGATTCTCATAACTGAATTACCGTATTCATTATTATAAGCGCACCTGCCCTGTTAAGCTCAAAATGTTCCCGGTTCATACAAAAAAACACATAACCACCGCCAGGCGTGTTTTGAAAAAATGTTCACAGTTCATGTATTATTAGACATCTTGTGTTTTCGTTTTTGGTTGAGATTTGTTTTTTGTAAGCGCACTGTGCGCTTATTAGAACAAATACGGTAAGTGAAAATTTCTCGGAAGAGATAAAAATTTCTTGGAAGAGATAGAAAAGTGTTTATGATCAATAATGTTGATGAACGAGTAAATGTTGGAGCACAAGTGCTTATTTTTTTGTCTCTCCGTCTTTATATCAGTTACTTTGTAGCAATCTAGAGGATCGTCTGGATCATATTGCAGGAGACACGGAGACGTCGACAATCGGGCTATAAATGCATGGTTTATAATATTCAGGCAGTAAATGTGACATGTTCACAGGTTAACACCATCCTAAGTATATCAGAGCATCACATGGGAGAAATCAAATACTGATGTACAGGAACATTACTAGGTGAATGACATAGCTAATGATTCCCCATTTTTTGCACACTTTTTTGATATAGTATACTGCTACCATATTAATGACAGATGAAATCATATTTCATGAAATCATATTTCATATGCACTTTATTTTCATTAATTGAATAAGCACCATGATATTTAGATATACCAGTGCTAAGACGTTTTTTATATTTTCCAGATATGCATACAAGTTTTCAAAAGATTTCTAGATTGATTTCAAAATAAGTCCTACACCTCTTAAAAAAAATCAAATAAGTTGTGGAGTTTACTTTGATTTGCGCATATAAATGTGCGTGTTTCATGTTCATAAATATACTTTGTCATTTTGACAGTTAAAAAATGTTTTTAAAAAGCTATGTGATTGTTTGTTGTTATAGCTATTTGGCCAACAGAGCACAGAACCTCATCATCCATTCCAGCAAAGTGCAGAAATACATTAAGTATTCCTGCATTTACCATGTAATAACATATGTATATTACATGTAAGGCCCTTCATTCCATGGCTGAATGGATAAGAAGTTGGACAGACCGTCGTGGGTTCGATTCCCGGTCGGGTCTGATGATGGGTGATGAGCAAACCTAACCCTAACAGGTTACACCCTGCTTCGTGGTACCTATACCGTGAAATAGGTACAGGTCAGGCAAGCGAACGCCAATGTGAGTAATTCTCATGTGTGCACTACAGCAGCAAATGCTGTATGCAGCCAGTGTTGTATGCTCCCCAGGCAGTTGAGAAAGGCAAACATTGAGTGAAAAAGACTACGCCAATGACGTGGTGTAAATGAGTTAACTGAGCAGTACGCCTGGATAGTAGACTACATGTATAAACTCCGGACATTCGTCAGTTACATGGTTGCAATAGGCTGTAGAGGTGTGACTTGCCCAAGGCCACCCAGTAGGGCAGAACTGGCAGGGTTTGAACCCAGGATCCTGTGATCCTGAGTCCACTGCCCTAACCACTCTGCCAAACTGGCCACAGAGTGAGAGCACGAAACAAGTCTACCAGACCGTCGCTCCACTAGTCTACTGCCGCGCAAAGTGTGAGCTGAGCTGAAAAACTGCACAAAACTGCAGTTACTGCATAGGCTACTACAGCGGTACAACACTTCAGTCGGTCATGTAGTATTGTTATGTGATTGTTTAAAAGTTTGTGGCAGTTTTATGCTCTACATGCATGGTGAAATTTCTGTCTTTTCTGGGGATTTTTTCATGGTACAGTAAAACCTCTCTATTAGGACTGCCTTTGAGACCAGTGTTAGGTGGTGTCTTTTAAAGAGGTGGTCTGTATACAGAGGTTCATTTTGGTCGCTTTATGAAGCTTTAGGGCCGTGAAAAGTTGTCTTATTATAGAGTTAGTCTCGACAGAGGTGGACTTAATTGGCGGTTCTATTGTATGTTGTGATGCAGAATCTTTCAAAGCCGTTGAATCTTGCAGCCTCTGAGCCACTTTGTAATGGTCATTAATACAGTGCATGGTCAGCTACATTCATAGTGGTGTAAGGCATCTTGTGTGGCTCATCATTACTCCTTCAATTCTTGAGGATTTCACTAAGCCTATAGGGCTATATCACATAGCCTCTCCCAGGACTCGAACCCTGGACCACTACCACTGTGGCACCTATTCACCTAGCAGGCGCATCAGACCACTCGGCCATCCTGACACAGATAAAAACTGGGTCATTCCAATTGAGGGTGTATGTATGTATAACCAATAGTCAACATGTGTGTGATACAGAAAAATGTATTACAATGTAATTATTACATACAACACTTTTGTGATTAATTCTACATGTACTTTAAGACAGGATCATTAACACCGTATTCTAAAATTTATACACAAGTTAGTTAATTTCGATATGGAAAAAAACATATTTTGATATTTTGTCGCGATACTTTTAGAAAAGATTCGACAAAATTGTGCATATTTGATTTTTCATTAACACATTAAAGTATTGTACCCTAGAGGTTCGTCATACACGATTTGTTATTTTTGCGACTTATTTTAACATTTCACACTGAACTTTTCCATCTGCTTTTTACACAAAATAGAAGAAAAATCTTGGTGTAAAAAGTTGACGCTATTTTCTCACACAATTAGGTTCATTAACACAACACAAGTACAACAAAGCGACAAACACGACTCAGAACTCAATGTTCAAGATTCAAGAACTGTGTTACGTGTATCTAGGTAGGATGAAAAGTGCTATCATTATTCTCTTCATCGTATACAGTAGAACCTCTCTATTAGGACCACCTTTGGGACCATTGTTAGGTGGTCTCAATATATAAGCGTTAATTGTCGTAGCTCTAGTAACCTTTAGAAGAACAATGCTGAGTTCACATAGGTGAAGGTAATCATGGTCTCTTAACAGAGCTCCATTTTTGGTACATGTAGCTTTATGAAGGCTTGGGACCGTGAAAAGTGCTCCTATTACTGAGGTAGTCTCCTTGTAGAGTGGTGTACTTAATTAAAGATTCTACTGTACTTGCAAAAACAAGTTTTTATCTCATCCTTTTTTGTGATTAAAAACCTACAGCAGAATGTCCCAATACTTATTTTTGCTGATGAGGTGCGTCTTTGATTTTTCCTTCCTGCCTCCTCATCAAAATCTCCACACGCAATGCACTGACAGCCTCGGAGGTGAACAACCTAAAAGCTGCACATTTAGGGTGCAAAAATTGAGGGAAATTGGACATTTTTGGTGATTATCTCCTGCGACCATTTTGGGGCATTGCTCAATTCGACGACACCCAACAATGTCAATTATCCACCACAGAAATAACTATAATGGAGGATAAGCGTTAATTGTCGTAGCTCTAGTAACCTTTAGAAGAACAATGCTGAGTTCACATAGGTGAAGGTAATCATGGTCTCTTAGGTACACTCCTAGATATATGAGTACTGTACAGTGTTCTCAAACATCTATGAACCATACTAAAAGCTAATACAAACTTCAAATGGAACATTCAAAAATCGCAAATATGTAATTTCCATCACCATGTGTATTGACCCACCCTTTATACCCACATACAATATCATGATGTGAGAAACTTGAGAAAAACTTGTATTTGAAAAACATAAGTATGCCATATGTATGCACCTTTGATGAATTATTTACTGTGATGCATCAAGGTCCAGTCAGCAAAGTATAGCACTTTACAGTTAGTCAAGAGTATGTACCAAGCTCATCTTTTCACAACACAATAGTCCTTACATTGCTGACAGTTTCAGCAGCTGCTGCTGCCATTTTCAAAACGTCTCTCTGTGCATGTCAGGTCAGTCAGCCGAAAGTTAGTAGGCCCCCTCGTCTCTGTTCATGACATGCCTCTGTAAGAATTATTGTGTTGTGAAAAGATAAACATTTTTGTATACATGTATTTCAACACGATGAACACATTCAAGAATAGTTGGTCAAGAGCTTGACCTGGCAGTGATAAGATCATCCTGGGAGGGCTGGTCCTAGGTGGTGAACGACTTTCACTCACGAATCTGTTAATACATGAGTTCGAGTCCCGCCAGGGCCACTTGATATAGTCAAATGGAAGCTTAGAGTTGTAAAACATGTCTTCAGCTATGTCAAGACAGTGGTAGGAACTTGCTTGCCATAGAGAACAGAGATTGAGAGAATATAATTGTATCCACAAGCAAACTTGGGTAAAACAGATCAGAATACATGTTAAATAGGTTCAGATGATTTGCTTGAATGTTACCATGAATCTCTAATATATAACACTAGGCAGAACACAGTCCTCAGACTAGTCAATTAAAGTGTGCACGATTCAAATGAAGTGGTAAGTAACGTGACACATATTGTGAATTACCCGGGTGAATTACCAATGAGGAGTGTAGAACTTTAAAATAGCTACTTCAGCTCTAAGCTGCAAAAAGAACCAAATCTACTTTTCCCATGACATTTTGCCAAGAAATAATTGAACAGCAGTGAATAAAAATCTGTGGATGCATATGACAGGTGCTTTGTGTCGTGAGTAAAATGGTGATTCAGAAAGTTGCTGGCATAACAGAACTTTCACTTTGCTGTAAAATGCAAATTTAAATGTTCTTATTTACAGTTGCAATTCGCAGTTGTCGAAGGTCACTGGCATCCTTATCACACTATATCTTTCTCACCTCCCTGGGGAGTACACAGTATATTGAAAACGTAGCGCAGACGTGCTTATCACTCACATTAGTGTTCACTCGTCTGACCTGTACCTATTTAACGTGTAGGTACCGTGGAGCAGTGTGCAACCGTTAGAGGTAGGTTTGCTCAACATCCACCATCAGACCCGACCGGGAATTGAGCCCACGACCTTCTGGTCACATGTTCAACTCCATATCTATTTGGCCACAGAAGCACGAAACTGCTACTGAAAAGTGAGATGTCAATAATACTACTCTTTAGAATATTTGGAACTTGTTTGGTGATCATCTATATGGCTTATCAGAAATAATGAAGTCAACACTTCACGTACAAATTGATTTTCACAGAAAACAAGAAAAAAAGTACGAACATATCGTCTATCACCATACATTAAAGTGATGGGGGAGCAAATGTTGACATTAAAAAGTACGCTGGCATTTGATATTCTTAGTGGGAAAAAAACTCATTATAAGAGGATAAATTATGTTATTTCCATCAACTTCCTGTGTTTTTCCATCCATATCACTTATATCATTGTGCACATTTAATGTCAAACAACCAAAAACACATAAAGGTCAACTATAGGAGGCAAAAATGTCACTCTGAGAGACCAGATTTCATATTTTGCATTAGCCCAGTTTCACTCCAGGAGGTGTAAATTTCAAGGACTATGGAGGTGAATTGATAACGTCATGTTCACAAATCATCTAAATTTATTGAATCTCATCCCTATGTTGTTTTTGACTTAGAATGCTCATCACAGTGAGAATGTACCAATCAAAGGTCTATAAATTTTATCTTGAATAACCTTTAAAAAATGGGCTTATTCTATAAGTTACTGTGTATCGTATGAGCACCATACTCGGTCCAAATAAGGCTGCTTTTCTTGTACTTGGGCGCATCGAATTGTCATGGTGTAATCCTTCTTTTTATATTGCAGCTGGATGACCATGTGTTGAACATTATAATTTGAGGTATCATCCAGGGATTTCAGTAGATTTCATTTCAATTAGCCAGATTTAGCCACTTACTGTAGAATCTCTTGCTTTGGGACCAGCGTTAGGTGGTCTCAATAGAGAGGTGGTCTCTATAAAGAGGTCCAATTCGGTCGCTTTATGAAGGTTTGGGGTCATGAAAAATGGTCCTATCACAGAGGTGGTCTCATTGTAGAGGTGGCATTAATTGTAGGATGATTAGAGGTTGTACTGTATAATTCTGAGATTTTAGTAGACTTCATTTCAATTAGCCAGATTTGGCCACTTATTTCTTTTTAAGTGGTGTGAGGGGCACTGGCTGTATCACTACAACCATAGACAGGGGGATGCTGGGGGCGCCCCCCCCTGTTTTCCCCACCAAAATACTTCATTTTCATAGGGGTTTTGGCATGTCCGCCATCAATTACATGTACAAAACCCTTGAAATGTTGTCAGTGCGCCCCTCCTTTTCCCAAAAAAACCTGGATCTGCCGATGACAACTGTCTTCACAACCTTGCCTTGAAATGCCGGTAGAATGAATGCAGCAGAGCTCAAGACCCCCATTTGTTCACGTCTCCCTCCTGACACACAACATATCACCTGCACATGGAACTACACAACAGCATTAAGTGGCGCTTGTGATATGTCAGTGAGAACAGAGGAGCCCCGCACTATTTTTACCTCCATTTTGTCACATTTCAGTGGCCATGTGACATCAATTGATGGTAATAGATACGTTTTAAACAAACACCATTTGGCATCATTTGTACTATGTAAGATGAGTGTTTTATGTGTCCCAATCTGGGTGGGACCAGCCAGTGTAAAAAACAATTGTCAACGTGTTCTAATGTGTTTTTCCCAAGTTTGCTTGTGGTTTCAATTATATTCTTTGAACCACTTTGAACAACTGTCTATGCTATGTCTTTAGTTATGTTAATACAGTGTGGTAGGACCTTCCTTGCCATAACAGTGAGAGTAGAATTGAATTATATTAATCTCTCTCTCTGATTTCTATGGCAAGCAAGCTCCTACCACTGTATTGACATAGCAGAGGACAGGTTTTACCACCCTAAGCTGCCATTTGACTATATCAAGTTGGCCTGACGGGACTCGAACTCACGACCCCAAGATTCTGAAACCAGAATGATACCATCATCCCAAGCATTGTTGAGTGGTACAAGTTGTAATTGTTTCTTGTAATTTGGAAATTACCGGAATGTACAGCCATGATATTTGACAGGGTACGGTTCCTCTTGAGTTTATGGTTACAGTGGGGAATTAGTAGTCTGCATTAAGAGTGTATGCAGATTGTTGTCAACTTGGAGGTGATGAATTTCATGTATAGGAAATTATGTACCTTAGGTGTATCGTAAATCTTCTATTAACAGCCAGGCAGCAGGGGGAGACATTTATTAGAGGTGGGCGTTTAATGGAGGTAGGTGGTTAATATAGGTAAGAAATAGCGTTATTGTTTCAAATGATGCATGATTTTAGGAGCTTTACACAATGCAGCCTCGTCATGATGCATTATGAAATTGAAAAAGACTCGCACATTTATCATTAAATGCTTTTATAAGAGGTTGAGGGGGAGGGGGGCCTTTATTAGAGGTAGGCCTTTAACAGAATACCTGCCAGCTCAGGGGGGCGTTTAATAGAGGTTGGCTGGTATTAGAGGTAGGCCAGTATTAGAAGATTTGTGGTATTTCACCAGTATAGATTAACAGAAGGGAGCTGGCCTGGTGGTTAAGAGTTGGTAGCCAGAATTGTGGGCATCTATACGTTTGCACAAAGCAGTAAAATATTGCGTTAAGTTTCATTTCCAACAAAACACTATGTGACATTGTCCCATTTGTCCAATGTCAGTGTCAAATAGTATTTGTGGTCTGAAACTATGACAAAATACTCAATCAATTGTCTTTGCAGTTATCAGAGAAACTTCATAATTCAGATGCCAAGCTGTTTACAAGCCAACGAACACACTAAAAAGTCACAGTGCATACAGGTGATGATATTGATATTGATGTAGAGAAACACAACTAGGAATTATCTAAGATGCAGTTTGGGCAATAAATAATTCAACCTTGGCATTTGGAGCGGATGGATTGGTTGACAACCATTAAAATGTTGCTCGATGAAAAGCTGAATTACTATGTCCACAGATATTGCAAGTTTTGACAGGCAACTAATGTTTTCTACAGATAATATTGAAGCTGAGGTCTCCAAACGAAGAGTTTTCTAAATAACTAGATACACGTATATCACCAGACTCTTCTTTATTGAACAGTTACAGCACAGGTTATTATGCCCGTTGACATCAACAATTGTGTTCTAAAATCACGTTTTTCTAATCACTCATAGGAAATAGTCTTAACCAGACCACAGTCTTATTTTCTCTCAACTTTGCAAATTTTACTAACTTGAGGTTTTGAAATGTTTGAATTAGCTTTATCGCATAATAAAGGTGATTCTAATATTACAACATTCACAATCGCCGAAATTTATGAACCTTACAAAGATCATTGCCCAGTAAAAACTGTACCCAATTTTCAGCACTGTGCAGCAAGAGACTACGATATTATCAATGGGTTTCTAACAAGCGACTGCGGCGGCCATGTATCTTAACTATCTCCGTGTATTTCTTTCATTAGAAAAGACCATAATTTACGAAAAAGATATACGTTAGCAGACCGTAAACATGTCAAAAAGAGCATAAATGTATGAACAGCAGATTGCGGACTGTCCTGATGAAAGAGGACCACCGCCTGGACCCATAAACCCACTGGCCCTTGTCATGTCTGCAGCAATGTGCAGCAACTTGTTATTGCTGCCACTGGTCTGGGGGGGGGGGGGGGGGAGGGGCTAATGTCACCAATATGACCATGATTCATGCCATTTGACCAATAGGTCTCAGCAATGACAACAATAAAAAGCAAAACCTAATCCCAGCAGGGTGTGTGACGCCGGTCTATATATGACAGTAGAATGTGCTTCCGTGGCCGAGTGGATAGGGAGTTGGACTCATGAGAAGAAGTTCGTGGGTTTGATTCTCTGTTGCGTCTGGTGGTTGAGCAAACTTGCCTCTAACAATACAAGTTGCACATTGCTCTGTGGCACCTACACGTTACAAAGGTACAGGTCAGGTGAGTGAACGCTAATGTGATAATAGTACGTGTGCACCACACTAGCAATGTGCTGTATGCTCCCCAGTGAGTATAGAAATACATAATGTGACAAAGATGCCAATGACCTGGTGTCTATGTTTGGTTGCTAAAGCACGGAAAAAATGGGAAAAGCTTTTCTTGGCATGTAATATGTTGATGGTGAATCATGGCTATAAGATTGCTGAAGATAATTCTCATTTTATGTATTCATGTGAGTCAATATTTTAAGGCATGTAACATAAATATTGTTAAACCAATGTCCATTATATGTATACTTCCCAGTTTTCACATGAAAGATGAATAGGACTAACAGAAGCACAATGTAAAAGAAATAACTCCACATCAACATGATGTCGAAACAAGACTTGACATTTTGTTTCACAGATTCAACATGTATTTTAACATTTGGCGTGAATTACGACACTGCATTATAACTCAGTCAAGTGTTCATAAATACTCCGGAGATTACGTGGTACAAATGAGCCAACTGAACACCTTGAGTTAACAGGCTTTAAATCAAGCTCAGTATCTTATACTCACTCACCCTTATTACGCTCAACTTTTTTTTCCAATCCTCAGTAAAATCAATTTCCGTCAACTGAGATATTTTTCCCGTCATGCAATTCAACTATGAACTTTTTCCCTCAACACTGATTAATGCTTACAAGGGCACCTAATATGACAACCTCATCGTCCAAAATATGTGATGCTTACCAGTTCAGAGCTCCACATATTAAACAATTCTATTTTTCTATTTTGTTATGAAATTGTAAATAAACTTACCACATGTACAGTAAAACCTCCAATTAACACCACCTCTATAACAAGACCATTTTTCACTGTCCCAAACCTTTATAAAGCTACAAAAATGAACCTCTGTATAAAGACCACCTCTATAATAAACCACTTTTCTTGGTTCCAAACCTTTGAAATAATTCCAATGGGAACCTCCATATAAAAACCACTTCTTCATTGGGACCACTTCAGTCGGTCCCAAAGGTGGTCTTAATAGAGAGGTTATAGAGAGGTTCTACTGTATAAGAAACTTTCCTCAACAAAATATTGTTAATAGTTTATACATTGGAACATTTTAATTGACAAGATGTATTAGTTCAGTCTGCCATTCCGAGAACTGATGCTATGAGTAAACTGTCTTTACAAGCTGCACAGATCACATAGAATTATCTAACATTTCACTCAAATGAGAGAGTTGATCATTTACCCACAAGAAAAGTTCACACTAACACCTTTGCAGTAGGACCTCTCCCTTTGGACCAGTTCTAAGTGGTCCCAATAGAGAGGTGGTCTCTTTATGGAGGCTCACGGAGGTAGCTTTATCAAGGTTTGGAACTGTGAACAATGGACAGTCGTCTTATTATAGAGGAGGTCTTAATTGGAGGTTCTGCTGTAATTGCTTTCATCACGCTGGCATATGCAGACATAATTTCAATTTCAAAAATCTACATGGAAAATTTATAAGATACTAAAGGAGGGTATTTGTTAGTGTGAACAATTTGATCAAAACAATTGTCTCCCTTGCAAAAAAGCTCATTTGCAAATTTCAAATTTTAAAATCTACAGGAACAGAGTTTTCGTGATCTGAAAAGACAACATTCTCAAAATAAACGTCAATAAAAATCATGACATCTGATTGTGATCATAAAAAAGTAAGTTTATGAGATAGAGAAAACAAACTTTACAGAGTGCTGCTTCCAGCGGTGAGCCGATTTTATGACAATATGACTACATAAATACAACATCCCAGTTCTAAGACCCACATCTATACCTTAGAGCAGAGTAGCTTATAAGTGTGAAGTCATGGGTATACATTATGAGTGTGTGTTTTTTTCATATTACAGTAGCTTATGTGCTTCATGGGTATATACATGTATTGTGAGTTAGCCTATTTTTTCATATTTTATCTTGCTTTGATGTTAATTTGTAAATGTAAATTTAAATGTGCTTATTCACAGTTTGTCGTGCTCTAGCAACTTTACATCTAGACTAGGTCATTGGCATCCTTATCACACTAATCTTTCTCAACTCCTCAGGGAGCAAACAGCATATCACTACCACTCACATTAGCGTTCATTTGCCTGACCTCTACCTGTTTAACTTGTAGGTGCCACGGAGCAGTATGCAACTGCTTTAGGGATGAGTTTTCTCAACACCCACCATCAGACCCGACCAGAAATTGAACCCACAATCTTCTGGTAACGAATCCAATGCCCTATCCACTCGGCCACGGACTTTGAAACATTTTCATGGTATGAATGAGCATTGAATACTATCAATTCACACATACCGTATACTTGCACATTAAGGTTCTAACATTGGGAGTGCGCCATATGTTAGCATTAAGACCCACGGGCTTATAACAGAGCACGTTTTAAGACAGAATTTACATTTTCAAAAAAGAAAAGATAAATTGAAAATCTCAAAAATATATATGCACTAATACATGCCTAACAGTAAAACAGCCAGTTTCTGTAAAGTGCCTATTTTATTTGCAAAAGTGGTCAGCTACAACAAGCAGAATGTTGTTATTTCTACTCGGTGACATACTTTTATATTACAAGTCTCTCTTTAATATGTGCTGGATGTATATGTAATTGGTATAACTGGAAACCTCAAACATTTCTCTATTTCTCTATGTAAAAATAAACCCTGTAGACCAAATATAGAATAACTTGTGATTATTGTGTGGTGAAGTTTGTATGCTCAATTGTCAAGTCACATTTCATGTCATTGTGTCTGGAAAAAAATAGTGTTGCACGTTTTGTTTCCATCTGATTTTTTGATATGTTATAGATATATCTATAATTTGTATACACGTTGAGTTTAGATTATTACAGATAATAGAATCCTTTCATTGAATATATATTATATGTCTAAGAGTAGAAAGCTTGGTGTACAACGATACATGCAACAGAAATATGGACGCTACGGCTTGCACTTTGGATATTAAATTTAACACTAAATACATTTTGCTTCCACTTGATTTTCACTTATATTGTAGTTCACATATGTATCTTCAATTTGCAATATGTTTCTCTAGTGTTTTTAGAAAACAAGGGCACAGTACTAGTTTTGAAAACACGCATTTTTCAAGGTATGAAAAACTTCAATGAACTTCAACCATAATTTCAAAAGTCAATGCTGATCGATGTCTTCTTTTAATTACATAGAAAATTAAAGCAAACATTTATCTTTGTAAATATATGAATTATTAAAGTAAGAGGCTGAGCATATATTTGATAAAGCTAAAATAAAGACTACACTATTTTTACTCACTTTCAGTGACACAGATGTGTAACTGACCCCTAGCGCTTCTGCAAATGAATCCGCGATTTATTACTACGAATTTCATAAGTGGCTGTTTGACTGTAACGTGACATTCAAACTAATATTGAATAATGACTGTGCTTCCCAAGGCTGCTTGATTATTTGGACACAATACAATGTTCAATTCCAGCTAGAAACACCTTAGTTGCTTAGGTGGAACTCCCCTATCACTGTAGCTCTTTTTTCTGCATTGTACTCAATCACAGAAAGTATAAAAACCACATGAAAGCACGCCTGCTTTTCTTTTTCCAATTCCATTTTGAATGTCATGTCAGGTGCATGTCAACCCAGTCCAGAATAATGTAATATACATATGAAAAACAAATACACACACAAATTTAAGCGCAAAAAATGACACCTTTCCAGCAGTGTAAATCAAACATGACATTTTGAAGGATTCCCTGGCCATCTATCACGATGAAAATGTTCCGTCATAACTCTGATTCCTCGTGGCAGGAGAACTTAGCAACCTCTCCTGTTCAACATGAATTCCCTTCCGAAGGTTTGGAGATATATATAGATCAGCACTGTGTCCTAGATGCGTTTTTAGCTATGAGTTCACAATAGAAGAACAATTAAAACTTTTCTTTGTTTAACTTCGCTGAAATTTGCCCACACAAATTGGGATGATAAAATGCAGTAGAACCTCAAAATTAGACCAGCTTTATAATAAGACCACTTTTCATGGTCCCAAGCCTTCATAAAGCTATCACTCCTGCGAAGGCCCACGTCTCCAAAGAGATGAGGGTCGTGTATTCATAGTTGATAATTGTTATCTCCAATTAAGACTACCTCTATTGAGACCACCCCAACTTTTCACTGTCCCAAACTTTCATAAAGCTACCAAATGAACCTCTGTATAGAGACCACCTCTATATTGTGACCACCTAACACTGGTCCCAAAGGTGGTCCTAATAGAGAAGTTCTACTGTAGATCATTGTAGAAGTTCATTTGTACGGAACAAAAATATAGATTCCCCCCCCCCCCCCCCAAAAAAAAAAAGTGGCACTAACACTTCATAGAACATGGAAGAGTGCAGAAAAGTGGCTAAAACTGGCTAATTGAAAACACATGCTGTAGCTCATATATGATTCAGTGTAGCTCCAGATCGAGGGTCTGAGTCTACAGCATCTAAAGGGGCTGTAAATATATGATGAAACGCTTCTGATTGTGCTCAATCAATCCAATCAACTGATTTCACTTTATCACCCAGCATTTTGTTTCTGCTCTTTGAGGAACAGAGACATTAAATGGATTTTGGCTGAACCAAAATGAGTGCACTAAAACATGTTACATATTATATATTATCAGGAATTTATGAGAATAAATCCTGATATTATGTAATCATCATTGATTGACTTGTCTTGGTTCGTGGGGTAAGATCACATATAAGACAGACACATTGGATGTAATTGACTTGAATGTAAGTATTGACATTAGGGGATTCTTGTGGTAGTGGTCCATGGTTTGAGTCCCTAGAGACTTAGCGAGAGATTCCTCTAATGTCAATTACATATAATGCTGTCCATGTCATCATGAGGGTCACTTGCAAGTGGCCATGCTGCTACTGGTCATTCATCTTACCTGACCTCATAACTGGACATTCCTAATGCCTGAGATCATGGTGAGCGTAATCATCAGATGGAGCAATTAAATAGCGATCAATGTGTATGAGGTATGATAATATGGGAGCTTGTCATCACCTGAGGAATGCACACACTGGTAGGGGATTCATATAAATCAGGCTAATAAAAACATTCCCCACACCATGCTTGTCACCTCAAACTTCTGCAGCATGGAAACATTATGATTTAATGATACAGGCAGATACAGTAAAACCTCCGATTTATGATCACCACTAAAATGAGACCACTTTTCACAGTCCCATACTTTCATAAAGTGACCAAAACGAACCTCTGTATAGAGACCACATCTCTATTCAGACAACCTATCACTGGTTCGAAGGGTGGAAATAATAGAGAGGAAGGGATGGAGTGACCAATGCATAATGCAGACTCGAGCAGTCAAAAAAGGATGGCAGATTTGGACTCACATGTGTCATTGTAACCCCAATTATATCCGATGTACATGTACCACACTGACTTGACTGGATTTTTCATCATCTTCTATAGGAGGACACACACGTATCCATCGCATACCTGACTCGATGAGTTGTTATGTAGCCTGTATGCAAAACAAAAACATTCCAGGCAACCTTGTCTCAAAGATCAGATGATACCTTCAGACCTATTATTCCACATTTACATGTGTAGATAGCCGGGTGTGGCATTCATTACACCGAACCGGATACACTAACAAGACGCGGCACACGACCTATTCATCAAAATGGTTTTTAGCCTTAGCCTACCAAACAAAAACATTCCACGGACGTCCGGCTACCTGGGAAGCATCCCAATCATGTCTTATTAGTTGACAATAATGATAAGATATGGATTGTATCCTTTGCATATAATGTCTCAAGACATTATCGCCACAAGGTTACCACTCCATCATAGGTGAGTCACCGAATGGTGCAAGATACAAGTCATAGTTAGAACTTTCAAGAGAAAGAAACTGATTCAATATGTGCATGAAGGCTATCGAAGTAGGAAAATCAGAAAACTGGATGGACAGATCCAACTATCAATAATAACAATGATGAGGTCACAATAGTACGACACAAAGATTTTCTTCCAAGAAAATAATCAACAATGGATGTTGGCACAGAAGAACCTCCCATTAAGACTACCTCTATAATACAACCACCCTTCACAGTTGCATGAGCCTATACATAGAGACCACCTCTCTATTGAGACCACCTGACACCGGTCCCAAAGGTGGTTCTAATAGAGAGGTCTTATTGTATCAATGCTAGTATAAAAGATATGGACAGAGCAGTCACACCACCAACATATTTGTTGGAAGATGAATCGATCCCTTGATAGAAGTGATCATTACCTGGCTAAACTATGTTGTAAGGGACATCGCGAGGCAGCCTGGCTTGACATCCATCACAGGTTCACCACAGGCCGCGCACCTCCCACCATTTCTGTGTCACCAAACTCATCTATCTCATGCTCCATATCAGCTTTGTCATATACATATCACAAAAATACAGTAGCACCTCTCCATTAAGACCACCTTTGGGATCACTGTTAGGTGGTCTCAATAGAAAGGTGGTCTCTATACAGAGGTTCATTTTGGTAGCTTTATGAAGGTTTGGGACCCATGAAAAGTAGTCCTATTATATAGGTGGTCTCAATAGAGAGGTTGTCTTACTTGGAGGTTCTACTGTATCTGATGTCCATATCGGCTTTGTCATATATCAATCATTCATACACATTGAGAGATGATGATATTACAAGTACATTATGTTAATCCTGTCATTTTTGGTGACCTTTGAGTACATTATGACTTTTATGTTAATCCTGTCATCTTTCAGGTTGACCTTCTTTGAGTATATTATGACTTTCATGTTGACTGTCCTGTCATCTCTGGTGACCTTTCTGCTGCTAGATAAAAAGACCATCAAAGACAATGTCATCTGCTGAATTAATGGCTGCTGCTTTTTAATCTCTCCTACATTAACAGTGCATTCAACTGGTGGAAGACAGTAAGTTTATTCACTTGTTCATGTCCTAATCTAATGTGTAGAGTCTGTTTCGAGTGTCTTCCTGCATTAGGGGAGAAGTACTAATAAGCTGCCTCCATAACATTATTACAATTGAACATCTGACTTGTACAATAACCGCAATTCACTGTCATTATTACACATTGTACAAGGCATTGGCATTAAAAATATATATATATATTCTTTTCTACTGCTACCATGACAAGTCCAGTAATCTCGACCCCTCCATGGGATCATGAAATAAGTGGCATGTCCCCATGTGCAGCTTTTTGAGACTTTCCAAACCGTTCTTGCGTCAATTTCTAATACATGGGTCACACAAAGAAAAGTGCCTGGTATGCTGCTTAGATGAGGATTTTCCAGGTCAGTGTCTCTTTTATACCTAAATGTGGTAGCTGAAAAATAGACCATGTTGCTATCGTTTTTAGCCCATTGAGGGGCCTCAGCCTTCACAAGTGAGTTCCCTGACCGCTCTTGATTAATCTTCTATAAATAAGCTCATAATAACATTCCATTGTTGCCCTATCACGAGCCCCCACCGAAGCCTCGTCCCTGCTTACCGTGATGATAAAAGTCACATCGAGCCCCCATGGAGCCTCATCGCTGTGTACCGTGATAAAAGTCAAATCCCAAGGTCGCGCGCTATCACACACTCCAAGGCTCTGTCATCTTTACGCTCACAGAACTGCCCAAAAAATGTCACGATTCAATGATTTTGGGAATGGCTCACAGTTTTTTATTATCTGCGACTACTCACTGGCGGTCGTTAGTAATTTGAAAAATTGTCTATCAATAGCACTGCAAGGAAAGTGGGTTGATAAATGCATTTGCACTGGTTCAAGATGTGGTTTTCTTATTGGTGGAAAATATTAAGATTTACACATTTTATGTACAGTAGAACCTCGCTATTAGGACCATCGTTGGGACCAGTGCTAGGTGGTGTCCATACAGAGGTGATCTCTATACAGAGGTTCATTTTGGTAATTTTATTAAGGTTTGGGATTGTGAAAAGTGGGCTTATTATAGAGGTGGTCTCAATAGAGAGGTGGTCTTAATTGGAGGTTCTACTGTATAATGTTTCCGTAGATACAGACGTCGTTATGCCATGAGTATTAGCATAATATAGTGATGCAATAATACTAATACAGTAATATTAGTTAAATAAATATATTTGAATGGCACAAAAAATTCTCTTCAATTCAGATTGCTAAATCAATGATAAAAAACCACAGCCAGGATATTTTTGTACATTCTTGTCAACAATCCTATCATATTTATTGGGATGAATTCTAGAATTCAAAGCAATGATTCAATAAACATTGCACCAACTCATAAAACTAAAAGAAGTCCAAGCAGCCATGTTGATTATAATATGCTGCTACAATGTATTTCATAATGATTTGGAATAAAAATACATGTCTAGGTTTGGTGCCCACAAAACTTTAGTTTGCTAATGGCTAGACTTTCCATCTATGGGGTTGGATGTCATATAATGCGTCAATTTTTATTAATGCCGCACTTTACATTTGCACTTATTTTACAAAAATTCCTGTCATTAGAAGACGAAATGTCCCTAGATTTTCTTAGAACAATTAAGGAAACTTCTCCAGATTTTCCTTTGTGTATTTCCGTGGCCGAATGGATAAGAAGCTGGACTCATGACCAGAAGGACGTGGGTTCCCAGTTGAGTCTGATCGTAGGTGTTGAGCACCCGTAGGTTATTGGTTAAGCAGGGTGTTGGCCCTCCAAATCATTAAAGGTGGGCTAGAAACAGGAAATGGTCCCACCCAACGTCTCGCGGAAACATATCAAGTTAGATTTCTTCTTCCTAGAACCTCATGTTTTGAAATTCTAAGGGGGGGGAGAGGGCGCGTCCCCTGCCCCCCCCCTCTGGGGGCGCCTATGCATAGTGTGACAAGGATGCCAATGACCTGGTGTGAAATGTAAAGTCGTGAGAGCACTAGAATAATGACTATAAACCACTAACCTTTCCCACGCCCAAAGTGTCCTCTCATCTGATAAGGTACCGACAATTCCCTCCCCCTGTCAGTCATATCATCAAAAACACCCCAAAATAACACGCCGTGTTGACTCTGACTGACTTTGACATCTCATCATCTACCAAGATGTGGACTGTAGACAGATGGCTGACTGTATTCTTATGCATTATATGTTGAATTATCGTACATGTACTCTTATATTCAAAATATATAAGATTAAATTTTTACTCAATTAGTTGAAACATACTTGGTGATGTTTCTTACAGTGAGGCTTATAATGACTGGGTCATATAGCAAAAATCTGATTGGTGTTATGCCCTAAATCTGGAGCGTAAATTGTAAACTGTCTGTATTTAAGTGCGTGAAATGTGATTCAACCTATTCAATTACAATTACAATTTCAATTACAATTACAATTCCTGGTTATTGGTGAAAGACAATGAAATATATTAGTGAATGTTGATTTATGAAAAAAATGTCGCGGAATGGATTTTCTTCAAGGCTATATATATATATACCCCCTCTATAATCTCAGTGACATTTGGACCAAAGTTCTGGCCACAACACTAGCTGAACTTTCCATTCGGCTCTGAAGAAACTACCTGAGAGCTTGTGAAACGTCGGCAAGTATGTTTCAACTAGTTGAGTGAAAATTAGATTAAATATATTTTGAAAATTATACTCTAAACTAACTGAATCTATTTCAAAGAATGTCCACTTATTCTCTACAAATATTGAAGATAAGATATGATAATTATTCATTAAGTGGAATACCAGAATGAATACAGAATGTATGCAGGTTTTCAATGATATTTTACAGGTTAGCTTACGTATAGTGTATTCTCCAATCGTACTTTTTTTTCACAGAGATAGAATTACCAGGTCATCTTCTAAAATCCTATTTCATATTCATTGTTTGTTCCTGAGGGCATGTTTACAATAACTCGCCAAAAACCTTGTCTTTGAAGTCTCTGCAACTTGAAAAAAGATCGCCAATAAAGATAACTATTATCTTTGCTGACACACCCTACAGTAACAGTCATCAATGACTTCAAAAATACTTATCTAGTTTATGGTAACTTCAATGCTGTTTTAAACCTACAATGTTGTGTGATATGTGATTACCACAATATTCTAACGTATCAATTAGCCATGGATGTGTATACATTCCCGATTTGATTGAACCACATTGATCTGTGATCAGTACCCACTCACACAAATCAATATCATTTCTACACATAATGTCCTCAATGCAGGAGCCAGGAACTGTACCACATCCATTCTAGATATCAGGGATGTATTACTAGACATATATATATATATATATATATATATATATATATATATATATATATATATATATATATATATATATATATATATATATATATATATATATATATATATATATATATATATATATATATATATATCTGCAAACGTCAACATTCCTATACAACTAGCCACATTCATCCACAATCAAACCCCCAACCATACACCGAAGAAAAGTCCGAGGAAATAATCAGTCAGTCACAGAGATGCATCCAGATAAAATATGTGACATTCCAGCTAAGATTGAGTTCTATGTTTGATTTCATTGCCTAGTTTAGTACCAGTTGCAGTTACCGTGGCGACCCTACAATGTCACACAGAGACCAAGATGGAGTCCACGGGTACTTTATGATTACCACAGTAGATAACACGATTATCAGCCTAGCTGCAACCATAAACCATTCTAAATTTATGGATTCAAGGAGAAGCTGGTATAAAAGTGCCAGCCCACGCTGGTCCTTTTATCTTAGCTATGCATGGACTCCTACCCAAGCACTCCCATGGAGAGGACAGAACAGCAAATAATACGTACATCAATCAATTAGCAAATCAATCAAATCAATCAAGTTTTATTGAGCAGGGATTAATTATTCCTCATTCAAAGGGTGTGGCCTGGCTCCCCAGCCTACAACCGTCCTCTCCAAGCCTTTATTTGGTCACCAGGATCTATCAGATCCTTGCCAAAATGTGCCAGATCTTTCTGCAGGACTGCATCCCACGTCTGTTTTGGTCTTCCGTTTCCTTTCCTTCCTTTCATTTCAAGTTTTCTTTCTTTTTTACTTCAACCAGGGCTGCATATTACTAGGTTTCTTTAAAAATGTAAGTGTCGAAAGGAACATGTTCTGCTGTTTGCCAATGTTGGACAGATCCTCCTCTACACTGCTGTCCAGCTAGAAAAAAGCTCCACTGTAATCGGGTGTCTATATTTACACTATAATAAGACCACTTTTCCTGATCACAAACTTTCAAAATGATTCCAATGACAACCTCTATATAAAGGCCACCTCTCCATTGAGACCACTTAATGTCAGTCCCATTAGTGGTTGTAATAGAGAGGTTCTACAGTAAACACAAAGGCTGCTACTGTACTGTTGGCAGCAATGCTAATCACATGGCTTTGCTTATTTCCAGAATGCTGAAGATGAGAGGTACCAATGACAATGCTAATGAAAAGTAATGGCGAAATGGTGGCAATCGTTACAAGGGCATATAACACAGTGACAGGAACACTTACAAAGATCTGAGAGCACATACATTTGATACCTATATTTCACAGTGTACCTGTCACAATTACATACTAGGAGAAAAGAAATGCAATCAGGAGAGACAATAACGTATGTAATCCAATATTTTGGAGAAGAATGACATTTATGAACAACAATATAAGTGAGTGAGCTTCTAGCTGAAAGACTAACTACAAATGTTAATGTCTGTTATGAATGCTGAAGCACTGTAATTGTTTCCACAAGAACACTGCATACAACCAAGGACGTTTACATTTTATGTAGGTCCATCATTGATGTGAAGAATATCTCAGGTGCTCTTAGCACATGTCTATTGAAGAGAGTTACTTGCATTCTCTACACCATCACAGACAAATCATGACATAGTAATTATACATTCTACATTTGTTATTAATGAACATTTCATTTCAGGAACAGTTTAAATCCTATCATGATCCCCAGAACAACTTCAGAGAACATGGAGAAGGGAGATCTGTTCAACAACACAATAACAGTTGAGTTGTGACTGCAACATCATTATTAGATTATCAGATATTGAATCAAGTGATCACAACATCTGTATTTTTAATGCAAAAATTCCTCATATTATAATAAAGTCAAAATCCAGCTTTGATAATATGAGCAGACAGTATTTCATTCTGTCTATTTATAGGGACATGTACATGCATTAGTCCATGGATTATGATGTACAAGGTCAAGTAACCGGGGCACCTCCTGTTACATGCTCATAAATGAAAATGCTATAAAAATTTCATCACGAGTTTTGCCTCAAGGACACAGGGTTACAAGGGGATCCCTTAATGACTCCTGCGAGGGAAATGAAGCCATATCTATTTCTTTAACAATTTAAAATACATCAGTCTTTGGACAAAAAACGGAACCATCTGCGTGAGTTTGAAATAGAATTGTGTACATTGGAAACATGTGCACCTCTTGTACTTTACTGTACGCACACAACATTTTATTTGGGACTGAGAACTGCTATTTCTTTTACACATCTATTTTTGGTCAGTTTAAAATACATGTATATCAGTTGTTTTTTTAAACATAACAAACTTTAATCATGAGAACCAGAAAGTGCCTTATTTTACTTTTTTTTTAAACATTGTATTATTCATACTCAAATCTGTGAAATTACCTAGACAACACTTACAAAGCTGCATGCTTAAAAGCTTTTCCTGCTGAAGCATTTATCGAGGACACAAAAGTTGAACAAAATCATAGTTATGCAGTTATTCACAACAATACGCTAAATCTACCAAGATACTAAATCATTCATAGATACAAGTCTTGTACTAGTACTAGCTCTAAACTAAACAGTCCATGATCTAAAGTGGTATTAGAAATAAATAATATGATTATAAAGTTTACACAATTTGTATTGAAACATAAAAAATAATGCCATACCTAGGAAGGAGAACTTATTTCAAAACTGTTCTTATTTTAACTTATTTTAGTTTATTTTAATCCATCAATATTGTGCAAATTGCATGTAGAAAGAGAAAATGACAGGCAACTAATCTAGAATGATTTGAACCTATCTATGTACATGTATGCATATGAGTTGTATGTAATGTATGTATTTTTTCTATTCTTTCCCTAGCTAAATAAAAAAGAAAAAGAAGAAAAATCCATATCTTTCTATACATAGACACTGTACCTGCTGCAATCAAAGGAAGGAAAAAAACAACATTGAGACATGTCAAGGTTCTAACAGGTCTACCAGCGCAGCGATTATAAGCACATCAAATATGAGTAAAAATGCCATTACAGCGCCATGAAACGCACATGTGCCTCTACCTGATGCCCCGTCCCAGACACCTTGGTCAATTTCTCGCTGACAGACAAGAGCCGTCTGCTCGTAAATAAGAGAGAACAAGGCAGCAGCTATGAGCAGGCAAGGATGACTTTATTTTCTGGACATTTCTGGAATGTGTCATATGTAATTTACGAGCTCCATTTGGCCGCTGTAGACCTTGGAGGCTGTATATTATGAGATCCTGCGACATTCAAGTTTCGCAATAAGGGCGCATGCTTGGCATTTTCCAGGCTAGAACAAGAAACAAAAAAAACGTTGTCCTGCTGTGGTTCTCCGACATTGCTTCCAGAAGATTCCAATGTACAGTAGAACTTCCAATTAAGATCAACTATCTATTGAGACCACCTCTATAAAAAGACCACTTTTCACAGTCCCAAACCTTCATAAAGCTACAAAAATGAACCTCTGTATTCAGACCACCTCTCTATTGAGACCACCTAACACTGGTCCCAAAGGTGGTCCCAATAGAGAGGTTCTACAGTATTTTAAAATTATGAATATGATGAGCTTCCTGAGTTAGGAGTTCATAGACCTTGGCCATAAGAATATATCTACTGAAAACATGGTTATGTGGACATTTCTGTTCAGTTTTCTTTGCAAAGACATCAATCTTTACATTCTTTGAGGACAGGTCATAAGTTTGGAACATATTTATACAGGACCAAATTCATGCACAAGTAAACATGCTTATTTATCATTTTATTATTACATTACTATCATTAAAAAATTATATATTTATCAATGCTTCCAAAGAGGCATCTATACATATTACGTTGAAAATGTGTGGCTCAAAATTAAAACAATTTAATGAAGTTGAGTATTACATTATGTTACACAAAAGTTGAATACTTGGCAATATTAATATATTTCATAAATGCGTATATTTGACAAAGATTTGAGTTGTTCATCACACTTAGGAATATTCAAAGCATATATGTTACTTTATACATGCAAAACAGGTTCGATTATCTGGCTTCAAAATATGTAAAAATGAGGCTTATCCAGACTTCTTAGATCCAGGTCCCGTTCTTGTAAACAGACTGTCTCCTATTTTTCCCCACATGAGTATTTTGGCCACCTATTTTTTTATACAATTAAGCACACACAGTTTTTTTCTAAAATGATGCAAATATGCTCTGTCACCAAGTAAATATGCAGTATGGTCGGATACATTTCAAAAGCATACTCATGTGTACACACTAAAACACTGTACAAAGGGATAAACGTACCTGTACTCTACTAAAAAATATGACAGGAAAGGAAAACTATCATTAACATAACCATGCTTCAAGTTTGTTTTGACATCAATACAATACAGTAGACTATTAGGACCACCTTTGGGACCAGTGTTAGGTGGTCTCAATAGAGAGGTGGTCTATATGGAGAGGTTCATTTTGGTAGCTTTATGAAGGTTTGGGACCATGAAAAGTGGTCTTATTATACAGGTGTTCTCAATAGGAGGTTCTACTGTACTTGAATCTGTATAAAAAAAGACAGGTGATGAAAGATGTTTCAACAGATATAATGCAGCCTTTACTCCTCTCTCCCTGACCCCTATTAAACCTTTGACATAATGTATACTTGTCATCATTCAGTATGAACAGTTAAAATACAACAAAATGCAACCTTTCATCTCCAGTTCTAGCTTCACAAGCAAGGGGTTAAAAGTAATGACTGAGACAGAGTACACAAAAAATCTAAATAAAAACCTTTATTATATTATGCTATGAGGCAACTGCAACACTGAATTAAACTGAATTTTAAAATAGGAGATTTTTACTTCTAATGTCTGAAATAGCTTAATAAGCTACAAAAAGAGAATTCCAAAAATTTCTTGGGGAGCGTGCGCCTCCCCACCTCTACTAACTAGAAAAGGTGTGCCTCTATGGGTTTGCCTGTATCTATACCCAACATCCCCAACATATTTCGTCTTCTATCTTTTGTAATCCTTGCTACTGGCCCTGTTCAAGAAGAGAAGTTAAACCGGAGATCAGCATTAGATAAAAAGCACCAGCAATGATAACATTAAGAAGCATCAAATACAAGATCCACTATCAGGGATGAAAGAACGTCATAATGCAATCATGCCTCTTGCCGCGTCCCTAGAAATCCAGGCTCCCATAGAAGTTTCTGCTGTTTTATGATTTCCTTCCATAATGTCATTATCATACATGGATAATCAATCTCAGTTTTCAAATTTGGAAATGAAATTTACTGCTAAATTTCATATTTTAATTTAGAATTGCACCCATGCATTGCCTGGATTAAAAAAAAAAAGATCTAGTCATATAAGGTCCAGCGTTTTTTTTTGTTAATACTTGAAACTTTGATTTGCAAAACCTGATTCAAATCCTTGGTTGTTGTTTTTTTCACAACAATACCACTAAAGGTTTTTGCTGCAATGTTTTGTATTAAAAATGATCAAAGGTGATATGGTTGATAGAGAACCAGCCCTAGATGTGCTGAAATGCAATCTCCTGGTGTGCACAATCATGCATTGACCTGTGCTGGAGCAGATCTGGGTCACTCGCCATGGTGACAGACGTGGTGACAGGTGCTCCGGCAGGTGCTTGCTGATAGGTCACAGCCCCACACATCCACACTTCAGTGGAACGTTTTTATTTGTTTTTGAACTCAACAACTAAAAACTTTCACAAAATAAAAAAAATATCTGCGCACGTTTCTGACACTATTATAAAAAGTTGAATACAGTAGAACCTCCGATTAATACCAGCTCTCTATTGAGACTACCTTTGTAATAAGACCACTTTTCATTGTCTCAAACCTTCATAAAGCTACCAAAATGAATCTCTGTATAGATACCACCTCTCTATTGAGACCACCTAACACTAGTCCAAAGGTGGCCCTAAATGGAAAGGTTCTAATGGATTTGTTTTTTTAGCTGCCTGATTTGAAAGTTTAAAGAACTCAATAACTAAAAACTTTCACAAAAAAAAAATCCATGCACGTTTCTGACACTGTTATAAAAAGTTGAATACAATGGTATCATACACAATACGTGTAAACGAAAATTTGTATGAAGAGACATAAAGCAAATTCTCTCTGGCGTTGTGGACTCCCAACTTTATTTATGTGCTCTGGATGGTTGGAAAAATAAACATGGAATCAAAAACGTCTACTCTGTACTATGGATTGTTTTGTAGTTTAGTGTGTTTGGTCCATGTGCTTTTTGTAGTGCACTGAACTCTTGCATGTATATTGAATCTGCGATTGTTTAATCTCATCTGCCAAACTTGGTTTAAAATGCAAATAGTTCCTGCATACAGCATAACATTTAAACCAGATCATTGGAAAAGCCTGGATGACCATTTTTCACCGTTTATCAAAACATAAATCTGTTTGTCATTCTTTTTCATGTAATTTCATTTGTTATCATGCTCCAGAAGTATCCAATAACCTGGAAAGAGTCATCACCCCTCTTCGAATAGGGGTGATAATATGAATATCATGCTTGTACTCAGCCATACGACTTTTTCACATCTCTTAATATAGTGTTGTAATTGTTTAGAAAAGAATGATAAATACAAAACAGGGCTCGTTGTGTAACATGAATTATTTTATCAGGATTCATTCTTGTGCACGTGGCGCACCAAGAAGTAACCTGATGAAATAATTCATGCTACAAACTCACCCTGTTTTGACTATTGTGAAGGGGCAGCATGGACAGACCCGAGTGAAGCATTGTGCACAAGAAATGGAGGCTAATCGTTTCCTGCATGTCAGCATCTGTGTTGCCTGAGGCTTGCCATTAGAAATGAAGTAAAATAAAATTCTAGCAACCTGTATCTAGCATATCTAGCATAGTTTGGCCTCATTATTTCAGCTAATGGATGGCGGAGCTGGCTAATGCGTGCAGTTTTTATAGCTGACAAGGTGGTGGGTATAGCAGGTCCACACCCAAAGTGTGTGTGCCCGGAGGCAGGGCCGTAAAACTATCATTTGAAATGGATTTGGAGATAGCGCTATCAGTTGTAACTAGTTCACAACAGCTGGCCTATTTGATGGATGCCACGGAGCAGCAACAATGACAACAACTTTATAACATGTACAGCCCTTGACTGGCCCTGGTACTATATACGTATGTCACTTAAAACACATGTCAATTTAAAACCTGAAGGATTTGGATTGCGCATTTGTCACTTGATAAACTGCTTCTGCTTCACAGACCTACAATGAGACATCTATTTTATTAGAGCCTCTACTGCTCTTTTCCTTAGTGAGTATTCTATTGTTCTTAGCCCACTGTTTCAGTGATCCTGGCTGGCTGGCTGGCTGGATGAGTTTGCTCAATAATCTTGTCTTTTTAAAATCTCAAACACAATTACATTGCCATATACATACTTTGTACAGATAAACATTTTAGAATACACAACAACAGATACATAATTTGAGATGCTCATTAGGGATCTGACATCAGCCTGTTTGTGGATCATGCATAACAGAATACTAGCTTTGTTCCCCAGATTTGTATTGCGTAAGCACAACAATTAACTGGATACTGGGGATTTAGCCAAATGCATTGATGGATATGGAGATTTTAGGAAGAAATCTACCATCTTCATGATGTGATCAACAGCCCCACTGAAAATTGATCCAGATTCTTTACATTTAGGCCACAACATATGACATTAATTACATTCTCAGTTTGACAAGGCGGGCAGCAAACATCCTTGTTTTTCAAGGGCATTGCTCTCAATGTATCAACAACAACATTCCATGTCCGTCAGGCCATGTGAAAACACACATGGGAATCCTCCCTACACGACTATTCGAGACGCCGCCGGGTTACATTGGATTCTGCCACCATGGACTCCTGGTCACACCCACATGAGAGTTGGTTTAATTACCTGCAGGATCGGTCATTCATGATCTGACCACTCTGGGGTCATGGGTCGCCATGGGTCATGCATCAAATTAGAGATATTGATGAGAACAGTGGGTCATTCAATGCAGTGTTAGTGGGAAAATTAGTCAACAGTGTCCGTTTTGGTTAGAGAAGGCCACAGAAGTAAAAATGGGTGTAGTACGATAGTGACCTGGGTGTAAATGGTAAAGATAGACACAACTTGCAAGGCATGTAAAAGCCAAATTGCAAGAATCGTACATCTATGTCTATCATTAAGTTTCATAAGTATATGCCACAACTATGATACAATCATATCACCATGGAAATCATCACTTTGCAACAGTGAAGACTGAATTTATGCGCTGAAATAAATTTCGCATCAAAATATACATATTTTGGGCTTCTTGTGTACATAATAATCATGTCCATGTTGAAATGTCAGTGGGATATGCCATAAAGTAATGGGGCAAACATATGGCATTTATATTTCATTAGCTCAGCTAAACAGGAGATCCTTTCGAGACTGTGGATAGGTCAAGGTGAACAGATGAGATTTCTATTCACGTTTCGCTGCAACATAAAAACTGACAGGTTCAATACTCTACACATATATGGAGGCCATTAGCCTATTTTCCGTAATCATTCAAAGTGCATATTAGAATACAGCTTTTTGCCTTCACCAGAGAAACAATTGCAGACAGCTTTGAAAAACTACAGTACATTAGATCCTCTCCATTAGTACCACCTTTGGACCAGTGTTAGGTGGTCTCAATAGAGAGGTGGTCTCCATACAGAGGTTCGATTTGGTAGCTTTATGAAGGTTTGGGACAGTGAAAAGTGGTCTTATTAGGGAGTTGGTCTCTATGTGGAGGTTGTCCTAATTGGAGAGTCTACTGTATATTATTCTTATAATGAATTCAGCTGAACTTATCAAGTACTAAGTCTACAATATGACTGTTTTCAAGAAGGTGAGGGCTTAAAATAAAAACCGATATTCTTCTAACTTATTCTATACTAGCTGTCTACCCAGGGCTGCTAGTGTTGAAATAGATGAAATCTGGAACACATTAAATGCTCTTCCCTCCCAATCCTTCCCTCGGTCCCCCATCGCTCACACCAGCTCCCGTCAGTATACAGGTCTGTGAAGGATAAAATACACCTACATCACAAGTTCCTCCCATCGTCATATGTCACAGCCATATACACACTACATGTATATGGCAATCATTGATGCCTCTAATATCCCTACCCCTAGCTACTGCTACCCCTGGTAAACACGTGTGGAACAGATTAAATGTTCTACCCTTCTCTACCCTTTCTTCCGCTACCACCACCCTCTTCTCTCCCAAACCCTTTCTACGCCATCCCCATCTTCCTCATCCTGTTACTGTACATGTGACTTCAATGTACATTTGGCTTTTACAAATGTTTATAATGCTACGTATGTTCCTATTACGTACGTTTGACGTTCGAGTTCACTAGCAACAGCATGAAAAAGATGTTTCAAAAATACTTTTTTCTTCTATTTTAATAGTAAAAAAGAATACATTTGGTTTGTAACATGACTGAAACCATTTTTGATTTTACAGTCTTCGCCATGACCCCATCTGGAGTGCCAAGAGCATGTGGTAGATGGGTCAAACAATATGTCATGAGTTCCTTGATGTTATTCTATAATTATCCAGTCATATCAAAATGGTGTTTTTTTGAATTACTCATACCAGAAAACCCTAAATTTGACATTAGTTTCATCTTTCTATCACTTCTAGAAGTGAAGTTACAATTTTGGGCACACCGACGGTGGCTATTTTGAAAATCATTGCGTAGAATGTCCTTGTCAAAGGAAATTCATAGGAAGCTCCATTGATCCTCAAAAGATACTCCATAAGCTATCTAAAAACTTGGTTGCAGAGGATTATGGGGGGGGGTGTTGCGCAGGAATCAACCGTAGCTCCCCGACTATATCATGTTAACATTCAAAATGTCATTATATTTTCAATGAATACTATCTTATATAACACACCAGTAGCTAAGTCGTAACAAGTTATAAAGTTATAAAGTAACTAAATTACTTCTCTTGTTTTGTTTAAATATAAGTCATATCAGTATAATTCTTGTGTATTAAAACCATCTACGTTCTTTACCCGGAAACTGCCTGGACAATCCTGTGACATCTTATGTGCCTCATCTAATTATATCTTTTATTCCGGGTTACAACATAGGCAATTTATAGGAAACTACTGATCAAATGTGGACTTTGAAACAATATTCCTTTCCAATTGCACTCACCACCGATGAAAGATAGATGGTTTACTTCTTTTAATTTTGGTTTACTTTTTAAAAAATGTTTTGTCTTGTTACCATGTCAACAAAAAAATTGCACGTTTTTTTAAAATTTTGTATGCCAACTGACCGTTATCAGACCATGAAATTTTTAAAATTTTCCCGACCGCATGAAAAAAATTTCAAATTTTTTTATGTCAAACAAAGAATATAATTACGGTCCCTAAGGCTCATGTTTAAGATTCAGATGTAGACTTCATGTTATCGATGTATATAAAAGTCTGGTGGTTTGGTATACAGCATGTGGTGTCTTTTGGTTTGATGTTTCTTCTATTTCTGCTGTCTGAAATTTGTTCAAAAATATAAAAAATACCTGTTGGTCCAAAAAGTTCTCTATTTAACGTGCTTCATACTAAAGTATCCTTTTCAATATAATTTTTCATGATTGTTCAAATTTGAAAAAAATATAATGAAGAAACCAACTCTACTATAGCGACAAAGCAGAAATGGAAAATAAATCTACCACATGTATGGACATTATAATTAAGTGTTTTTACACTAGAACTACCTTTTCAGCTTTTAGCGTATTTATTTCTACGACATGCTTCTGTGTTACTTCATACTGGCAAAAATACATTCACTTAGAGAAATTTCAACATTAACAAACTTTGTTTGCAATATATTTTATTTTATATGATTTTTAGGCTATTTCTTGATTATTAATTGAAAAAAAAAATGTATTTCACTGAAGAGGACACTATTGTGTTGAAACGTTGGAAAAATGTTCTAATAAATTAAATTGTTCTTCAAAGTTTATTTCAAATTCCAAATTTAGTCTCCAAATACAGAATTTCAAACCTTCACTTTCTGAACAACCAAATGTGCCAATATCCCCTGATGTGCTGACATAGAAGTTGCGCCCAACAAATGTAAATGTTCAGAAAGTTTAGAAAAGTACTATGATGAAGATAAAAATGTCCAGAATTTGAAGATCGATATGGCAGAATATTGTGATTTATGGAGAAAAGACGGAAAACTATGGTCAGGTTAGATCTAAATCGAGTATCGTTATCACATTACTACCAAAGTGAAAACAATCTTGGGTTACAAAATTTCTACACCCTAAATGCTGGTTTTTCTTTATTAGTGAACAGAAAAACGAAAACAAAAGAGTTATATACAAAAGAGTTATTTACAAAACAGTTCATTGCTCCATAAAAACATTACAGGTTATTTATTTAGATATTTCAACAGCAAGTCTGTAATTGATGGGTTCAGAATTACTTGATATCTTGACTGTTAAATTCGTCAGAGGTAGAAAGTATCCACATATTATCTAAGCATCCAAATACAATTAAGGAAAAGACGATGTTGAGTACTAACAGCTCACATCTTGGCATGCACAGTCATGTGGTGCCTTTTCAAGTCATCTCCTTGTGTAAATGATTTATGACAAATATGGCAGTAAAATGGCTTCTCACAAGTGTGTGTGTGCACTTGTGATCTTCAGTTTAGAACTTTGAGCATAGCATTTCCTACACTGATCACGCGTCTATGGCTTCTCTCCCGTGTGCATGCGCATATGAGTAACAACAGGCGACCTCCGAGAGAAACCTTTACCACAAACTCCACAGCATATGTGTTGTTATAGTATCCTTTCGACCGAATGATTTCTCACATACAGTACACTGATATTCTTTCTCCCCAGTGTGGATTCTCATATGTTAGGTCAAGGTGCCATTTTCACTAAAATATTTGCCACATTGACTACACTCATACAGTTTCTCACCGGTATGGATTCTCATGTGGATGGTCAAGGCGCTACTTTGATAAAAACACTTGCCACATTGACTACAATCATAAGGTTTCTCAGCAGTGTGGATTCTCAAGTGCATTTTCAGATTTCCCTTACGGCTAAATGATTTCTCACACACTGTGCACTGATGTTCTTTCTCCCCAGTGTGGATTCTCAAGTGCATTTTCAGATTTCTCTTATGGCTGAATGATTGTTCGCACACTGTACACTTATGTTCTTCCTCTCCAGTGTGGATTCTCATGTGGCTGGTCAAGTCACCACTTTGACTATAACATTTGCCACATTGACTACACTCGTAAGGTTTCTCTCCTGTGTGAGTTCCCATGTGCCTTATCAGACTTCCCTTCTCACTAATAAGCTGAATGTATGTCAAGACCAGGTAGACATGAATGACGTGGTTAAGTACTTCGGTGTTTATTTGGATGCACTAAGCATGCAACGTCATATTCAGCAAAAATGCAAAACGGCAGTTTTTAACATTATGAAAAACAGGCACGTTCGTGACTTTATTGATCTCTTCACTGCAAAGACTTTAGCTTCTGCTTTAGTCCTAAAGTCATTTGGATTATGGGAATGCAGTTTCGTATGGTTTACCGGATAAAACACTGAACAAGCTTCAGAGAGTTCAGAACTGGGCAGCTAAAGTGGTCCTTAAACAGTCTAAATACGATAGCTCCAAAGAGGCCCTTCGTAAACTGGATTGGCTACCTATCAAGCAGCGTATTCATTATAAACTGGTCTGCTTGGTATACAAGAGTTTGCACAAGATAGCTCCACCATATCTCTGTGATCTTCTTCAGTATAGGGCTTACACTAGACAGACTCGATTGTCTATGAGTGATGAACATATGTTACATGTTCCCTTTACAGCTAAATCAACATTTGCTGACAGGTCTTTTAGTGTGGGAGGGCCGAAATTGTGGAACTCATTACCTGTACATATAAAGTCAAAAGAAACTCATCGAGCTTTTAAGGACAATGTAAAAACATTTCTTTTTACCACAGCTTTTGGGAGTTAATGTGAAAATATTATTGAGTTTATTTTTATTATTTTTTTTTTCGTAAAGCACACTTAAATTCCTGTTTGTGAAGTAGTAGTGCTATATAAATGTTGTATTGTATTGTATGGTATTGTATTTCTCACACGCTTTACACAGATATTCTTTATCCCCAGTTTGGATTCTTATGTGCTTGGTCAAATAGCTATTGTGATTAAAACACTTGCCACATTGACTACACATTAAAAAGGTTTCTCTCCGGTATGGATTCTCATGTGGCTGAGCAAGTTGGCTTTTCGACTAAAACACCAGCCACATTGACTACACACATAAGGTTTCTCTCCAGTATGGATTCTCATGTGGCTGGTCAAGTTGCATTTTTGACTAAAACCCTTGCCACATTGACTACACTCATAAGGTTTCTCACCGGTGTGGATTCTCAAGTGGATTTTCAGATTTCCCTTCTGGCTGAATGATTTCTCACACACTGTGCACTGATATTCTTTCTCCGCAGTGTGGATTCTTATGTGCTCCGTAACATTGATACTTTGATTAAACCACTTGCCACATTGACTACACTCATAAGGGTTCTCTCCAGTATGGATTCTCATGTGGCTGATCAAGTTGCCTTTTTGACTAAAACACTTGCCACAATCACTACACTCAAATGATTTCTCACCACGCCGTACTCCTGTCTGTGATTTAAGACTCAAATCTAGAGCATCACTTTGGCTGACTGATTTCTCATTTGATGTAAACTTCAGTTGCATTTCACGTTGGTTTGCCATTGTTAACTGATTTCAGTTATGTGATAATAGTACAAAATTTTGTTTAACTTAAATCACACTTATCATTTGTTGAAAAGAAATTGCAAAAACTAGTATATCCTTGAACTGTTTTCAAATTTAACCTTTTCCAATCTTTGCAATCCTGTAAGAATGTTATAACATAAAGCCATCTATAATTTTCTTCTTATTTTGCTACTTTGCTGAATAACAAATTGCAATGAGAAAAACCTGAAATTGAATTTATTTACAGAATATCTACTTGACTATAGAATTGAACAGAAAAAGGTAACATTTACATTTGTAGTCAAATCGCACTGCCCTGGATTTCTATACACTAAATGTAAGAAGTGCCTGAGGGCAACTAGGTTAAACAATTGTATTACCTGTTTTATATATTGTGAAAAGTGCCACTTATACTGCAGAGTCTTAAGAATAAAGCTGAGACCCCACCTGACTGATGATGAATTCATTAATGCTGCAGGAAATATTACTTCTTTTGATATTACTGATCTTCAAAATATGGTATTTGGTCCATTTGAACTAAATGATGTTAAGCATTCAATGCCTATCAATGACATGTATGATGTGAATCCTGACCTAAATATCTTTAATAATTATGCAAATACATTCATATCTAGTCAATATTATTTAGAAGAATCTTTCAATGATATGCTATCAAAATATAAAAATCCTTCATTATCATTGTTACATTTAAATCTCAGAAGTGCTTCTAAAAACCTGGATGCATTTACTAATTACATTGATAATTTCAACATATGATGTATATGATATAAGCAAGAATTTTAAGATATCATTAGGAAAAGGTAAACTCATATTTTTGGCAAGGCTTTCGTTCTTGATGCAAGAACTTCTTTAGGCCGAATGACAGTCCTTAGATTGTCACGTGACCGCCGTGGCGGCAGCGGTCACATGACAGCAGTGACAGGAAGATGGGGGGCAGGTCATAGGTGAAGTCCCGATTCATTTTCGGGCTCTGTATGCGGATCTCTTCAGCTTCCCTGATCTTCCTTCGTAGCTCTAGTTACTCGCGTGCGACAATCTTAAAGTCTTTAGGGCTGATGGTATGGTCCGTGTCTCGAATGTGCTCGAACGTGTCTCGAACGGCAGTATATTCAAATTGCGAAGCAATCACTCAAATAGTCTTCGCGTTATGAGCCTGTTTATTTCGTACATGCATATATGCAAACATGCGTGCATGCCTCCCTCCCTTCCCCACCCACCCACCCACCCATCCATCCATCCATCCATCCATCCATCCATCCATACATACATACATACATACATACATACATACATACATACATACATACATACATACATACATACATACATACATACATACATACATAGATACATACATACATACATACATAGATACATAGATACATACATACATACATACATACATACATACATACATACATACATACATACATACATACATACATACATACGCGGAGAGAAGCAAAGCAAGAAATCTCCCTCCGGACTTTGTCTGGGGAGATTTAATCAAAATGTTACTTTTTTCAATTTGTATTTCATACAAGTTATAGGCCTACTGTGACTTGTTGTTTCTATAAATTTCAAATCATTTTGTGAAAACAAATAATATTGTGTTCATTCAGTTTGTCTTACCATGCAAATAAAAAATTGTCCAAAATACAAGTTTGAAAAGGAACCTGTGAGTTCGAAAACTGTTAGCAATAAAAATTTTGGATCACTTTTTGGACTATATTTTGGACAATCTTTTATTTGCATGGTAAAACAAACTGAAGGAACATGAGACCACATGTTATATACCTCATAAATTCTATTTTAAGTAAATAATATTGTGATTTTATAGTTATAAAAGTATTCTACACATGGGGAGGCACTTGATAAGTAATCTATTTCCTTCATCACAAGCCATTTATATTACTACTTTTGTGCTTTTAAATTTTTTGTGTCTTTATGATTATTGAAAATTTGCATGATTTTTTATATTATTACAAGGTATTGCAAAGAACTATTTATATTTATAGGCAAAGCCATCACTCATTAATTAAACAGCGCATATTAGCCTTTTGACTTAAAGCCTTTCTACAATCAATGCACTCAACAGGCTTGCATCCATTATGTGTTCTTTTGTAATGTTTGGTTGTATGTTATTGTTTAGGTGAAAAGGAAAGGGAAGACCGAAACAGACTTGGGATGCAGTCTTGCAGAAAGATCGTGCAAGTTTGGGCATGAGTTTGGTAGATCCAAATGACCGAAAGGCTTGGAGGGGATGGTTGAGATCCAGACTGGGCAGCCAGGCCACACCCTCTGAATGAGGAATAATTAGGGCCTGTTTAAAATAAATTTAGGATTTGATTGATTGATTGATTGATTGAAATACCATCTTGCCACAGCAAGGTATCATATATCAAATTTTATAGATATATGTATACCTTGCCATCAGCCATTCAAAATCCATAGCGGAGTAAAACGAATTTGCATATTCATGATTATACAATGACGTCACCAGAAGAACTTTTGATTGACAGGTATTCAAGCGAAGTAAGTCTAACGCCGTGAAAGATGGAATTTAATATTAGTGAAATATTGTGTATACCATAAAAAGTTCAACGCAAATTATCACACAGGATTAATACTAAAGTATTTAGGAAAGCAGAGACAACGTGATTTGTGTGCATTGTAGGATATTCTTGACGTACAAGTGTATGAAGTGTCTGTGAAATCCTCGAGATGAAATCTTTGACAATGGCAATGTCGATATTTGTCTTCGATTTGTGAGTTATAGTTTAGTCTATGATGTTCTTAATAACATTAATGTTAACCATTCATGAACATAAAGAATGCATTTCTAGATCTGCATCGATTGATAAGTATATGAGTGTCTGAGAAAAATATGAGTAGAAGTATATTTCAGCCTCTCTGTGACAGTTAAATACTTAAAGTTATATTTAAGCGGTCCTCATGAATATGCATGAGCCATGTGTGCTTTGTTGTTCATTGCAAAACCAACGTAGAGCTCTGATTGGTTGAAATTTGATGTGTAGAGCGCACCTTTTTCCTTATGGCTGAATGAAAGGGGTCTCCAGAGAGACCAACTTTTCAGACGAAAGATGTTGAAATACAAAAATGTCACTTTTTATGAGGTAAAAAGTACTTTTAAAAAGCATTAATTGGTCGTATTAATGCATCACTATTTCAGGGTAGAATATGTATGGATGTCAAGTTTTACTTCAAATACAAGTTAGTGCAAATAAAGAATACATATCTGGCAAATATAATGTTCCCATACCTTTCTGCACTGTCCCTTTCCATTCCATCCCGTGTTTATATGAATCATACATGATCAAATATGAAAGGATCCATCTCAAATTAACTATCCCTCGACCAGAAATTTTAAAAAATAAAAAAAAGCGCTATATATACAGATGACACCATCCCAATTATGACTGTAATCAAACCTATTTTCGACCTGTATCCAACACAATTTCAACCCGGATACCATCCAATTTTAACCTGAATTCTGGTAGGCTACACCATGTGACTCAGGATCATGTTTGCAAAACCAACCTAAATCCAACGTTGGTTTCAATGTTGGATTCAATGTTGAAACAACGTGGATGTGCCTGCTAGGAAACAACAGGGGTTTTCCCTGAAATTTTGTTTCATTCATATCTTGAAAAGTACTGGCTCAATATATTTTCTAAAAACAGTTTTGGAAAGTGCTATTTAAGGGCTTTCAAATTATGCATCACACGATCTGAAACTTGTAAAAATAGTTCGGATCCCACATTGTTAGTTGCATTTTTTAGTTCGCGAAAATTGTTTTTGTGTGTAGGCTAGCTCAAAAATTCTTTGTTTAAAACATTTGAAAAGGGCTCATTGGGAGCTTTCAAGTGCGCTATCATTTGTCAAGCAACTCCTAGATATAAAAAAAGAATGGCACGGGTGACACCCAAGCTACTGTTTTATTTTCTCAAAGTTTTGTTTCATTCATATCTTGAAAAGTGAAGGCCCAATATTAAAAAAAATAGTTTTGGAATGTGCAATTTAAGGGCTTTCCAATGATGTATAACACGATTTGAAACTCGAAGAAATGATTCGGGTCCGACATAGTCAGCTGCTTTTTTTACTTCGCGAATATCATTTTCGCACATAGCTCAAACACTATTTGCTCCAAAAATTATCCAAAACCATATTTGAAAAGGTTGCATTGAGAGCTTTCAAATGACCTATCAAACGACCAGAAACTAAGGAATAGAAAGGTTATAGGAGACTATATAATTTCACACTCCATGTAGAGTCTAGGTCCATTGCATTGAATATTGTAAATGTACCTGGATTAGCCTTTCATGCACGCTTCAGTAATTCTTCAGTAATTCTGAGGTGTTTCAAGTATTTAAGCCGGTATTACTGTAGTATCATATGGTGGTGGTGGTTGTAAATTTGAATAAAGTGTGTTTGTAAAGAGTATAGAATATTTATTTAGGATTTACATCCGGATATTATTATTCATACTAGATATATGGGATACATATGGAATTAAATTAGTGACAGTGAAAGTGATAATTTCTGGACAGCCTGTAGATCTGCCATTATTAATGATTCCTCAAAACTGTCTAAATTTCAGATATTGTGGTTGCTCACAAAATTTTGGAGAAAAGACAATTACATAGGCCTAATTTGACAAATTTGATATTGTGCCTATGTATTTTTAGTGACAATGTAAAAGAACACCTATTTTAAGAATCTTAAATGGTTTATTATAGCTATGCAACCAAATATAGACTATAAAATTAATATGGAGAAAACAGCAGTCATATAAACAAATTAATTCACATTTTAATTTTTCAATATTACTATTTAGCCAAGGTTATTTGATTAAAACTAATGATGGATTATCATTTTAAAAATTCTTCTTCACATAATGACATTGCCAAACCAAATAGTAATGGTATCTCAAAAAAAGCGGCAAGTATTAAATATAAATAGTTTAACAAGTTAGCAACAAAACTATTTATATTTATGGGCAAAGCCATCACTCATTAATTAGACAGTGCATTTTAGTCTTTGGCTTAAGTCTTTCTACAATTAATACACTCAACAGGCTTGCATCCATTGTGTGTTTTTTTGAAATGTTTGTTGTATATTATTGTTAAGGTAACTTTGAGATACAAAAATGTCACTTTTTATGAAGTAAAAAGTAACTTTAAAAAGCATCAATTGGTGGTATCAATAAAAGATACATTTTGTAGGTATATTGCAGAAAGCTATAATAAACATAATGGGAGGTGGGTATATAAAATCAAATCAGACTATTTTACACAATAAAGGAAAAGCAGCATACTATTTGTAGTACTGATACTGAGTAATATTGTGCTGCAGGGATTACAATTTCTTCAGCGTCACGCTCCAGTAGTTTGCGTTGCTCTTTTGTGATTGGCTGTTTAAGCTCACACCACTAATTGCTACCATGTTTTTTTCAGTGATGACTTTTTAAGAGAATGCTAGAAATTATAATATTAGACAGCTATTGAAAAAAAATTATTTTGTTGTTTAATGCTCAATTAAGGAGTTAAGTGTTCTCAACCTTTTATGTTTGTTAGATATACATAAACATTATTGTTTTGAAGCTGTAAAGTGCTTTAGTAGAGCCATTTGAAGCCTTTACAACCAAGTATTATTTATGAAATAAAAATGGTGGAAGCAACATCACACAAGCAAATTAATTAACATTTAGTTTTTTCAATATTACTATTTAACCAAGGTTATTTGAGGAAAAAAATGATGGATTATCGTTTTGAAAATTCTACTTTACATAATTCCAATGCCAAACCAAATAATAATAGTATGTCAAAAAAGTGGCAAGCATTAAATATAAAGAGTTTAAATATTTTTTTACATATGGCAAATAAATGAATAAAAATTATAAAAAATAAAATAAAAGATGCTGTTCTTCCTTTATTGTGTGAAATAGTAACAAGTTAATTCCTTTTGTATGTTGGAAATATGTTCTAATAAATTGAATTGTTCTTCAAAGTTTATTTCAAATTCCAAATTTAGTCTCCAAATACAGAATTTCAAGCCTTCACTTTCTGAATAACCACATGTGCCAATATTCCCAGATGTGCAGACATAGAAGTTGCACATAACAAATGTAAATGTTCAGAAAGTTTAGAAAAGTACTATGATGAAGATCAAAAGGTCCAGAATTTGAAGATCGATATGGCAGAATATTGTGATTTATGGAGAAAAGACGAAAAACTACGGTCAGGTTAGATCTAAATCGAGTATCATTACCACATCACTGCCAAAGTGAAAACAATCCTGGGTTTACCAAATTGTGAATAGAAAAACAAAAACAAAAGAGTTATATACAAAAGAGTTATATACAAAACAGTTCATTGCTCCATAAAAACATTACAGGTTATTTATTTAGATATTTCAACAGCAAGTCTGTAATTGATAGGTTCAGAATTACTTCTGACATCTTGACTGTTAAATTCGTCAGAGGTAGAAAGTATCCGCATTATCTAAGCTAAGCATCCAAATACAATTAAGGAAAAGAGGATGTTGAGTACTATAACAGCTCATATCTTGGCATGCACAGTCATGTGGTGCCTTTTCAAGTTATCTCCTTGTGTAAATGATTTGTGACAAATATAGCAGTAAAGTGGCTTCTCACCAGTGTGTGCACTTGTGCATCTTCAGTTTAGAACTTTGAGCATAGCATTTCGTACACTCATAAGGTTTCTCAAAGGTGTAGATTCTCAAGTGCATTTTCAGATTTCTCTTATGGCTGAATGATTTCTCACACACTGTACACTTATGTTCTTCCTCTCCAGTATGGATTCTCATGTGGCTGGTCAAGTCGCCACTTTGACTATCACACTTGCCACATTGACTACACTCATAAGATTTCTCTCCCGAGTGAGTTCACATGTGCCTTTTCAGACTTCCCTTCTCACTGACTGATTTCTCACACACTTTACACTATTCTTTCTCCCCTGTGTGGATTCTTAAGTGCTTGGTCAAGTTGCTACTTTGATTAAAACACTTGCCACATTGACTACACTCATAAGGTTTCTCTCCCGCCTGAGTTCTAAAATATTTGCCACATTGACAACACTCACAAGGTTTCTCTCCAGTATGGATTCTCATGTGGCTGATCAAGTTGCCTTTTTGACTAAAACACTTGCCACAGTCTTTACACTCATATGGTTTCTCACCAGTATGGATTCTCATGTGGATGGTCAAGGCTCTACTTTGAATAAAACACTTGCCACATTGACTACACTCATAAGGTTTCTCTCCCGCGTGAGTTCTCATATGCTTTTTCAGACTTCCCTTCCCACTGAATGATTTCTCACACACTTTACACTGATATTCTTTCTCCCCAGTGTGGATTCTTAAGTGCTTGGTCAAATTGCTACGTTGATCAAAACACTCGCCACATTGACAACACTCATAAGGTTTCTCTCCAGTATGGATTCTCATGTGGCTGATCAAGTTGCCTTTTTGACTAAAACACTTGCCACAATCACTACACTCAAATGGTTTCTCACCAGTATGGATTCTCATGTGGATGGTCAAGGCGCTACTTTGACTAAAACACTTGCCACATTGACTACACTCATAAGGTTTCTCACCTGTGTGGATTCTCATGTGGATGGTCAAGGCGCTACTATGAATAAAACACTTGCCACATTGATTACACTCATAAGGTTTCTCACCATTGTGGATTCTCATGTGGCTCATCAAGTTGCCTTTTTGACTAAAACACTTGCCACAATCACTACACTCAAATGGTTTCTCACCAGTATGGATTCTCATGTGGATGGTCAAGTTTTCTTTTCGACTATAACACTTGCCACATTGACTACACTCATAAGGTTTCTCTCCCGCGTGAGTTCTCATATGCTTTTTCAGACTTCCCCTCTTACTGAATGATTTCTCACACACTTTACACTGATATTCTTTCTCCCCAGTGTGGATTCTTAAGTGCTTGGGCAAATTGCTACTTTGATTAAACCACTTGCCACATTGACAACACTCATAAGGGTTCTCTCCAGTATGGATTCTCATGTGGCTGAACAAGTTGCCTTTTTGACTAAAACACTTGCCACAATCACTACACTCATATTGTTTCTCACCACGCCGTACTCCTGTCTGTGATTTAAGACTCAAATCTAGAGCATCACTTTGGCTGAATGATTTCTCATTTGATGTAAACTTAAGTTGCATTTCAAGTTGGTTTGCCATTGTAAACTGATTTCAGTTATGTGATAATAGTACAAACTTTTGTTTAACTCAAATCACACTTATCATTTGTTGAAAAGATATTGCAAAAACTAGTATATCCTTGAACTGTTTGTTTTCAAATTTAACCATTTCCACAAATAGATCTTTGCAATCCTGTAAGAATCTTATAACATAAAGCCACCTATGATCTCCTTATTTTGCTACTTTGCTGAATAACAAATTGCAATGAGAAAAACCATTTTGTAGTCAAATCGCACTGCCCTCGATTTCTATACACTAAATGTAATAAGTGCTGGAGGGCAACTGGATTAAATAATTATATTGCCTGTTCTATATGTTGTGAAAAGTGCCACTTATACTGCAGAGTCTTTAAGAATAAAGCTGAGACCCCACCTGACTGATGATGAATTCATTAATGCTGCAGGAAATATTACTTCTTTTGATATTACTGATCTTCAAAATATGATGTTTGTTCCATTTGAACTAAATGATGTTAAGTATTCAATACCTATCTATGATGTGGATCCTGACCTTAATATCATATACATTCATGTCTAGTCAATATTATTTAGATGAAACATGCAATGATATGCATTCAAAATATAAAAACGCTTCATTATCATTGTTACATCTAAATATGAGAAGTGCTATTAAAAACCTGGATGCATTTACTAATTACATTGATAATTTCAACATAAACTATGATGTATATGATATAAGCAAGAATTTTAAGATACTATAACGAACCAGTAATAAACTCATATTTTTGGCAAGGGTTTCGTTCTTGATGCAAGAACTTCTTCAGGCCGAATGACAGTCCTTAGATTGTCACGTGACCGCCGTGGCTGCAGCGGTCACATGACAGCAGTGACAGGAAGATGGGGGCAGCTCATAGGCGAAGTCCTGATTCATTTCTGGGCGCCAAATGCGGATCTCTACAGCTTCCCTGATCTTCCTACGTATTTTACCCTACATATCTATACCACTTTTTCTTATCATTAATTTGTTATTTAGTACTGGAGTTGTTCCTCTTGAGATCAAGTTTCCAAAAATCATGCAAGTTTACAAGGCTGGTGATGCCTCAAGTTTTAATAACCATAGGCCTATATCATTACTTAATGTATTCTAAAATATTTGAAAAATTAATGTTCTGTCAATTAATTGACTTTATTGAAAAAAATAATTTACTGTAGAAATATCAATGTGCATTCTGTGAAAAATACTTTGCTGATATTGCATTAATGTCTACGTTTGATAAAATTGCAAATTGTTTGGAGAATAAGGAAATTGGCTATTGTGTATATATAGAGATCTTGCAAAAGCATTTGATACTGTTAACCATCGTATTTTGTTAGACAAATTAAACCACTATGGTGTTAGAGGCATAGCCAATGACTGGTTTGAAAGTTACAATGTACCTGTCTGATGGAAAGCAATATACACCTTTTCAATAATGATCTGTCATTGCCAAAATCTGTAACATGTGGTGTGCCACAAGGGTCAATTCTTGGACCAATTTTATTGATGCTATACATTAATGATTTAAACAATGTCTCAGATAAGATGTTTTACTTGCTCTTTGCTGATGACACTAATATTTTTATAAACATTACTGATTTGAAAGATCTCAATAATATTGTAAACGAGGAACTAAAAACGCTATATATCTGGTTTTGTGCAAACAGACTCTCTCTAAATGTAAAGAAAACAAATTATATTGTATTTCACAGTAAACAAAAAATATACTCCCAACTCAATGGATATTTATATCAACTAGCTTATACCCGTTTGGTCAAAGAGGCATGCTGTGAATCACATTGAATCACTCCTTTTACATAATCGTATAAGTAGATCCCAACTAATTCATTGGTGAAATCCATTGACTTGGCATGTAAAATGAAAATATAGGGGAGGAAATGTTAGTGTCCATGTAAATGGGAACACAATGCCCTCCATGGGCATAGACAAAGGACATATTTGGTAAGTGTATAAATATGTTTTTACAGCATTTTATTTTCAAGCACCCTTGTCCTGACGACACTTGCCCACGTCCTGATAGCACCACCCATCCTGAGAGCACCCTGGCAGTATCCCCATACACACAACATCCAAGATCAAGCCAAGACATCATTCATTGAAAGGCAGTTTTTTGACTATATAAACATGGCAGGGTGACCATCCTCTGTAATAGCCAGTGAAAATCAACGGCATTGTGACTTTCCCCCTAGCATTGGTTATAAGTACTCATTTTTAGAGAGTACAAACTACAAACACATAGATAATGTTAACACACTAACTACACAGCAAACATAAGCATCAAGTTTGATTCATTGGCGGAGGTTTTCAGAAAAATACAACCACAGTCGATAATGAAAAGAAAGTCAAGACACCAACAATAAAAAAAAACAGGGAAGTTCTTATAACACAATATAGAATCTTTTGCCAAGAGCAAGAAGTCAAGTAACAGATGGAGCTATGGATTCCTGACCTTGGATGTAGTATACTTGGCATAGACGTAGAACTACATGGATTAACTCCAACTTGAAGCTCGTATAAGTATATCTCAAGTAAGTCATTGATCATTGAAACCGCACTTGGCATCTAATATCCAAAAGCTATGGGATGAAATATTAGTGTCTACGTAATGTGAACATAATGCTCCCCGTGGCACAAATATTCTCACACACTTCAGTAGAACATCCCTATTAGGACTGCCCACGGACTGGCGGTAAGTGGTTTAATATAGGGGTGGTCTCTTTAGGGACGTTTGCAATGTTTTTTTATGGAGACTTGGGACTGTTAGAAACCATCTTATAAGAGAGCTGGTGTTTTATTAGAGGTGGTCTTGATTGAAGGTTCTAATGTACAGCCCAATGTAACAGCCTAATTGTCAAAGTGGTAGTAATCCCTTGTATTTGAACCCATGTGACGCATTTGGCGCTGCTCCACATGACGCTGTCATGGCTGCCATCGTCTGCTACTTTTGTTATAAAACCGCTAATTAACAACCATCAGGGCCAATTTGACGATGAAAGACATATTCGTGCAAAACTACACAATACCATGAACGATCTTCTGTAGTCAGATGGCGTCCAGCTAGTCAGGTTAAAGAGGAGATAGCCGAACAAAGCCTAAAAATTAGCGTATTAATATATAAGATGGTACTATTATCAATGAGGTTGTTAAAACTAAATTTCTTGCTATCACTGTTCACAATACATTATCTTGGAAATACCACATAGATCGTGTCTGTAATAAAACTGGTAAAACTTTTTATTTAATAGCAAAAGCTAGGAAGGTATTGGACACTAACTCTTCAATTCAGTTGTATTATTCATTTGTTTATTCATATATTATATTCAGTATGGTTTTGTAGTCTGGGTAACAGCCAATGCTAATATATTAAACCAAGTAATTGTACTGCAGAAGAAAATAAGAATGATTTGTGGAATAAGAAGGAGAGAACATACATCTCCATTATTCAAGAAGTATAAAATTCTAAAATTAGAAGATATCTATAAATTCAAGATCCAATTCATTCTTATAATGCACGAAACAAAAGTAATTTCCGAGTTACATGTAAAATTAAAACTAATTATTCTAAATGTACTTTTCAATATGCTAGTGCTAATATAATGGAAAACTTTACCTACTGATGTTAAAATAGCTAAAACTTATTTCACTTATAAAAAACTATTTAAGGATTATTGTACAGGGAAATGTAATTTATAACTAATCAAAATGTTACTTTCTTCAATTTGTATTTTACACAAGTTAGAGGCCTACTGTGACTTCTTGTTTCTGTAACTTGTAGTCAGACATTTGTGAGAGAGCACGCACTGAAAAGATGAACGAGGCTATTAGCAAAGAGGGAATTCACTTAAAATCATATCATTTATATTACGTAGCTGTTTATTGTTTGAAAATAATTAATTTGTCCACAGTAATATTTTTCAATATGCATGTTCATGTTTAATATTTCTTAGGGACCATTCAGTATTCATACCATGGTGGGGTAGGAGGATTTTCAAAAATCCTGTGAAAAAATTAATAGGCAGCCTTAAAATCTCTGTGAAATCTTTGTAACCCCCCTTAATTTCGTGTGATAAAAATTGATGACCCCCTCCCCCCTAACTGTTAAGGGAATCATTGTCAGTTAACTCAAATCCTATGTGATGAATATCCATTATATATATAGTCATATCATTTAAAACAACTTCAGCCAAGTAGGCAGGTTAGCCATTTTTCTATCAAAAACATGTCAATTTTGTAATCCTGTGTGCAATGCTCAACTATACATAACAAGGACACTTTATTATGACGAAACATGAATTGTTTTTGCACTGCTTTAAAAACATGGCCTTGCACAAGTCCAAATACTATACTGAATGAATTGGACAACACTTGTACAAACACTTTCAAAGAAATTCATTCTACATCGCTTTTCATGAATGCCTTTCACCATGCACACATGCCTTGTTTCAACATCTCCAATGGATTAACGTGTTTATTTCTAACTAAAAACTTAGCTGAGTTGAAAACTACCTCAGGTACACATACATACCAGTGAGATATTTTCAAAACAAGATAGTTAAAAAATGAATCCATTCAGGTAGAGCCTCTCTAGACTAGGACCACCTTTGGGACCAGTGTTATGTGATCTCAATAGAGAGGTGGTCTTTATACATAGATCCATTCTGGTAGCTTTATGAAGCTTTGGGATCATGAAAAGTGGTCTTAGGTGGTTATAGAGAGGTGGTCTTCATTGGAATTTCTACTGTATATGAAGATGAACTTCATAATGTTCCAGTAATTTGAGTAATGTATGTTAACATGATAGAAAGTTGATCGGTTTTTTGTTGCTGTCATATGTAAATGGCACCCCCTGGTGTTAACTGCTTGAAACCTACTACATCCCAGTAGGAGAATACATTACCTCAATCTCAACTTTCGACTGTATTTGAAATCATAGTAGAATTCTGGTATCACGACAATAACAACAACTGCACTAGAACCTCTCCATTAGTACCACATTTGGGACCAGTGTTAGGTGGTCTCAATAGAGAGGTGGTCTCTATACAGAGCTTGATTTTGGTAGCTTTATGAAGGTTTGGCACCATGAAAAGTGGTCCTATTACAGAGGTGGTCTCAGTAGAGAGGTGGTCTCAATTGGATGTTCTACTGTACAGCATAACACCATCTCTATAGAGAGACCACTTTCAAGAGGAGGCCGCTATGAACTTCCATAATAACGTGAACTTTTTTACCTAGACCAATAGGGGCCTGCAGCTTACTTTCTATACATCAGAGAGTTGATGAGCACTGTGGACATGCTAGCCACATGTTGATAAAGGTCACGCTTGGTAACGCTGTAATGTCCTGTTTATACACTGCTAATGTCTACCATGAAATGTACAATAACAATTAACTGGAAATAATACTCGCATTCTAGCTGCCCGCATTCTCGGCCATGCTAAAATTGATAAATCATGTGACCTTATTATAGCTAGTTGCAATAATTACGTGAAGTTTTGTTGGACACGTGGTTTCACAGGAGACACGTGTTCACAGGTCATGATGGGAATTTTACTGCATTGTATGCTGTTCCTGAACATGTAATGCATAGCTACTGGCAGGATTCCAGGATGATCTCATAATGGGGGAAAGGTGGTCTATCATGTCTATGTAACTGACTGGACCTGGTAAGATTCATCAAAATGTAGGCTGGGACACCCAGACTGTGGTATGATATCTTGGTAGGTAGCATCCGCACAAGATTCTGAATGATGGAGACTAACAACTTGGTATCCTCGACCCTTCACCTATTACCTACATATTATGCCACGTGTTGCTTCAGCTGAAGTGAAAGCATTGTGTAATTCAGTATACTGTATTAAGTGACCATTAACTGGGTGCAATTTTGGGACTTTGCCAATCGAAGTTTGCCTTCAAGATTGCCATTTCACATCTATTTCAATGTAGTTTTCATTAATATATTCAACAGCCTTGAAAACACTATATTTAGTATCCTGTTTATATCAACTGTATCTAATTTGTGTGCCTTCCAGAAAGTCATTTTAGGGCAATTGCTTCTAAGGTTTGACAAAACAACTTAAAACACAAAGATATAATGATTGGGTAGTCTAACCATATGTTCTATGACTTTAAAATGTATCATTTCAGTCTCCCATCCAGAGAATTGAGAGTTGGTCATACCAGCTCGGCCATGTCAAACTAATGCCACTGACACCGCGCACGGATAAGATTAATTTGCCATTAACCTAACCAATTGGGCATAACCTTATTGACAGGTGGATAGCTATGGATAAGCTCCAATGCTATGCACTCCATAATCACGGAGCCTCAACTGTCAGTCAGTGTTGGAGAAAATTCTTCATGTTGGGTATTGTCAAGCTGTTGGGTGGCACCTTGTTGTGAGCATTTTAGTACAATAATAATAATAATAATTCTCACTGTTGTATACTGAGCATACCTATGCCATGCAAACTGTTATTTGATGGATGATATATCTGGTGTTGATTTTACAGTAGAACCTCTCTATTAGGACCACCTTTGGAAACAGTGTTAGGTGGTCTCAATAGAGAGGTGGCTGTCAACACAGAGGTTCATTTTGGTAGCTTTATGAAGGTTTGGGACCATGAAAAGTGGTCTTATTATAGAGGTGGTCTCATTATAGAGGTGGTCTCAATTGGAGGTTCTACTGTATATATCTAATGTTGATACTACAACAATAGATCATAATCATTGTTTGACTGTAACAGAAGCTACATATTGTGCTGACTGCCTATTGCTCCACAGTTGAAATCAAACTCTATGCAAATAAATCATTACAATGCATTTGTCTAGATTTTTCAGGATAAAATGGTCGAGTTTGCTTTGATTTACACAGTGTTGAATTTTTAGACATACTTTGGCCATGTGAAATGCACAAATATTGGAGAAGCAAACAAACACAGGAGTCATCAAATAACCTGAATCATTTGATATTCATACTTCTCAATAACAATCATAATATCACTTAAATTCAGCCTAGAATTTTATACGACTGTGCATATTTTAAGCTTTTGCATTTCTGGGAATCCCAGGACTCAAAAAAAAAAATGATGATTATTATAACAGGTAGTGTTACAGAACATTTCAAATCCTCATGATTCTTATTGGATAGAAAATACAGTGAAACTTCCAATTAAGACCACCTCTTTTTTGAGACCACCTCTATAATAGGACCACTGTTCATGGTCAGCAACCTTCATAAAGCTACCAAATGAACCTCTGTATAGAGACCACATCTCTATTGAGACCACCTAACAGGGGTCTCAAAGGTGGTCCTAATAGAGAGGTTCTACTGTAATAATATCAACAATTGATTTCAAGACCAAAAAGTAAACGAGTAAGAAAAATTTCCTGATCATATGGACTATGCAGAGCATCATATTGCGCACATAGCCAATGATAATGACTAATACATAATGTACACATGAATACAAGACAATTACATAACAGGACTTACGCACTAAATATTTTTACACAAACAGGAGCGAAATCAAACATTCATCAAAAGATCTTCAACAGAAACTGACACATGTTAATTTACGCTGCATAATTTACTATGGGTTGAAAATAAGAACCAATATACAATGTACACATGTTCCAGTCAGTGCAAGAGAAAAAACGTCTCATCAAACTTTTGTCTCAGTACTTCCATATGCATTAGTCAGACAAGTACAAAACATCTCATTCAGTATTTTTCCCTTTGTTTTCTAAAGTCTATTGTTTCATATCAGTGGTTAAACCATCTCGTATTTATCAATCAACAGTTATTCAAAATTAGTTATCACAAATCATAACCCACTTGATCTAAAGTTTATGCTGATGACAGTAAAAAAAGCACACTCTACTTCGTAATCTGGGTTGTAAGTCAATATTTTGAAAACAAAGAAAGCTAATATTTTGGTTTGAACCGGCTTATTATTGTGAATGCGTAAATATTGTCATCACATGCATTTTTTTTCCATCGCATTTTCGATGGACTATTTTTAGTTGCTAGCTGAGTAGCTTACTAATGACTTAGGTATAAACATACGTAAATCTGACGCAAGCAAAATATAACCAGTTTAAATCATATATAAAGACGTTTCATAGGTAGTATAGTATTACGGACAAAGTGATCACACCTGAGTTATAACTTCGCCAATAATTACTGAAATCTTTTGTTTGTCATTGGATTTCAATATTTATTACTCAATTTGAATGGAAACGGAAAACATTTATAGGAAGAAAACTACTGCAAGATTGAACAAATGTAAGATAGAGGATTATAATAAAGCAAATTTGGTGGATTTGATAACCTATCAACCATCAGATTTTGATCCACCATAAGAGAGACGTCTTTAAATAGATGAAAAAAGAAAGGTATGTTCACTTAATCTACCTTTAGTCAAAATATATTCATATCGTATTGTATTTGTTTGTACCTTACTATTTTAATATAACTGGTATCTTCATATCTCTCAGTCTACAAAAAAAAACAGAAAGTAAATTTTGAAATGCAAGGATTCATACTCACATGATATGAAGCCCGGATTAGAAGCAAGTCAAAGTAATATACAACACATGTTTACTTTTTACAGATAACAATGGCTAACACCAAGCTAGAGAGAATGAAGATTTCTGATTTCAAAAGTGAACGAAAATCAGAAGTTGACCAAATATATGAGCAAAAACGAAATGTGATTCAGAAGAAGATTGAGGCAATTATTGCAAAGAGGACAAGGTGTGTATGAAATAAATTAATGTCACTAACCTGTCATGAATTTAAATGTTCGAACATTCAATAGTAAAATCATGACGATGATTAATTTGGTTACGTTTGAAACATTGAAAATCAAAGGCTTACGAGAGAGTTCAGGAAATGTAATAATAATTTTGTTCATTTTTAAGTGATTTTTTTTTTAGATTGAAGGCCGATGAGAGAAAGGAGTTGGCACAAAACATCTTGTGTGGAGATGAGTGCCTCATGGACAATGCTGTCTCAGATAGTGAAGATGAGGTATACATTCATAGATTTTATAACAATTTCATTATATAACAATACTTTCAGTACAATAGAAAGAACTAATTATAGCTAATGAAGAAAATTTTAAAGAACAAAAACAATCAAATTTGCCTATGCATAATTATCAAATATTTGATTTTCAAATTTAGCAAATCTCTTAAAAAGTATTTTTATTTCTATTGAGTCTTAAGAAACACATGTTAGATTACTCCTAAAAAGTGACTTCACTCAGTTTCTTTGCATGTTTGGCAGATTACTTTTTACTGTTAAAAGGAATAAAAAGATTTTATCAATACTCTGTGAAGACTTAACATACAACATTGCTATTTCAGACTGACAGCAGAGACCCAACAGATGAACTTACTGAAGAGTTTCAGAAGTTGCAGAGAACCCTGCTACCTGTTGCTGAGTGCCCCCCTTGACAAGGTCTCCGGGGTAGAAAAGGAAAACTCTCCATTGAAAAGGATGAAAGACTAAGAGAACTACAATATGATGCATTCATGCAGATCCTAGATGATATTGACATTGCTTTGAAAGTTGTTGTGAAGACAAAGAGCCAAATGTATGGAAGCATTGATAAGTTTGTAACTGATGGTGCCGCGTGTGAATACGTAGTCATTTTCAACGGCCACGGTTCTAAGAATGGATTGATGCTGGAAGAGGAAGATCCGCAAGCTGTTCCACTTGATTCTGTCATAGCAGAAATACGCAATCTTGTCAAAAAGACAGACGGTTCAAAAAATGTAAAACTTATCTTTGCGCAGTGCTACGGTCATCTGTACTCACAAGACGAGGTAGCAGACGAAAACATTCATGTTGTCAGTTTCACAAATGAGAGACTTCGTAAAACTAGCTCGAGTATGAAACTGGATGCTGTAACTGGCAACATAGTTGAAGCCAAGCATCTGGAGCTGGAAGGATTTGCAAAGGACAGAAAGAAGGAGAATGAGAATCAAACAGAAGCGGTACCAACGAGCAACCTTCAACAGGTGACCGCTACAAGCAAATACAATGATCATGGTGAACAAGGCTCTTCCACTGAGGAACTGTCAATTCCACAGCAAGAAATACAAGGTGCACCAAATGAGGGCGACTGTGCAGTTTTCCAGCATGAAAACGAGCAAATTTGTAAAGATCATAATGACAGTTTGTTTGATGATCATCGACCTCTGTTCTATTTGTCTCCTGATGATATAGATGAGGATTTTAACCAAGAGAGGTGCATTCCATTCAGTACCCAGGTCAGCGTTGAACAAGGAAGTGATAGAGACGATGACTCACCATTTGCATGTGATAATCGTCACAGCTACTTCAATGATAACTCAAGAGTCATCAGTGAAAAATTTGCTGACAGTGTACAGATAAGTGACGACGCTGAAAGTTTGTTGCTGTGTGAAGACTCCACAGAAACCAATGCAGGGTACGACATTATCGAGGACTGTGTGAACCTAAGAGGAACTACGGGAGATTTTGATCACAGCCCCATTGAAGAGTGTGAGAGTGATAAAGATGGTACCAACAATGGGAGCAAGGGGATGGTAGCTCTCACTTTGTCATCATCATTCAAACTGTCATGAGTGAAGTGATACATATTTTGAACCTGTGGGACTAATCTTTTCATGACAGTATTCAGTAACCTTATGTATATAGAAACTGTAATAGATATTAGCTGAAAATGTGATATTAAATAAAATGTGTAAATAAACATAGCTGTAATGTTTGCTTTACTCATGAAATGGTCAATTGACATTTAATTCTAACAAAAATTACCAGACATATAATGACATATTTTATCAAAACCATTTTGGTTTTAAATTGCCTATTAACGTATTCCTGCGGTTGTATTTAGGATGCACTTTCATCCTTTATTTTGAAAACAAGAGCAAGAGCTCCTATATAAGACAAAATAATGATTTCTCACCAAAACATAGAAAAAATGCAATTTTTTTTACACAAGAAGTATATAGTTGTTAATGGCAGAAGTTTGTACTATGCACAGATATCCTAGACACTATTCATATTTTTATTTCAATTTCCTGCATTTTTAACAGATTTTCATGATACAATCAGTATTGTTCGCCTTTATGGACTCGATAGGTAGGTAGGGGGAGGGGGGGGGGGGGTCGCAGACATAAAAAAGTGCTCTTTTTAATAACTTTCTAGTGGAATTGTATTACATGTAAAATGTCAATATGTTGTGAATATATAGCAATGTACTAGATGCTGCTTACTGTTTATATGGGTAATATGGGATAATATGGATAACGGGGGTGGGGGTGCACAAGTTAGTAATGCCCGAAAATGCAATGACATCATTTGTGAACGATCCTTTATTGAAACAAACTCATCTCCTTATCAAGAACAAATCTAACTACCAAAGTGCCTCAAAACATTGTGTGGTGCTTTACTGCATGATATTGATAAACCATTAGAACCACTAGAACCATTACACGTTTATGGTTAAGATGGTTATGTAAATATGATAACCGATCTCATGATAAGAGAGGTGCATGTAAACATTGCAAGGTTGCCCCTATATAGGACACATACTAAATGCAAGTTGTGGTTTATTTATATACACATAATGATATGAAAGTTACAAAAACTATCACAAAACCCAAGCACTTTTCAAAACAGAAGTTGGTATTTCAAAGTTTAGAATAAAATCATACGACAAATTAGTATAAGTTAAATTCAATAGTTGAAATGTAGTGGGTCCTTTCATTGTTGTTTTGTTTATATGTCTGCTGGTGAAAACTTGGTCGAAAAAGGATAATTTTGAATATTGAATTTTTCTAAAATTTTCTAAATTTTATAAAACAGATTTGTTTTAAATTTATTTAACAAATTTTATAAATAAATTTCATTAAGAAATTCAGCATTCAAAATTATCCTTTTTTCACCAAGTTTTCACCAGCACTTATGATGTATAAACAAAACAACAATGACAAATTAATAATTTAGATTAGTAATATGTTGATTAACAAAGACTTAATATACATGCAACGAACTTTGAAAGATAGTTTATAAAAATTCCTAGACTATGAATCAGCTATAATATATATACAAAGATTACATAAAAATACAATCTTGCTTATCAATGTCACTGCTATCAACCCAGCCTGATGAAAGACTTCTTTGAAATCATATGTCAAATGATAGGGCCCTCTACTGGTATGCTTAACTATGATCGAGTTCTAAATTAATGCAGTTACTATAACTGGACTAAAATAAAAGTTGAATTTCCCATACCCTGCATTATGGAATTTCATTTCCCAGGTATGAGGGGTCACAATTTGTTTTCACCCATTCGGGTATGAAACAATTGAACAATTATTGTAAATTATTGTGCGTGAGTGTCAATCACACATCACCGTGCAAAATTAATTCTACGATTGACCCGACAATCGAGTGCTCAAATACCATTCTATCATGACTAAAATGACTAAAATCCACACTAAATGAGTGTCATATTCGTTTTTATTTGAAAATAAATCATATCGTAACGTTCTCATTGCCATTTTGACCATGCGACTCAGCGACTGTTATTCAGTTAAAACCTTTGAATATTTAGCATAGTTTCGAAATTATCCACTATAAAAACATTTGTGAATGATAAAGGACGAATATGCGATTGATTTGACACCAAGAAATAATTAATCCAACAACTAGAATTTTGTAAAATATTAGTTGGAAGTCGGAAGATTGTCAAAATGTTTACTCGTGCTGATTTGCGCATGCGCGTTACAGCCCTTAGCAGCGTGCATATCGTATAATTGACTCGCCTGTTTCACCAATCAGCGTGGGTTATTGGCGGAGATTTTTGCCCGGATTGATAGAATGTATGATTTACAGCTCTCCTACCACCATCAAATTAGTTAGAACATTTCAGCCCCTAATCCATTCCATTTTCATCCATAATGTAATTTTGTTGTCAAACTCATGGGCAGATCCAGTTTTTTTTAAATAGAGGGTGCACTTAAGGGAGTTTGGTTTCGAACACACAATCGATGGCTGACATGCCAAAATCCCTATGAAAATTAAGTATTTTGGTGGAAAATGTGTTTGGGGGGGGGGGGGGGGGTGCAAAATCCCCTGTTAATATTTGCCTCCCAGGATCTGCCAATGAAAATGGCATTTTTGTGATTTTAACATATTAGAATGGGGGGTATATTTTACTGTTACTTTAATAAATATTAAAGGGATATCAGTAAAATTAAAAAATGTTTTCTGATATTTAAAAAAATGGAATTTTAAACTATGGTGACTCTGACCACAAATTCCAATTCTGTTGCAGAACATGTTCCAGACAAGTAATAGTGGCCATCTTGAAAATGACTGCCACATTGAAATTATAGGTATTAAACAGTCTTAAATTTTAAAATGCCCATGATTACCATTCTCATTCCACTGTTGCCTTCCAGAAGTGAGAGATTAATATAGTAGAACCTCTAATTAAGACTACCTTTGTAATAGGACCATTTGTCAAGGTCCCAAACCTTCATAAAGTGACCAAAATGAACCTCCTTATAAATACCACCTCTTTATTGAGACCACTTGAGATCAGTCTCACAGGTGGTCTCAATTGAGAGGTTCTACTGTACTGCTTGCTGCAGCATGTTGCTTATTATAAACTTCATACTAAATGGAAGAAGATAGCGCCTGGTTCATCTGTAAAAATGGCTGGAACCGTGTAGTGTAAGTAACTGTTGTGGTAATTCATTTGTGAAATATTGCCGGCAGATACTGGCATGAAGATATGTTTTTGACACCCTGTACAAATTGGTGACGCCAGTGTCCCTGTGATCACAGTGGCATACACATGATGTGCATCACCGGCTGTCAATAGCAAGGACAGGGCTTCTATCCGATCCAGCTGTCCACTCATGTCCACAATCCTGGCATGTGTTACTGGGGATTAATAATAGATATAGATTCATCATCCAGAATTTGAACTAATCCAAAACTTATGATGGTGATGAGTTTGTTGCCAATTTAAACTAGATCAAAGTGCTCAGAGAGCACAGCATCCACACTAGAACAGCGTTGTCTCGATTAGTAAATATGTATTTATGTATTGTAATTAGTCTACATTATTCTCGCAATGATGTGATATTTGATCTGATATAAACATTACATCAAATTCGATTGTCGAGTTTCAAACAGTACCGAATCTATTGGTGGAAAATTTTAAGATGTTGCCTTAAAATTGGCTATCTGATAGGAGGAAAAGTTTAAGTGATAAAGTGTCAAAATTGAAGACACAGGATGTTCACTAAGCATGTAAGGATTATATAAAATTTGAATGTTTTCTCTCAAGCATTATCAAAACTATTGCAGCAAATGTTGAAAATAGACCAAAAATGGCCCCACCGACAGCACACTTTAATTGACAAAGTGCCCGAAATCAAATCACTTTGCTGTTGCGTCATACCACGAAGTTATGTAAAGTGTGAATAAAATCGATTCATCAAGAAAACATTATTTAATGTACTTTTAGCTTAATCTTAATCCAACATTTTTTTACAGTTTCTGATGACAAACACCAAAGCAAAAAAAAAAAAAAAAATGTCAAAGTTTTGCATGAAATATCTCTGCTTGTTGACAAACATGTCATTGCTGAGGACATCACTGAGGGGTCACATAGCAAAATTGTGATGGGTGATTTGCCCCAAATCTTGATTGTGAATTTGTGAACCGTCTGAATTTTATGTGTGTGAAATGTGATGGAATCTAATATTGGTGACTGGTGATCTGCTCATTACAAGGGCAGTGATTGGCAATTTGCCAAAATCTTGATTGTGAATTGTGAACTGCCCATATTTCAAGGGTGCGAAATGTGATGTGACCTATTCAATTACAATTCCTGATTATTGATGAACGACATATTTAGACCACCTAACGTCGGTCCCAAAGATGGGTTTTACTGTATAAAGAACCAAGAACAAAAAAACATCTTGCATTGTATTCTGAAATAGTCTCGAAAATAGTTTATGATTGGTTGAAGTGACTGAAGACTTTATTTCATATAACTGCATCATCATATTAAAATTAGAAAAGTAATTTAGTAAAGATGATTGGGGTTGTAGTTTGAGTCCCGCCAGGACCACTTAATAGAGTCAAATGGAAACTTAGGGTTGTAAAAACCTGTCTTCAGCTATGTCAGAACAGTGGTAGGAGCATGCCTACCATAGAAAACACAGAGAGAAACAAATTGGATCCACAGGCAAACTTGGGAAAGAAACATTAGAAGAGATAAAATAGGTTACTTAATTCATTTGGCAATTTACAGTGAACAAAGATGTGGTCTAAAGTCGTAGTCATGAGTTTAAATGACATCAAGCTTTGCTGTTTCATAATCTCAACTCTAAATTTGTAATGCTACTATTTTCAGTAAATAATTTTATATGTATACATGTAATTTGCCATGTAACAAAACATTGGTTGGAAACAAACTGAACCAGTTCAGGAGAGAACAGAACGTTGATAGATTTCATGTGTCACATTTTGACAAATGTTGTCATGCAATGCATAATATAAACCCGAGACCTGGATTAAAACATCATCATGCCCAAGAAATGTTTTACATTTTTGTCTATGATTGATAAGAAGCACATGTCTCATTTCAAGACTTAGAAATAACAATTTTGCATTTACTTCCTTCCAATGATAGTGACTATTTGAATGTGTGCACTAACAATTGAAGGATTGTTCCACTTTTGATTGATTTATTTATTATAGTGACATTGTATATACATTACATTTGCAGAGGAATATTCTAAATACAAATTATACCCAGCCCTTCAGGGACTTGAATGAATTATACCTTGTTACCTAATTACCTTGAATAAATTATATAATTTAAATTTATATATATCATGAATATAAAATATATGGCATATGTCTGATAGACATTTCTAATTCTTCTATATATAAAACGTATTGACGGATATCCCATTCAGCAACAATAAATTTTGATAATCTTTCCAAACATTTTTCATAAGAAATACAAATTTATTCCTACATCTAAATTTACGAAAATTTATCGTCAAAATCTGCAGCTTTTTTTAAATAATGAATGTCAAATATTTACATATAAAGGACAAGTACATATAAAGGACATGTTATTTCTTCATAATGAATACAAAACTGCCATGCGATCATTTGATAAAAAGTTACGCCAGTGTGAAAGATTGTACAACTTTAATAAAGGTTTAGAACTTGAATCATGCTCAACTAAAGATCCAAATGAGTTCTGGAATTATATTTCAAAATTAGGCCCCAAAAAAGACAACTCTATTCCGATGAAAATAAGAGAAGGTGACACCTTTATTATTAATGAAAAGGAAGTTTTAGATAGATGGAAAGATGATTTTGGTTCACTCTACAATGCCCCGGTAATCTTGATTTTGATGACACTTTTCAAAATGAAATTCTACAACAAAAAAGATGAAATTGAGCTAAACTTATCTGAAACCAATGATTTTGTGAATGAACCAATATCATACAATGAAGTTAGAAATGCTGTCAAAAAGTTAAAGAATAAAAAAGCAGTAGGGGTTGATTTTCTACCAAATGAGGTACTTAAATGTGATGATGTTATTCTTGCTATGTGTTATATGTTCAAATTATTCTTTCAACACAGCATGATTCCCAGTTTATGGTTGCGTTCAATTGTGAATCCTATTCCAAAGGGTGGTAAAAAAGATCCGTATTTACCATTAAATTACCGAGGCATCAGCTTATTGAGTTGTGTATACAAAGTGTATACATCAATTTTAAACCATAGAATCATAAATTACTGTGAAATGTTAGACATATTTGTTGATGAACAGAACGGATTTCGACGCGGTCGCTCATGTGAAGATCACATATTCTCCCTCACTAGCGTTATCAATAATAGACTTGACGAACACAAAGATACTTTTGCTGCTTTCATCGATTTGGAAAAAGCTTTTGACTGGATTGATCGAGATATGCTTTTCTACCGTTTATTACAGTATAACATCGACGGAAAAATGTACAAAGCAGTTAAAAGTCTATATAATGATTGTTATACATGCATACGTATCAACAACCATTACACTGATTGGTTCCAGTTACAACCGGTGTAAAACAGGGCGATAATATCTCACCAACATTATTTTCCCTGTATATAAATGAGCTAGCGAAAGAAATAAATAACCTAAATCTTGGAGTAAAACTTGATACTGTTAAGATCTCGATACTTTTATATGCAGATGATATGGTATTGATAGCCGAAAATGAAGAAGATCTTCAAAAAATGTTAAGTACTATGCAGGAGTGGTGTAAGAAATGGCGCCTGAAGGTAAATTCGTCGAAAAGTAACATTGTTCACTTTAGGCCAAGAAGAACCCCCAAATCGAACTTTGCATTTATGTATAACGATTGTAGACTCGAAACCGTCACAAACTACAAGTATCTTGGTGTGATTTTCGACGAACATCTAAATTTTTCTATGTGCTCAAAAACACTTGCAGATTCAGGAGGTAGGGCATTAAGTGCGATTATATCGAAACTGAAATTGTCAAAAAATGTTGGATTCAAGACATTTACCAAACTGTATGAATCATGCGTGGTTCCCCGTCACAGATTACGGAAGTGGAGTTTGGGGTAAATTTAATTGTTCCCACTCAGACACCATACAAAATAGAGCAGTAAGACACTTCCTTGGTACACAAGTTCACACCAATTCCAGCATTACATGCGGAAATGGGCTGGTTGATACCGAAATACAGAAAGTACTTAAATATGCTACGTCTTTGGAATAGAATTCAAAAGATGCCAAATGAAAAGAATAACGAAACGCATATTTTTTATGGATTATAACAGAGTAGATGGAAATTGGTCAGAGCAAATGAGAGAGATATTTGATTTGTTAGATATGTCCCATGTTTTTAACGAAAGGAAACTCTGTGATTTGTTATTATGTACTGAAAAGCTTTATGACATTTTCAAAGATAACTGTATGAGATCTGTTGAAACTAAACCTAAATTGCGTACTTTTAAACTCTTTAAGAAGGACTGTGAAACTAGTGTATATGTCAAAGGTTGTATGAATAAATGCCAACGTTCACTATTAGCAAAATTCAGATGTGGCATTTTACAATTAAAAGTTGAGACTGGTCGTTTCGAGAGAATTGAATTAGAAAACGTATTTGTATGTTATGTGAAAGAAAGGAAATCGAAACTGAATTTCACTTCTTAATCAATTGTGACCTATATAAAGATCAACGCAACATGCTTTACACAAAAGCAAATGATAAATATAAACATTTTCATGATATGGATGACCAAGCAAAATTTATTTATTTAATGACAGAGTGCCAGTATTATGTAGCAAAATACATAGAAAGTGCCTGGAATATTAGAAAAGAAAAATTGTATTCCTAAATACATCTTATACATCTTGCATATCAAATCTGTACTATGTTTTCAATATTAAGAAATTGGATTATCAAATATTGTATAATTTAGATTATTATATATCATATTATTTACTGTATTTCTTTTCTCTTGTTTTCATATTAAACATAATTGTATAATACAAGCAATTTGCTTGCCTGCTATATATATATTTTTTTTTGTTTTCAACTGACTTATAAGCCAGTATTGGCTGGGTGATAATATTAATATATTAGTACTTTGAATGTATATTCTGTATATCACATGTCAGTATAATAAAGGATTACTTACTTACTTACTTAATAATGATGTACAGTAGAAACTCCAATTAAGACCACCTCTTTATTGAGACCACCTCTATAATAAGACCACTTTTCACAGTCCCAAACCTTTATAATAAAGCAACCAAAATGAACCTCTGAATAGAGACCACTTCTTTATTCAGACAACCTATCACTTGCCCCAAAGGTGGCCCTAATAGAGCGGTTCTACTGTAAATGGAAAATTTTTAATCGTTGGCCAAGAAACACTTTTTTAAGTCTCAGATGTCCTGAAGAGACCTCCAATACATAACTATCATTCTCATTAAAAATTCTGACCAATCACAGGTTTGTTCACTTCAGTATGTGAATGAGGTCATGTGATCAATCCGAGCATTGCCGAAGATTTGCAGACTGTCAGTTTGCACTTTTCTGTGCTTATAGAACACAAATAGAAGTACATGTATCTAGCCTGCTGGTTTGAATAGTATACGTATAAAAATCACGATATAAAGGTGAAATTAAGAATTAGGGCACATAAATTAATCAAATATGATAATCCAATCTCTGGTGAAACATTTCAGAGGTCAATTTGACATCTGATATTCATAGTGCGAAGAAATTGCACAAGGCTAAAATTCTATTCTTCTAAAGGATATGAAATACATGCAACTGTTGTAGGTGAACGATATATCAGTTCCAAATATCATATTCTTACCTTTGTAGAGTCAGACCAGGTCCATGTAGGTTATAAACGAAAGAAAGGAGGTGTCATGCACAGAACGAAATTGGACCTCGTTCACTACATGTAAAACTTCGGCAGCACACGCATTTTTTAAAATGCAACGATGAATTTTTGCCACTTTTGTTACATGAAACTCTTTTTTTTCTCGATTCTTATTTCAAATCTGATATCTATTGTATAATCTGCTCTTGAAATGGAAGCAGATTTTGAATTAGGGGTAAGATCAGTTAATATACGTCTTTCATTTTGATTGAAACTCCCCATATATTTCTATGTTCATAAAAAACCCAACTACAATGAGAACACGTCATAGACTATTGTGACGGCCAGTGTTAAGTCATGTGCTGTCCCCCACCATATCTAACATCAAACGTACTTGTTATCAATGGTCCTTTTGATGTTCGTAGACACCACCTGTTTTTCACTCATATAGGAACACTCATTCGACTTATAAGGCAATAATAGACAATACACTACAAATGCACATACTGACTTGTATTAAACAAGTTTTTACTTTCATCAAATTGAATTCTGGTGCCATCATTTATGCTATTTTCTTTTCAATCCAACAGGCAAATCAGTTCGTGAGTAACAGCTTGTGCAAAACACTGCTTTTGTGTTATAATCGTATTCTGTATCATGAAAAAGTCAAGCAGACGTCACGTATAATAACCTACTGTTTCATCAGCACAGAGTGCACAAAGTGTAACATGGGGGCTCGCACACTTTATTTACCTGACCCACTTCCACTACAGCTGGTACCAATGTACAGAAACTTACGTAAAAAACATAAATCATAGTGACTGGGGAAAAAAAACAACGCTGTTAAGATCTGCGGCTCAAATATCTGTAATACAACATCTCCCCATTACAGAGTAGAGGCATTATAAATGGATTTGCCAACAGTTTATTATTGTTTCTGCTATTAATGGAACATTACGCTTCACGGCTGCACCCAGAATTAATGACTACAGGAGAGATAAATGGTAAGCCAGTTGATAAATTGTAATCAGAGTACATCAAAGGAAGTAGCCGGGGTTGGGGATTGTGTGTGTGTAATCTTGGAGACCTTGATGCTAATGATGCAGTGATGAACAACGAGACAGGATGCATGGAACCAACGTGAACAAATGCCACATGCACATAGAACCGCCTCGTATGTTTATATAGATGTAGATTACATTTACGTTCTAACCCCATGACAATGTACTACAGAAAGGACCTCTCTATTAGGACCACCTTTGGGGCTAGTGTTAGGTGGTAAAATAGAGAGGTGGTCCCTACACAAAGGTTCATTTTGGTAGCTTTATGTAGGTTTGGGACCTTGAAAAGTTGTCTCATAGAGGTGGTCTTAATTGGAGGTTCTCCTGTACTCAGGTGCAGTGCCAGGTTGCTTCATTTCAAATTTTATTATTGAGTCAGTGATGTTTGTTTTTTAACAAATTGCAATGCTTTAAAAATCAATTCCATTCATATTTGAATACGTTGTACCCTTCATAATTTGATACGCAAATCAGCACTAAGAATGCTATCAGAAGCAGAATGCTATCGGAGAAATGTTTTTTGTGATCTATTAACATAGTTCTGAAGGAATTACCAGGTTATAAATTAATGTTGCAATGGTAGGCGACATATAACCAAGTAGATTTGATAAACCATGGTGTGATTAATACCAGTGTTGTGAATACCATGAAATAGTAAGATAAGCTTATTATAGAGCAGCAAATTTAGGCATTATTAATAGCACCTCTAGGTTGAGGAATGTTGAACTGAATTGTATGAATGAGATGCTAACACCGCAATGTGTATGCATGCTGAGATGGCTGCATCACCTGAAAGATGGAGAACTCAGGCTGTGTGTGTGTGGGGGGGGTGACTCTAAATGATTACCTATTTAATTATTCAATTCTACTCTCTCTGCTTTTCTCTCTGTTTTCTTCTCTCTCTCTCTCTGTTTTCTATGGCAAGCAAGCTCCTACCACTCTATTGACATAGCTGAAGACAGGTTTTACAAACCTAAGCTTCCATTTAGACTATATAAAGTGGCCCGAATGGTGCTCGAACGCACGACCCCAAGGTTGTGAGACCAGAATGATACCATCATTCAAAATATACAGTTGTTCATATAATATTGATTATATTTCTGTCCTCAAACATCCCAGTCATTAAATCAAACTCATCTTACCAATGAAAACCTGTGTTTGAATAAAGCACCTATAAAAATATGCACACATATTCAATGTTGCCAAAGAACTCCATGCAAAACGATTTCTTTTAAATAATGCACATACAGTAGAACCTTCAATTAAGACAACCTCTATAATAAGACTACTTTTCTTGTTCCCCATCATTCAAAATGATTCTAATACGACCCTCCATATAAAGACCACCTCTCCATTAAGACCACTTTAAGTCAGTCCCATAAGCAGTCTTAATAGAGGGGTTTTACTGTACTTAAAGCAAAACCTCTCTATTAAAACTACCTTAAGGACCAGTGTTATGTGGTCTCAATAGAGAGATGGTCTCAATACAGAGGTTCATTATGGTAGCTTTATGAAGATTTGGGACTATGAAAAGTGGTCTTATTATTCAGGTGGTCTCAATAGAGAGGTGGTCTTAATTGGAGGTACCAGTGTACCAAAACACATTGTAAAGTAGCACTGTATTTGTGGATGGCTTGCAGCTGGAGGCAGCATGCAATGTGAGCCCTGTCTCCAGATGTAGTTTATAATTTGTTTGTTCAACATCTCACTGCTGCTGTAAACTCGCATGCACGCATTACATTTTGAAAGGAACCAGACATAGGAAGTTCTTTTTTATTAATGGATAAATAATGAAATTATTGGTTGACTTTTAACAATACAAGGAGAAAGAAACGGTTTTCTTCGGTTCTAAAGCATCTTTTTAGGGTTGAAAAATGTGCAGCATGGAGGAAATGTGAAGCGATTTGTAGATTCTAAATGACAACGCCATAGTTACGCTTCCAATAAGGAACTAATAATATGATACTGAGATTTACAAAAAGTGCAGCCAGAAAAGCATTACAAATAGACTCAACGGGAACTGCGAATTTCCGAATATTTGCTTACAAATTATGAGCTGTAAAGTAACAAACAGGCACAAAACACGAACAATACAACGCAGCGTAAACACAGCCATGATACACTGCGGAATGCTGTATGCTATATCTAGACCCGCATAAAATCATTGCTTCCCTGTTCCTCTCCCCTCTCATGGGAGAGCCATGCCCTGTTTTTTATTCTATTTTCTCTGGAAATGAGTTTTTCATTTAAATCAATCAATGACTTCTAGTCTAATGACCAAAGATGTAAAAAAAAAAAATTCAAATAGAATGATACAAAACATAAAACAATCATAGTCAAGAAAAGGATAAAATCCTTACTCTACTAGATGATATAAAACAATCGAATTCTTCTTATAATAACATCTATTGTAAAATGCTATACAGTAAAATCTCTATATTAGGACCACCTTTGGGACCAGTTAGGTGGTCTCAATAGAGAGATGGTCTCTATACAGAGATTCATTTTAATATAATAATAATACATGTATAACATATATAATGGCTTTATGAAGGTTTGAGACAGTAAAAGTGGTCTTATTATGGAGGTGGTCTCCATTGGAGGTTCTACTGTATTTGACTTGATAATGAGGAGACCAAAAACCCCCTCACAAAGTGATTAGAGTCGTGTTAGTAAACATGTGTGCTAATCAGCATTTCAACTGCTCACAGTCCCACATAAAACCCAAGTTGTTTTTGTCCAAACTGTGTTTGTATTTCCTCTGAGCTCTTACAAAACACTCCCAGTTTGCCTATTCCACTGATTTACTTGGCACTGGGGTTTATCATTAGCTACTTTGTTGGTATTCGATTACTAACAATACAATTTTATGTTCTTAAAGCCATGGCTATCTTTCCCCTTACATAAATTATTGTAATTGGTTCAAGTTGGAGTTCCATATTTTTCAATTGGTTTTCTGTTTCTTTTCAAAGCTATAGTAAAAAACAATGCAAAAATAAGGTGAGCAGTGTGTTTCCAATTAAGTTTATTGGTACTATGTAACACTGGAACATATTTTCGTGATTAGCGTTTGAACCTTGTTTTGTGGTGGAAATACTTTCCATATTTCTACCTGAACTGAATAGATGAAAAACAAATGAGTCAATTAAATGGAGTGTTTTTTTTGTATAATAGATGAGGTATTTAGATACTCAAAGTTCTATTTATAAAAACAGACAAAACATCTTTTAAAATCCCAATAAAGCTCATTATATAGGTATGTTTCAGCTTTGCTGCTACAGTACCACCTCGTTTAACTGGACACGTTGGGAAGGTATATTGACGTTCCGTAAATCGAGGAGTCAGTATGTGACGGGGGTGGGGGGCGAATGTCCGAAACCACATGTGTACGCAATCATGAGTGACTATGGATGATAATAGAGGACATTCACAAAATACCTTTTAGAATAACTCATCCATCACTTTTGTTTGAATTTATATAGCGTACACCAATATTCCTTTCATGATAATTCGATTGATTATTATTTACTGTCTTGTATTGAAGTCATAAAGCTAAATGTTGTGATAATTTTAATCACAACACATCCTTTGTTCGTTATTAACCTCCATTAGTACATAACGCAACCCCAGTAGCCTCATTCAACCAGTCTATCTATTGCATAGGGTAAGTGCATGCCATCGCAGGGTATGGTTGACAGAGACTACTGGGTGAATAACTCATCCATCACTTTTGTTTAATTTATTCGTACAAAACAGATAATTCAATTGTTCATTTACTATCTTGTTTGGAAGTCATAAAAAATATGTTTTAAAGAAATTTGGGACTACAGTAGAGTGTCTGATTCATTGAAATCTATTTGATAAGGGATATGCCATGGTTAAACTGGGTGCAGGTTTGTTAAGGTTAGTGTTTGTCAGTTGTTCATTAATCTATTCTGTCTTGAAGAAAAATGGGACTGTTTAAAATCTGCAAAAATTTCTCTCTCTCTGTCCTAAAATCTCCTGCAAAAATTTCAATTAACAATTTCTTTGCAAGACTAGACCCATTCTTCTCAATGTACAAGAAGTCAAAATTATTTATCGCTGAAAGCAAGACACTACTGTATCAAACAATATAAAACCCATTCCCATGACCATACCAAAACTTGGACCCTATCAACTCTAGGCAACTGCATTTTTGCAATATAAATAAACATTTGTGTAAAAAAGCCTACCCACTAAGTTCACAAATTCTCAACCAAAAATCTATGGGTGCTTGGATGGTCATATACCATATTTGCTTTCAATATACATAATTCAATTCTGTATAACGCAAAATTCAGAATTCGCATTCTTCATAGAAAAACTTTTGGCATTCTATTTTGGTATGCTTTCGTTGGCATTCGTTAATATCATTACACATAAGAATATTTGAATAACTTATTCTCAATTCTGAAATTATGTCACAAAACCGTGCAGTGTACAATGACATAAAATGCATAAATTTTCATTTAAAATCCGCACTTTTACCCTCATTCTCACAGGATAACGCAGGATTGAAGACGTTACTCACAGTTTATTTTGACATAAAATGCTACTGAAAAAGTAGCTGTTGATTGCTCAAAGTGAACCGCCAATATGGCACACTAGAAGATGTTTGTAGATCAGATGAGCAGGCAAAAAAACAATCACCAACTTAGCGTGTACTAGATCATCCTGTGATGTTTATTACATGGGAGTTGCAAACGTTCGACAAAAACATGATATTAAGCGAAATCAGGTGACCTTGATCACTGTGCGATTTTTCTCCATGCTCTTGATATTTTACTGCTGCTCACATCTACAGAATGTTGATGTATTTTTCATGTTTGAGCCTGTTGTTGTTTACAAACAAGTATATATTTGTGCACGTAATTTTGATTAGCATATTGCACTAATGCAGAATAATACTACAGGGTTGATTATTACAGAGCTATCACAGCTCTTGCACCCATAACCATTAATTTGACCTGATGAAAAATGTAGGATGGCTATTTTAACATACATGTAATTGTTTTGTATATTACAGAGCTGTAACATTTCAATTTAAAATATTCCAAAAACTGATTTAATACCACCTTTGGTAATTGCTTATTGATCTACCAAAACCTGCACCAATTTACAATTACATTGTCAAAAGAAATTGCACTCATCAATGATTTATGATGTTATTTCAGTGGCACAAACATTTTCATTGTTTTTGTCTTGATTATGAGCAGTTGAGATTATCAGCTATCGTCATGACAACAGTATTATGGGTGAGATTATCAGCTGATAACAAACTGCAATTGTTTCTCCACGGCAGTTATAATAACAAAGTGAAACACAAAATGGACAGCAGTGGTTTTGTCCAGATAACAACAACACTGGATATTACGACCAAATGTGCTTATTTACAGTCGCAACGAATAGTTTTTGCCACAACGAACACTTTTTGCCATTTTCTAGTGACTTTGTCACACTACATCTTTCTGAACGCCCTGGGGAGCATACACATCGCAGCAATAAGTTTCTCACTTGATAAATAAGAAAAACATATCTTCTTTGCGAATGACAATTTTGAGTCTCAAACCTTTTGAACTGTGTGCATAGTTCTTATTGTAATGTAACTGCACTTAAGTATGATTAATTGAAATGGAAATAGATTTGCTGCAGCTACCTGTACATTCAAATTAGAAAATAAATTACTTCAAGTATAAAAAAACATAGCAAACTTAACTAAATATGTTTGTATCAAACAGGAAAGGAAATGTCATTTAAAGGCCCATTTATGAGCAGATATAATTTGTATGAATTGAATGAAATGAACTAAACAAAATATTATCATGTTCCAAGGTGACACTGTATTATTTTGTTGAGCCAAGCCCATTGAAAAGCAAATACACACAGGGTCTGCGAAATATGACCTTGTACCAAGTCATACGAAACTGAAACTCTTCAGAGCTGCAACTATTCAAAATACGAAGCAAGTGTATCAGAATCAGTGTTATTTATATCATGGACACTCCCTCCATTTCCTCCCCCTCCCCAAGGTAAGTGAACCAAGCGTCCACTTCTATTACAGTAGAACTTCTATATTAAGACCATCTCTCTATTGAAACCACCTCTATAATAAGACCACTTTTCTATACATTATTTATTAGTTCATCTTTACAAACACACTAAAATAATTACTGTTGATTTGCTGCAACTCCTGTACATTTTCAAACGTCTTAGAAAATAAATTACTTTCGAAAAAGTATAAAAAACATAAGCATCTCGGTTCATGACCTGCTTCTAAATATGGTTCTTGTTCTCAAACTCCCTAAAGTACAATTCCTCCCAGTCTAAGGATTGTTCTGTTTTACATGGTCTATGAGCTGATTTGGGTTAATTCTTTTTGCTATGAATTGCCCAGTTTTCTGAGTCCATTCTTTTTTCTTTCTCTTGTCCATTTCCTCCTTCCTTCCCAACATACACACTCTTGCAAGAAATGTACACCCACTTCACAGGATTTCTAGAGAAATGTGAAGTGGTGTACCTGTCCTTTGTCCTTATGTTGGGATGGGCGAAAAACGTTATGATAGTCATGTTCCTTCACCGACCATGTAGACACTGTATTATTTTGATTGAAATACCCTCATAAAAGCAAATACAAGGGTGGAGCCTGCTGAGTCCTTAAATTTTAACCTTCCTTAGCTACCAATATCTCTATACAGAAACTGAGAAACTCTTCAGAGGTGCAACTATTACAAAATACACACAAGATGAATTTAATGAGTAAGAATATTGAAGACTAAAGTGTCTATTTTTCCGACAGCTAGAAGACTTTTCCACTGCCCATCTCAATAGATTTCCATGTATTAAATTGTATCTCTTAGAAATTTCCATTGCTGGACCTCTGTGTAAAAACACAGATTCTACCACATTAAAGGTGCTACCATTTCTCACAGGCCCAATGAGGGGGTATAAAATATTAGAGGGTGGGCCAGTAGGCCAGTGGGGGTGAGGATCGGCGGCGAAAGTAAAGTTTGCAAACTTTTCTCGTATTCATCTTACAAAATGATGCACGTTATGCATGAAGCAGATCAAACGTAGAATGGTAGCGATGTCTCTGTTGAGACATTCTGTCTTCTACAGTGTGATCTAACATTTTTCAAATCGACAATGAATCCAGGTCATTAGCATCCATATTATAAGTAATCAATTTTCGTTCAATCCTACTGTACCATGTACAGTAGAACCTGTCTATTAGGACCACCTTTGGGCCAAGTGGTAGGTGGTCACAATAGAGAGGTGGTCTCTATACGGTGTTTTCATTCTTGTAGCTTTATTAAGGTTTGGCATGGTGAAAAGTGATCTTATTATAGAAGTGGTCTCATTATAGAGGTGGTCTTGATTGTAGGCTCTACTGTACCAAGATTTAAGCACATGATATGACGTTTCTTACACCAACAGTCATGAGACAAGCTTGCTGCTGCTGCTGCTGCAGCCAGGATGACCTGAAAGTTGACCACGGCCAGGTCATGATCCTTGGCCATTGGCCTGTTTTACAGACAAAGCGACCTGATTTAGGAACAGCTAGAATTCTAGTCATTCTAATCCTTAGAGCAAATCAAATATCTCTGTGAACAGAATCTGATGTGATGTGAATGTACCCCTATAAAGCAGGATGGAATTCTAGTATGCTTAGATATGGGGCCAGCATCATGGGCGGACGTGTGTGGCATGTATACTAGTACGATTAATGAACACTATACCATACACATTACTACTATATAGAAGGATCTATATAAAAGTAGTAATGTGTATGGTATAGTGTTTGTAAATCATACTAGTATACATACCACACACCCCTTGCATGATGCTGGGGCCCATGTGCATAGATGTTTTGCAACAGTTACAACTTCTTGTTTGCTGTGTAAGATTACAATATTGCATTGGATTCAACACATAATGTTAACATTGTATGGTGTACAATCTGTACATATATGAAATGAATAAAATAATAAACCATTGCAGATCTATATATCTCAGTAAAAATAATTATACTATGAAATTCAGGAAGACAATGGAAAAGGAAAGTCATGCAAAAAAACAGAAACATGATAACCCCACATTGCACAGACAATGAAGCAGGAAATGTACAGATGAAACCTTTCAATACTCAAAAGATTCTCCATGTGACTAAGCCATGACCCAATCCTATGCATTCTGCCTGTTATTAAAACCAGTTACATTGGTTGTTGCATCTACAGATGGTTCAATGCTTCATCATGGATATTTTCTACAGATCAAAAACAGCCAGGTACATGACCCACACCATTGTAGAGGCTCTGGTCTACATCTGAGATTAACTTGAGGCAAGGTCCATTTGTCTATCAAGTCTCCAAATGTCACTGTGCGCCTTCTTAGCCTCTGTGCAATAATGTAATGTGTCGACAGGATAGGTCACTGTCACCTAGTCGTCCAATTTCATTTGCATAAAAACAGGTCAACAAAACAATTTATAGAATACCAAAGAGGAAGTTAACATCTATTTTCTCTGGATATATTTATTGAAAACCAACATCAAGCTTTCCGCCCATACTATAGGCTTCTTCAGGATGTGGTGTCATAACAACTTTTTATTGGTTTTCAATACATTATCCAGAGAAAATAGGTTTTAACTTGTTCTTTAGTATTTAAAACCTGAATAGATGAATCAGCATTGTCACAAACTTATAGAATCTTGGCTTTCAAACACACCAGTTACAGAAGAGTATTTGGAAATCATAGCTATGTGGAAATCATTTCAGTGCACGCCATGGGCATTTTCATTACCTTTCACTTGATGCATAAATGCAATTATTTGATGGCCGGCTGTAGATTGTCTGCGGATTTGTTAAAAAATACGTGGAAATTTTTAGCTGGGATATTCAGACGCCAGCAGTTTAATCTGCGCCAAAACATGAAAAACTGCGAAAATGCAAATTTTCCACATATTATTTTTAACAAATCCACGAACATTGTACAGCCTGGTGGTGGGAGGAACTGATCCCACAACCTCGTGATCACGACTCCAGATCGTGTAACAGCTAGGAGAAGCAGCAGTCCCTGACATTGACCTATATCTGCATGCTAAAAGGAGTCCCGACATCACCAGTCTCTGATGGTAGTAATCATGGAGCAGCGTTTGATGTACGGGGAGTTATCGTGATGGATAAAGAGACTTGCCACACGCCATGCTAATGTAATGATGTGCTGAGTGACACTGGAGATGGAGCTACAAGGCTGCCTCACCTGCCCAGGCTGCTGTTGTACACAGCAAGGCTCGACTAAGAATGTAAAGTTATAGCATCCTGGCTTCCTTTATTCATGATTGTATACAGAATATGTTAAGATACTTATATGACCCACTTAGCCATGACCCGGTCCGGCGTAATGACCTGGTTCGTCGTACACTGCGTGACGTGGGCACATTCATGACGTTCTTACGTTCTTTTATATAGTATTCACAAGACTAGATCTACTAGATTATGGTTATCAATCTCATCAATATGAATAAAACGCATCGTTTTATAACAACAAATAGCGACTGTACCGTGACAACCAAACTAAACTGACAGGGTGACGGAATATTTGGCTATTTTCTATAAATTTAATCAACTTAAGATGTTGTAATGTCCGCAAGTTTTATATTTTATTTGATTGAATATTTATTCTAAGACATTTTGATGAACCGGTTCATGTTTAAAAAGTTTATTTATTTTTTGCAGGACCGGGTCGAGGCTAAGTGGATCATATAGGAACCTGTTACCTGTAGCTGTCATGTTGGCGAGACTTTTGTTGTTGTTGTTGTTGTTGTTGTTGTTGTTGTTGTTGTTGTTGTTGTTGTCACGTGATCGCCATGGCGACCATGGCAGGCATGTGACAATCTAAAGATTTCATTCAACCAAATGAAGTTGTTGAGACGACAACGAAAGTCTCTCAAACATGACAGGTACATTAACAGGTTCCTATAGGTATCTAAAATATTCCATGTATAAGGATCAACTACATTACACACACTCGATTTACATTGTAAATGATGACTTTTAATGAAGCTTCTCTGCATCATTATTATATAAGTTATGTGTGGAACTTATTTATTTGTTCCATGCAACAACCAAAATGCACAATGTCTGACACAGTGCTTGACCAGTACTTTTAACTATAAGTAAAATGAGATTATCAAAGCAGTATAAATGATTGACATTTCATGAAAATTCGTTCTTATTCTGACAGTAACAGACATGATTTTGGTTAGCAATTCTAATATCAAATGAATAATACAATAAGCATTCCTTACAGATCAGCCATGCATAATGTTTTCCCGCGACCCGAAGCACCCTCTTTCTGAGCACACATAAACCCAGATACTGTACACACCATGTATAACCCATAAAAAACCCTCATAACCAGCACAGTTATGACTGAAGTTGCATTCCATAAAATTGGTATCAAATTTATAGGATTTCTGCTACTTTCACAGTAGTGCAGCTTTTATGAGGAGCAGTGTAGCAGTAAATCAAGGCTGATTTGGTGTTTAGACAAGTACAATCAGCCTTGATCAGTATGACTTGACTTCATTTATTCGGCAATAGAGCCTCCAATTAAGACCCCCTGTTTATTGAGACCACCTCTGTAATAAGACCACTTTTGACGCTCCCAAACTTTCATAAAGCTACCAGAATGAACCTCTGTATAGAGACCACCTCTCTATTGAGACCACCAACACTGGTCCCAAAAGTGGTCCTAATAGAGGTTCTACTGTATTAAGATTGTGAATATTGGGCAAACTCATGATTCAGTACAATATCATGAGGTAAACTGTCTTTTAATATCTTGGTTGCTGATGCAAGGCAATCCACCAATGTGATAGGCCAGAGGATACCATGATGGACAGATGGCAGGAACGCCGACACAGAAAAATGACAACACTGCGCCTCTGACATGTGATGAAAAATTGCAAACTAAAAACGTTGCCTCAGCTATGTCGGTGACACCCTAATTATAAATCATTATGACATTGTATTTATATATGTTGTGTGTTTATGTTGGGATAACCTTTCATTTTCTAGCATTCTGTCTCTTACTGTTGATAATTTTAGACACTGGTCAACATACAACATGAAGCATATCAATTTGTTTGCTTCATCTATTAATCAACTTTCTTTTAACACAGCACTTTGAACAAATCATGAGTGAGAACTTTGCCCAGGGAAGCTTTCAGCCTGTTGCCACTTCTTTCATGGTCCCACCTAAAATGGCCCATCATGGACTAGATTTTTCTTATACAGTTGTACCTTGTTATATCGACATTGCATATCTTGAATATTCTATTATTTTGAGGCTAATTTTCTTTCCCTTCAAGAACATTAGGAATTTGTATTAGACGGTTAGCTCGAATATTGTCTTTCTTGATAATTTTCTTGTTCTTCCTACAGCTGCCAGAAAACTGCATGTAGTAATCTACTGTACAATGAGAGCCCAATCATTACAGCATGGTGAATGTATTCTTACACGACATGGGCAAATATCTAGACATTTGGAACCAGTTACTTCCAAGGAAATAAATTCTATCTGGATATACATTAACATTTCTTGCTTGGTCTATCAGAAAATTGTGTACAAATAACAGAAGTTTTTGATGTGGACAGTTTTGTTTCTTTCCCCATTTAATAGTGTCATTGGACTTTTGTATTACTAGATTTCATTTAGCATTACCGTTGTATTCTTTTCAGAATCTGAAATATGTTATAAGGAATAAATGACTGGAATATTTTAGAATTTATGCTCAATTTTTTCCAAACATCTCAGATACAGATAAACAAGTCAATAATGATAGCAAAGAGAATCATGCCATCAATGAATACTATCAACATAATTACCAAACTATCATGATTCATAGACGTGTTAGTATTTTGGGTATTGATAATTTTCAGTGCCGTTAAAAAACTCAGAAAATGATATGGCAAACTGACCTGTCTACCAGTCACCGACTGTAAAGAAAGTAATAATGAGATGATCTAACAACCCCCAAACAGAAGTGTAACATAAACATTTCACAAAACTATAAACACCATTTCATCATTAGTCATGTCTATCATCCACTAAAAATACCTGCCGTAAAATACCTGCCGTAAAATCTGACACGTAAATTTAACATCAAGGAAAGTTGCACCACAGTTTACCACAATGTATAGTAACTGAGAAAAGCTGCTGAGAATGTGAACTGAAAGTTCCATTTCAATTCTTGATAAGAACTTGATGATTTTTGGGCTGGTAAAACTGATCACTACAAGATGTTTCAGGACCTGTATTGAGAACATAGTAAAACACAACCTCTTTCAACTAAATAACAACCTATACACCCAGTATAGTACACTACATGTACAGTACAGTAGAACCTCCTATTAGGACAACCTCTCTATTAAACCAACCTCTATAATAAGAACATTTTTCGTGGTCCCAAACCTTCATAAAGCTACCAGAATGAGTCCCTGTATAGAGACCACCTCTCTAGTTGAAAACTTCTATTTGGTGAATTTCTTAATAATAAATAAGTACACCTACATGTAAAGGACGTTCTTTCTAATAGGACCCCTTGATTCCAACCATTATTAAGGTGGTCTTCTTAATTTGTGATCAGGTTGCTAGAATCTTATTAAAGCATGTGGAAGTAGGAGCATTTCACCAGACAATTGTTGTGACAAGTACCTATCATCAGGTGTAAATATGTTGGCAATCAAGATGGGGAAAAAAGTCATAACACGAGGAGAAGGAGGTGAATTTACCAGTGGCAAGCATCAGATTCACAAAAAATATACACGAAAAGTTGTAACATTGTGTAAAAAAGTGGGTTGATGGTTTAGTTCCTCCTCTACATGCGAGGATTTGTGTCAGGCAGTTATTTAGGCAGGCGAGGTGTTTGTTTCCAAATAGCCAGTTTCTTACGTAAACATCACATCTGTCTTTCCTCCACCAATGCTCCATCTTACATGTGCTTTGCTTTTGCTAACAACGTATGATCACAACGGCTTGCAGCTTCAGAACAGAACTTTTCTTAGAAGACTGCATTGACAAAATGGTCTCTACAAAGGTGATTAGGTAAATGGGCCCCAGCATCATGGGAGGGTGTGTGTGGTATGTAATAGTAGTAATGTAGTAATATGTATTGTATAGTGTTTATAAATCATAGTAGTATACATACCACACACCCTATCATGATGCTGGATGGAGCCCATGATTAGGTACACATCTTGTTACCAATAACTGAAATTATCTGAATCTACAGGATCCATTTCATGCATCTAGCATTCTCTCCCCAAACCAGAAAAGTCTTGAAACAATTAGAAAGTACAGTAGAACCTCTCTATTAGGACCTTCTTTAGGACCAGTGTTAGGCGGTCTCAATAGAGAGGTGGCCTCTATACAGAAGTTCATTTTGGTAGTTTTATGAAGGTTTGGGACTGTGAAAAGTACTCTTAATATAGAGGTGGTCTCATTACTGAGATGGTGTTAATTGGAGGTTCTAATGTAGTATTCGCCTTGTCTCGGAATTCACTTATAGCTCCTGGTTTTAGTCGTCACATGGTACATGTAGGACGTGTGAGACGAGTTCTTTACCATGAATTGCTGATGAGCCCCAGATGATTAATTGTGTATGCCCCTCTGGGTGTTTACACAATGGCAGACCCACATAACACTGTCATTTCATATAGAATGTACGTCTAATGAATGCTCATGAAAACATCACTGTCCTGATCATAATTTACCCACTGGTACAAAATGTGTGTAAACATTTTTACCTTTACAGTGAAAAGAACAATGATGAAGAACTACTGTAGAACCTCTCTATTAGGACCACCTTTGAAACAAGTGTTAAGTGGTCTCTATACAGAGGTTCAGTTTGGTAGTTTTATGAAGGTTTTGAAAAAAGAAAAGTGGTCTTATTATAGAGGTGGTATCAATAGAAAAATGTAAATGTAAATGTGGTTGTTTATAGTCGCAATTCACTGTTATCGTGCTCTAGCGACTTTACATATTTACACCAGGTCATTGGCATCATTCTCAACTCCCTGAGGAACATACAGCACATCTTTTGGCTACCGTAGCGCAGACGTGCTATTCACTTACATTAGCATTCACTCGCCTGACCTGTACCTATTTAACATGTAGGTACCACAGAGCATTGTGCAACCTGTTAGAGGTAGGTTTGCTCAACACCCACCATCAGACCCGAGCGGAAATCGAACCTGCGACCTTCTGGTCACGAGTCCAACTCCCTATCCACTCGGCCACAGAAGCACGAGGTGGTCTTAATGGGAGGTTCTGCTGTAGAATGTACAGTCTAATGAATGCTCATGAAAACGTGACTGTCCAGATTTAAACAACTTACCCAGTAGTACAAAATGTGTGTAAATGTTTTACCTTTACACTGAAAAGAACAATGATGAACTACAACAGCATAATGCAGGTCAAACTGAATCTATTTTGCCGTGAGCTTTAGGCCTTGACAGCATACAGCTTTTCTCTGTACACTGCAAATGGCAAAAGCTTTGTACAAAGTGTACAGCACTTATGTACAGCGTGTGTACACGGCGCTCTGTGAGCTCTTTACGGCCTTATCTTGTCGGCTGTGTGCACCTACAAGTTATGTACATTTCCGTAGTACAGTAGAACCTCTCTGTTCCGACCACAGCTGGGACCAGTGTTATGTGGTCTCAATAGAGAGGTGGTCTTTATACAAATGTTCAGTTTGATAGCTTTATGAAGGTTTGGGACTGTGAAAAGTATAAAGGTGTTCTCAATAAAGGGGTGGTCTTAATTGGACGTTCTACTGTATTTAGAACATCTTTACAGATCACATGACATGGCGGGGAATGTGTTTGGGTTAAAAGTTCACAAACTGGGGTCAGTGGCTTCTTCTATAGGTTATGGGGATTTCTTTTTTACATAAGTTACACATTACTACATGTATCTTTAACACTCACTATGCTACTTCCAAGCATAACTAACTTAATTTGACCATGTTTGTGGGCAGCAAACAACGATATCTCCCACATCCACACCTGGCCATCGGCATCCTTATCACACTTTATCTTTCTCAACTCCCTGGGGAGCATACAGCACATCGCACCCATAGTGCAGACGTGCTTATCACTTACATTACCATTCGCTCGCCTGACCTGTACCTATTTAAAGTATAGGTACCACGGAGCATTGTGCAGCCTGTTAGAGGTAAGTTTGATCAACACTTACCATCAGACCCGACAGCGAATCGAATCCACGACCTTCTGGTCATGAGTCCAACTCCCGATCCATTTGGCCACTGAAGCACAGACTGGTTGTTATTATTAATGTTCACACAGAGTTGATGCTAAACAGTCTGCCAGCATGCCAATGACCTGGTGTAAATGCCAAATCGAAAGATGCAAAAAAAAATTCATCCTTGATTCCTTGTTTATGATTCTAAAGATCATTAGATTGCATGGTGCAATGAAGACTGATGTCTATCAGATGTGTTCCAACCTTGCTGTACACTTATATCAAGAGATACAAAAAAGTGGTTATAAACTATTTAACGCTATTACAAAAAGATGGTAAGACTGCTTTTTTTTAGAAATACCACACCTGATAGCATTAGGTTAATTGATATATGAACATAATTCTTGAGTAGTTTCTAAAGTTCAAGGAAAATGTGCTATAAATATGTCCAGTGTGAAGCTGAATGGAAGTTATGATAGATTTTATGGACTTCCATGTGTCCATTATTCCTGCCACTATGCAAGATGCAGTTGGGACAATACCAGCTTGTGTCTGAATACCATATTAGCCTAATAAGCGTGCAGTACACTTGCAAAAAACAAATCTCAACCAAAAACAAAACACATGATATGTCTAATAGGCGCAATCTGAAATTTTTCACAGTTCATGCAATTTTTCTTTTATTGTTCACTTCCAATGTTAAAAGCCAACATGTATGAACTGCGAATATATTGTTTCACAGCGCGCCCGGCATGGTTACGTGGTTATCCGAATAATACCGGTGTGTTAGTCTTGCAATATGGCACCAGGTAAGTGAAATCTTCGCAAAAAGAAGCAAGATTTGTTTAATTTAATATCTGCAAACAGAGAGGGTGGGGGGTGGGGGGGAGGGACAGGTGCGCAGAATGTATATGGTATGTGAAACAAAACCCACTCTACAAAATAATGTTAACACATATTCTTACTCAATGGAAATATATTGCATACCCAACTATAACAATGACTTTTAGAACTGACTTTCTAGCACTGACTTAATATTCTTCCAAGCTTATCATCTGCAGCAAGTTTATATGCTAACTGCCAGCATGGACGGAGGCGAAACAAAAATTTCTAACACGTGAAAGCGCTCTGTCTCAATCTTTCAATGCTAGGCGTGATAAAAACAAATATGTAAGCAGACGCAAATTATATAAGCAATAATGGCCTCTTAAATCATGTTGTATAAACATTTGTGTAGAGGGAAGGGAACATAAGATGGTGAGGCAGCTTTAATTGGCACTTAGCAAGATTTAGATGGAGCAGGAAAATATTTGTATTTCATTAGAGAATATTTGTTTTCATATACTGCCGCTCCTTTTCAATAAATTCATGGCAACTGTCGATTGATTTAATCCTCATGACAAAGCTTTGAAATTAAGCGTAATTAGGGCCCAAGCAATAATTTTTTTGCAACATGAACAGAATGCTGCTGAATGCATTATAGTTCTGAGTACCATAAAATATGAAAAATTCATTTTGTCTCATTAAAATACATGTAAATCAAAGAACAAGTTAACACCTATTTTCTCTGGATAATTTATTGAAAACTAATATCATCATCATATCCTGAAGAAGCCCATAGTATGGGTGAAAGCTTGATGTTGTTTTTCAATAAATTATCCAGAGAAAATAAGTGTTAACTTGTTGTTTAGTATTTTAAACCTGGATAGCTGAATCTAAATAGTGACAAATTAAATCAAGATTTTAAGTGTTGCTCAGCATGTTTCATACATAAAGGTTCATAATCAATGTGAAAATATCAACTAAAACACATGCTCACAGGTGGCCACTGACCACACACTGAATAGGGAGTTGGACTACAGCAGCCAATGCTGTATTCCCCCCAGGGAGTTGAGAAAAAAAAATTGAGTGCCAAAGACAACGCCAATGACCTGGTGTAAATGAGTCAATGGGGCAGCACTCCTGGATAGTAGACCATAAACTCTAACATTTGACGTAACATTTATGTCTTGTTAACTCCATGGAGGGTCCTAACAATCTTAACTAAATATTGTAAATGATGCAATCTGACTTAAACTTGATCTGATCAATGGCAATATCATGCCTTGGTAGGAGGAAGCATCCTGTCACGCCATGACGGACAATCCCAGATAGCAATTACGCGATGGCTTTGTGTACGCCGGCCTTGATCCATCTAAGATACATAAAGATTGTGTTTGGTAAATTGCGTGTCACTTCAAATTGACGTGCTCAAATCTGGAAGATATTGTGCTTGATATTTTCTTTTTCTCTTGGCTTTAAAGTCAAAGAGGTTTGATACAAGCGGCCAGCCAGTCCCCAATACGGTTTAAGTTAATGCGATATGAAGTTGCCTGTATAAGTCATGGACTTATTATACCACAAACTACCATCCAAGCATCAAGGGCTGTTGAACTAAAATTTCTTTAAACATTAAGATGGCCCCTTATATGGCAGTGAGTTTTCAATGGTACATTTGAGTTTAGTTAGCGGAAACATGCTCCTAGAGGCCAGGGCCTGACCACGAGAGGGGCTCTTCCTTTTTCAGCTTCTGTACATTTACATGTAGGTTTACCTGAGCATGTCAATGTACAGAAGAACCTTTATGAGGACCACCTTTGGGACCAGTATTAGTGGGTCTCAATAGAGAAGTGGTCTCTATACAGAGGTTCATTCTGGTAGCTTTATGAAGGTTTGGTGCCGTGAAAAGTGGTCTTATTATAGAGGTGGTCTTAATGGAGAGGTGGTGTCTATACAGAGGTTCATTTTGGTATTTACCGCTTTATGAAGGTTTGGGAACAGAAAATGTCTTGAACTACTAGTGTAAGTCAAGAAAAGTGACCTTATTATAGAGGTTGTCTAAATGGATAGGTGGTATTAATTGGAAGTTCCAATGTATATTACCATCAAATATCTCTACTAATACTTCCTACATGCAAATAAATGTTTGGTGGTACAATCATTGCAAGGTCATGTATTCCAACATCTATCTAGTTCAAAAACAATTTTATATTCGATGACAAAAACTGTATCCTAGTTTTCTGTTTTGTTACGCCTTTCAATAGAATCATAATTTATAATCAACAATACCATTAAAATATCAAAGTGTTAAGTCAACACTATTGGTGAAAATCATTAGTTACAACATCTTACATGTACCATCTTGCACAAAGTATTATTAGCCCGTTCTATATAATCAATGAAGTCACAGGAGCGATATACAAGGATACAATATATTTAGACATAGTGTGTTATTATTTCATCATGAAAGTCATAATGTTTCTGAGTAAACAACCATGCTCTGTTTATAGGACAGACAAACCAACTAAAAACCTCACATTGAGTACAATATAGGATAGTAATGTTAAAAAACTATGGATTTAACCATACCATAGACATGAAAGCATACAGAACTTTCTACATAATACTACAGCAGAACGTCCCTTTTACACCACATTTGGGACCAGTGTTATGTGGACTCAATAGAGAGGTGGTCTCTATACAGAGGCTCATTTTGGTAGCTTTATGAAGGTTTGGGACCATGAAAAGTTATCTTATTACAGAGGTGGTCTTAATAGAGAGATGGTCTCTATACAGTGGTTTGATTTCGTAGATTTATGAAGGTTTGGGTCTGTAAAAAGTGGTGTCATTATAGAGGTGGTCTCAAAAGAGAGGTGGTCTTAATTGGAGGTTGTACTATAATGACAGCAGTGGAATACAATGTAATGTACAGTGTATTCCTGTCAGGATTTGTAGCAATGAAAAAGTTACCATTTATACTACTAAGGCTTATTATTGTAAACAGGATTCTGGCATAAAGATTGCTAAAACCCATATTAAAGCTTTAGCCTTCTATAATTTAGGAGTCCATATACAATAAATACCTTCATGTCCGACAATGAGAACTAGTGATATTTTGCAAGTTGGAAGAGAAAAATGTGATATTCGTGTGTCAACTACAAATCAATTTCTGCCATTTCTTTGGCAATTGTTCCAGTGCATAGAAATAAAAGCAGCAAGAGATCTAATAACGTATCATGGACGATATGATTTAGGTGGTAACAGGGTCTGGAACTGAGGCGATGGGCTGAAATATCACCCATAGAACTTCTTGAAAACCATCTCACGGCTCTCAGTGTGGGAGGAAATGGCTTACAGAGGTTATGGGTGAGCGGATGAATACTTTGCCCATGCATTTCACATATTTCATAGACCTTATATGTAGGTATGAGCACCATTGTAAGTGAGTAATAGGATAGTAAAGCTGGATATAGGCACCATTCTACTCTTGACTAAAATACCGTAAAACCTCCAATTACGCCTACCTCTCTATTAAGACCAACTCTATCATAAGACTACTTTTCAGGGTCAAAATCCTTCATAAAGCTACCAAAATCAACCCATGTATAGAGACCACCTCTCTATTGAGACCACCCCTATAATAGGATCACGTTTCACTATCCCAAACCTTCAAAAATAGACCAAAATAAACCTCTGTATAGAGACCACCTCTCTATTGACACCACCTAACACTGGTTTAAAGGTGGTCCTAATAGAGATGTTCTACTGTCAACCGGCCCAACAGCAGCATATTGCCTATTGGTAATGATCAATATGACATGGTTTTTCACTACTTTTGTAATCAATTTACAGTGCTAGTCTAAAACTAGTTATTCCCATCATAGCAGTCATAAATACACTTCTCCACACAACTACAATTTAAATGTCTTGAATAACAATTGAGTCCATTTCTGTGAAGGATAGTATGGTCACTTGGTTTGAATGATGTCATGAGAAAAACATACAGTAGAACCTCTCTATTAGGACCACCTTTGAGACCAGTGTTAGATGGTCTTAATAGAGAGGTGTCTGTATAGACACAGAGGTTCATTTTGGTAGCATTATGAAGGTGTGGGACCGTGAAAAGTCATCTTTTTGATAGAGGTGGTCGCATTATACAGGTTGTCTTAACTGGAGGTTCTACTGCACCATTGATCTAATTGAACGATATCTAAAGTTCAGCACAGATGCAGAAAAGTCTTACATCACATGATCCAGTTTGCAGAAGAAGAACCAGTTATTTTTTTACATTGGTTTGTGAGTTGTTTTAGTAAATAATGATTATTGCCATCCTGTGAAAGATCATTTGTATTTATGTATCCTTGGGTTACTTCTTTTGACATTTTGTCTAATTTCTCAATATTCGGAGCATCTCACAAATGCAAAGTTATTTCATATCATAGCAATGTGCATATAGATTAGATGGTTGCTTTTTATGATCCATATCAGCAAAAATAGGAACAAGCTTTTTTTCTTACGTACAAGCTATAAAAAGCATTAAGAGGGAAGCCTAATACATTTTCATCAATCAGGGAAAAAATTCTCAGAGTCATGATTTTTACATCACTCATTTACAAAAAATAGCCCCACCACATAAAGAATTTTATTTTCAAAAAAAAATTTTTTTTAAATATTTTTTAAACACAAAATGTTCAGAAATATAGGCATATCTTTAGGTACATAAATAGAAACCGTCAGCCACGCGTCACTTCTGTAAATTCTGTGGTTCTATCTTAGATTATTTATCAACGTCGCACCAGCCTTCTTTTTTCATTTTATGACCTTGTATTCAAGCAATTGATGAAAATTTTCTAACATCCATATTTGAGATTGTGTTTTCTTCTGTCATGAACGATATTACTCTACGGTAAATTCTACTACTCCACCATTGATCCCATAACAAATTCGGTAATTACGAAGCGTTCCTTAGAAATTCTCTTTTTTCGGTTCCATAAATTCTATTTTTTCGGTTCCACTTCTCAAAATTCTCTACGTACTATTGATTTACCATTGATTTACACGAAGTATCCGAATTTTGCGAATTTTCCGAAGACCCTAATTCGGATAATTCTCAAACTTCGCGAAAAATCGATATCGAACGTAACCTTCCATATCCTCTTTTGTGGAGTTGAATAATCTTGTATTTGATGATGGGTTTTATTCCAGTTCTAACCATTGCAATATCCGAGATGAAAACACAAGAATAATGAAATATGATAATTCTTATTTACTGTGGTACGTACGTAACATATACGATGTACATGTTTTGGTGTGTGATGCGACTTATGTTCACTTGCGCATCCCTTATATATGGGGAATCATCCGAACTATGCGAAAAAAACGAAAAAATTCGGAAATTTCCATAATCGATTATGAACGTCATTCTCAAATTTCGCATAATTCTTTCTTTTTCTCAGAATTTGCTTAATGTAAGGCCAGGAAAACATATTGATTCCTATTTTCATCACAATTTACGCGAATTACGCGAATTATGCGAATTTTCAGAAGCCACCAGTTTGTTTGATACGTGTAATTCGCGAATTTCTCGTATTATCGCGAATTTCTAGTAAGGTGAGTAAAAGCAGAATTAAGCATTCGCCTTTTATAGATTTTTTCGCCTTGATTCGGTCATTCCTTTAAAATTCGAAAAATTACGCTAAATTCCATGTCCCTTTTTGTTATATAGTGCGATACACATATATCGAGTGAAAAAAACGAGAGGAGACAATAGCACGATAATATCCCGATGACACGGGAAAAAGTAAGAACTATCGTTGCATGGCGATATTGGCATGGCTGAGGAACCGATTCTCGTTTGGCGTTTCTTAAACGAGCAATTAACCGATAGTCCGATATATCGTTGCAGTACTATTACCAAGTTTATGCCATAATCCAATGTTGTCAATCCATTTTTAAAGTGTTGACACAACAAAGATGTTTATTTCATTGATTGGATGATAACTGTATCTACAACCTCTCTTTATAAAATGTTAATTCAACAGAAAACTATTTATGCAATTTCTTGAAATTTCTCATATTATGAAATTAATACGCAGTAGTAGTAATTGCTGAAATGCTGAAATAAGGTCCAAGGTACAGTGAAACCTGTCTATGTAGGCACCTTTATATTTAGGAGACCCGTATTGTATGGACACATTTCTCTTCTTCAATTACTTCAATGCCATATTAAAAACTTCTCTGTTCAGGACATCTGCCTTACATGGACAATTTTCATTTTTTACAAAGGTCTCCACATGGGATAGGTTCTACTGCATTTAATTGTACTACTTAATGGCTTTCATAATCCCTCCAGACTATTTCACTTGAATAATACAGAAAAACCACAACAAGAGTCCAGTGAGGCATTAATAAAGTCTCATGTGAGGCTACCAACATTTCAATGAATCACATATTGGTTTGTTGGGTTTGATAATTATCATCCTTCAATTTTTTATTGCTCTTTATATGCTAAACAAAGTTAAAGATATGTGCTTATTCCTTGAATCAACTTATCATGATGTATATAATTTTGCTATATTTTTTATCAGTATGATGTGATGTTTTTTTCTGGAGCCTACCAAAAGTAGTCCTAATCTCCTTCATGAATATTCACACACATAATGAACTACTAATGAGCTGGGAAAGGCCATTTTGTAATATCTGTCATAAAAGCTAGAGTCATATTTGAAATTACTATTTTTGCATTAAAAGGATATATTTCAAAATTCTAAGGCTGGTACGATTTAAAGAAATATCTCCTCTGTACAAGAGATGTGTTTCTATCTAATGACACACTATCAGTGGTTCAGTATATGTACCTAAACATGTGGTCATTATTTCACAAAAAATGCCTTTCAAAAACATTTTAATTTTTTTTTTTCACTTTTGAAAAAAATTGAGAAAAATTCTTAAATCATATTATACCAATGATTATGAAAATCATCTATATTAACTAAAAATTCGAAAAGTAAAAAAATGTTCTGGGCTTCCCCCTTAAACTGATATGATATTAAACTACTTTCTAAAATGTCAAAAAACGATGGACATCTTATCATCATGTTCTGTAATACTGCAGCATGAGAGGAACAAACATCATGTAGATGATTGACTATGCCTAGCACATATAAGGATATGTGACAAAGGACTGAATTGCTAGATTATGATGTAAAGTATTGGCCTGCTTATCGCTATGGATTCCACAAGAAAGGCAGCGAGGAAGGGAAAGAAAGCATTCATACTCCTGACCCACAACTCTGACAATGCAAAGTCAGGGGACTAGTTGTCAATTAGATTTTGTAACATTGTCAATGCTTATGTACTAGCACTACATTGAACAACACTTTCTTATTAAACTAGCAGGATAACCATGAAAGTCTTCAGTCACCAAACCTCACTTTTCTCAACTCTCACCATTCATCAAACGTTGCCTTTGCAATATAAAAGTTGTCATCTCACACCCTAAAAATACACACACGAAAAGTACTCAAACAAAAGAACATCCTGTCAATGACCTATGATGCTAAATTTCAACATCAACTATTTCTACTGTACAGTTTAGACTCAAACTCACACACATTTTGAACTAGATGTACATCAGTTGCATTTCAACCCTACTACAGTAGAACCTCTAATTAAGACCACCTCTCCACTGAGACCACCTCTATTATAAGACCACTTTTTCACGGTCCCACAGCTCCATAAAGCTACCAAAATGAACCTCTGTATAGAGACCACCTCTCAATTGAGACCATCCAACACTGGTCCCAAAGGTGGTCCTTACAGAGAGGTTCTACTGTATTAGATTGTCCTCTGCACTATCAGATAGCGCTGTTGAACTCCCCCCACATCAATAACATAACTACACGAGAGAACTTCAACTCTGGGATGCTGCGCACAGATAGTGAGCATCTTCCAAATGATCTTGAACCTTGATAGAATCACACCCTATTAATTTCGATTTAATGGAACGCGACATGCCCATTAAATTTGCTACAAGCGGAGTGTGCTTACTATGCGATAAATCACTTATGAAAGCCGTGCTGCGCCCAATCACAGAATCTTCAGAGAACACTGTCAAAACCGATCACGGTTCGCTGGCTTTCATTGCCAACATTTATTTGAGCAAAATTCACTCTGACACGGTCATTTAATATGAGGGTATTCTGGGCCTTATCACTGTTTAAGCCCCTACACACACATCACTTCATTCTATGCTGTCCCCAGTCAACGAATCATTTTTTCTTCTTTAATATACAGAATATACACGGTATGTATGTTTCAATACTTTCATTCTCTACCTGTTCATATAAAGATTTGAAAGAGTTTAACAAAGCGAAATATATGTAGAGTGTAAATGTAAACAAAATGTAAATGTGGTGGTTTATAGTCTTGATCCAAGTTTTTGCTCTCACAACTTTACAATTTACACCAGGTCATTGGCCCCCTTATTGATCTTCAATTAGATCATTTCTCATATACTTGCATCGGCAGCAGCTTGCATTCAGTGCACAATGCTAATCACCTACACAATCCCTCACTCACTCTTTCAACACAATGACATGTACCTAATTAATGTGTAGGTGCCACAGAGCAGTATGCAACTGCTTTAAGGATGAGTTTGCTCAACACCCACCACCAGACCTGACTGGGAATTGAACCCACGACCTTCCGGTCACGAGTCCAACCCCCTATCCACTAGGTGACGGAAGCACACAGAGTGGAGTTTCATTTTCAAAAGTTAATACTAATTTTTGTGTCTCTTCTGCTGAAGGGAAAGCTAACTGTTTAATTTTTATGCATAAACGTATGCATATATGTATGTATGAGCATATATATGTACGTATGTACGCATATTCTAAGTACCTATGTCGAAGAGTTTTTGGTCAAGCAGCATTAACAGATGAACCATTTTGTTCAAACTTTACACAAGCATTAGGTATTAGACCACACCAAAGTGATTTGATTTTGGGCACTTTGCCAAGTAAAGTGTGGCTTCAAGGAGGTCCATTTTTGAAATAGCTTCAATGCCACTTAAATAAAACACTTAAAATATGTACAGTGATTGTCAACGGTGTTGAAATATTTCATACACTGTTTACACTGGTAGTGACCATCACCAGTGTTCAATGTTTGCTTTTTGCTTATTGAAGTGTGCCTTCCAGAAATAATTTTTTGCTAATTTTTTGCACTTTTTCCAATAATTACAAGACCGCTGGAAACATGACTTTCAAACTTGCCAAATTGTTTATATGACTGGTGAAAATTATGTGTGTTCAATTTTGGCACTTTGCCACTCAAAGTATAACTTTCCGCAAGCAATTTTAGGTCAAATTTTAGTTTAGCATTTTGTACAATAGTTTCAATATGCCTTGAAATCTAATGCTCAAATTTGGCAAATTGTTTACATATCTAAGGAGAATCATCTATATCCTGTTAAGAAATTTTCTAATGAAAGTGTGCTTTTCAGAAAGCATTTAATTGAACATGAATCAATTCTGTGCCAGTGACCCTGTGCTTCTTGAGCACTTTTGATCTATTTGCCTATTCTACACTGGTTAAAAACAACAGTTTTTTAAAACATGCTATACTTCTTAGTTACAAAGAAAAAAAATCCAACAGTGTTGTAGATCAAATATTACATTATGTCACTTCGTCATGATTCAACATTTAAAATCTTATATTTTCTCGCACCTTTGTTTGAACTATGATAAATGTCAATATTTCAGCATTTATGCCTTGAGTTCTTGTCATCCCCTGATGAGCGATCAATCTTGCTCAGTGTATGGTTTGTGCACCTCCACATTCACGTTGATAACCAAAGCCTTTTTCACATTCTGTGTATGATTAATGCACTTTACATTAAAAACTCATCAATTTTACTATTGACAGAGAAGAGCCTTGATCCCATGACTGGAAGGTTGGTTTCCTTGTGGAACTTGATTAACCAATCAGCAGTTGCCGTCAATCAACCAATCAGATCGTTATGTCAGTTTGAGAAGAATGCGCATGGTCTTTCAATTAAACTCTCTATCCTTCTCCTTTTTCAACACTGCCAATTATTTTCAAACTGACAATCTTCATTTACATCATAGTTGGTTGAAAATATTTTTTAAACTCAAAGTTCATTCTACTGGTATGAAAATAGTACGAATGAGGTTAAATTAAGATAGAATAAAAATAGAATAAATTTGGTCAGTCTCTTGGTAGTAAGCAATGCAGGCTAATGTATGTTGCCTTGTAGATCAACAAGTGTCATTAAATTAGCAAAATACAATGATGTTTACCAATACATGTATATCTCTTGCACCACAGTTAAATTATTGAAATTGATATTGTGATATTAACTATCTTGAAAAGTTATTATGGTTCAGAATAGTACGAACGAATGCATAGAAGAGAAGAGACAGCTAATACGTATCTGTCCTGTAAAACAATATACAAAATAAAAGATGAAAGGAGATAAACTACGTCCCATTATAGAGAAAAAAACCAATGAATTTAATGCTAATACCTCCCAATAAGACCATCTCTATAGTGAAACCACCTCTATAATAAGACTACTTTTCATGATCCTAAATCTTTATAAAGCTACCAAAACGTTCCCCTGTATAGACCACATCGCTATTAATTGAGACCACCTAACATTGGCCCAAAAGTGGTCCTAAATAGAGAGGTTCTACTGTGTGTCATAATTCTTCTTAACAAACATTGAACATCAAAAGTGAAAATTTAAAAAAACCCTATATCAATCAAATAGGAAGGTGAACAACCCATTACAAAATGAGACAGGCTTGGATCATGCCCTTCCAGGTTGGAAAGTGACAGTCCAAGGAATCCCCCACATTTCAGAAAGGCACCAATCCGTCTTGTTCGATCATGAGGAGCGCTGAAATGTAATCTGCTAGTGTTGTTTTAGGAAGATGTTTGCCAAACGTCTTATCTTGCTGCAGGAATGCTTTAGTACAGTAGAACCTCCAATTAAGACAACCTCTCTATTGAGACCTCATGTATAAATTCACCACCTAATTTGGACTATATTAGATTAGATACCATAGAACCTCTGTATTAGGACAACCTACAAAAACCAGTGTTAGGTGGTCTCAATAGAGAGATGGTCTCTATACAGATGTTCATTTGGTAGCTTTATGAAGGTTTGGGACCAAGAAAAGTGGTCTTACTATAGAGGTAGTCTCAATAGGGGTGGTCTTAATTGTGGGTTCTACTGTATTATTGAAAAGTCAGCATTACTGAATTCATGTTGCACTCTTATTTCAGCCTAAAATAAGACCACTTTTATGAGAACTGAAAGAGTTACGATAGTTACTAGTTGTACAGTCAGATGGAATAAAACAATTTCCAATGTTATTTATAAAATCACATAGCTTCAGTGGAACAAGGGATCAATACCTAGAAAATCCAGCAGCCCCTCTCTATTAGGACCACCTTTGGGACCAGTGTTAGGTGGTCTCAATTGAGAGGTGGTCTCTATACATAGGTTCATTTAGGTAGCTTTATGAACGTTTGGGACCATGAAAAGTGGTCTTAGCAAAGAGGTGGTCTAAATTTGGGGTGGTCTAAATTGGAGATAACAATTCTCAACGTTGAATACACGGCCCTCATCTCTTTGGAGACGAGGGCCTTCGCACGGATGTGGGGTCCTCCTCAAGACCTAGCAATATCATGAACCCTGGATGTATGTACAAATATCAAACGAATTAAGTTTGACAAGCCACATCAAATTTGTGACCTCGTGCAGAGGTTTGATCAGAAAGAACGCGCATTCGATGTTTTAATTGACAAGCGCGTCGGGCGGTTTTGGCAGTCGCCTGTGATGATCATGATGCATGAGGCGGGGGGAGATGGAAACATGTCAAAGTTAAGTCTCACAGTCTTCTTCTCGCCCTTGGCGCAAATATTCAAACGTGTAATATAACCTTTCATGAATCTGTTTTGAATTATTCTTACAGATTTGCAAACAAAAGTGGCCCAAACACTAGCAGAACAGTAAGAACGGCAGCAGCAGCAGCAGCAGCAGCAGCAGCAGCAGCAGCAGCAGCAGCAGCATAAGAAATGTAGAAATACTAATTCACTCAATCGTGGTGTCTTTGCTTCTATCAAAAGATAATTAGGTCCACAGAAATATCAAGCATCTTATGGTCTTCAGCCCACCATCCTTACTTGTCTGTTGATAGGACCATGGATCAACTTTAATCAGAGCCATCCCAATCAAAACACAGCGGTGCAAGATCCAGATGAGGATCTATATGATCGGCCCCGTGCTAGGGTTACATGCAGCAGGGCAAGATGGTCATTTTCAAACCCATGTCAACAAACACTTGTATCTAAATCATCATGGTTCACGAAATTTATTACCTGTTCAAAATTAAGACAGCGTAGCACACCTATTAAATATGTTCTGTGTGATGATGACAATAATACTTACTTACGTATTATCTTTGGATACGAGAGTCACACGTTTCCTTAAATTCCAGCTATATTAGAAAATGAAGCGAGAACAACAATTATGGAATAGGATATACAGTAAAACCTCCAATTCAGACCACCTCTCTATTGAGTCCACCTCTTTAATAAGACCACTTTTCACCCTCCAAAACCTTCATAAAGCAATCAAAATGAACATCTCTATAGAAACCACATCTCTATTGAGACCACCTAACACTGGTCCCAAAGGTGGTCCTAAAAGAGAGATTCTGTTGTATTTCTACATCCCATGTAGGGGCTGTGCATAACTCAGGGATCGATATGATCCTCGGCATGGATGTCACGGGAAGATGGATGTGTGACGGGACATTCTGATTGGTCAAATACAAAAAAAACGTCATCTTCTGAGCAGGCAGCAAAAACTCCCACAAGACCAATTGCATTTTCAGATATTGGAAAACATGGTGATCAGATTACTTTTGCCATCTCCGGAACAGATGAGGGTCAAGTGATTCGCACATGGGTGCTAGTTTTGTTTACCAAATGCAGTATTCATATATCAAGTACTGCATTATTAAGTATAGTCAGAAGTTTGCAATATTTGTTCAGGTCTGCCCAAACGATAAATTCAGAATATAATACATGGTCAGCAGAACTTTGTTATCTTGATATTGCATATCTAGAACTTTCTGTCATCGCAAGGTTAGTTTCAATTCACTTACACAACATTGTGAACATTAATATTTGGTTATCACAAATATTGTTATTTGCAGCATTTTACTGGTCTAACTACAGGTTTGTTTCTGCTGTATTAAAGATAATGCTCAGCAAAATGTTCTGTAAAGCCCAGTATCAATGAACAATGCCTTTTCGATTGCAAGTGTAAAGAAAAATAATACTTATATTCTCCACATTTAATATTCATTACACCTTTAAAAAATACCATGCTCTCTTGCTATTAACTAAAATAAAAGGTTATGTGATGTTGCATAATCGAATGATTTTCGCCAAACATACCATGCATTTCCAACGAGAGGCGTCACAATTAACATTGGAAAGATAGGGGACTTCTTACGTACATCATCAAATTACGTCTGACGAAAATCACTCGCTTTACATTTCTCACCTTCATGTGTTTTGTTGGGTTTAAACTGTACTCTTATTGCATTGTATTTAAAATTACTCTACACACTTTAATACTCTACTTAAATTAAAGAAAATTCAGAATACACTGACCACATCAAATTGCTTCTCTGCAAGCATACTTGTTCGGCCACTGAGCATAACCTTCAAGGGTTTCAATGAGGCTTTTAAGAAGATCACGTGTCCGACAGTCCACTCATTTAGATGTTAAGTCACACATACATCAGAGCAATGATTGTTACATACAATTTTAGACCTTGCTGAGCGACACAAAAGTATGCTAATATATGATAAACGCAGCTTCACCTTTTTACACTGCATCAAAGCATCAATCACGATCTCCATAAACAGCACAAAACGCTCACCTCCTCCCACATGTGGCTGTTGGCTGCCACAGTACCTTCCCTTATTGTATAAAACCATTGACTTTTAAGATGACTTCAAAAGCTTTACATATATTTCAATGACTATATTTTTTGTCAGTGCATTGGTTAAAAGGTTCATACACACACAAAAAAAACATTCTTCACCGGCACTATTGTTAGACGTGTATCATGCATCTGTAGTAATATACAGTAGAACCTCTCTATTAGGACCACCTTTGAGACCAGTGTTAGGTGGTCTCAATAGAGAGGTGGTCTCTATACAGAGATTAATTTTGGTAGCTTTATGAAGGTATTGGACTGTGAAAAGTAGTCTTATTATATGAATAACTGTATAAATATATATTTTTCCACCCTAGAAACTAGGACAATATGAAATATGGTATAACAACACAAAGTGTATTGTCTACCCTCGTATGGTTGGGTGATATTTTTCCAACGTTTGCTTGTGAATTTAATTCTACTCTGACTGATGTCTCTTGCATATGTGAACATGCATGATAATATCGCCATGTCGACTCATCGTTCGGGGAATTAACATCGCTTAGATGTAAATATACACTTATTTGGAATAGCATTTCAATATACACCAGAACTACATACACATTCAGTGTGCACCATTTATGTGCTGTGCAACAATATATATGCCTTACTAGGACTGTTAAATATTACACACAGCAGCCACCTCCGTGCCAGCTCCCAAAGTAGGTCACAGTTGTGTATACATATTCAAAATGATACACTTGTAAATATTAAGTGAGGATGTTTGTAAACCATTATAACATATATTTAGACACTTCAATCATAACAATAGCATGCTTAGTTTTAAAATTACAGCATCATAGAGATTTTTCTATAATGGCCGCCATTTTTGGCCTGTAAGATTTTACCCAAAGTTGCCTGAGCAGTGGCAACCAAGTAAAATGTCACATGGAGATAGTACCAACACGAATCCATAAAAAACCTTCTGAACCAAGACATGTCAAGGTAGTGAAGGTACTCCTGTTGGGAAACTTGACTAAAAGTGTTGGCCTTGTCTGTGAAATATGCCAGGTTCTTTAACACTCTATAGTTCTGTGGCCGAGTGGTTAAGGGGTTGGACTTGTGACTAGAAGGTCGTGTGTTCGATTCCCGGTCGGGTCTGGTGGTAAGTGTGGAGCAAACTTACCTCTAACAGGTTGTACACTGCTCCGTGGCACCTACACGTTAAATAGGTACAGGTCTGGCAAGTAAATAGCACGTTAGCCCTCCAATAGCTGCGATGTGCTGTATGCTCGTGAGTTGAAAAGGATATATAGGGTGTGAAAAGGATGCCAATGACCTGGAGTGGTTTGTAGTCCTCTGAATACTATGTAAATACTATGTATATGTTCAACTGATTGTACATGTATGGTTGCAAATAAATACTGAATTAATTATTAATTATTATAGTCTGTCACTTTATTATTTACGCCATAAAAATTACAGTTTTCAAGAGCATGTGAACTTGTACCATGTGGGTCAAATCATATATGATATATGGCACTACGCACTTATGCAAATATTACAAAGTGAAATACGTCCGTAACACACCTATGATGTAACACTATGACAAGTAAAGTACTGCACGCTCCAAAGTTTACCGAAAATACACTAACACTTTAGTATTTTGCAATGTATACAACCATTTAAGGTATTTTGCCATGAATTCTATTTAGCATCGCCAATTCTGCACCAAATGGTGTTACTTTTATAGAAATCCGTTTTGGTTAAAGGAAGTTATGCGACAAACGGTGAGTGTGGATAATTAACATACAATGTATAGTATGGCTCATCCTTAAAATGCAACGTACTGGTTCAACCTTCCCATCCTGCCTGATGGATAGGTGCAATAATGTTCTGAAAACACACACTCACGTCACAGCCAACCTCATTTGTAAACCCAGTTTGGCGTTTTATCTCCTTACGACCACATAAACCCACTCGCTCCAATAGTACGAGGCCGTTGTAACAATTAACACTATTGGCATTGCTGCTAATTCAATGTACAAAATGCCCGATAATTAATGTGTGCGTAGGTGTATTGTTTACTAAGTGCTTTTTGTTATAACACCTCATACATATTGCGTCTATGACTAAACTTGAGAAGTTGAGAGTAATGTTTTTGAGCTGCTTTCTTATGGCATCACTGATTCAGATAAGCAGGATTTCAATCAAATTCAATAAAGTCCTAAGTATTTTTTAGCAGACCCTAATTATACTATTCCTCGTCGAGAGGGTGTGGCCTGAGGGGGAGGGTGCTCTTCCACAGTCGGGTTGGGTATATACATGTATGCTCAACAGAAAGACCCCCGATTTTGAGATGACAAAATATTTAAGATCACTATTTCTTTGCAGCCAAACCCAAAGGACCCTCTAATTTCTCTAAATCTTAATAAAAAATTTAAGGCCCCCCATTTTGAACTCACTGTGGAGCATACCTACCCGAAAGACATGTTAGTGCCCACCCATCCCACTCCCGGGATGATACTAATAAAAAAAAAAAAATTACACAATGCATGTGTTGACAATGTACATTTGTACTTTGTTTAATTAACTGCCAACACCAAGCTTCTGAATGACATAAGTGACATTTTGACTCGACATGCACCATGTTCTCAAAATATAAACCAATTATCTGAGCACAACATGACAAAAATTGGATTTTAGAAGAGCCCAGAAATTCATCACGTAACACACCTAAAATCTGTAATTGGGAAAAACAGATTTTTTTAACGAAAAGCAAAAGAAAAAGAGAACGAAAAAATAAGATTACCTCTCCGTCTTTCGTGACAAAAACATTCAAACAAAGCTATGTCTAATAATATTATAGTCATGCTTTCTTTGAGAGATAATATGTACAAATATAAGAACTGGGGCTGAAAGAACAGAAAAAGTTACTATAGAGTCACTGAGCCTGACCTAATACAGTTGAATCTCTATTAGGACCACTTGTGGCACTGGCCTCAATGCACAGGTTGTCTTATGAATGTTCACAACAGGGATCTTGATAAATTGTCTTCTGACAGAAGTGCTCCCTTTATAGATAGTGTGGTCTTAAATCAGGGTTCTACTGTATTGAAATGGTAGATACAAAATCTGTTTGAGACAGCAGTTCAAGTCCTTTGTTTAGCATAATAACCTTGCTCACTACCTAGCTACAAGTTCCATATGTTCAAAACAGGTACCCCTTCATTTTATAATTGGGCCATCAATTCTAGAGTTACAACATGAAAGTATTAAACTGAGTACAGTGCGAGTTTCACCTGCAATAATCACCAATTTCATCAATACTCACGCTAATTGCTATTCCCCAATTAAACACGTGAAATGGTTTGCCAAGTAATAAATACCAGTGTATGTCAATATCACCCAGGGCAGTTGAGAATGAACATACTCATGTCCATACAGATGCAGATGTGAATGAAGCACAGGATACTCAATATGTCACTATTTAGATTCATCTATCCAGGTTTTAGATACTAAAGAACAAGTTAATAACTATTTTCTCAGGATAATTTATTGAAAACCATTATCAAGCTGAAGAAGCCCATAGTGTGGGTGAAAGCTTGATGTTGGTTTTCAATAAATTATCCAGAGAACATAGGTGTCAATTAATTTGTTCTTTGATATTCAATATGAAAGTGGATGATACAAGTACTGGTACAAACCCACATTTTTTTAACAGCGACATCATTAACATATTAAAATTCGTTAGGCCCTCTGACAATGTTACTACCAGGTGATGATTATTTCTAGACCTTGCAAGCTCAAAAGAGGGCGCTAGTGACATCCATTTCATCTGATACATCATAATTAATAACATACTTAAACAGGTTAAGGCTAACTTCAATCTTATCACGTTGATTCAAGGTTCTAAACACGTTTTTCAGAAAAAATATCATTGAATTGTTTTAATACACCCCATGGCAATAAACATCAAGATACAAAGACATAAGCGCATATACATGTATAGTCCAATCATTAATACGTGATGATAAAAAAAGAAACATATATCAAAATCGACAATTGCTAATATGTAGTGTAGACTGCGGAATCAGCATTTCATTCATCCAGCGCTCTGTCAATCGCAAAAAACTATGAGGACTGAAGCAACATCGCTACTACTGACTCCTGAGCAATATACATCCAATGCTGCCATATTCCTCTCAATCTGAACCCTAACCATAATTTACAACACCTCGTCTCACTCCCCAATAACCCCACTGTCAGTGATACACATGATTATGTAAATGCATGGAAACAACGGTATGAAATCATGGAAATTATTGGGTATTTCACCAGTGGGCATGCGCACAAGTATCGCAGCTATGTATTTGTAAACACTCCACATAAACATTGTACTGATTCAGAGCAAGTAGGTTTAAAATAGCAAGCTCCGCCCAATCTGGTTTCTACTTCTGCCACCAGATGTCTACACCTGACAGCATGCATAAAAAATCAGGTCAACAACCTAGTTTATAACAATGTGGCCTTGCTTCTTAGGGAGATATTGTGAGCAAGTGAAACAGACATACTGAATTTCCATCAAATCCTGATACCATTGCTTTGACACAATACTTCCTGCAAAGAAATTGTTGTGTTTTGCATATACTACAAATACACATTTTGTGTAATTCATAAAAAACATTGTGAGCATTTTAAGTGATTTAGATCAGTTTTTCAGATAACCATGACAAGCTCCTCCCCTCAAGGTCATTGCACAGCCACAGAGAGTGTGCCTTTAACAAGCCTCTGAGCTGGTGATTGATGTAAATGTGCTGTGCCTTTAACCAACATAGAAAAGAGGCATGAAAACCACATGGTTCTCTCAGGCCATGTGCTTGTTTCAACTTGGCTCCCTTCCAGGGAATTGACATAGGTTCACAGATATCCAGGTCATCATCACAAACATCATTAATCTCTCACAGTTGGCAAAGTGAAATTGTGGGCTTTCAGCGTGCTTCATGTCATCCATTATTCTTTCTATCATGGGACACGGAATAATTTTGCACATGATGTTGGACATCAGTTCCCGTTTCCACCTCGCAGGGGGATTGTTGTAATGGATGGCGTATGTGGATTCCTTTCTCCATATAATTCAACGCAATGCAACAAACACATTCCGTGTAAATATAAATTTAAAGTGGAATTTTTGTCCTCCTAAATTCTGTCCATCTGGTGAGCAACTGCTCCTTATGCCTTGAACTTTAAGTATATATGGGAGTGGAAAATTCTATCAAGAATTCCTAATTAAATGAATTTCACAACTTGAAAAAAGCTTGATTCAGATTGTGTGTGGGTGTGTGTGTATGGGGGGGAATTGAGAACCTGATATCATCAAAAACGTTTTCGTACAAATGTTTGATTTCCACCTTATGTTTACTGGACTATTAACACATTTTTTGTTAAAATCTCTTTTTGTGTTTTATGAATCCTATGTTAACTGAACTATGAGCAATCCATATACTATATTTGATACACAGAGAGCCCAACTATCAGTCCCCGTATCACATTGAAAAAATTATGGCTGCATGGTCTTTTATGTTTAAGTAATATTTCATAATGCTGCAGGCCTTCCATGCAGGTTCTTTGCAATTTTGTCAACAATTTCAGATGTTCTTTTTAACGTCACACAAATACATATCCCCTTCAAATTCTCGCTTTCCATCACCTTTGGTCTACGGGATTCTCTTTAACACTGCACATATGTTCAGTGTTACAATAATTTCATTGTGAATAATAAAATATGCAAGCAGTACACCAAGTTCAACAATTTACATGCAGCTCAATTATGTATCGATTTATAGATTTATCTTTATACATGGTAACTCTTGACTGATTGGCTGGTGCAAACACTGATTGTCTGGTGTAAAAACACAACGGCAAGAAACCCATAGCGTGTATGATGCAAGATACGACCACAATCAATGTGTATCTTTATGTAGACTAATACTAGTAGTAGGACTATTCATCTAGATTATATTTAACTACACTACACTACTACTTACTATTTACAACACACTAACGTTGCGGCGACCATCGCGGTGCCTTCAACAGAGTGACTGTTTTAGTACGATGACGTCACAATGGCACGAACTGGGTTTCCGCCAGGTGGAGTTCCTGGCGGAAAGCAGATGGAGGAGGTTCGGGGGGATGCTCCTGCCTTGGTTGAGGTTGAGCTTCGGGCGGTGCGTGTGGATCTTGATGGCTTCCAAGATCTTACGTCGGAAGGGCTGATCTTCTCTGCCTATGACTCTGGCTGACTCACTACTGAATAGATGTCCAGTATTCTCTGTATGGATCTGTATGGCAGACTGGGTACTATACGGGTCCAGGTGTTCCTTCAGTCTTGTTTGCAGATTCCTGCCAGTTTCCCCAATGTATGTTTCATGGCATGAAGGGCATGAGATGTCATACAACACTCCACACATTTTCTTTGGGTCGTCTTTGTCCTTGGGTCTAACTAGCAGGCTCCTAAGCGTGTTGAAAGGCTTATGGAAAGACGGGACACCATGTTTCTTAAGGATCCTCTGCATAGTTTCAGATGTGCCTTTCACATACGGAATTCTCACAGGGAACTTCTTAGCCGTATTGTCACTGGTTTCAGACGGTTCTTCTGTTCTCTTTTGGAAGGAACTTTGAACGCCCAGGGCTTGTATCCATTTACTTTCAGCACTTGTTTCACATGTTTCACCTCTTTCACACGGTCTTCCTCCTCGGTTACCAGATGTTCGGCTCTCCTTAGGAGTGTGCGGACTACCGAGCAGTTGTGTTCAAGATGATGGTTGGAGTCCCAGTTCAAGTACTGATCAGTGTGTGTGGGCTTCCTATAAACACTAGTCTTCAGGGATCCGTCTTGTTTCCTCTCAATGTGAGTGTCTAGGAAGGCAAGTTTCTGATCAATCTCACCTTCTATGGTGAATTGAATACTCTGGCTAAGGGAATTCAAGTAAGTTGAAAACTCCTCAATCTGATTCTGTGGTAGGACCGTGAAGGTGTCATCCACATAGCGGAACCACACCGATGGATTCACTGGGGGGTTCTTAAGTGCTCTCTGTTCAAACTTGTGAAACAAGTGCTGAAAGTAAATGGATACAAGCCCTGGGCGTTCAAAGTTCCTTCCAAAAAGAGAACAGAAGAACCGTCTAAAACCAGTGACAATACGGCTAAGAAGTTCCCTGTGAGAATTCCGTATGTGAAAGGCACATCTGAAACTATGCAGAGGATCCTTAAGAAACATGGTGTCCCGTCTTTCCATAAGCCTTTCAACACGCTTAGGAGCCTGCTAGTTAGACCCAAGGACAAAGACGACCCAAAGAAAATGTGTGGAGTGTTGTATGACATCTCATGCCCTTCATGCCATGAAACATACATTGGGGAAACTGGCAGGAATCTGCAAACGAGACTGAAGGAACACCTGGACCCGCATAGTACCCAGTCTGCCATACAGATCCATACAGAGAATACTGGACATCTATTCAGTAGTGAGTCAGCCAGAGTCATAGGCAGAGAAGATCAGCCCTTCCGACGTAAGATCTTGGAAGCCATCAAGATCCACACGCACCGCCCGAAGCTCAACCTCAACCAAGGCAGGAGCATCCCACCGAACCTCCTCCATCTGCTTTCCGCCAGGAACTCCACCTGGCGGAAACCCAGTTCGCGCCATTGTGACGTCATCGTACTAAAACAGTCACTCTGTTGAAGGCACCGCGATGGTCGCCGCAACGTTAGTGTGTTGTAAATAGTAAGTAGTAGTGTAGTGTAGTTAAATATAATCTAGAACAATCAATGTGGTCGTAGATCAGGTTTGTGCAATACTGCCAATAGCATATTCAGTCACTGTGGTATTCCACCTGTATTCCCACCCCTCCCCCAACACACACAGACTTTCATCCCAGATGATGCAAATAAGTAAAATGCATGAACAAAACTTTTACAGTAGAACCTCCAATTAAGCCCACCTCTCTATAGAGACCACCTCTATAATAAGACCACTTTTCACGGTCCCAAATCTTCATAAAGCTACCAAAATGAACCTCTGTATAGAGACCATCTCTCTATTGAGACCACCTACACAATACTGAAACCAACAAACACAACATTCTATTTTGGACATATAAAATACAACATACAATAGAACCTCTATTTAAGACCACCCCTCTATTGAGACCACCTCAATCTACTGTACGTACATTACAATCTACTGTACTGATGTTAAATAAGCTGATTTGGCAGGTACATTTTACACACATATGCTAATTACATTTCCAAAGTACAATGAAAAATCTTTGCATGGCAAACCATTGATCTGAGACCATAATACAACTTGTAGGTGCTAACACCCAAGCAAACATACCCCGAACCTTACTGAAAAAAGTCTCTTTGAAATCTATATACAAATTGGTGGGTTACTTGGTATTTCCTAAAAAGCTGGCTTAATGGCTGTACCCAGGGCCATTTATACACCTTGAAGTTAATGCACTGTGTTTTCCAATTTCCACCTCTATCCTCTTACACGCTTTGTCCAATATATCATGGGCTTTTAAGAAGCTAAACAAACATTAAGTCTTGAAGTCAATACATTAGCATTATGCAACTTTGTCTCACAGTTGCCATTGCATATTCTATGGGCGGAGGAGAAAAATGGTCTCCAAAGACTTAGAAGGACTTATTTGATCTTGAGTAATTGCAAAGGTACAGACGGTGGGCTTTATGAAATAGGTAGGTAACAACAGCCCCACTTTGAAACAAAGTACCAAGAGGGAAGGATTCAACAATCGATGGATACAAGGGAAAATAGTTTTAGTGTTCGGGAAAAGGTCTTGTCTTCAAGAGTTGTCGACTACGCAATGAATTTTCTATTGCTATCTGCATATGATTTGAGAAAATAAATTTCACATTGACTTTTTCCAGATGAAATCAAAGTGCCAACACAAACTAAACAAGATATATACTAAACACAGGTAAAAGATCCAGTGTAATATTGTATATGCAAGTATCTTACGTAATGATAAAATGGACCATAGGACACTGCATGGACTGGTCTCCTAAGTCCATAATAGCACATTGCTGCTGCCCCACTGAAACTACAGTAGACCCTCTCTATTAAGGCCACCGCTCTATTGAGACCAGCTCTATAATAAGACCACTTTTCATGGTCCCAAACCTTCATAAAGCTACCAGAATGAACCTCTCCATAGAGACCACCTCTCTATTGAAACTACCTAACACGGGTCCCAAAGGTGGTCCTAATAGTCAGTGCTTCTACTGTAATTGACAAGAAAGAAACAGAACGACCGGCTAAGTGCTTGTGAGCAGTAAATGGGTATGGATGTCTCGGAAGCCAGCCCATGACATTAATTCAGCACTGGGCAAACATGTTTAAGTAATCGCGGGTTCCAGCGGGCTTCCCTCTGGCTTTCTTGACCTGCCACCGGCATGGCGTGGTAAGTGGGCGAAGGTAACGGCACGGAATGGAGGGGCATTAGCGAACAAAGCGCGTGTCCAACACTTCCACTGCTCGCTCCCATCGTCTTCACTAGGAACTACTTTTTGTGTCACAGCTGACAATGATTAAAGTGATTGGGTTTGTTTCTCAGAACAACGAAATAAGGGATGGATTTGCTTGGTGAAGTGGAATGGGGGGAAACGGGCTTGTCAAATGCACAGTAGAGCCTCTCTATTAGAACCACCTTTGGGACCAGTGTTAGGTGGTCTCATTTGGGACCGTGAAAAATGGTTTTATTATAGAGATGGTCTCAATAGAGAAGTGGTCTTAATTGGAGGTTCTACTGCATTCAACTCTGTTTATTATACACAATATCGAAATATTTCGCTTCCAAAAGTGTGATCCGAACTCATATCATCAGATACTATTACACATCATCACCTGTGAAGTAGATAATACTGTTACACGTATCGCGAATAGTCAATTCCAAACCTCACGAGCTATCATCACTTGTATTATACAGAACTGATTGGTGTCAAATGACATGGAGAACATCTAATACAACCAGCACTGAAAAAGGATTTGAGCCACACATTCAGATTTCATCAGACTAGATCATATGAAACTGGCAGAATGTAACCTCATAACCACCGAAGTGGTTCCACCTGCCCCATTAAACACACCCCTCTGTTTACACAGATTAAATTAAACCAATCTTACTCTTTGTTTTGCTGCAAATTTTCACCTACATGTACCTGGTGCCATATTGATATATTAACAAACCAGTATTATTTGGATAACCACTAACCAAGGCATGTGCATTGTGAAATAATATTCATGCTACAGTGTATCATGTCCTGTGAGGTCAAAGTTAGAGCAAAGTGAGCGATAGCAGAAAAATATATCATATATATATAATATATCATACATGTGAACTGCAAAAAATTATTGGGGTGCGCTTATTGTTTCGTTTTTTGTTGAAATTTGATTTTTGAAAGCGCACTGTGTGCTTATTAGAACAATATGGTAGTTGCCATACAGAATGATAGACAAGCTAGAGAACTCATATGGAGACAGTGATTTTTCCATTCACTGACTGGAAAAATCTGTCACTTTGAAAACCAAGTGATTGTGCTGTTCGTATGACCAATTCAATGCAAATTTATGTAATCTAAAAATTTCTTGTGAGAGAGCTCCATCACTAGTAAGAACACTTGCATATGTATGTTGGCTTTATTAAAAGGTCACACGGCCAAATCATTATCTTTTGTGGTCTATTTTCCCTTTACTTCATGTCACTTAAGTTGTACTTTATTATGGCTCTACGTTTCTAAATACTCCTCTTTAGCATTATAACACACAAAAAACACATAGGCAAATATGCATTTTACACATGCTACACTTCCGTGGGCGAATGGATAGGGAGTTGGACTCGTGACTCATGAAGGTATGGGTTCGATTCCCAGTCAGGTTTGGTGGTGGGTGTTGAGCACACTCATCCCTAAATAGTTGTACACTGCTCTGTGGCATCTACATGTTAACTAGATACAGGTCATTGGGTTGAAAGAGTGTGTGAGTGATTGTGTGAGTGATTAGCATTGCGCGCTGAATGCAAGCTGCTGCCGATGCAAGTATTTAAGAAATGGTCGATTGCTCATCATTAAGTATCCTAATAACATGGTGTAAAATGTAAAGTTGTTAGAGCACATTAGAATCACGACTAAAAACCACCATAGTTACATTTACATAGGCAAATGTGCACAAATGTTACACGGTATCATGTCGACACAGCACATGCGATTTGCCAGACCAACTTTAAATGGTCACGTAATCCGATAAGTGTACGAATTCCCGATTTTTCTGTCGCATGCAAGTTGCAAGACTTCTGAGAAAGTGACATTCCCCATAGACGTAAGAAGATATACTCTGGCCCATGAAGAGTTTTTTTTATTGTCTACTTGAACATGCATTTAAATGAACTCCATGTTATCAGACTTATTAAATATATTCAGGAATAAATGACAAGGAATGTCATTTATTCCTGATATATTATTTAACACTATTGCTACATTGACTGATACCATTACTGTGGAAAAGAAATTAGAAAATGTAGGTTTTCGTTATTTGATATTCTAAATGATTCCAACGTATTCTTATTCATCTTGAATTATATGAATGTGGGTGCAAAATTAATAATTCTAGATATCAGATATCCATATCTTATAATTGTGCCCATAAAGATATAGTTAATGCATATGTGAAGTGGCTTTTGCTAGAGACTGTGATGGTTACAACACATGCGGAAAACACAAAATGATATGCATTAAAATCTCTATTAGGACCATCTTTCTGATCTTTGGAACCAGTGTTAGGTGGTCTCAATAGAGAGGTGGTCTCTACACAGAGGTTCATTTTAGTAGCTTTTTGAAGCTTTGTGACTGTGAAAAGTGGTCTCATTATAGAGGTAGTCTCCATAGAGAGGTAGTGGTAATTGGAGGTTTTACTGTAATACTTTATTGCCAGATCTGGTAACATGATTCGTGTATCTTTACAAGAAAAATAACATTTATGCAGCTAAAATAGTGTGCATATGCTTACAAATTCTTAAAAAATATGCTTGACACGAGAAAGGTATGAAAGCTTAGAAAGTAAAAACAGAAAAAAAGAACACAAAACAAAGAAATGTAAACCTATAGCATCCTGGATTCATTCATTCATGATTTCAAACATAATTTAAATACAGGACCCATGTACATGTACCTGTTAACAAAAGGTTTACTAATAATCATAAAAATTCAACACCAAAATATTTGCCAATTTTGCTTTAACAATTCTTAAGTCATGCTCCATTTCTATTATCTAATGGTAGAACAAAGTTTTACAAAAATGTGAAGCACAAGATGCAAGTAGGAATTCAATGAGATCCACATGATTGAATGCACAATTTAATACCGAGAAATTGTCTAGATGTCTGCTAATTTGAATATGATTTTATTTGCTTGCAGTGTATAACATATAATCATTACAGACCATACTTCTGAGGGGGAAGGGGACATGGGGGAAACACTATCAAATCCATACACAACATCAGATGAAGCCATGTAGCTACCATGGCGAAACGTCATGTTTCCACAAAATAAACAGTAGAGAATGATTTTTACTATATTATTACTATCAAATCAGTTTGAGCATTGTCATTGATATGATAGGGGTTTCTATTGATTTTTTTTTTTTTTTTTTTTTTTTGGGGGGGGGGGGGGGGGGGAATTGAAATAGGTTGAAGGTAGTGTCCTATCTCTGAATCTGTCTCTGTCCTTTGAATCAGTACACAACCTTATGCATGAGCATCTGATCACCTGGAGTAAATCCACACTTTTAAAAATACAAGTTCCAGCACTGCCTCAGAACTGGTAATTGGGGTAGCTTGATCTGAAGTAATTATAGAAGTAATAGGGATTGCATGGCCTTAACTCTGTTGTTGTGATATCATTGAAGGAGGGAGAAATGCTCTTGTTACTAACAGTGTTGGTAATCCCTTGTGGTACAGCACTTTGCGCATGATACTGTGATGTCCCTAATCATCTTGCCTTTTGACTTGCCAAGCAGTCACATGTTCAGGTTGGATGCCTGCATATAACCCAACTGAGGTGACATGACAAATGTCATTAAGACCGTAGGGCCACCCCTTTGCTTATACAAGTAGGGTAAGGGATATTGTGAATGACTGACAAATAAAATACAACACTATAAAGGCTATAAAAGTTAATCTTTAAAACCCCTGTCACACAGTCTCCAAGAATTAATCAAAGTTCTAGGAATTTCAGCAATACATGAAGCATCTGTTTTATAAGGTATACGAATGTAATAAGCCCTACATTTTTCAGGTGGCCACATGCGCAAAATACGCGGGGCGCTGACAATACATGGAGTAGTATTTTGGACTGCCCAAACTTTCTATACCCATGAAGTAGTATTACGCGCCTGGTACATATATTGCCAGACGTGCACTACACATACACAATATTGAAGGGGGTAAACGTGGAATTCATGCCGCATATTGGCTACGTTTACATGTGTCCACGCATGTCCCCGTTTGTTTCTCATGTCTTCCACGTATGAAAAGCTGATGTATCACTTACACTGAACGTATTACACCGTAATTTGACAGTTTAGCTTATGAAATATTACTTGTACGGTGTAATGTGGAGACAGTGATTGTTTTATCTGTTATTGATTAATATATGTATTTACATGTAATACTGCAATTGTAAGTCAAATTTCAATGCACAGATGCCACTTTCTAGCGCGTATTAGCAGCATTTGTACGGGGACCATCAGGCTTTAATCAGCCTATGTGACAGTGGCATGAAAGAGAAACAAATGGAAGAGGTAAAAAACAACTAAAAACACAATTTATTTTTTGGCGATTGTATGATTTATTGCTGCACTGCCAAGAGCTCAGTGTGTTTTGCCATCCATTCAAATCTCCATGATCCCGTATTTGGTGTAGCCTTGAAAAGTAAATGAATCTCATCACAGTGAAAGTCGCCAGCCCATTGAGAATAATTTTTCTAGCTTCCGATGACTTAAACAAACGCTCAATTATTCAGCATTCATTTTATTTATGACAGTAAATTCATCAAAACTGTTAACAATGGAAGGTGATTGCTACTCTTCCAGCAGTACGGTAGAACCTCCCATTAAGGCCACCTGTATACAGAGACCACCTCTTTGATAAAACCATTTTTCACTGTCCAAAACCTTCATAAAGATATCTTTGTGAATTTCCATGAAAAGACCACCTTTCTATTGAGACGACTTGAGGCCAGTCACTTCAATGGTCTTAATAGAGAGGTTCTACTGTGTAATAAAACACCCTACATCTAGTAACGAAGGTTTTTGTTTAAAGCTTCATCTAAGTGATGTAGTTTGGAACAATGTCATTTATAAAAATCTTTATTTCATTCATAACCATCGTCATATATCATGGCTATATACCCAGTGATACAACCATCGTTAATATTGTGGAACTTTCTAACAAAATCCAACCTATCAGAAGCCCAACTTCTGAAATGTTTAGCATGATATCAAATGTCAGACGTACGAATTTACATTACCAAGTTAGAAAAACCAAGAATTGATTTTTCTTTTGACGCAAGTTTAGCCTGGCGAATATTCGAAAAACGTGATTCTTAACCCAATTGTAGTTATTGCGCTACATGTACAATGAAATCTTAACTCCCGTATCATTTTTAAGTTTTAAGAACTAAAAACTTGTGCAAGCGCAAACGCCGGAAGAATCAAAATATATCTCTGGTGACACCTAAATACCTAAACACAAATCAATTTTATTTTTATTTTATTATTTTGAATTTACTGTGATATTGTGATATTTCCCTGAAGAGGACACTTGTGTTGAATCATCGGAAATAATTTCGGTTTAAATAAAAAAAACACTTTCATATCATTCTAAATTATTCTTAATTTTTGGATTCTTAATTACTTATAAGAGTCTCCAAAACGCTACAGAAAAAGACTAAAACAGATATCAACATAAATCAACCCGTGTGTCAAGTTGTAGCTTTTATGTAGAAAAATAATTTTTGGGTTAGACCTCCATCAAAAACAAAATCAAAACTCAGGTTTTTAAGTGAGATCGAATGTTTGACGTTTGAAGTCCCTGCTGACCATTTCGGCAGTAGGTCTTGTGATTTGTTGGATATTGAGGTCAACTTCACCCCAAAACTAAACGTGCGATATTACAATAGCATCGAACACGTAATCAGTAAATACATCCTTGCATTTTCACGGTGAAATGGGTTAGCCGATAAGCACTGGCTTAGTTGGTACGAGAATCAAAGATCATATACAGAAAGTCGATGTGATCGAATATGCTCTGTTTACCAATCTCCAGCCAGAATGTCAGTCCAAGGACAACAATAGGGTGTGTTACGAAACGTACCCAATGAAACCACATCAAAGCAGTAAACAAGCAAATGCCAGGTCACATTGACATACCCCACTTTATCACCTAGAATTGTAAACAAATCATTGAGTACTCACTTTTGCAGATGAACATTTTTTCGTTTAAGGTGTATATGCAACTGGTTAAGCAAGACACATGCATCTAAGTCTTAATACAGTAGAGTCTCTCTAATAGGACCACCTTTGGGACTAGTGTAGAGGTGGTCTCTATATAGAGGTTCATCTTGGTAGCTTTTTGAAGGTTTGGGGTCATGAAAAGTGGTCTTATTATAGAGGTGGTTCCAATAGATAGGTGGTCTTAATTGAAAGTTCTACGCTATCCACCAAACAATTACATTTAATATGCAAATGCTGGACAAAGTTAGCATATATGGTGCTGAGATTTCACTACACACCCAACTGTTTGATTTTGAAGCCAGATACATCACTTTGAGCATCGGATGTCAAGATATGACCTCTGACTCATAACTATTACTCATTAAAAATGTGACCAATCATAGACTTTTTAATTCCAGGGTTGGAATTAGGTCAAGTGATCAATCCAAGCATTACCAAAGATTTGCAGATTGTCAGTTTGCACTTTTCTAGGCTTAACACTAATAGAAGTTATTATCCTGCTGGTCTGAATAGTCTGCATATAAGAAATGCACGATATAATGTTAAATTTATAACTAAAATAATAAATTATGATAATCCACTCTCTGGCGAAACATTTCAGAGGTCAATTTCACATCTGATACTTAGAATGACAAGCAGCACCAGAGAGACATTTCTGGGGGCACAGTGACCTTACAGTGACCTTACAGAGGACACCGTTAATGCTACAAATAGCCACAAAACTACCATTTGAGAGATGCTCCAATAGCAGTTGAAGGCCAAATCTGAATGGATCCTGCAGCAGAACAATCCAGTAGTTGCCAACTAAAGCAGAATAGTACTCTCCAGGGAGTGTCTATTGTGAATAACAAATATGTTAGCCAATACTTATCGGGTGAGTATGTGTAATCCATTTATCATGGCACACGGGGTGTAGGTGAGTATATGAAAATTTAAGGGGGGCTTGAAATACACAGCTTCATTTTTGTGTCAGGATTGAAAATCTGTGCTGAATGTTTGTGTGTGTGTGTGGGGGGGGGGGCAGTCAAAATCATACTAAAGGTGTTATTATTTCATACCCTCCCTTGCCCATAACAAATGGTTTGCCTCCCAAGTCATTGGACAGTTCAAGCTGAGGACAATTATAAAACACAACTCATATCGAAGTTGGTTTGTCATGAAAAATGTGTGTGTTCTATATATATCAAAGACTTGAAGGTAATCGTGTCAGTAAACGTATGCAAGTTAACATGTCTGAAGACAAACCCACCTATGGATCAGTAGCCATCACTTCTTTTCTGTCGGTTTCGGACATTTACCTCATGGTAAACATGAAATCTGCAACCCAAAGCCAGGAAAGAGTTTTGAGGTTGATTCCCAGAAGTAATAAAAACCAAATGGGGTCAATGCTGTAATATCTATAACGTGCGAGCCTTGAGAATTCAATTTGACATGACAGAGGTGATTTGAAACATTACAAACATGATGAACCAAATATGGGCATATAATTCAATATAATTCAGTGGAGAGATCAGAGAAAATAACATATTTAGTTGTACAGCTGATATAATTAATAATTTGACATCTGATTCATGAACTTAATATTATTTGCACTTACATGGACAACCAAAGTTTGAATGCTGAGTGTTTTTTAGCAAAGGCAATTGCTCCAATGGATTTGATCTTCGTTTGAAACTGGCTTTGATATTATCATTATTAATTATTCTTTCATTATTAATTTTCTCAAAGCTTCTTATGTTCCATAACTCACATCTATTGCTGCAGTTGCTTTTGGTTTTTCAGGGCACACTGACACTAAAGAAATACTGTTTGTGTGATCTCTGCTCTCATTATCACATTTTCTATGTTGTCCTCATTCTATTTTGCCGTGAATGATAGTATTTGTAATCTATACAAGTTTACTTGACCACAAGTGGTCATAAAATAATTATTACACACACTGCAATATGATTCAATGCGTGTGTGGTTTTACCCAGACAAGATATCATTATCATCTAGTAAAGATTTTTTAGCATCTGGATTCATCATAATCAAGAAAGGATAAAATCCTTACTCAGATGCTTCTTTTAAACGAAGACGTTTCGGAGGACATTCCTCCTTCATCAGTTTCTGGTGGCAAAGTGCGACTGTTGTTGTTGAGCACCTTGCAATTGCATCGATGGGTGGAATTCCCAGTCACATGTAGAAGTTTCATCAACACGGGGGGACCACCTTGCCTTGGTTGAGGTGGGTCTGCGAGTGGCGATCTTGAGGGCCTCCAGGGTCTTCCTGTGGTGCCAGCTTTCCTCTTGGCCAATGATCTTGCAGCTCTTCTTGTGAATCACATGTCCAGTCTGGCTGGTGTGTATTTGCACAGCTGACTCCGGGTTGGTCTTATCGAAATGTTCTGATAATCTTGTACCAAGACTGCGACCCGTCTCACCAACGTATTCTCCATTGCACTGAGGACAAGTGATGCAATAAACCACACCACATTTCTTCAAGGGGTCAGGCTTATCTTTGGGTCAGACAAGATTGGACCTCAAGGTGTTGACGGGTTTGTGGTAGCTGGGTACTCCATGATTCCACAGACTCTCTGTAACACTTCAGAAGTTCCTTGCATATATGGGATCTGTACCGGGAACTTGGGGTGTGTACAGTCATTGGCTTCTGGAATCATGGAGTACCCAGCTACCACAAACTATCATTGCACAGAGATATAAAATACAAATGTGCCAATGATCTATTGTGAACAAAGCCGAGCCCCCAAATACAAAATGGAAGAGGTCTATCAAAAAAAAAAAAAAATACAAGTAACACAACACAATAAACACATATATATCATATCAAAAAGATACAAGTGCACACACACATTTAAAACTAAACCGCAAACCACAAAGTTGCTGAACAGTTTACGGTAGTGACCTACTAATGATGGTATTTTTGGTAGGTGGACATATTGGTCACTTGCTCATTTATGGTCCTATTGTATATTGTACAGTGAGACTTTCAGTCATGAATTTCAAGCTACCCAAACTTTGAGTTAATATTAGTAGGGTCTGTTTACTTCACATTAAATATCGATATTGATTCGCTATTTGTACAAGTTATCCATTAATGTTTTCAAATTTCCATATGTTTGAGCTGCAGCACTAGATCTAATTATCTATCGTGTATATAGTTTTATTTTTCAGCTGTATTCTTGATGAGAGGAAATTTTGTTTTAAAACTTAAATCTTGATCTTAATCATAAACATTTTCGAGCTACTAAAGACGCCTTTTCATATTAAACCACCAATTTTTAATTTGAAAAGGCGCCTTTACGATCTCAAAAACGTTTATGAATAAAATCAAGATTTAAGTTTTAAAACAAAATTTCACTTTATCAAGAATACAGCTGAAAAATAAAACTATACACTATAGATAATGATGATCCATTTATAACGTTGACTACATGATTTTGACCTATTCAAGCGCTGGGAAACACATATATTTGATTTATAAGAGTTTGATATAAGCGGGTCCAACTGTATTTGACAGCCAGTGAGGTACACCACAGCTTTTTGGGTGTATAATAAGTGTGGTCTTCTTAAGGTTACAAGGCCAGCAAAATGTGATCTTTACACCTACTGATGATCCACTCAATGTGACCTATAATACATGAAGTTCATAAAATGTAATGAATAACAGAGATCCTCATTACTCTATGATGACTATAGCAAGTGAATATTAATGAATCAAAGTTAATGACCGCATTGAAAACCAACAGTCCAATTTTGTATCGATGTGAACAAGTATTACATACCCTGCATTTTAATTACAACTTCAAACTGTAAAAGATGACATGTTTAAAAGACATTTTAGTCATTACAGCTATGCAAGTATTGTGTTACATAGCTACGTGAAATGAGTTTCAATATTTCAACAACCCTCCCTTTTTTTCATCAAAAAAGCATTATGATCATTACGAGAGGGGGTCATTTAGGAAAAATGTTAAGCTGATTAAAGTACCATGTAAAGTAGCCATGCAGCAATAATTGACCTACAAATTGATTTTATATAGGAAATGAGGTCACTCGGGAACACACAATAAGGGCTACTACATGCAGACAAGCAATTTATACAACAATGCAGCCTCAGCTGGACTCTTACTATATGCTACATTGTGATACTTGTATTTGGATGACCACATGTGTGAGGAGTCCAACAATTGACATCAATCTGTTGACATAGCGCAGCATGAATGAATGACCGCCACATGGGTAGTGCATTGACCAGCATGTCTCAATTAACTATCAATTTATCAATGTCATGGTTCATTTCTCAGAAATCTTCTTCCAGCAACGTGTATGGCAACAACCACACAAACTTCTTGCCCATTCACTACTATTATATCAATCACCTGATTCATAAATGCTTGAAGTAGCTATGGTAATTGTAGTGTTGAAGGGGATAATGAGATTTAACATTTCTTTAACACAATAAATAATTGCAGATATCCCTGAACCATGCATTACCATGCATTATCATTGCCAGCTGTACACTTTTCTTGGGTCTCGGGAATTTAAAAGTACAGAAATAAGATATTAGTCAAATGAAACAAGTGGGAAGCACTGGAATTGTAGTCCCACTGCCGAACTGTTCAGTGGAGAATTCAAACGGCAAATGTACAATCTCACTAGATAAGTAAAAAAAAACGAGTTATTGATTTTGTTTTTGACGTACCGTAGAAATGCGAATATCACTCTATCTCAGCTATAAGTCGACATCCCATCTTTGGCCATCAAAATAAAGAATTTTATTTAAAATTATCTTAAAATGCTCGAAAATCACCCAAAACATAAACATCCATGCACATGATTTATAAAAATGGAGCTCTGACAATTTGTACTCGAATTTCGGTTAGGTTTGTTAGTGGTAGTACTGCTGATTTGATATTTTGTTATTTATATGACCTACCAGAGAGATTCGCCCGGCTCCTTGGGGGACTAGTTGCTACATTATCGCCCATCCTGATGACGAATATGCTAATGTTTAGACCAGATTATAAGTCTACCTTTATGATTTAGAATGGTTTTTGGGGAATAAAAAACTCGACTTATACTCACATTTCTATGGTAAGTCTAACACCAAAATTAATTTTCTACATGTATAGAAGCTATGACTGGGCCACAGGCTGGTATGAACAATGACTTGTAAAGGCAGCGTGACTGATCAAGCCGTGAAAACCGACAATGTGATATTGCTATTTGTAGGAATTTTTACTGTAATAATTTGGCAGGCACGAGTATGATATAACAAAAATACAATGATATTGTGCATCTGTTAAAGTCCAACCTTCTTCCAGATTTTCATGCTTTTACAGTCATAATTAGCAAAATATAGACAGTAGAATCTCTCTATTAGGACTAACTCTGGGACCGCTGTTAGGTGGTCTGAATAGAGAGGTGGTCTCTATAGAGGTTCATTTTGGTAACTTTATGAAGGTTTGGGAGCATGAAAAATGGTCCTATTTTAGAGGTGGTCTCAACATGGAGGTGGCCTTAATTGGAGGTTCTACTGTAGGTGAAGGGTACACTTTCACTTTATAATCATGCATCTGTTTCTTCAAATGTCACAGATTGTTCTATTGACAAGGTAACCCCTAATAATATCAATGTATAACATAAGAATTATAACAATTACATATGTACACTTAATTGTAATAGTTGATTTATAATTAACTGAAAACAACGTCATATTGGGGGAATGTCAGGAGTTTATTGCTTGCATATTTACCAAACACATCAATTGTTGAATAAACTCAGAAAATAAACCCCTGAAATCTTGCAAGTGATGTCATACACACAGTAATACTATCACAATATGTAACATAAATCCTTGTTATCGAGTAAAACTGTATACACCCTAATCATAACCAACTATAACAAATCGGGTGGGTGGGTGGGTGAAAACGACAAACGCACTGACGTCATTACGTCGTGTTGCTAGGAAACGACACACAATAGTACACAAACGTAGTAAGTCGAAAATTCGAAAACAAAATAACCACAATTACTCGATATTTCATGTATTAAATTTCTAACCAATTGTGCTTACTTTGTTAGTTACTGTATTGACAAGGTAGCCCCTAATAATATCAATGTATAACATAAGAATTATAACAATTACATATGTACACTTAATTGTAATAGTTGATTTATAATTAACTGAAAACAACGTCATATTGGGGGAATGTCAGGAGTTTATTGCTTGCATATTTACCAAACACATCAATTGTTGAATAAACTCAGAAAATAAACCCCCAAAACCAATTCCCCCAATATCATATATGAACCAACAGCACACTATGACTGGGTGATGGATCTACAGATGTAATTGTCCAATACGGTCAGCCATCATTCTAGTGGTCACCAGTTTGTCTGCCATAGTGAGAGAAATGTATTTCAAGTAGCAATCGGATGACCAATCGCCTTGACATTTGATCAAACTGGGGCTGACCCCACATTGAAAGGCAAAAGTTGCCCCACCCCTCCTAAAGCTATGTGAACTGTACAGATCCTTGTCGCCAACCTCTAACAGTGTCAGCCACAACTTGAACTGACGTACGAACTGTGAGTAAGTAAGTGGGACAACATTACCGTGTTTTAAATAAGAAAAGGCGGGATAATCCGGCGGCGTCTTGACCATTGATAACAACCGTCTATAGGCCTGGACAGGACATAATATAGACCCAGGTACACTAGAAACTGGAACATACAAAACTCTATCCTTGAATTGAATGGTCTTTGACCACTTAACCTTAACCAACAATGAATCTTGTTCGCATTGAATGCTCGACCTAGCAACCTGTTTAGTACAATCATATTTCGTTGCAGACGATGGCATTACATTTGATTTTCTAAACATTGTGTAAAACATAAATAACATGGCTGCCCACGTACACACATGAAATGAATTGGAAAAATCAACGCACTTGTGAATCTCGCTCAATAACAATGGCGTCACGGGCAGTTTCTGCGATGTTGAAGAACCCATTGTACGTTTCAATCCTAACATGAACATATTAACACCAAATACTAATTCGTCTGTTGGAACATGACCTTTTATCTTTGACATAGTTTTCAAACTGGAAAACACATTCAAAACAGTATTGTATGATGTCACCGATTCACTAAACAATTGAAGAAAGTTAACTACTGTTGTCAACTGCATTGGTAAGCATGCAATGCCAAAATATTTACAAAAAAGTACATAATCTGACCAGTGACGATTTAAATTACTCCAAGTCCCCTTTGCAAAGGCATTAAGAGTTGTTGCAGTTGCCCGATTGTTCAATGATGACAACTCAGAAATTCTGCTAGGTGTCTGGGAAGCACCTGCTAAAATGGATACAATACTAATATTTACACTTTATACAGGTAAGAAATATCAGACTTTAAAAATTGGTAGTAACTGGCAAATTACAAGGTAAATGTAACTTACATATATTAATTATATATAAATCATTAGCTGTGACAACAAATGTCCAACCCTGCCTGAAGCATTGATCAATAATACTTAACTACCACGGACAACAAACTCAGGTCCAACACTACCCGGCGCTTAGCAAGAAACAGCTTTTTCTTGGAAACTGTGTGTAAAGGTGAAGTGATTAGCCCCTTACTGAATGGATCGATTTGGAAGGGACCAGCTAAAGCACCATACTTCAGCTCAGTTTTGATATATTCATTTATAACATCAGGAAATTCCTCCGCTGTGGATTGATTCTTGTAGCTAGATATAGGATCAGTTGGCTTGCAGTAGTTTACCGGCCAGCCGAACTTGAAGAACTGTATTATTGCTTTGTCTATGTAATTTTGTAAATTCGCTTCCCAGAAAGGTATCTTTATGTTAGACTTAATTGGGATCTTACAACATTGGACGCTATAAGCCCCAGACGAAAGCACTGTCTCATGAACACCAATCAAATCACGAAAGTCACTATTGTCATTTGCTGCGGCTTACAGTCGCATTCTGATGATCAAGCTGCGCAATGCCACTATGGACATTATTGTTACTGGCACTTGCACTATAATTGTCACTATGCACATCACTGTTACTGGCACTTGCACTATAATTGTCACTATGCACATCACTGTTACTGGCACTTGCACTATAATTGTCACTATGCACATCACTGTTACTGGCACTTGCACTATAATTGTCACTATGCACATCACTGTTACTGGCACTTGCACTATAATTGTCACTATGCACATCATTGTTACTGGCACTTGCACTATAATTGTCACTATGCACATCACTGTTATCACTTGTTATTATCACTATGCACTTATTGTTTGGCACTATAATTGTCACTATGCACATCATTGTTACTGGCACTTGCACTATAATTATCACTATGCACATTATTGTTACTGGCACTTGCACTATAATTGTCACTATGCACATCACTGTTACTGGCACTTGCACTATAATTATCACTATGCACATTATTGTTACTGGCACTTGCACTATAATTATCACTATGCACATCACTGTTACTGGCACTTTCACTTTGATACTCAACAACAATATCATGTCTATTTACACTATCGCTAGCACTATCGCAATCACTGGCACTAAATTCATATGAAGGTACCAAACGGTCAAACCCCATTGGTACTTCAGCACTCGCACTATAATTGTCACTATGCACATCACTGTTACTGGCACTTGCACTATAATTGTCACTATGCACATCACTGTTACTGGCACTTGCACTATAATTGTCACTATGCACATCACTGTTACTGGTTACTGGCACATCACTGTTACTGGCACTTGCACTATAATTGTCACTATGCACATCACTGTTACTGGCACTTGCACTATAATTGTCACTATGCACATTATTGTTACTGGCACTTGCACTACGATACTCAACAAAAATATCATGTCTATTTACACTAGCACTATCACAATCACTTGCACTAAATTGACATGAAGGTAGCAAATGGTCAAACCTCATTGGTACTTCAGCACTATTCACATGAACTCCATTGTCACTATATACAGATATTTTGTTTGAGTTGCTTGTAACATGGTCTACTTGTCATTTTTTACAGTCCCAAGCTGGATGTTTATTAAAGAATCCCTTCTTTGCACATTCTATGCACGCGTGTAATTTTTTGCAGCCCTCACTTGATCTTTCAAATTTACATCCAGTGCTATCTCTATTGTACATATAGCACATGATTGTTTTCTCCTCTTTTGGAGCCACAGGGTTTGTAGCAAGTGTGGTCGCGTGCGTCTCGCGATGTTGAAAGTGTGATGATGTTGAGTGAGAACCTCTCTCTTGAGCTGCTGACATTGAGAGTAATGCCATCTGCTCCTTATCTTGCCAAGATAAATTCTCATGCTCCATTGCCCACAGAACATTGTAGTGGAATCTCCTAGCTGACTTCCAGTCATGTAGCATTGCGTGGTGCAAAATCTGTTTGCCGTGCTGGATTCTTCCATACAATTCAGTGGGTGAGATATTGTCCAGGCCCAAAATCATGAAATAGCCATAGAAGAAAGATTCAATGTCCAGCGCATCAGGTTTAGGGTTGGGACACAAATGTTGCACAGGTCCTAGGTGGCCGTGCGGCCACTTGACCTCTCTCCTTACTCTAAATTGTGACTTAACATCGTAGCCTGATTTTATCTGCTTACCCGGATCGTTATAGTCATCCTCAATCATTGTGCCATACTCGTTCTGCATAGGAGGGCACATGTAAGAAGCAGAGGCCCCATGATCTCGAATCTCTTGCATAGTAATGTTTTTATCTGCAGCTGCAGCCTGTCTCTTGGACGAATAAATGACCCTCTTTTCTAGCTCCAGCTCAGATATTCTGGCTTCGAGTTTATCAATCATTTTTACAACGTCTGCCTCTGTCTGTTCCAGTTCTGACCTGCCTTCATGAGTCTTGGAAGTCTTTCTTCTGGCTGCAGACCGTGTTTCGTATCCTTCTAGCTCTGATTTTTTGCTTGACATTCTTACGTCCACTTATTGCACTAATTCACGTATATAATTATCACTCATAAGCTAACATTTCGCCTTTTTTAACAATGAATTTAAATATTCGCCGATTGTTTTGAAAACGACAAACGCACTGACGTCATTACGTCGTGTTGCTAGGAAACGACACACAATAGTACACAAACGTAGTAAGTCGAAAATTCGAAAACAAAATAACCACAATTACTCGATATTTCATGTATTAAATTAACATGTCAGAAAATAAGTTCAAATACTATTAAATAACTAAAAAAGCTTTTTTTTTCAAAATGGAACATACCTAATAATATGCATGACAAGATGATTACAGTTGTTTTCAAGTTTGAGGTTTAAATCAATGAGATCTCTAGCATAAAAAAGCCATTGAAAAGCTCAATATATCTGTCTGACATCAATTCAGTACATACATGTACAAAAAAAAAAATATTTTCTTTTTTCACATATGGTAGGTGTTTGGTTCTAGTCAGAGACCAAGTCAGAATGCGTGGTAAAAATAACACTGTATTCAACAAAGATTGAATGATTTTGCCATTTAAAAAGTATATCTATTCTTTTTTCAGAATCATTTCGATTTGATAAAACCAATAACTAGGTCAAAAATGCTCAAAATGCACATTGTCGCTGGCACAGTATTGACTTGTATACAATAAAAAAGGCTTTTTGAAAGGCACACTTTCATTGACAAATTGTCAACAATGTAAATTTATTACCACATTTGAGCATTTTATTTCAATGAGCATTGAAGCTGTAGTAGAAAATGTTAAAATAGACCGAAAATGACAATATGGAAAGCACACTTTCATTGGCAAAATGCTAAAATAGGAGTCATGTGATGATAAACCCTAAAGTAAACAAGATATCAATTGGAAGTTATGGTTCAAGCTGAATCGATACTACAGTAGCAGAACATGTTGAAAATGTGATGAGGATTGATATATCATGATAAAGTGGAACGAATATGCATTTCATATTAAAATCAAACAGCCATAACTTTGTGTACAATTCTGTCAAATAGCTAGGTGTTTTCATTTTGTGCAATCCGTGTGTCAAAATGGCACTGGTCGGTTGCAAACTAATGCTATCTAATGAAACATTAAAACAAATTAAGTACGACGATTCCTTATACGTTTTTACATAAAGTTACAATTTTAATCACAACACTGTTTCTGTGGCTGAGTGGATAGGGAGTTGGACTCGTGATCAGAAGATCAGTTTGATTTCAGTTCGGCTCTGTTTGTGGTTGTTGAGCAAACTCATATCTAAATAATTGCACACAGCTCCGTAGCACCTACACGTGAATTACTGTAATTGAGTTGATAGCATGAGTGAGTGATTGTGTGATTGATTAGCATTGTGTGGTAAATGTGCTGTGGAAGAAATGATCAATTAATCAATAAGTGTGCAAATGACCTGGTGTAAAATGTAAAATTTCAGAGCAATTACAATGAAATGCATTTATATTAATAGTTCCACAATTAATCTACAGACAATTCAAGATGTATAATATACTTCAGATAATAAAATTGTATCCAGTTAAGGTTGATAATGAAATTCATTGATTTTGTTCAGGAGGATTAATTCAATAACAATAATTTTGTACAGGAAAAAATTATCATATGAAGACGAAATCAGGTTCTAATCATTTAATTATGAGGTTGAAAGACTTTGAAGTGGTTCATTCATTGACAGCATTAAAACTACTAAAAACAAGTACAAAATTTTGCAGTGTAAACCTATTACTTACCAATGTCTTCACAAACATCTGAAAGCTTATTTACCATATCAAGATAAGCCAAGTAATTAAGATCAAACAAACTTATTAACTTACAGCCTTCAAATGCGAAATTGGCAGAAAGGCGCAAAAAGCGAGAATTCCTTTAAAAAACATTAAGATTATGTGGGAACAAGGTTAGGGCACCCACAGGATTTAAGTGGGTAAGTGCAAGGCATACCAACTGTATTTGTAATAAAAGTAAATGTAAATGTCTGGTTTAAGGTCTTCTTCCCGGGAATAGTCTATTTAGTCTGTAGCATGCATGAGATCTTCCTACTAACCAGGCATTGGGGGGGACTGTAAACAGTTGGGGTCCAGCCGAGCTGGGGCCCAACAATGCTCGAGGACAAAGAAAGACGAGCAACATTCTACAAGGACCCACTTGCCAACTTCGCATGTTGCATGTATGTGTTTTCTCACCCTGTATTTGTTTTTCTTTTTCCCTACTCTCTATGTCTGGCCTGTAGATGTAGATTCACATAGTTAATTTCAGGTCCAAGATTACAGAATTATTTGTTATCAAAATTGAGTGAAATTAAACATGAATTGTCTTTAACAATCATATTCTAAGAAATAAATGAATAGATATTGTCAATAAATATTCTCCTTAACATTCTTGTCTTTTTGCATCCTTCACTTAAAAATAAATGTTATTTATTTATAAATTGAGGTTATTTTTAGGTGAAGGTGGTCAAGTGCTTTTTTTTCAATCAGTGCGCCGGCTCATCTCAGATCGTACATGCCTTTGGGGCAGTCCCTTGCTTCTCTTTGATTTGTCACGTACAGAGTCAAAGTTCACTGACTTCAGCCGGCTGTCTCTCTTATAGCCATCACGTTTCGGGTCTCAATTTCAGTGCCTGGGAATCTACTTTATGTTCTAGTCTGCAGTACTCAATTTATTAGCGTCAGTCTCACTGAATACTCAGATGAAGCAACATGTTTTTGGATGTTGTTCCACAAAGAAGCTTTCATTTGGATTTTAATTTTACCCGCCCACCCACCCTTGTATCGCCTTTGCCTGTTTCAGTATTTTATTTTAGAATACTTTACGTCAGGGCGTCAGGTTTTGTCATCAATGTTCTTTGTGCCTATTTTAGATTTAGTCATTTCAGGAGGGGGGGGTCCAGCCGAGCTGGGGCCCAACAATGCTCGAGGACAAGAAAGACGAGCAACATTATTCGTTTTCTACAAGGACCCACTTGCCAACTTCGCATGTTGCATGTATGTGTTTTCTCACCCTGTATTTGTTTTTCTTTTTCCCTACTCTCTATGTCTGGCCTGTAGATGTAGATTCACATAGTTAATTTCAGGTCCAAGATTACAGAATTATTTGTTATCAAAATTGAGTGAAATTAAACATGAATTGTCTTTAACAATCATATTCTAAGAAATAAATGAATAGATATTGTCAATAAATATTCTCCTTAACATTCTTGTCTTTTTGCATCCTTCACTTAAAAATAAACCTATTACTTACCAATGTCTTCACAAACATCTGAAAGCTTATTTACCATATCAAGATAAGCCAAGTAATTAAGATCAAACAAACTTATTAACTTACAGCCTTCAAATGCGAAATTGGCAGAAAGGTGCAAAAAGCGAGATTCCTTTAAAAAAACATTAAGATTATGTGGGAACAAGGTTAGGGCACCCACAGGATTTAAGTGGGTAAGTGCAAGGCATACCAACTGTATTTGTAATAAAAGTAAATGAAAATGTCTGGTTTATGGTCTTCTTTCCCACTATGCAGAATCAGACGACTCTACATTCACACCAGGTCATTGGCAGCATCCTTGTCACACTATATCTTATTCAATTCTCTGGGGACCATACAGAACATCGCTCACATTAGCAGTAGCTCGCCTGACCTGAACCTATTTAATGTATAGGTATCACAGATCAGTGTGCAAACCTGGTAGAGGTAAGTTTTCTGAACACCCACCACCAAACCTAACCGAGAATCGAACCCAAAACCTTCTGGTCACGAGTCAAACTCCCTATCCATTTCGTCACGGAACCACACAACTATACTAGGGTCTCTTAGGTAAAACATTTTAGACCAACAAGGTACCAAGACATCTGTACCTAAATCGATATCATATCGGATGCCAGGTGATTACTAATCCGTCGATATAAGGTCATTCGATTTGTAACAAAATACTACGACAGCCTGTATGTATTGCCTGCACCCTATAGGAGGCTCACGCCATTATGCCTTTAAATGTTGTTGGTTCGCCAATCCCTATGAGATAATCACTCCACCTCACAATGGCCAGAGTGTAGTTTTTATGATCAAGTTGAGTTTGGATAATGGCTACCTGTAGTAAAATTCGCACTTTCTTAATATCTGTCATAATTTCAAACAGGTGTGATTGGCAAGAATAATTTGGTTAACTGAGATGATAAAGTTCTACTGGTGCTTGTGATAAATGTACCCCTAAAAATACAAAAGAACCTTCAATTAAGACCACCGCTATATTGAGACCACCTCTATAATAAGACCATTTTTCATGCTCCCAAACCTTCATAAAGCTACCAAAATGAGCCTCTGTATAGAGACAACTTCTCACAATCTGACTTTCATAAAGCTACCAAACTGAACCTCTGTATAGAGACCACCTCTCTATTGAGACCACATAACACTGGTTCCAAAGTTGGTTCTAATAGAGTGGTTCTACTGTATGCACATCATTTCCAAACAGATATGACTGGCAAAAATAGTTTGGTAACTGTGATGATAAAGTTCTACTGGTACTTGTGATTGGCTACCTGAAAATAAAACCTAATAAAAATTAACATTATTTCCAAGGAAACTGTTAGTAGCCTCATTGTACTTCATAAAGCAGCTCTCAAACAATGGCTCTATTGTCATTGTGTTTATGACATGATAAAATCAGCGCGGTCGTTCAACCTGCTGCCTTCGTAAGCACAACAACAAACCTCTACAGTAACTTTCACTACTGTAAAGAAATGCATTGACACTATTGTATATATCATGCACTTCCACAGTCAGGTTGCGTATATACATGCTCAGCTAAAAGACCCTAGATTTTGAGATGACTAAATATCTAAACACCCCCTATTTCTTGGCAGCCGAACCCCAATGACCCCCTAATTTCTGTAAATCTCAAAGCAAAGACCTACACTTCTGCAAAAAGTAAACTGATGATATTTTGTTGTTGCCTTCAAGTTTCATATAGATTCAATGCATTATTTTAAACACCAACATCTAAGACAGCCTATTTTGGCATAAACCATATTCAAGACCCCTCATTTTACAACAAAAAATTAAGACCCCCCATTTTGAACTCATGGTGGAGAGAACCGACCCAAAGCAGATTCAGATGCATGAACCGCAAAAATTCTTGCTGGTGCCCTTATAAGACATCTTTTGTGTTTTAGTTTTTGCTTGAAATGTGTTTTTATGAAAGTACACTGAGCGCTTATTAGAACGAATACGGTGTACAATTTTTTCTAGGACAGCAAGTGCTTTTTGGGAGGACACCCATCGTGATCTCCTTTCCAGTTCACGAACTCAAAGTAAACAACTTGAGTGAGAAAGACTGGATTGGAGACACGTTTTTTCACATGTACAGATTTGCTGTGTAATAAGTTCATTCATTCGAAGGCAAACATTACAAAATTCAGAGATGAAAGCACATGATTGGTGAGGAAGCTTTGAAGTTTGCTATAGTTGCCAATTAGGTTAATGCACTCATATGAGCATGATGGAGTAAATCGTGAAGGATCAATGCTTATGGAGTGCAGAGCATACATTATGGATCTATCGGACTGGATCTACCTCAACTCTACAGTAGTATCTTCAACATGAAATCAGAAAAGAAGTGAGCGGGGTATACAGCCTTGATGACAATCCATTCACCAACAGTTTTTTTCCAAAATCACCAGTCACCAATATATTTCATTATCTTTCATCAATCACTAGGAATCGTAATTGAGTAAGTTGCATCACATTTCAAACACTTAATTACAGGCAGTTCACAATTCACAATCAAGAAAATTTAGGGCATATCACCTATCACATTTTTGCCATATGACCCCATCTTATTTCTGTCTTTTTCGAAGACTTTTAAAACAGTTCCTTGAGTAGATTTTCTACAGATACGGCGTGTTCAAACTCACTGACTTTCACGAGAATCATTCAATGCTGATCAAATGAAAAAAGAAAATTGCACCCTTGACGTCAGCGTGTTGGTGCACAGAGTACAAGCTGACAACAGCATCGGGTCAGGTGCACGAGGCTAGTGCATCAGTCATGTGACCGTGGTGATTAAGTGGACAGCACTTCTGGTCAGCTGCAACACACTTAGATAATCTAGTCAATGCACCGTGAGAAAAATGTACTAAAGCAGAACCTCCAATTAAGACCACCTCTTTATTCAGACCACCTCTATAAGACCACTTTTCACGGTCCCAAAACTTCATAAAGCTACCAACATGAGCCTCTGTGTAGAGACCACCTCTTTATTGAGACCACCTAACACTGGTCCCAAAGGTGGTGCTTATAGGGAGGTTTTACTGTATTAAATTTTCATTTAAAAAACTGATGCCAGTTTATAAAGAAAAAAAAAGTGTACAGTCAATATGTGTGCCAGATAAATGGATCAGTTTTTATTTTGATTACCAAATAGAAAATACATTTGCTTGCACAACTCAAAGCAGGACGGATCTGGGATTTTTATAATAGGGTTTGGAGGATGATGTTGGTGGATTTCGCCAGACAGTATTGACGGCGTTTTTTTTCTCAAGGTAGACGGTTGTAATACTTCAACTTCACCTTGGATCCATGACTGCATTGGTTTAATAAGTATTTATTTGCAATTATGAAATAGTGTATACACTATTCAAAGGATGTTTGCTTGTACCCTAGTGTTTGAGTGTTGCACACTACGCCGTGGTACCTACACATTAAATAGGTACACGTCAGGCGAGTGAATGCTAATGTGAGTGTGCACTATGGTACCACCCAGGGAGTTGAGAAGGATATAGTGTGACAAAGATGCCAATGACCTGGTGTAAATATGTAAAGTCACTACAGCACGATAACATTGAATGGCGACTATAAATAACCACATTTATATTTACATTTCTAATGCATTAGGGTGTACATGAACATTGCTTCCTCCTCCTCTGAAGCATAACATATCTCAGAGATGGCAGAAAGTATTAGAATCTTTGCTTCTGGCTGTAATCATTTCAAACCCAACAAAGTTCACAGTGGTGTATACAGACAGACATTAAATATTCAAATTAATGTACAAACTCCATATAATAGTAGAGCGTGTTTATATAAACAAGGATAGCATGACAGTTGTATTACAATTTAATACGTGGTCGTTCAAATATACATTGCAATCATTTGCAAAATTTGTATGAACTTATTGTCATAAACATATCTTATTCAAATGTGTGTTGCAGTTATTCTAAAATTCATGTAGACTGTCATCATAGCATTGCACCTCAATAATGGAACACAATTAATCACATAGTAACAGAAGACCAATATTTTGTGTACCATGACAGAGTAACTATTATTTTGAATAATAGATGACCAGTTATTTTCAGAGAGAGCATTGAAATAATCATGAGAAACTGTAACTGCACATTTCGAGTCAATTAATGACGAACAAATAAGTTCAAATACATAGCATAGAAATAGCATATAAAATGTATAGAAATAAAACTGAAAAACTAGACTCTACAAAGTACAAACTTGCCTGTTAATAAATATTGAACGAATCAGGTCCAAAAAGATAACTATCTGTATGTATGTCGCATGCATACTGATAATAACCAATACAATGTGAATTACAAATACAAATATTATATTGAAGATTTATTTTATATCATTACAGTAGAACCTATGTATTAGGACCACCGTGGGACCAGTGTTAGGTGGTCTCAATAGAGAGGTAGTCTCTATACAGAGGTTCATTTTGGTAGCTTTAAGAAAGATTGGCAGCATAAAAAGTGGTCTTATTACAGAGGTGGTCTCAAAATAGAGGTGGTCTTAATTGGAGTTTCTACTGCATATGGAGGAAAAATTATAGTTCACAAAAATGCTGCACTTTAAAATCAAAATGCAAAACGATTCATACAATATATATTTTGTATCAGTCATGAAAATACAGTTTCATTTGCAACAGGCACATGTTAGCATATATGACATGTATATAAAAAATAGACCACCAACTATGGAACATATAGAAGAACCTCCAATTAAGACCACCTCTCTATTGAGACCACCTCTATAATAGGATCACTTTTCACGGTCCCAAACCTTCAAAAAGAGACCAAAATGAACCTATGTATAAAGACCACCTCTCTATTGAGACCACCTAACACTGGTCCCACAAATGGTCCTAAAAGAGAGGTTCTACCGTAGCTGTTTTCTTAGTTTGTTACACCCAAGTACACTACTCCATGGTATTATTGGGGTCCCTGGACATCTAATTGCGAATGTTATTGAACTCTGACGCAAATAGGACGGAATGGACGGAGTGCTTTCAAGCTTCATTTGTATCTGTATGAATTGTACATGTAGATATCAATACCATTAACGAAGATCAGAACCTTTTTTATATTCTAAAAAAACACCAAGAGTTCTAATAGGTCATGCGTAGGTCATGCGTACCTAAAAACAATGATGCCCGCTCTGTCCTCTTAATCCAATTTAAGGGCTTTAATTCATTAATCTGATGATATCATTTTTTAAAAGAGTAGCATAAGGATCATCGTCGGTCTACGGGAATCTCTCTCACACAGCACATATTCAGTATTGCAATAACTACCCGTGGGTTAAGAACCGCCTTTTTAGCGGGGTATATTTGCCAGGCTAGACTTACTTCAAAAGCAACATCAATACTCAGTTTCTTTTACTTGGTAATGTAAACTCCTATGTCTGACGTTTGATTGCCAGCTAAACTTATTTCACCTCTGTTGATTTGATTGGACGAAAGCTTCCAAAATCTGTCAGCATTATTACTGCTTTTCAGTAAGGGCTTATGTTCGATAAATAACGAGCCCGAACAGATATAAGGATGCATAAGGAGCATTGTATCAAAAGCAAAACACTGAAAACACAGTGGCCTGCTACCCCATGAAGTAATACGATCAAACAGGCCACTGAGTGGCGATGTGTACCATGTGTGTAATTGTGTAGAGTGTACGGTGCTCATCAGTGTGTGTGCACACGGTGCCTGGATGTTCCCGCCACACATACGCAGCTCCTCATAAAGTATGAATGCGCTTGCCTGGGAAGCAGCACCACTTATCTGTGTATATGGGACTTTGGCACGGAGGCATGAGTCTCCTGAGACAACACCTCGCAGTGTGCACGGCTTTACTGACATACTACAGTGGAAGGCACTTAGTCAAAGTTAAATGTAATTTTTTTCAAGCTTCCCTCTCTCTCTCTCTCACACATATCTTTTTAGCAAGCATTTTTCTATCACGATAGACATAGCTGTTGAGGACATTGATTGTATACAAAGAGGGTGAAAGAGAGTTATATTTGGAAACGTTGCATAGGCCAACATTATACAGAGTCTGTCTGGCCAGTTCAATTGTAGTCATGAATAAAACACGTTGACTATTAATTATGAAAAAGTGCTATCGTCCGCATTGCTCAATATTAATCACATAACAGCCTTCAAAGGTAAATAGGCCCGTTGTATCATATGCATCGCCAAACTTGTGATAATATCTGACAGCCGATATTTTATTCATGCACAATTGAAAAACAGCATGTCCACTTTCTGGGGTCTGGCAGTTATTGTTGATGAATAATTAATCCAAACATTTGTATTGCTATTAATTAATCAATGCAATGAACGTGTCGATTGCTAAACATTAGTTTGCATGATTGCTTGATTACATGTAGATACAGCTACATGATAATATGCATATACAGTTATGGATGATGTACATTTTGTCTCGTTCTGCTAAAGGGGAACAGTGTTCTCTTTTTTTCTTGCACCCCCCCCCCTCCAAAAAAAAGTTGAAACATCAGATGTGTGACATAATTGAAGAATATCTACAAAGTGTTTCATGATATCTATTCGGACATCAATTATGTATGGAATACAATAATATTAGGCCTATTATATATAAGGAATGTAAATCATAATGTTACAGTGTGAATTCTGCTGTGTATATTTTTAATGCCACATTTAAAGATAATGCTCAGTCAAAAATATAAGTGATCTGTAAATTCCAGGATCAATAAACAACGTCTCTTCCATGGGAATTGTAAGGAACATAATACTAATATTTTTCACCTTAATTATATATTACACCTGTAAAATACTACAATGTCTTTTAAGCTAAAACACGAGGTCACGTGATATTGCATAATCGAATGATTTTTGCCAGACGTACTGTGGATTTCCAAAGGCAGACATCAAAATTAACATGGGAGAGATAGGAGGACTCTTACGTGCACCGTGCAAGTTACATCTGACGAAAATCATTCGGTTTACATTTTGCTGCTTCACGTGTTTTGATGGTCACTGGCTGGATGTTTATGTTGTGGGATTTAAATTGTTCTACATGCTTTATTTAATATGTTGTTTAAAGTTTTCAGATTGTAAATTACACATCATATTGCTTCTCTACAAGCACTCTTGGTCGGCCACTCGGCATCACCTTTAAATAATAAATAGTGGAATTTTGATATGAAAAAATGTACATCATCCCTAATATTATGTACTGCCAAGACATGCAGGGAGAGTGCCCCAGCAACAGCTATGCATCTCTGTGCCATCAATTTTCTAAAAAAAAGATGCACATATTTATGTCTTTGTATTATCCGACCTTCATTAAAGCGTCACTAGGCTAAGATGTAATATGCTATGATTGATGACCTTGTTCTATGCCATGACTTATGCCCTCTTATATTATTTCTGCTCGCACACAATTCTTTCTACCTATGTACAGTAAAACCTCCAATTAAGACCACCTCTCTATTGAGACCACCTCTGTAATAGGACCACTTTTCACTGTCCCAAACCTTCATAAAGCTACCAAAACGAGCCTCTGTGTAGAGACCACCTCTCTATTGAGACCACCTAACACTGGTCCTAAAGGTGGTCCTAATAGGTTCAACTGCACCTCTGTATTCAGCCTGCCTCTGACGAGTCTTCACAGCCCCTCACATAATGAGCACGACCTTTAACCTTTTTGCTTTCATGCTGCAGATTCTAACATGACAAAAGGTTTCATTTACGCATCAAGGATGCTGATGCATTTCTTTCTCAATCCATCTCATATCCTGTGAATGTTGCATGAAAGACAGAAATGGCACAGAACTCACCAGGAAAAATGCGCATGCATTTTCCCATTGAGAGGATCATTGTATTGGCCTTCTTGAAAGAGAATGTTGATGCAACTTTATACAGTCAAACCCGTTTATCACAAATTCTGATAATATATATATGCAGTAGAAAATCTCTATTGGGACCACCTTTGGAACCACTGTTAGGTGGTCTCAATAGAGAGGGGTCTCTATACAGAGGTTCATTCTGGTATCTTTATGAAGGTGTGGGACAGTGAAAGGTGGTTGTATTATAGAGGGGATCTCAATAGAGGTTCGTTTTGGTATCTTTATGAAGGTTTGGGATCATCATAGAGGTGGTCTCAATAGAGAGGTGGTCTCTATACAGAGGTTCATTTTGGTAGCTTTATGAAGGTTTGGGATCATCATAGAGGTGGTCTCAATAGAGAGGTGGTCTCTATACAGAGGTTCATTTTGGTAGCTTTATGAAGGTTTGGGACCGTTAATTGTGGTTGTATTATAGAGGTGGTCTCAATAGAGAGGTGGTCTCTATACAGAGGTTCATTTTCATAGCTTTATGTAGGTTTGGGACAGTGAAAAGTAGTCTTATTATAGAGGGGGTTTCAATAGAGGTGGTCTTAATGAAGAGATCCTCTTAATTGGAGGTTTCACTGTAAGTTTGCAGTTGATGTGGTGAAATTGCCTCAAACACATATTCTTTCAATTATAAACCACTCTGGTACCTCGAAAATTTGGTTACTGTAACTCAAAATTATTATAACAACTGTTCAATTTTGCCTAAATAGGTGCAAATATACTTCCATCTTTGGGAAGTCAGATAAAAACAAGAATAGACTGTCCTGTCATCAATTTGATCTTTCATTATTTCATTTCATAGGAATGGATTTTAAATACAATTTTTTTCAAGTTTGGAAAGGTACGATTACGTGACATGACATTTCCTCCAGATCATGGAGGAAAGTTTTATTGTGCGCTATCATACAGGCATGTAATAATAATAGCCAAGGAAATATCTCTTCCAATCAATCATATTGCTTTTATTCCATGAATAAAAAGGAAATCGTGTCTACTCAAAAGGTCAATGACCCAAACAAGTTCGTGTGTGATGACGACGACCTTGTCACTTCACCTTTGATGACATTGAGCACGTCCTTGTAATCTTCGGTGCCATCCTTTTATCTTGTGACATGTCATTCGTCATGTGATACAAGCGGCCAATTGAATAAAAGCAGGATTCTCCAGCCGGCGTCTATATGAGATTGATGTAAGACATCTAGTTTTTATTTAATGAATTTCCCATCACTCATTGTGGTGCTTCGGTCTGATCATTGGTGACAGTCACAGCCTCCTTTGGTTTTATGTTCTTTGTAGTTTGCAAATGGTCAGCTGGTCAGCAAACATGATGATTTTATTGCTTATCATGATAATTACTTCAAATGTTCATACCTTTGTTGTAAGACACCTGATTGACAACTTTGGAGCTATAATGATACAAATATAGCTACAGACAAATAGATGATTTCCCTTGGAAAGTATGGACACTAAACCATTGCAACCATACGATATGTGCCTGTTAAGGTACTATAAAGCACTGAAAAGCCCATTTAATCTATACCATGATATTGTGGTTCTTCAAACCTAAAATCTCATTAAAAATCAAATCGAGTAATAATGAGATAAAAATGATTCGGTTTTTATACATAAACCTTCAGCTTGAAAATAAATCAAAGCAGGATTATTCAATATTCACCACAGCGTACTTTTTTGTACATTACTCTAATGCATAGATGATAAACCCATACACACCACAGCCACATTCTAAAAAGCTTGTAAAAACCTCACTAATTATTATTCACCATATTAAAAGTCTAATAATATTATATACCAATGACTACATGTTGGAAACATGACGTTTCACCTTGGTAAACTACATGGATTCTTCTGACATATACATTTCAGCAGTAGAGAATGGTATATACAATATCGTTATGAATCTACTTACTGTTACTAAACTTCATTCCATCATATTAAAAGTAGTTGTGTTACTTTTTCAATTGTTACAATTCAGACAAAAACAAACAAGCAGGAGCAATAGAATTTACTGCAGGGTGAGGGTCCAAAACATTTGACTAAATCCACCTGCTGTTATTTTTTTCAAGAACACACATTGCAGATGGCGGCGTGTAAAAACTAAAAAGCTTGCTACATTTCAAAATTAGCAAGTTCTTGTATTCCGCATCTGTGGGGGGATACAGTTCGTTTAAAAAGCGTGTAACAGAAGATGAAAGCTTGATGCCGACTGCCACTCCTCATTTGTACGGCTGAAATGGGAGCAAATTCGATTGGGATACACTTCTGCACATGCCATATGTTGGTCCGGTGATGTCGATTGGCACTGAATGGCCATGTCAGTCCGCTGCTGCAATACACAAGTTCCATCTTAAAACCAGCGTCTTTTTGCTACTGTGAGTTTTCCTTGTGAAAATTAAGATCGTTGAAAACGTTACTGTACGATGAGAAAGTAATACGTCATCTTTAGAATTGCAGAAAATGAATGGTAAAGAGCACATTTGATTGCATATACACATCTGAATGAGCAGCCATATGGTTTTGTTCATTGAAAGCAGATGTATATAAGTGGTAATGGTGTTTGGACCTTCAAAGATTAGATTTGACATTTTGACAAAAGACATAATTGTCATCACCTCAATTTGGATCATCTTAGGGATTGGTTTTCAATAGAGCAAAACCTTCTTAGTCTATCTAATAAGAATATCATGTTGGACATCTGTAACTAGTTAGAAGCTACCCTGGGTCAGTTTAAAATCCATAAATGGTGAATTGCTGCACTAGCTGTTTAAATGTAAGTGGGCAATGACCACCAGGTCATCCTCGTAAAGTACAATGTCATACATCGAAACATTTAGCAATAAAGTTACCATCATGATGGTTTCTTGGATTTGCACAATTGCAGAAACTAGAAAAATTATCAAAATATACGAAATAAATAGAAAAATCTTAAAAAACAGAGCAATTTCTGCGTAAATCTTCGCCTATAGGTCGAATATTTAGTGCCCAAATATCCATTTCAAAGAGGGGAGGTCGACTTATAGGCGACAGATCACTTTTTGGCACCCACACACCCAGGGTTTGAAAATGATGACTCATAAAAACTAACCCGAATGGCACCCTTTGGGCGTTGTATCACCAATAAAACATTTCCATGGTACTTTGTTAAGTATCTACTATCAATTTTAATAAGTGTATCCATCTGTGCAATGAATATTTAAAGAAATTCTTAAAATTTAAAGCAAATCAAATTTAACACCACCATTTTGAATGGCTAACAAAAGAACTGGATATTCATATTTTTTGAGAACGTTGTGACTCGGTTGCGTTGTGATTTATTGCCTGTTCCAATTGGATTTCAAACTTATGGTCAGTTGGTATCGGGGTGATTTCTTTGCCAATATTATAGCTAGAAAGACGTTCTTAGTGTCACATAAAAGTTTACTTTATGCCCATTCCACGTATAACGACAGATCTTTTGTCAAAAATAATGCCAGCCTCTTAAAAATTGCCGAAAAACGTATTTGGACTTAGAGCGATAATCAAGTGGTCTGATCGCAAAATGAATATCATATTCGTATTCTACACCTTTTTCTCGTTAAATACATGTATTAAACATAAAAATCCAATAAAGAATAAGCAAGATATTAATTATTTTCCAAACGTTATGTATTTAATTTTTGGCGGTTTGTAAATTCGAAACGCACGTGGTCTCTTTGTTTATGCGATCGAGGCCCGGAAATATGTTCAGAAAGTCTTATATTTTTCTTAAAATACCCAATTTAGGGTCCAAAACAAGGGTCCTCGACTTATTCGCGAAGTAGACCTATAGGCGAAGATTTACGGTACCTTTTATGTCACATAAATAGTACTTGCTGAGCCATTTGAAAATACAGTATAACCTCTAATTAACCTTAAACTTGCCACAATACGAATAACGTGTGATAAAACTGGATATGAAGATTTGGGAATGAAAAGTGGTCTTATTATATAGGTGGTCTCAATAGAGAGGTGGTCTTAATTGGAGGTTCTACTGTAAATGATTATCTATACGTGGGTCATAGCAGCCTTGTAGCAATACAAGAAGTATTCTCAACCACATATTAGAGATGGATTCAATCAATCAATCAATCAATCAAATCCTAAATTTATTTTAAACAGGCCCTAATTATTCCTCATTCAGAGGGTGTGGCCTGGCTGCCCAGATTGGAAAAGAATATGTTTTAAAAGCTCACAGATCGATTATCATGAGTAAAATTATAGGTATTAAGTTTAAGTAAGTAGTAGTAAGTAGTAGCAGTTTGTCGCATATTAGGTTTAAATGTTTAAACAAGACATTTAAATATAATATGCACAACAAAAAAGGTTTTAGGGCATTTGACTTCAAGTATGCTAAATATTCATGCAAAAGCCCTTCCTCAAATAAGGGGTGGGATATTACACAAACAGTTATTTACGTTGACATTTAGGTGATGATTTGGCTTGGACGGTTGTCATGGATGTTCAAGGGATCGTTCACAAATGGTGTCATCACATGCTCCAGCATTTCTGATGCCCCCCCCCCCCTCTTGTCATCGTGCATCATTATTCTTTCCCCAACCCCATCCTCCACCCCTACATTATGACGCATCATTTTTACTTTTTTACCTACTCATGTACCCGCCCACCCCCACCCCCCACCCCATCCTTACTACTACCCATATAAACAGAAAACAGCATATGGTACATTGCTATGGAACAAAAAAAAAACAATATTCACAACATATTGATATTTTGCATTTGATACAATTCCATTGCAAAATTATTAAAAAGAGTACTTTCTTACATCTGCACCGCCCCACCCACCAAAAACCAAGCCAGCTTATGCTCAAAGTCCTAGATTTGAGGTCGGGTATCACTTTTGGCAGTTCAATAACTTGTATTCAGGGATCATTATGTGATATCTTTTATGAAAGGTATTCTAATATTAAAGGAGAAATTTTTTTTTTAATAGAAAGAAGCCATGTAGTATTGAGGATCTTATTAACAAGTCTTTAATGCAGGTGGCCATATTGGACGCCATCTTGAATTTTACATTGTTTCACTAATCCTATTTTGGTAAACTTTTGATATGTTATAGAATATAGACGAGACCCTAAGCTTTCCAATGATGTATGATACAATTTCAATTTGTGGTTACTTATGAATACGGGAGATCACCAATTAACTGGACTACAAGTGATAATGTCGAAAAGGACCTAAATTGGTTCTGTTGATGGCACATTTTAATTGACAGAGTGCCAAAAAATGATTACTTAGGCATACTCCCATACCTACATGTATTAGTTTCATAAAGTCCCAACAAAACAACATGGGGGTGGGCGTAGTGTTTGAATATACGCTCCTGGGCTTTTAAGTGGTAACTTTTTCCATTTCCAAAAGTGCCAAAAAGTGCTGTTTTTCAGATATAAACCCAGGGCTTTAATCCATGAAAATACGGTACAAACAGAAAAGCACACACACTAGAGCTTGTGTACCTGAAGCTACACAACATGAATGTGTGTATTCTATAAACTGATTCTATCCAATGTGAGGTCAATCTATTTCCGCATTTTCATTTTCTTTTTCATCTTCCTGAAGTGTATACCGTATACGACCATCCAAGCGCCCAGGGCCATTAAATTGAAATTTTCTCAAAATGGGGGGTGGGCTGTTACACAAGAGCGCAGTTACTACATAATTCTTAAGGACATTTATGAATAAGAGGGGTTGGGCTGTTATGCGAGGGTGAGCACTTGGTCGTATACCGTAGTATAAATTGAAAACAACTAGCAGCTATTTAATAGTGGTGAAAAAAGCAACTAAGTCTCGAAAAATAAAATAACCATGGATATATATATCACCAAAAGAGCGAAGCCCATCACAGCGTAATGGTTTTGTGATCCTCTAAAAAGACACAATACAATTATTCTAGCATGCTCGGGAAACCATAAAAAGCCTCGCCTGGCGAGATAGCTCCACAGAGGGGGATAGCGGAAAATTACTGGCTAATTCACACACGGCAGCCACGCTTATGCCGCTTCAAGTAACCACTCAAAATGATGTGAACAAGAACATTTGGAATAGGTTTTCACACAACACATACAGAAGAACCTGTCTTTTAGTACCACCTCTGGGACCAGTGTTAGGAGGTCTCATTAGAGAAGTGGTCTCTATACAGAGGTTATTTTGGTAGATTTATGAAGGTTTGGGAGCATGAAAATGGTCCTATTACAGAGGTGGTCTCAATAAAGAGGTCTCAATTGAAGGTTTTACTGTACTGAGAATTTTGTGCAGCAGCAGCAGCAGCTGTGTCAGTCTAACAACTGCTAATTATAAATCTAAAAACGCTAGGCTATTTTTTTCCTATATAAAACTGTTGAATGATTACAGCACAACCTCTTTTTCACATATATCCTTGATGCAAATTATTCCATTATCGGGACCCTCTGCCATATTCCCCTTTTCCCCGGATGTGCACACGGCGCGCAGATCAGACATGGAGACACGAAGGTGGACAAACACAATGCGCACAGTATTTTGGCAGGATTCCCCTGGGGAATACCCTTTGTTTTGGTCAAGTGATAACAAATAAAACAGACCTTTTTCAATGGATATTATTGCACAAAATAGCTGTACGGCCAGTAAACAGGATATCAAATCATGTTCAATCGAACTATCATTAAATGGATATTGATCAATTATGTACATACAGTTTTAATACCAAAGTGATTGATTGGTTGTTTTAAACGGTATTTTCGGAGTAACTTCCATAATCGTCCATTGTCATGTATGTAGTTTCTCACATTTGCCTCGACCTTCCACCACGCTACCCTAATCCATTCATATTTCGATTTTCGGACTGTCCTTCTAATGGATCCGGATGTTGTACTGTACTTTTAAAGTTTTCTTTTGATTGCTACCACATACACAGATCTACAATGTCACACTCATGTTGTTTTTCAACTATTTGGGTACTATACATAAATAGATACATAAATGATATTAGAAAATGACATACACATAGGCAGATCCAGAGAGGGGCGCAGGGGGCTTGCGCACCTTCCCACCCACCCCCCCACCACCTTTTCCGACCAAATTACTTCATTTTCGTAGGGTTTTTGACATGTCCACTATCGACCACGCGCACGAAAGTCTTGAAATCCCTTCAGTGTGACTTTGAATTCTAAAAACCTGGATCTGCTCGTGAATACAAGTCAGCACTTAGCAACTTTTTACAGGACACAATTAATGGCATGGCAAGTTGTGTATGTCTTTGTAAGTCTGTCCCAAGGGCAACACGGATGATAAGATTACTCCACATTCATTACACGCTGCTTGGTCAAGTCGATTTTATCTAATAGAAAACTCTACACTGTGCAATTACAGTAGAACCTCTCTGTTAAGACTATCAATCTGATTGCCCTCGGGTGATCTCAATGGAGAGAGGTTCATTATGGTCGGTTTATGAACATTTGGGACCATAGAAAATGGTCCTATTACAGAGGTGGTCTCAATAGAAAGGTGGTCTTAATTGAAGGTTCTACTGTACTATTGTTTTCTGAAATAGGAAAACAAGTGTGTGGAATGAGTAAACAAACAAAAACTTGGAAAGGGAAAAACAACAGGTGTGATAGTGTATGAGAAGAGAATTCAACTCTGTTGATGTCACTACAGATCATAGTTTGGCTATGTTTGCTTGCTTCCCAGGTGCGTTCTGAATGTTTTTGAGTGAGAATTTTAAGAAATTTCAGAGGATTTACCATGACATTTTGTAGTTATTCGGTTAGGTTTGTATGTGTAAGCTTGAAATTATTCTGAAGTTTAGGATGTTCAATCAATACATTCACTATTCGCTTCAATAATACTAGAAAACGTTTCCCTGACTGTCCAGATATATTCTGCTATCCTCGATCTACTGGTCTTGTTTGAACATTGCAATCACTGTATCAGATATGTGAGGCTATTCGCAGAAAAAGTCAAGCTTGTTATGGAACTGCTTGAAGTTTATACAACAACTGCCCAATTACACAAAATAAAACTTGCTCTGATAAGTGGCAGATATGAAAGTGGTCCTTGTTAGTAGTGGTTAGAGTGTACGACTTCCAAACGTGATTTGCCTGCGTTATGAGTTTCGCTCTACGGCCATGGTAGACTTTGTCGCCAAGACCGTTACGTCGTATGGCTGCTACTGCACTGCCGATCTTCACACAGTGCGTTGCCACAGTACAGTATAATACTAGATGGTGGCGACACCAAGCATGAGTTTCAGAAGCCTTGTTAAAAGGCGTGCCCCGTGTAGAGGACAGTCACCACTCTACACGTAAAAGAACTCACTTAGTTTGAAAACAATAGCTAGTGTGATCCCTCCACCCCTGAGTCTAAGTCGGTTACCTAACCTGCTTCCGGAGGTCCATGTGCGAACACCACATGGCCTCCCTCTGCTATAATCATCAAAATTGATGGCTGTGGCGTACTCACACAAACAAACAAACAAACGAAAAAACAAAATTTCCCGACCCGGAGGCCCCCGCATCCACACGCACCCACCAGGCCATCAGCAATCCCCTTATAGCAGCTGCTTCAATCATGTTGGTGTTCTGCTTTTAAACCTCAGTATAATCATCATAAAATCTGTTTGAAAAAAACAAACCAGTTTACAACGGAAAAAGTAATGAAAAAGAGGCATAAACCTATTCATAAATGAACACATCAGAGTCTGATTGAAGTTAATCATGAAAAATGATAGTAGGTAGTAGGGGCGAATGAGGCCTACTTGGTGGGTTTTACTGAGACTGCACATGCTACCTTTAACATACAAATGGGGCTCTTGATCATACACAGAAAGATGGGATCCCCAAAAATGTTTTGTGGGGAAAAAACACACACTAACTTAAATTCAGTAAACCCTCCAATTAAGACCACCTCTCTATTGAGACCACCTCTATAATAAGACCACTTTTCACGGTCCCAAAACTTCATAAAGAGACCAAAATGAACCTCTGTATAGAGACTACGTCTCTATTGAGACCACCTAACAGTGGTCCAAAAGGTGATCCTAATAGAGGTTCTACTGTGCAATGATAAAAGTTCTACTCTCACCATTCTGCCAAGCAAGCTCCTACCACTGTATTGACTTAGCTGAAGAGACATCTTCCATTTGACTATATCAAGTGGCTCTGACGGGACAGCAACTCACGACCCCAAGGTTGTGAGACCAGAATGATACCATCATCCCAAGCAGGGGGCTGTTAAAAGGTTACACGGACGAACCGCTGTCTCTGTAACCTTCAGCCTACATACTTGGTCAGTTATCATCTAAACCCAGATGATAAAAGTGTTTGAACCAGTCAAAGACAATAAAAATTGTCACTATCAGTTCACATATATTATGCTTGAGTTCTTGGTTGCGTTCTTACAAAGACAACTAACCATTTTGCCATAAACTGCTCAATATTGGCATAGAAGTTTGAGTGAAAGTAGAAATGTATTCAAAAATTTGCTAGCGAGGATCGAAAACTGAAACATTTGCAATCATATACCTACCTCCTGGCCATCCATGGAAGTATTTCTAGACAGTGTATGAAGGACTTCCGGCAATACTAAAAATATATATACTCATGTTGATCAATGCGTATGTTAAAAACATAAGATACCCATAAAATAGCAATGGTCAATAAGCAGTTCATTTACAGTACAGCCTCTTTATCTGTATATCCCTTATCCAAATAATTCCATCATCCGGACCTCCTGCCACATTCCCATCTTTCTGGATATACACGCAGAGATTGCCCACGGACTCGAACTATCGTCGATTATTCAAGTATGAGGTTCAGAAAAAAAAATGCACCAAACGCACCTGATGGTGAAATCCAATCCACTTGGTGAACAAAAACACATGGTTTCATTAATATTCTTTCAAACTATAGCTGTGTGCCTGATGCAAAGGATAATAAATGACGTTTAATTGGGCTATCATTATATGGATAAAGATCTACGATGTATGACGTTAAACAAATATTGTTAGATGAGTTATCATAAAAAGTATTTTATAAAAATCGTCTATCATTGTCCATTCGACTCAATTGCATAGTCATATTATATAGTTTCTCACCTATCCCAACCTATCAATGTTCCAAATGTCCTTCAACTTTCTGATCATAGAGGTTGTACTGTATGTTGTTCAGAATGTTTTACCCCCTTTATAACCTTCTATCACCACCCAGAACAATGCAATATACTGAATAATATTTCTCCTTGATGCACTTCATTTTCACATAAAGAGCTAAATGTTCTCCAAATACTTCTCAGCACATCTATGTTTGATTAATAACAGTGATTGGGCATATTAACTTACAGTAATAAAATTTCATCATTCAACAAGAACCAGAGCCCGCAGATGACAAATTTGGTAACTGATCGTTTTCTAACGTCATTATTGGAGTCTGGTTTTTGAAAATCCACCCATTTGGTGACATTATGATGATGCTCTGTTTGTGGCCATGCGTATTGTTAGCAAATCCTTTTTCTTTGTGATTTATGAAATATAGAAAAGGTGTACCATAGGGGTTCCTATATAAAGTCAAACCTCAAATTAAGACCACCTCTCCATTGAGACCACCTCTACAAAAAGACCACTTTTCACAATCCCAATTCTTTATAAAGCACCAAAATCTAGCTTCTGTATTAAGACCACCTCACTATTGAGACCATCTAACACTGGTCCCAAAGGTGGTCCTAATAGAGAGGTTTTTCTGTATAATAAATGTAGAATCATTTCTGGATTTCTTTTTATCAACTTTTGTTTATTATTATTATAAGCCGGTGGATGAACTTATAAATGAGAACAACTTTGACAAATGCATCTATGGCAATGCATGAGGTCAAGGTGACTCCGTGATTAATGGTTTATGACCGCAAGGATGACCAGTTATGGTCAGTGTTATGGTCATTGTTCTTCGACACGAGTCCACGCGCGAGTTCATGATCAAGGTTATCACATAAACTGTGCATGAATGATTAAATCTCAGAGACACTCAAGTGTATACCGTTACCAGGCAAAGTGTGAGCTATTAATGTGAGAGATAAGCACGACTGTGCTACGGTTGCGATGTGCTGTATGCTCCCCAGGGAGTTGAGAAAGATAAAGTATGATAAGGATGCCAATGACCTGGTGTAGATGTAAAGTCGCTAGAGCACGACAAACTGTGAATGCACATTTACATTTATTACATATACATACTTAAGTACAAAAGAGGATACATGTACACCTAGTACATGTACCACATAGAAGTAGAAAGCAAAGACGTACAGACGGTTTCACTAAAAACTTGGCATCATATTATACAGGTCATACAAGCAGCATCGACAATGACCCCGTCTTCACAAATCGTGTGACCCCTGGCCATGACAAAGGTCATAAGCGCAGCCATGATTAATGATTCAGCACCGCACGCTTCACCACCATTAATAGTGTGCAACACCAATTAGGCACTTTGACTGTTGTTCGAAATTACACCTCGTCTCACAATCTAATTTCTTTCTTTTAACTACTTACTCATCAATAGTATATGACACATCATTCAGAAGATAATTTGTTTGTGAAAAAAACGCTTTCTTACCATTTTGTCTATGCCCAGGGTTTATGCCTTTATATTAGGTATTGATAAGAGTATTAGTGCCTAACTAAAAATATGCTGTTTTTAGAAGTGACACTTGCTTCAGATCATTTACTTCTTACCCAGAATAATTAAAGTACTGTATTCCTGTGCATTAAAGCCCATGAGCCTAACATTGAAGATGGGCTTAGTGTTCAAATATAAGCCCATGGGCCATTAAGTGAGAATACAATCATTTTCTGATAAAAAGATTGAGTAAGTAAGTTACGTCCACTCTGAACCCCCATGAGTGACCAAAGACACGTGCAAATAAAATAATTCACCTTAAGAAATCCTGCACTCGTATGCATACACATACCATACACATGCTTTGGGCGATATTAGAAGCTCCAACACGTTTCACCATTTTTGATCAATGATTTAGAACGAACATCAATTGAAACCTTCGATGGGAGTTTGAATCAATATTTTAAGATATGTATTTGTGCTAATCTGAACCGATAATACACATAAGTCAGAATTATTTAATAATATATATTGATTTTAAATATCTTACCGGCAGCGTTCTTGTTGCAAACAATATGCGATTCTGTAGGAGCTTTACACGATGCAACCTCCATCTAATGCATAAGAAATCAAAACAGACTAATACTTCTATCATAAATGCTTTTGGTATGTCTCTAGTGTTTGAACGCGGTCGATAACTGCAAACTTCCGTTGTAAAAATATTTATCAAATTGGGTTGTTACGATATTACCAAGCTACGAAAATTGTTATAACAATGATGAATATGAAGACATCATTGCTAGAAAAGATATGAGACAAATAATCACAATTCATGTTAAATGGAAAACTTTGTGCACACAGTCAAACATTAATACACTCATCATCGCCCGCGTAGGTAGTAACAACACTGTACAGCCACATGTATTAAAGAACCCATGGTTTAGAAACTTGGTGGATCTATATAGGCCGAATTGCAATGCTTATTCGTCACCGAAATGGGGTTGGGCATAGTGTTCGAACATACGCCCCTGGGTTTAAAAATGTGGGAATTCTTATTCCATTTCCAAAAGGTCCAAAAAGTGCTGATTTTTCAATTACAAGCCAATAGGATTTAATGCATGGGGAACGGTAGGATCTTTATCAAGACCAATGGGTCTCAATAGAGGTAGTCTTTTTGTGGATGTCCAAAGTGGTCTCTTTATAAACTCATCAGAATAGGAGCAATGACATAACTACAGAGGTGGTCCTCTGTGTTTCTAGTGGACAAGCAGGCCCATGCTTGTGGGGTTCTGGGTTTGGTTCTGTGGGTTCAACCTACCCCCCCCCCCCCCTCCCTTGAGACCGATATTTTCTTTTAATAAGGTTACATATGAAACTTTTATGGAAACCTCGTAAAGGTCTTCATTGGAGGAATAGCCTATAAGCAGAAAAACCGAGCCAAACTTCACAAAAAGCTGCAATGACAAGGTTTCATTTTCATTTTCAGTCTGATTGTAATGGTCAAGCATGTTTTAAAAACATATCATCGAACATTTTGTCACAAACTATAGCAAAATGGGCTGAAAACTACAGTGCAACATCCATTTAAGGCCACCTCTTTATCGAGACCAACTCTATAATAAGACTAAGACCACTTTTCACATTCCTAAAACTTAATAAAGCTACCAAAATGAACCTCTGTAGAGACCACCTCTCTATTGAGACCACCTAACACTGGTCCCAAAGGTGGTCCTAATAGACAAGTTCAAAGTACTGTAGTATATTTCATCAATAATGTGAAAGACATGGAAATGCTGATATCACATTCTAACGCATAGAGCCAAGTCACATATGTGTGATGCACAGAATGTGATGTGAACGTACCATGGTAAACAGGCAGGATGATGGCTGATATCAATGTGAAACTGAATCTTCACATATTAACGGTTCACTAATTATCCGATTAATATTCATCGGCAGCAGCCATTAGCCATTATTGCCGAAATATAATGGCAATTATATGCATTCTTTATAGGTTTATGGTGCATGTAATTGCTCCATTAACAAGTCTGTATGTGAGGGTAATGCTTCCAAATGTATGTTAAATGCATATAAAAAAATCTAATTGGAATACAAAAGAATCACTAACAATTACCGAGTTAGAAGACAGCTTTCATGCTTTCATACTTATAATTGAGTAGCAGACATTTATGTCTTAGATGCTGCGCGGTTGAAAGGGAACGGACTTTTTTTTCTCAACCATGTCCATACAACCTTCGTTGGATCTCAAAAAATGTTTATAGGATGGTAATGCAGCATGTACAGTCTGACTGACTCATTCACTGACTGACTGACTGACTGACTGACTGACTGACTGACTGACTGACTGACTGACTGACTGACTGACTGACTGACTGACTGACTGACTGACTGACTGACTGACTGACTGACTGACTGACTGACTGACTGACTGACTGACTGACTGACTCATTCACTGACTGACTCATTCACTGACTGAATTTTTAACTACTTAAATAAACAGTACAAACAAAAGAGCTTTACCTTCGGAAAATACCTTTAGTCAATACAATGATTCCGGAGAATTCAAGCATTCTGTAATGGAGACATAATATCAATTACCACCTTTTACCAGCTTAAGATGTTGATAGGGTGTTACCGAAATGTGCCACAACATCTTAAAAACATCTGCTTCCGTACTTTATTTTTAAAGATCAAGGCAATAAAACCATTACAAACGCTATTATTAGCTCTCCATGCGACCATCTTACTTCAACCTAAGAGTCCATTTTGGGATTTAATGTTGCTTTCATGAATAGAACCTGCCTAATGATAATAGAGATTTACGGCATGCTAGTGTCACCTCCTTAGCGTGTATTTATACTGTTACAAACATGATACATGTATTTAGACAATATGTACAGGGTTCTACATAGGCTAAAAATGACACAGCGACATGGCCGTTTTTTAGACATTCAAACAGATAAAATATATTATAACACTGTATCTGTGACACTCCCCTAAATCCTCCATTCTGATTGGCTTGGAGCTGAAATCCGTCAGTCAATATTTCTCCATAGAGACCGCATGTGGTTGAATATTGCCCTTGCAAGCTCAGGCAAGCTTCACTACATTCGGGCATGCATTCATACATGGTGACCGACAAGCCATGACATATTTCTTCAGTAGAACCTCCAATTAAGACCACCTCTGTAATACGACAATTTTTAAAGCTCCCAGATGTTCATAAAGTGACCAAAATGAACCTCCATATAGAGACACCATCTTTATTGAGACCAATTGAGGTCAGTTCCACAAATGGTCTTTAATAATAGTGAGGTTCTACTGTAGAACCATTGAAAACCCATCTATCTATGGACACGAGATTCATGTATATCTTAAAAATAGACCCAGGGACAATGGGACATGGCATATGTTTTCAGACCCCATGTAAGGGCATATGTAGTTTAAATTACAGAAAATTATAAAACATAAACTAAGACCTTTCTAGAAGAAAACAAAATCAAAATATCTCTTGAGAACCTGTTCTTCTAAGAATCGTGGGGCTTTGTAAATGTGTTAGCAGGACAAATGGCTGGCAAGCACAATGAACTAATAATGACTTCATCACACCCAAGAAATACACCATTTTCAGCTGAACTTTTCAAACAGTAGACCATCGGCAGCAGCATTCTACGTCACTAAGAACGACGCCTGTGTCCCGTGAGAAAAGGGAATTTAACAGCTTGCTGAAGTATGTGGCCACTATACAGGTGTTTATGGTGAAACAGTGAGGCTCAGGTGCTCTTGGTGGGTGCCATCATTACTGATGAGTGGAGATTTGGTAAACAGCTCACACTAACAGGCACACATACAATAATTAGTCACTGGTCTGGACAATGGAAAGTACAGTAGAACCTTTCTATGAGGACGACCTTTGGGACCAGTGTTAGGTGGTCTCAATAGAGAGGTGGTCTTCATACAGAGGTTTGTTTTGGTAGCTTTATGAAGGTTTGGGACCGTGAACAGTTGTCTTATTATAGAGGTGGTCCTAATTGGAGGTTCTACTGGAAGTTACTGATCTGGACAATGAAAAGTAGTGAGTTCAGAGCACAAAACGACTGTCCAAACACATACCTTGATGAAGGAGCTGAATATGAATACTCCACAAGGAGTTTCTGTGAACACAAACTGAGTATGCCCATTATCAGTTATCAATTGTTAATTTGGCGAGGAATGGACAGAAAACAAAATTTTTGGATCATGCTTTATTAAGTCTTAATTATGAATCTACGTGATCTTGGAAGTGTGCATTTCCAACAATATGGGAAGTAGATACATTTTATGTACAATCACTTGTCTTCAACCATTAAATTTTACAGCCCCTTTTCTGCATTTGTTTCATATCATCTGTCTACATTTTACTGAAATAGATTTTCACCTGTCTACAACTACAATAGTTGTATACTTCCTTATGGTGCAAAGAGTTGAAGTACTAAAAGCCTCCTCTGACAGAAAAACAGCCCATCATGTGTCTTCTTAATCAGGTCCTCAGTTTACATGGCTTCTTCCTTCCATTACGCCCAATTCAAAGTTTGAGCCTATTCTAGACGTCCTTAAAGATGAAGCCATTAGGAGACCATCTTATTACCTTGCTTCGGTGAATGACATCAAAGCAGAAATGGTTGCAGTTCAAAAAAAAGAAAACTCACTGTTTTTGATAAGCAATCTAATTTGGCTTCAGTTACTTCATTTTGAGCCTGTAAGTTCAAAACAGGTACTCACAAATCAATGATAATAACAGTTCTCATGAATTGAATTCATGATCATAAATACACATTTTTCTTGTTGGTAAGCAATCTTGTCTTGTATCAACTTTATTAAAAGCTGATGTTAATGAACCTCATCCAGTCGATCATCAAACTATTTTCCATCACACACGATGACAATTTTTCCTTTACAGGGGACAGGATTGGAATTACAAGATAGTTCTACGAATGTATGTTTGTATTGGGTTTCATTATTCAAAATCATTATTCAAAATAATATTCAATTAGATTGAACCTATTGAAACCTGTCATTCTGTCTTTGGCAAGACTTTCGCTCTTCTCCCAAGAGCTTCGTCAAGCCTAATGAAATGATCCTCTGTCCTGTCACATGACCGCCACCATCATGGCGGTCATGTGACCAACTTGAGGATCATTTCATTAGGAATGACAAAGCTCTTGGGAGAAGAGCGAAAGTCTTGCTAAAGACAGAAGGACAGGTTTCAATAGGTTCAATCTAATTGAATATGATACAAGATAGTAAAATTGGTATGCCAGAAGTCAGGGGCAAAGGCTGGAGTATGCTGATATCCAGACCTGAAGATGTTGCATTGTCATCATGATTGATTATGCCTTATAATATCATATACGTGCAAATGCTGGGTAATTGGCTGCTGTCTGGATATACTCAAGTCTTCTTTACACAATCCCAATTTCTAATGTGTTTTTCCTAAGTTTGCTTGTGGATACAATTTTCTTCTTCTCTCTGTTCTATGTCAAGCAAGTTCCTACCACTGTATTGACATAGGTGAAGACATAAGCTTCCATTTGACTATATCTTAATGTTGTAAAGCTGGTGGGAGCGAATGTCAATACAGTTGTGAGACCAGAACGATACCATCATCCCAAGCAGCGTATCATTTTGGTCTCACAACCTTGGATTCGTGAGTTTGAGTCCTGTTAGGGCCACTTGATAAAGTCAAATGGAAGCTTAGTGTTGTAAAACTGTCTTCAGCTATGTCAATACAGTGGTAGGAGCTTGCCTTCCAAAGAAAAGAGAGAGAGAAGAAAATTACCATCCCCATTGTTTCAGTTCAATCAGTACAAACTGTGCCCATTAGAAGGTATTACAATCAGCACTTAACTGCTAATGATGCAATTAATGTACAATAAAATTCATTTTGATTAGGCATATCCACATATTATGGTCAGAATTACAGCATGCCCGTGTTCTCATGAATATTCATGAGGTCTGACAATGTCCACATGGTGACATTTTATTTCCATTAAATTCTCACCCTGGAGACATACAAATATGGAGCTAGCGGCATTAAAATAAAAACAAAGGAATTACGTGTCTATTACTGTACTGAGTATAACCATGAGCATTAGTTATAATAAATAGAAAATACAAATAAAACTGCTTTTGTCGAACCCTTGGAAGTAGAAGTTTTGTAGAACTCAGCAAAATGTTCACTTTCGTTGCAATCCAAGTTGCTCTGATGATTTAGAAAACTTGATGACACAAAATTACACTATACTACGTTTACATTTCACAAAACCTGATAAAAGTGCAATTTCAATTCCTAAACATCACTATATTGCCAGTTTTTGTGTAATTAAGTATTGCATGTTTCATAATTGTAATCATATACTTACAGTACTGACTCAGAAGGACACCCTAGCGAAAGATACAGAATTACCGTATTCATTCTAATAAGCACACAGTGCGCATACGAAAACAAATTTCAACCAAGGACAAGAGATGTCTCATAAGCTCACCCCATATGAATGAACCATGAAATTTTTTTCACAGCGGGCTCTGTTACGTGGTTATCTGAATAATCTCACAATACTGTGCCAGGTAAATGAAATCTTCACAAAGAATCAAGACTTGTTTACTTTAATCTGTGTAAACCAGGCGGTGCAATTATAAGAATGAATGCTGTACTCGATAGTGTAGCAGCTCACATAATATTTTAAAAATGTCATACAGAATACGATGTTTGTCTGATAACCCAGCCTGGGAGAGCCATTGAGAAATATGTAACCTCTTCTATAAATACCGCAACGATTTATCTATTAACAAAATTATTTCAGTCAAACACCTTTTCCGACCGACGTAGACCGACCTTTCTTTGCAATTTTTTCACACTGTGCAAGGAAACGATATGGCCGCCTGCGGATGTACAAATATGGACATAGCATTAAAACAGCGCATGTGTGAAGTGTAATGCTCATATAATTGTGCATCTGAAGGATTTATGCCCGCCATTAGTGCTGGGACCGTGGCTGTTACATGGTCTTGTGTCTGTGGTGACATAGCATGGCCTAATTAACCTGCATGTTAATGACGTGACCCGCCATCATTACGCGACTGTCCGCAACACTGTTACGCATTATGATGGATTATATCCGTTGCAAATATGAACATATTGTTGTGAAATGGTTCATTCGTGCAAATGGCATAATTTGTAAAAAAAAACGTAAGAATATAATGCTAGACAATAAATAATCAACGGTGCCATTTGAATTTTTTTTACGTCAGGTGCAATTTCATTATTAAATCATACCCCACCCACTACGCATTTAACATGTCCTCAAACCACCAACCAGTTTAGCTATTGCCTAATCCAATTGTACATATTTTTCAACAGAATATGTTTAAACCAAAACCAACCAATTAGATTTGTATTAAAGACTTGCACAGTCTAGGGTACAATTGACAAACTTCAAGTGCCAATGAATCATGACTATGAATGGTATTCGACTGAGAGCCTTTGAAAAATAGACTATGTATACACTTGCTCACAATACAACCCTGCAAGTGACATGCAACCACCAATGACGAATACAAAGTGGCAACAAAATCAAGTGATGTTTGCAGACACAATGTCAGACTGCACATTACATCACCAGGCATTTGTCTTCCTGCCTCACTATTTTTCATGTTTGTGCCGGTCAGAACCACACATAATCTGTATCGCAGTGCCGGGGTTGACAGTGATGACATTCATTCATGATGTGAGAATGAGGTGTGTGAGGTTTGGTTTCATTTTAAAAATCCATTTTTCCAACACTTACATATGTGAATATGACCATCTTCCCATGTTCAGGTAGTCCACAGGAATATACAGTAGAGCCTCTCTATTAGGATACCTTTGGGCCCAGTGTTAAATAGTCTGAAACTCTCAATAGATAGGTGATTTCTTTATAGAGGTTCATTTTTTGGTAGCTTTATGAAGGCTTGGGACTGTGAAAAGAGGTCTTATTATAGAGATGATCTCAATAGAGAGGTGGTCTTAATTGGAGGTCTTACTGTAAATCATTTGATGAATAGGACAGATGACAGCTTCTTGTGGCAAGATTGGATGTGTCCAAAATGTGAAGGATCATCAACACAGTTTAGTAGTAGAATCTTGAATGACAGTTGGGGTTATGTACAACAGCTTGATAATATTGGGCAATAGCATGAAAATCTTTTTTCCCCACAATATCAACACTAAAAATTCTATGTATTTGGTGCACAGCGCATTTTATTTCTGAAATTTTCTTTTATGCCGTGTATGTATATTCCAATATTAGATGACATTGAACAGGTAAAGTTGGAAAAAAAATTAAGCTTTGCATTTTCAATTTCAATTGGGTCCTCAACACACGAAAAAGAACATCTCAGAATCACTTCAGTGAGAATCCAAAAATTACAACATCGACTATTCTTCTTCATATTGACTTGTCAAAATAAACCACTAATGATGTTTTTCTCGTGCTTGAAATGCTTCAGCAGTAATGATATATTTTTCATGCTTAGAATAACTGAAGCAATGACTAAAGCGCTTTTTGCCAGCTCTTTTTTGGTACGATTCATCATTATCACGCTGCTGCCCCTGACCTCTGCTTCATTTGTACTACAGTGGTGACACCTATCGACTGTCCAGACTGGCACCATGTCGCACTCGCACCATCATAGGTAGAAGTATGAATCCCCCAACGTGCAGTAACTTCTCGCTTTTTCCGGACAATTTCAATTGTTAGATGTATTAAACACACATATCACCAAAGCTAGTGTGAGCATGAAGCAAATGGTCTGAGACTCTACAGGCATCAATATCTGTTACTGTTCATTGTCTCTACAGATAGTGAATAACTACGAAAGGGTCATTTATCTCGAAGATGGTGGGATGTGAAGAAACCCTTAGATGTCTACAGCACTCTTCCCACTTTAAAAATAAAGTGTTAATGACCCTTGATATTTTTACGGTAAACTTGAAAATGGTAGAGTCACAGAGGGACTCATTTTTCAGTGCAATATGTTCAGTCTATACTAATCATTGCATTTCTTGTATCTTCACTGTTATACAAGGCTACATGATACTCTTGTGGTCGTCCCCAGAGATGTTACTTATAAGCTAGATACAGTTTCTATTTTTTATTATTCATAAATGAAACTAAACGTTGGACTCATTTCAACTTAATAATCTAACAGTGTTGTCATAAAGATAGATTGCACTGTTACAAGATACTTTGGAGTCCCTCTTGAATGGTTGATCATACAATGCATATATGTACAGATAGCACAGCAGCCGTGACCCTGAGGTCACAGAACGAGGCCTGTGGCTGCTGTCATATTACACACATTGTAGCATCTTGTGTTCACACGTAGTTATGGTTCATTATGCATGATTATTAATGCACCAATTATGTAAATAGAGCATTCAGTTTGCTGAACAACACAATGGGTCTATCATAATTAACACCATTTCACCCAATTCACTTGTATTCTAATTTCACTTGGGCTTTGTCATTGAAGTTTGGCTTTCACTAATGCAGGGCAGTACTCAGAGCTTAAAAAGCGAGGAGGCGAAATTTACTCATTTCAGGTCAGCATTGTGATGTCATACATTCTTTTTCTAATTGTAGTTCCTGTCTAAAACCAGCAGGTGGCTACAAACAATTGCATTCTGGGAAAAAAATAGACAAACAGTATAAGTATTTATCATTTCTTTCTGACACGTCTTAGCATCACTGAGCTTTGGTTGATTGAGACTGGGTAAAAATTGTTGTAACTATTTTGAGACACCACTACGATCGTACCTAAATATTTCATATGAGACAGCGAAAAAGCTTCATGCATATACAAAACAGCCACGTGCTTGGTTTGTTTGTCTATTTATTTCCCATGATTCTTAGTCATACGAAAACTGGTGTTTTGTGAAATATGCCTAGACCTCGCTACGGGCCTGTAATGCCTATATATAAATCGACAATATGAACAGAGCGATTTAAATTATGATCTTAAGACACCTAGAGACATTTCTATTACCACCAGCTGAACATATTAACCTGATTATGTGACATCTAAACAACTCGCTCCATGTCACTGAAAACTCGTGCTGTTGCCTGGTAATTAACACAAGACACACAACACTACATCGGTCTCATGCGACAATAGTAATGCAATACTTGTAAACATCATAGCTATTGAAATTTAGTTACACAAGAATCAATTGTTTTAATTTATTTTTATGTACATATTGGAGTAAATATATTTACTTATATGGTACTTGGGCTTTTGCATTGTTTACACTAGCCTGAGAGAATAGTTGTAGTTTTTTTCACACTAAAGCAAGCATTTACGTTTCTTGCACTGTAAGACATATTTGTAGACTATGTGTGGAATGAGTTTGTTCAACTTTATCAGTCAGTCCAAATCTGTGTGGGTAGAAGTCCACAAATCTTATTCACTAGCCAGCAGTTTTATAATACAGTGGAACCTCTACAGCACAGTCAATGAATCCCAATGTTGTGTGTGGATGTAAACAAACATTGGGACTAGTGACTGTGCTCTACAATAAGACCACTTTTTCTCCACTTTTCTCTGTCCAAATCCTTCAAAATGATTCCTATGGCAACCTCCATACAAAGACCACCTCTCCATTGAGACCACTTTAAGTTGGTTCTATGAGTAATCTTAATAGAGAGGTTCTACTGTATTACTTACACATTACAATTAGGAGAGAGCAATCTTAACAACCGATTACTCCTCCGGTATTCCCAATACCCTGGTCCTAGCCCTGATCGTAGGACTTCCTTCCATGTTGCCTGTGGAGAGCCTTTTATCAGCAAGATTGAGCTCCAAATGTAGCGTAATAAATAAACGTGATACGTCACTATTTGCTGTGGTGTCCACTTTCCTGTGTATCGTGTACATCGGCAGTAGCCATTACGTGTGTACCTGCCATTAGCGTGACCAAGGACGTTCTCATCATTTTTTATGGCGTGGGGGCTCAGCAAAGGGGCTGATGCATCAACTAAACGCTATCTAATGTAAATCACACACAAAGGTCACAAAATGTCAGGGAAGACCGAAATTACTTAAGTTGTTGTTGTGGCGAATTAAGAACAGAAACAAAATGTTCCACTTAGCCATTTTTACTCTCTTCCTGAAAATGTAATTATGGCAAGTGCAGACTATATCATCATAATGGATTTAAAAAGCTCACTGCTTTTCACTTGGAGCTCCCAAAGAGGAAAAATTAGCACATGAAACTGAGCTTCAAAGAGCATAGTGGATTATTCACAAAAACAGATAGTTTCAAGCTTATGTGCAAACCCAGAGGTATCAAGATCTCAGGACATTAGCACTATGTGTGGCTTGATTGTCTAGTTTTCTAGATCGTTAAGGGGACATTGTGTTCCAGATAATAAATGGTGGGTAGTTCTTTTATGACTTCCAATTTACAGCAGATGTTAATAAGTATGCAAGCATTTTGCTTTAATAATATGTATGGTTTTAAAATGTATGTTAGTAGTGATAAAGTGCTCAACATTCTGATTGAAAATATTCTGATGTGAGTTTGAGTCCCGTAAGGGCCACTTGATAATAGTAAAATGGAAGCTTACGGTCGCAGAACCTGTCTTCAAGTATGTCAATACAATGGTAGGAACTTGCTTGCTATAGAAATAGAGAGAGAAAAGAATAAAACTAAATTTAAAATAAAACAATGCTTCATCTTGGAGTCAATAATAAAAGTCATATATAATTTACGGGAATAAGATAATGCGTTCAACCTTATGTCAATGAACAAAAAGTGATTCATCAACTTAAAAAGATTGGGCGATGAAAACCAAAGGAATCTATTCTATTCTTTATATGAAAAATTAAGAATCTTGGATAAGACTAAAAATAAAATAAAATATATAATAAAATCAGTCAAAACAGAGTCCTAGAATCTGACTGTAAAACTTCAAAAGAGCAAAACACAAAACCCTGGTCAATAAAACATTTTACTACAAGAATTTATGTAGAAAACCTGGAGGATACTGACAGTATAGGCATGAAAAATGTGAGAATGCGGTTAAATGCGTAATAAAGCATACATCTTTATTGTAAGGCATAGTGCTTTTTGCTGGTAAGGAACAGATATATTGGGTTATTTATCACATGGCTGCATACAATAACTATTGAAATATGTTAGGCAACTAGACTTCAATGTTAAAGCATGTCTTCACAATCATATGGTAACAGAGATGGTCGCGTTTTTCAAAATGTTACAGTAGAACCTCTCTATTAGGACCACCTTTGGGTCCAGTGTTCGGTGATCTCAACAGAGAGGTGGTCTCTGTACAGAGGTTCATCTTGGTAGCTTTATGAAGGTTTGGGACCGTGAAAAGTGGTCTTATTAAAGAGGTGGTCTCAATAAAGGGTTGGTCTTTATTGGAGGTTCTACTGTACAAAGGCACAAACATGATAACTATGGAAACATGATTAGAAAATGACAAGTTTATTAAAAAAAGTTCTTGGCTCTTGTCAAGCAGAGCATCTTATAATTGACAAGGATCAGTGAAGGAAAAAATTCTCACATATTTCAAGGCTTGCATCACGTCATCCAAGTATTTACCAATTTTCTCCACTCTATTTCTGGAACCACACGTGTATTAAGGAGGATCTTCATTAAATGTAAAGAGGAACCAAGGTCACAATCATTTTTAGAGGGTGAACACAATCACCTACATAATTTGTTCATCTTCATAAAGATTGTCCTACTGACACTTCAGTGATGAGATGTTTTCAAGGCAACCAACAAGTTAACATTGCAGACTTGAACATAGAGACTTCTTGAGACGAATTAAATTTGTAATAAAAATCACCCTATACATTCATGTAGAATCTCGGTGGTGCCACATCACATTATACCATGGTATTGCTATGCACTGCATAGAAAAGCCATGTTTTGTTGTACATGTAACATGGTTTAAGATTTCATTTACTGAAACCTGCTAATATCATATGAAAATCTTATAAGTTACCTTATACATTCACATAAAAGGTCGATTTATTGTCTTCAACTGAGAAGCCCACCATCGCATAATTGAATTTATAACAGGCTTTATAAAACAGAAAATAATTCAAGATAGAATTACAGTACATGTGGTTAAAAATAAATTCTGATGACAATCATTGTCAAAATCTTTTGGTTTGCGGACTATGCAGTAATAAATATTGTTCACATCACACAGGGCAAGAGAAACAATGCAAGCCACAAAGAGAATAAAAATATCAGCGGAGCACATCATTATCAGTAACTGACCTGCCACAAACACAAAATTAATCTTTTCTCTACGAGATAAGCATCACGAAAGCATTTTTTAAGCTGACTTGGCAAGGTTGTACTACAAAAAACCTGTGAATGACCATTGATACGTTTTCTATGGTCAGCAAAAGAGAGTTGGGTGATGCGTGTGACATGTCTAGTCAAGAGAACAAATTGCAATGGATTATTAATTTGATTTTAGCACAATAGACAATTTGTGTTATCTAATAGCGGTTTGAGAAAGGGAACACCATATGTTGGTGAATCCTTTTGTGCAACTGACATTCAAGATGCCAAGGAAAAGTTCTTCATATTTCTCATTAATTAGTAACTTTCTTATATAGTTGACATTTTATTCTAAATGTGAAGTTTACCAGCTAGGACAGAGTTTCCATTCAAACAAGATGACCATTCATTCAACACACTGATAGTGTAATATTTGCATTAGAAATTGGAAATATTTTGTTTGTTGAAAGATACGACATAATGTATGCATACATCTCTTGTATGTAAAGCAACTCTCGGGGGAACAGACCATAAGTTTTGGCGTTCCTGCTCGAAATCATATTTGTGAATCCTTGGATTTGTACAGAAATAAAACGTATCAACTCATGTCAGTTATGATCCATGGACACAGGCAGATCCAAGGGAGGGGCACAAGGGGTGTGTGCCCCTGCACTTCCCTCCTCGGCTTTTTTCGACCAAAAAGTTGTATTTTCCTGGTTTTTTGTTCTTTATTCCCATCTCGGCAAGCCTACAATTCTAAGAATACTATAACACATGTGGGTGTGCCAACAACAACACCCCCACATGTTTTCCTAAAACCTGAATTTGGCAATGTCATATGTTAGCCCGTTATGATTATCACAAAATTGACACCAGTTCAGATTATGCGTACACTGTCCAGCTGTCTTCATTAATTCATCAAGTTGGCCATTGTGGTTGAAATACTTTAAAGAGGACCTTGAATGAACACATATATTGACCTCTTTCTCAATATACCATAATTATATGACTAGATTATTCATATTCGCTTAATGTATCAAAGCCAGTCTAATAAGGCATTTAACAATTAACATGCCAGGCGCACAGGATTAATTACTCCTTTATGGGAGTTTTACGACCTACCATTTATCATTGTGACTCGGCAAGGTTAGAAAAGATGTGACCGGCGCAAATGACCAGTCATATGCTGCTATTGACCAAATATACCTCGTGCAGCATTAATCAAAATCATTCATATTTGATCAGGTGGCATCATTATAGCCACTGACCATGATCAGAATAAAGCAGACAATTCCATCAGGCTGTAGTTATATTTAGCCCTTCAAAGTACACGAATACATACAAAGACAGCTCATTTGAAATTTATTTCTATGGTCTGAATTTTGCTATGGTCGAATTGAGGGTGGGCCAGAGTCACTGGTCGGGTAGATATAGCAAAATGATAAAGTTTCTCTCACTCCACCATTCAGCAGGTCTACTGCTCTGAGAATCATTCAAACTGTCTTTCAAATGCCTAACCAGTACCTACACAACATCAAGGTACAGTAGAACCTCTCTATTAGGACCACATTTGGGACCCTTGTTAGGTGGTCTCCATAAAGAGGTGATCTCTATACAAGGTTCATTTTGGTAGCTTTATGAAGGTTTGGGACCGTGAAAAGTGGTCTCAATGGAGAGGTGGTCTTAACTGGAGGTTCTACTGTAGGAAACAAGAAATGATAAGTTTTCTTAACGACCACCTTTGCCTCTATAATAAACCTGAGACCAATGTGAAAGATGCAAAGATCTGCAGACCACAGCAGAACCACAAGCTACTGTGTATGGGAACCACCAGCTAGTGCCTTAAAACCAATGACAGAGGAGAGACCCACACAATATTAGGACGAGAATTATCATGTAAAATGGTAAGGCCAGCTCCATGATATCAGTGCCCTTTTATTGCCCATTCCCAGTTTCCTATTATCATTAGGTAAATGCATAGTTTATGCAAGTGAAATGGATTAATTATACGGCTACGGCAAACGAGCAGCAGAATCGTGTGCGTACTCCCCGTAATTGTTATTACCCGGGACCACTAGGGCCCTAATGTTCCTCATTAAGCTTACTTACTTACAATGGTGGTGTATATAACTTCACAGAAGATAAGAACAGGAGATTTCACTTACTTAGCATATAGGACTGTTGCTATGATAAAAAGTCTTACTTAAAGAAGGATCTTACTAGGGAAGGATATTTCTTCCTGGAGAGGTGGTTGGTGAGGTGGAATGAGAATTCAGTAACAATTGAATGACCATACCAGTATCTCCAGAAATGCAAGAAAATGAATGACTCCCTTACAGAATGATTTGTATTTTTGTTCTTTTCTGTTCTGCTATGTTTCAAGTCAAAAAATATTCTGATGTTGTATAATCCTTTTATTTGTTTAAACTGACTTGAAACGTAGAAGAAAAGGACACCAAAACTATTAATGAGACCACATGTTACATACCAACTACACAGTGTATACTTATAAAATAAATTGTCCCAAATCAGAAGGAGTCCCTTAGAGTAGAAATTGAACAATCCTACATTACAACAACTTCAAATTGACCCCCCCCACCCTACCCCTCTTCCTTTTTCAACAAACTACCGTATTCCTGTGCATAAAAGCCCATGGGCTAAACATCGAAGATGGGCTTAGTGTTCGAATATAAGCCCATGGGCCAATAAGTGAGGATAAAAATCTTTTTCCCTGCAAAAAATTGATGAAAATTGATAGTTACGTGCACCCTGAACCCAGATGAGTGACCAAAGCCACGTGAAAACAACATAACACACCTATGTGTACACATACAGTTGTCATACCATGAACATGCTTTGGGCAATATTAGAAGCTCCGACATGTTTCACTATTTTCCATCAATGGTTCAGAATGAACATCGATATAAAAACCTTCGACGGGAGCTTGAATTAATGTTTTTAGATATATATTTGTGTTAATCTGCATCTAGAATACACCCAAAGTGAGAATTAAAAATTTATTTCAAAACAAATCTTACCGGCATGGTTCTTGTTGCAAATGAAATGTGATTCTCTAGGAGCTTTCCACAACGCAACCTCGTTTTAATGCATTAGAAATCAATAGTGGACTCGGACTTCAACTGTTAAATGCTTTCGGTATATCTCCAGTGCGTGAGTATGATTTATAATGGCAAACTTCCGGAGTTCAAATATTTACTAAATTAGGTTTGTACGATGTTACCATGCTATGAAAATTCTTGTGACAATGACGAATATGAAGACAGCATTGCTAGAAAAGATATGAAACTAATAATTACCATTGATGATTAAAGGAAAACATAGTGCACATTGTCAAAATTCAGTACACTCATCATCGCCCGCGTAGGTAGATTAGTACCGTACAGTAACACGTAAGAACCCATGGTTAAGAAACTTGGTGGCTCAACATAGTCAAAATCCAATGCTTATTCATCGCCAAATAGGGGGTGGGTGTAGTGTACGAATATACGCCCCTTGGCTTGTAAGTGGGATCTTTTTCCATTTTCAAAAGGTCCAAAACGTGCTGTTTTTCGGTTATAAGCCCATGGGCTTTAATGCGCGGGTAATACGGTAAACTGGGTTCAATAAGTGAACATTCGGTTCATCCTGATTTCCATTATTTCGATGATTTAAAGATTAATTTTAGCTACTTATAGGAACCAACAGAGGTGTTTCGTTCAGCCGAATGAAGCTGTTGAGAAAACAGCGAAAGCCTCGCTGCATATAGGTAGCTAAAATAATTTTTTAAGCTCAGTTCCTTTCACCAACATGCAACTTCTGGCAATATTTGATCCATCCATAACTGAACAACGAGAATGCCAAACATTCTTTGAAAGAGTCTTACTTTTGGATGCAATAAAGATGCACATTATCGACAAAAATTATGATGAAACAAACGAAAATAACTTTAAGATTAGTAACATAATTATTTTCTTCCCCCTCTCTCTCTTCTATGGCAAGCAAGACCATATGATACATACCATTTGATATGGTCAAATGGAAGCATAGGTCTTCCCTCTTCAGCTATGTCAGAGCAGTGGGTAGGAGCTTGCTTGCCATAAAAAAGGAAAGACAGAGAGAAGAAAATAATGGTATCCACAAGTAAATTTGGGAAAAACACATAATTGGTTACTGATGGTTGGTAGAGGTGTTTTTCATAGATTTTGAATATTACAAGTTCTAGATCAAGACTCAATATACAGTTTGTGCGCCTACTCGGAGAAATACGGTAACTGTAATTCCACTAACGACAGACTAATAACCATTGCATGGCTCATATCAGAACTCTCTTCCTGCTTACGCGTAACTATAATGGTAGATTAGCAACAATATCTGTCGCATTTGATGTGATTCAAAGCCCTCGGGTTCATATCTAAATAATCTCAATGCCACATTCTCAGAACCGCCGTAGCTAGGATAATGAATAATATATATGCCAAACCCTAGAGCTTCTAGTAAGTATTATGGGTACCAAGTGGTTACTAGGAAAAATGCTGATGTCCTTCACCAAGGCAAATGGACCTTTATCTGGGGAGATAGACACATCTTGGCTAATAAGAATCAAATCAAATCCAGTCTTCAACAATGTATAATAAGCCCATGGGCAGTTGTGTAGAAGTTTATAAATCTGTATTCATTGATTGTACTATCTGAAACCATTTTTCATCATCAGTAATTATCACAACTGATACAATGCATTTTACTGATTGTATCCTCTCCCTACATGCAAATGAAATGATTCTGACTCTGATTCTGTAGGTGAAATATTATATCTGAACTAGTTAACTATTATCATAACTTATCTATTAGCCGTCATGAGCGGTGTTTACATCATCTAAGCTCAACTGCTTGATTGATTTACATATTTACGAAGTAGCCTTGGTGAAAAAAAAAATTAAAAAAACATGAACAAAAATGCATTTATGACGTTTATACCTCTAAACCATAACATTGATGCTCTTCAAGTTGAACACCTGATTTCTGGACAGCTTGCACAATGGTATATTTTATTCATAGCCGCACACGTGCACTCACCTAATGCACCCTGCCCCTTCAATAGTGCCCTGGAATATTGAGCTGTGTGCATTAAAGAGTGCCATTTACAATGACCAAGGCCCAGTGTTCTCAACAACCATGAGGCCGCATTTACAGACGGCAAAATGTTGAAGTCAATGACAGGAAAGTGAATCACTTACGTAAAGAAATGCGTTTTAGGAGCTTGTAACAGGTGCCCCCTTTGAATAAAAGATCAGGTTTTTCAGCAAATGTGAAGAGAAGAAATGAAAAATGTATTTATGATGTACTGATATGTCTACTAATGCCACTATATATTCTAGAGAGAAAATGTTCTGCTACTGTGAGTGTCTCACAAATACAACATATTTTACAATGCATGGTAAGTACAGTAAACCCTCCAACTAAGACCACCTCTCTATCGAGACCACCTCTATAATAAGGCCACTTTTCATGGTCCCAAACCTTCATAAAGCTACCCAAATGAACTTCTGTATAGAGACCACTGACTCTATAGAGACCACCTAACACTGGTTCCAAAGGTGGTCCTAATAGCAAGGTTCTACTGTAGTTGGCTGTATTTTCCATTTTCCATAGTAAGGAGTTCAATGTCATGGAGGTAGCATGGGCATGATGATGAAAATGTACAACGTTTAATATTATGTGAATTTCAAAACCACTAAATGCTACCTTTTAATTGTTCTGTGATTTACGTTAACATTTTCAATGTTACCTAGTAATGGAGACACAAAGTCAGATGTGAGAAAGTGTGAGAGAAAAGGGTCCTACAGTTGTTTGGCTTTACATTTCAATTATGAGATGCAATTTCAATGTAAGCCATGGTAGATATGGTGTTCTGCTATGTGGTAAAGTTTAGTGTAGCCATATAATGATTACGTAGGCATGCAAAGTCCAAATTTGGTCCTGTTTGAAATGAAATTCTATTGAAATATATTTCAACATTTATCCAAACAGAAAACTATTAAGAAATAAACAGATAAGACAATAATTACTGTGTATTTTTTAATCAATTGTAATTAAGCTTCGAAATGAACAAATCCGCTTGCAAAAAAAATGCAAGTACATTTGAAATGCACTTGCATTTTTATTTGCGAGTGCTCATTGGACTACCTTGACCTAACAAATGGACAAGTTCAGTGCACGGCATTCAATGATGCACACATAAGAGCCACCTGCTTTCTTTTCAATACAAACGTTCATCACTGTACAAGCATTAGAACCTCCAATTGAGACCACCTCTATATTGAGACCACCTCTGTAATAGGACCATTTTCCATGCTCCCAAATTTTCATAAAGCGACCAAAATGAACGTTCTTATAAAGACCACCTATCTATTAAGACCACTTGAGGTCAGTACCATGGGTAGTCTTCATAGAGAGGTTCTACTGTACTTGCATTTGTGATGTTTTTTCAGTTTTTGCCCAATTTCGAGATCTTCATCCATGCATGAACGGCTGAACTTGCCGATCACATCACATCTGTCTGGCTTTTATTTCTCCCACCAAAAACACCTGCTTTCATTCAATTACATATTAAAACACACCGTGTAAGTTGCAAAGTGGTCCATGCAAATGCAAATTTTCATTTCCATTTCATTGCTTCGTGGCCGGCTGTTGTAAGATGGATGGCCCAGATAAAAGTCAAGCACTTGTGACGAAACTCATGTCTGACATTGCGCAAATTCAATTTCTGCTATGGAATATCTGTCAACTACTTGAATGTTCACTCATTAAGTCAAGTAGGATGCCATGAATGTGGCACTTAGCACATGCGGCACTTTTCAAAGCACACTCCAGTTACGATTGGCAAGGCCTAGTTTATTCAGTTCAAATATGTTTTAATGCAGCAAAAAAATGTTTTTCTTGAGTGATCACTTGGCCATGACAGTTTACATTGATATTGATGTTAATAAGGTAGAAAATCATAAAAGGAAACTTCCACAAACGATGCCAGCAAATTCTCTCATGTGATGAATATTTCTAGCAGTTATAATTGTTTATTAGTAGTAAGATTCACCTATTGAAACCGCATCGATGCGAAAATTTGAAAAATTTCAGCTATAAAATGTTCACAGACTTGCACGACAATCTTGAACCTGATCTTGTGACCGCGTTGACCGAAGTGCACATTAAAAGCGACCGAACTACATTGAAAAACTTGAAAGGAAACTAGACGAGCATAAATAACAAGAATAAAGTAAAAATCATAAGAAGATGAGATCGTATACTGATGTCTATAGCCATAATGGCCTCTTTTGGTATTTGCACCAGCAAATCACATGGTTCGCCAAACAAGATGAATCCAAGAAAATCATGTGGTAATGAAGTAGATCCCGTCTCACAGATCCCCAATGTCAAGTGTACAAGACAGCTTCATGTTGCCGTTTGGCATTAATGCCACATAATTATTGAGCAATATTTGCAGACTACCATTGGTGCGTTGGCTTATATGCTCTATATAGTACTGTAGTAGTACTGTGGGAAGACGCATACATTATGCGGCCTTTAAAAAAACGCACGCTAATTTATACATTATGCCCCTGTGATGCAGTTGTGTCTGTGGTTTTTAAAGATCTACACCTTGTACAGTTGCGTCTGTGGTTTTAAAGTGTACACAATATCTTCTTTACAGATAGCAACAAATTAACACACATTAAAATTATAAAATTAGTATTGCAAAAACAGCAATCAGTTTTCAGTGCCCATAACAGTAAAATCATTGAATTAAGGCATAGAACCTTGTATTATAGGACTTTCATCACTAAAATTAACAGTACATTGCAACAAAATCCACTTTCATCAGAATGCATTTTGTACACAATGATAAAATAATGAAAACATTATTGACATGTTTCACGCCCTCCAGTTCTGATCAACATACATGATATTATGTAGTCTCCTACGCACCAATCATAGTGCTTAAAAAGCTCTGAAAGCTCTGTCCTACAATTAGTTATGCACACTTTCCGCTGGTTCCCTGCACAGCTCACTACACGATTACTCGCATGACCGAACACCAATGAATTGATGCGCTCTTGCTCATAATTTCATCACATTGAAAGCTGAATCAAAGTTATTCTGGTCTATTGTGTTGTATAGGTTTTATAAACAGAAAGCTAAAATTGGCAGTACGTTGTATGAATACATAATTAAATACAAGTACACAATGTTGAAAGTAGTGCATCAAATAAATACGACTCCATTGTAAATGTTCATCGTTTTCTTCAAATCACAATTTGGTCACTTATATACTGTTCAAGTACAAATACAAGCATATCATAGTATTTCAAGCAGTCATATATAGTATTTTCTTATTACAAATCTGTCATTTAACAATTCAAATGTCCAGACAATACGTGTTAAATGTTGAATAGCTGCATAGTCACTTGGGTGTTTATTGTAATGTGTTTTCTAAACATTTCCCATACCTTATCATGGCCATACACCTATATACACATCATGACAACAGCAAATAACCAGAATATTACTACACCACGACTTGTAAAATAGGTTAAAAAACTTCAAACTATTTTTTATGAACGAAATACAGCTGGAACATGTTACAAATGTGAATACTATCATACAAATGCATTTTAATCATGGCCCCAATGTATGAATGCCACAGAGGCAATAAGCATTCAGCAACAAGGACAACTCTCGAAATGTCCATACCAGCGACATAGAAGTGCTCCCAATACGGTGCTTTATCCCCACATTTCAGTCCACGAGGGGATAATACTACATCCCTTTCACTTCAGCGTGAGAGTGATAGCATTAGGTCTATGATCGCTCCATAGCTCTCTCCAATAATGTCTCCCTGACTGGATGCTCTAGCGACCTTCACCCACGCATTAAAAGCGCAGTAAAACCTCTTTGAAATACCCGAATGGACTTACCAATCCAAAAAATCATCTAATTGAACAGAGATGAGAAGTCAAGTGTCGTCAACCTTCTTAAAGTGACCACCTCTATAACATGACCACCCAGTCCTAGTCCCCCTCACATGGGGGCTCCTTTTGAGGGTTTACGATACAGTAAATCTCTCTAATAGGACCACCTTTGGGATCACTGTTAGGTGGTCTCAATAAAAGGTGGTCTCTATACAGGGGTTCATTTTTGTAGTTTTATGAAGGTTTGAGACCATGAAAAGCTGTCTTATTATAGAGATGATCTCAATAGAGATGTGGTCTTAATCAGAGGTTGTACTATACTATCAAACATGGTGCGTTATTGCTACAGCAATAAACCACGCTGCGCCAGAACAACAAAATAACCGTACAGCGGTTACCAGCGAAGCTTTGCAGATCACAAACATAATAATAAGTCCTCCGTGACCAGTACGTCATTTTTATCACCACTTGGTGGTCGTGAGACGACGTGGCAAACGACTACACCCACATCATGCTGACCCCAACATGACCGCTTCATCTCTGTATGAGGGCACGCTTGGTGGAAAGTTGTGCTCAATTTTAGATGCAATGAGGATGCGTTTGTTTATGTTCTTTTGCTGATGAAAATGCTGGTGGAAATGCTTTGTTTCACAGCTACAGGGTGGCAGATGTAACTCTAAGTGATACAGACATATTTGGGTGTACAGTAGAACCTCTCTATTAGGGCTACCTTTTGGACCAGTGTTAGGTGGTCTTAATAGAGAGGGGATCTCTATACAGACGTTTTTCATGGTAACTTTATGAAAGTTTGGGACCGTGAAGAGGTGGTCTCAATAGAGAGGTGGTCTTAATGTTCTTCTGTATTCCTTTATGTTCTTTTGCTGATGAAAATGCTGGTACAAATCCTTTGTTTCACATTTACAGGGTGGCAGATGAAACTTTAAGTGATACATACTTTGGATGTATCTATCTTACTATGACTTAAAATCAAATCTGAATTTACATTTTTTTTAAATCACCGGAAAACCCTCTTATGTCATTGAAACATTTGAAATATGTCCGATTCAGTTGACTTCTGCAAACATAACTTCACAACTTTAAAATGAAAGAAAAACGGGGAAAGTTACTGGAAAGAATAAAAAGAGATAAATATTTGTTATTTGTATTGATTTGATAGCAAAATAATACATTGTATGAAACTGTCAGATTCTCGCATAAAGATTCTGTGTGGTCTTCATAGATGAGCAGTTCGCACACGTTGTAACTTATAGGTGCAACTGTTTCACAAATTCACAATCCAATAGGCGTGAAAAGGGATGCTAAAATATTGTTTGAATTAACTTTGTAATCAAGAATGCAGTTGCAACCTCATCCTCACAATCAAGGTCATGAACTTTGACTGGGATATGTCTTTTGTGTTTGATTTTCTGACCATCCAGTGACAACTATGAAAATTTCATACACATCCGCCTAGTCAACACATATACACTATATTTTCTTAATTTTACTGCAATTCTTTCTGAGGTTGCCCTGGTGCTGTGGTGGGCCCATGTTTATGTCTAATTCACTGACACCAGCCCATGAGAATTTACTTTCATTTTCGCTCACATTATCACACGTTTTTGTCTTTCAAACTACATAAACTTCGCCCATCTTATTGTCAAAAAGTAATATACTTTAACTGCATCAGTTCTTCATCATCGAAAAACACAGACACATTCTCAATTCATAATAATTAAAACAATTGTTAAACATTTCTGAGAAATATCTGAAACCAGGTCTGACACCTGTAGTATCATTAAGTGCTGGTGGAGGTGCCACTTCGACTGGTGGAATAGAAAACGAAACTGGTGTATAACTAAGTTATGGGGCCGGGCAACTAACAGAATTTGCCTCCTAGGCGGTGCATACATTTTTTTATAAGAAGCTGTTCAAATTGAGTTCGTCACACATTGTAGTATCAGTAGGTGCCAGTGGTGGCGCTTCGTTTGTGAGGTGCAGTAGAAAACAAAAGCAGTGCATATAAATCACTTTGGCAAATCGAGTTCGTTACATAAACACAGGAAATGACACAGGATTTTATTATTTTTTGTTCAGTTTACTAGTTTTCAAAGACTTTCCTGGGAGATGGTCAAATTCCCAGGGTATTCCCGGATCATATTTGCTGAAAATCAAATTCCCAGGTTTTCCAGGGTTTTCCCGGGGCATGCGAACCCTGATAGAGTATTAAATTTAGCTGTCATAGCAGCACTTATGGTGACCACAGAGCATCGAAGTGGTAATCTCTATCATTCAGACTATTTGCTGATAGCTAGCAGAGTGCCGATCTGGCGGATCCAGCCTATCCAAGTGTTGGTCAAAGCATTGAAGTAACGAATTCATACCAAACCAAAATCGGTACATATATTTATGATAAAACAAACAAACAAAAACATCAAAATAAAAAATAGGCAAACAAACTTATGAAATCATGAAGCTGACTGATAGCACAATTGATAGCACAAAGGAGCCACAACACGTATAAGATGCACATTTGAAAGCTCTCTATGCTTAGAGAGTAAAACTTCAAACGTTTGCTTTTAAACTTTACGAAAACACCTTTCACTAATAGGCTCCTTTGTTAGAATTAGACACCCCTCAATTTGCTAACTGCCCCACTTCTCTGTTGTTCAACGACTTCACAAGCCACAAACGGCCACACAAGTCGACACTTAAGTCTTTGCCTCACTGTTTGTCACATCCCATTGTGACAAAGCTGGGACCATCTGACTCTGTTTGCTTCCATCTTGAAACGTAATCCTGATGCGCCATAGCGCCTCCCTGTATCTTCTAAGCAAACAGCAGAAACTTAACAATGTATCGGCAGTGGGACGACCGCTTCATGAGGCAGGGGTTATAAGGAAGTGGGATGTGAGAAAATAAGCACCCCAAAATTAGGGATGTGAGGAAAAAAGACCCTCCAAAAGAGGGATGTGGGATTTCAAGGAAATGGGATGTTGGAAAAACGTCTCAAAATTTATGGGAATTGGAAAAAAAGGCCAAAAAATTAGTGATGTTTGACCCATTCTTTTACACATCTTCGCCAACCCCCAACCCCACCTCCACACACACACCTTCTCTTTCAACTTCTATTGACGCACAACGTTGCTTTTTCAATCACAGTGGTCTCTTAATAGTGAACTAACTATATTTTCAGTTGCTATGACACGTCTAGTAAAAAATTTGGATAACTCAGAGTGATGCTTAAAGAAAAAAACCCAATTTCATCTCATAAAATGGATTCCACCAACTGAAAAGTGGTCCAGCGACATTCATGCTATTGCAAATTGGAAGGAAAAAAATCTTCATTGAGAGGAAAGCACAGAGTTAACAAGTTGAAATGATGCACATAATAGTGACGTAAATATTGACTATGTACAATGAAGTCAAAATTGTGCCATCTCATATACTATTTGCATGGAAAATACCCAGAGTTTTTTTTAATAAGTGCAGATTTGGGCTTCGCTGGTGTATCTAGAAGTAAAAACTATGCTTTGTAGCGGTGCAAAAATTCAATACCACGTTATTATTAGTGAGTTTAAGGCAGCTGAATATTTCGCTTGCGAGGCATCTGATACGTAGATTTTTTAACCAACTTCCATGAATATCAACGGGTTTGAATCACGGCTGTGAGATGATATGATGATGGTCAACAAGATGATGGCACAAAAATTTGTGATCGTATGATAATAGCGTCTAAGGTCATCATATCTCACCTATGCTAAGAAGTACTGTACTTTATCAAAAACATTATCAACCCAGACAATGAACAAGTCACAGGGACATGTAGTAATGAGGGGCTGGAAAAAGCTGCCAAAAGTCATATTCATGTTTGTATGATAATTTCAAAAAGGCCGACCCCTCAGATGTACCATACTTTATCAAAACCATTATCAACACCGACAACAAACAAGTCATAAGGAGTGATGAGGGTGAAAAAAGGCGCCAAAAGCATGGTTTGTGTGGTAAGGTGGGAGCTGTCAGGAGGCACCTGGCATCACTAAATACAGCGTGATTGATGACACTTGACCATGTCTGTGGAGTCACGCTGCAGGAAGTTGTTGAGCTGGGAAGCGTGAGGATATGGCTAAGTTGATTACAGTAGAAGCTCTCTATTAGGACCACCTTTGGCACCGTGTTATATTAGGTGGTATCAATAGAGACGTGGTCTCTATACAGAGGCTCATTTTGGTAGCTTTATGAAGGTTTAGGACTGGGAAAAGTTGTCTTATAATAAAGGTTGTCTCAATAAAAAGGTGGTCTTAATGGGAGGATTCAATGTATATGCCTGTGATGTCTGTACAGGGAACTGGTCTCAAAAAGACAGCTTCATGGAAGTGGCTACCGCAGGTGGTCGTGTTTTAGAAGTTATCACTATATCGAGGGGAGGAGGGTCTGCTTTGTGATGATACGTGTCGAAGACGAATACAAAATCCAGGTCAATTTGGACTACAGGTGGTGGTCATTTTGGCTGTTGTATTCTAACGAGGGTTTAGCGGGTGGCAATGGCTGACCTGTGCCGGGCATGATTAATGTCTTTTTAACATGAGGGTATCAGTACACTGGATGAGGAGGATACAATAGGGGAATTGTTGCCAGCACTGTTGTCACGGGTGTGTTGCAGAAACTTCAAGGCTAGTTAAGTTTATTGTGGGACACTTTGGGTGTCAGAATCATGTGTAGCCGCTTATGATAGATTGCACTTTGATTACAGTGCAGGGTTCACTGAGGTTACACCATGTATTATTGTATTGAATTATGATATGCAGGAGGTCTGCAGGCTGAACCATGCAAAGGAGGTTAATGGCAGGATATTACTACCATTTCTCCATTGAAGTCAATAGCATGGGGTATTCCTATGCGCTAGTTTGATGTGAATTGGAATACTGCTTGTGCAAAAAACGCTATCCATTCTTTCAGAAGTCATACACACTTACACAGAATCATGCACCAGCAGTGTGAAAACTGCACGCAACAACAGGGAAATGGAAGGAAAAAAAGCATCAGTCAGCTTAATCTGTTAGAGCATGCATTTCCATGTCTATGTCCCTGATGGAAGGCTGCATTACGAAGAAGAAAAGTTTGTCAGTTGCTTGTTATGCCTTTCATCAAGGCTACACGGTGGTAATTATTGATAATGGGGGGGGACACAGGACAACGTCTGCCTCAGGGGATTATGGGGGGTCATTATGATTAATCACATTGTGATCGGCACGAGGAATTTCTACACAAAGTTCTTAACAATGATCTACCTGTTCATTGATGTTTTGAAACTTTTTTTATTGTGTTTATGTTCTCATTTCTGGCTTACAGAAAGTGAGTTGATGGCGGAAGTTGAATTGAATTGAAATATGCGATCTTCTGCAGTTGGAGATGTATTCTTGTATGTATTCTTTGCAAAAGTCTTTAACAACAATTTCACTGAGGTTTTTTTTGCTGTAGTTATCATTACGGCTGTCAATGTTGATGGGGGTCCGCGCAAGGTCCAAATGAATTCATGACATTAAGGAATATTACCACTATCAGATGTGCAAGAAATTATATGATCTGTTCTATGAATGCAAAATAAAATACAATGGATTTATATGAAAATAAAGCTACGTTGAAAAAGTGCGGCAAAAAGCAAGATATAATGATGAAAAGATGATCATGATAGCACAATGAAAATGAAAACTGCTACAAAAAATCAATGTTGCCATACACATCACAATTACGTGATTATCAAAGAGGATGAACAAAAGATGAAAGACGAAAAAAGCAAGTGACATTAGCTTCTGCCTCTGATGTCCATGCGCTGCAAACCCTGTATTCCCGCATCATTAATAGCACGGACCTTCAGCTGACATGATTATGGCATTATTAAGTCATCTTACAAAGCAACGCACTCTTCTCTACGTAATTTTATACAATAGATCGGAATGCACGATATTCTGCACCAAAGTCACCGATTCTATGTGAGTATGTATGTAGTTAGAGGACTATAATGGCTTTTTATGTCCTTCCTAAGGGTGTAGTCTGCTAGTCTATCAGCAAGGACAGATAGGATTTATTGTCAGGGAGGGACATGCAATGACACAATAATAAAATGGTATTTTGATATTTCATTAAGTCATTAGGAAGGTTGAACAACAATGTTCCCTTATGCTTGATAACAAATAAGAACAAAATTAGTTGGAAAAATGAAAGAACGCCAAGGAAATCTCTTAAAATGACATAAAAGGAAGATAAGCTTGATTAAGATTATTTTAATGTACATGCAATTCTATTTGTATGGCTGAAAGTCATATTTATATTGCTGGCTTTGTATGATTTTCATATCCTTTGCATATTGGACATTTGAGTGTGTACAAGTAATAACTCTTGAACACGATTGCTCATGATCATGTCTAAATATGTTACCTCAATCTGCAGATTTATTATACAAAAACTACATGAGTTATAACAATCACCTGCAGTGTAGGGCCCAACCAATGGATTTCATGGGTTTTCTAAAGTCAATAACCTCATAAAAATGATATTTTGACTGATTTTTATGCAGCTTAAAGAATGCGCAAATCTAGATCACCAGATGGCAGCACATTATGGTACTTTCATTCATCTACTTTACAAAATGTAAAAGTTTGCTAATTTTAGCCAAATAACAAGTACAAAGCCCTTACACATTCACTAGTATTGACGTTACAGAGAAGAAATCGATTTCAACAATTAACTTCAACAATATGAACAAAGAACGGACGTCAGACAAAATCACAAGTTTCAATGCATGGGTAGGAATAACTGGACTACAAAAACAAAAACAACCCAACTCTCATAAAGTGCGATTCAATAATCTCTGCATATCCATCATTTTCCTATTGTTTACCTGCTCTAGTTTCTATTCTGTGTATTACATAAATCAAGGAATCAATGACTATCACTCGTCTTGATCCAATCATTTTCGACATTTAGCAATAAAAAGTAAACAAAACCCACATTTGGTGATTCATGCACATGAAAAGCTGCGTATCGCGCGTTATCTGACCTACTTTATCAAGCAGTCATATCTAAAAACACTTAAGTCCTCCTTCCATGATAGAATAAGGTACATGTAAGTAAGGGTTTGGGGTAGAAGTGGGGAGGGGGGTACAGATGGTAAGTCGACCCATGTAAGTAAGTCTCTAATGTACTAACATACCATAGCTCTAGCTACAATGCACAAATATAGCAGCATACAAAACATGCTGAATTTATCTGCTGTAGTGGTAAAAGAGATTCCTGTAGATTGATGATGCCATTTATGTAAATATTTTGCATATTATTCAATCATTGTGGGAAGTGCCGTGATTACCCGCACACCCATGATTATGGTCCAAAACGGGAGCGTATTCAGTAATGTGTTCTAATCACATCTGGTGACTAATGCAAAAAGTGCATGATGCACAAACATCTTCTGTTCCCATCAGAGATGACAAAAACACCAAGACATTTCCTCCAATGCTGGGATTTCCCACTGATCATTCTGATACATTATATGTGTATGTTACTGGCTACATATTGTCAATATTGCATGATCTTTCGGGGACATTTGCATAAATAGCCCCTCGGATGATGCACTTGTGGTCTGGAAAAACAGAGCTGAATCTTTATCATTTTTAATAACATTTTTTAAAAGAACTTATGTCATCCTTCCATATGCTATACTATGCATGCATTAGAAAAAATGAATGTGCTTTATGTTTTCCAGTTGGTAAGCCACAAAAGTTGCTGCGTTGTTTTTAGCCCATGTAACTCAATCTATATTTAGTGCCACTGCTTACTATAGACTGAAATTTAAAAACATTTCAACAAACTGTCATTCATGCGGAGAACATTAAGCAGATGGTAAATGGTACATATCATAGTCAAAGAAAAAGGTCTTCCTAATCTAATTCATTCGAATAATTATAAATAGTAGTACATCAAAATAAATAACAATTAAAAACACTACAACATCACAAATCCATTCTTCAACAATAAAAAAGCCCAGCGTAATGACTAAGGTTAACACGGCTGAAGATGAAAGTCTCGTGTCAAATCGCACATATCAAAGTAAACTATACACTTGTTTATCTGCCAGATCTACACATTGTGACCACTTTGAAACCCAATTTTACCACCAATTACTTGACAAGCTTCTACACGTAGCCTGCAATTATGAATGCTCAAATTAATTCACTGATAATCACACTCTTAATAGAAACCAGCCTTGGCGTGCAGGCCCCGCACACTAAGTAGCAATTTCAGAATCGAAATGAAATTTACAAATCAAAGAGTGACGATTTTTTCACTGGAATTATCATGGTGACCTGGAATGGCCTGTTATGGAGAAAGCGGCCCTGCTGAGCACTTTCTAATGTAGTGGAAGGCATGCTGTGGATAATGTGGTAGTCTCCAGTTGGGAGCTCGCCAGGGGGTCACTATTGTACTACTTCTATATATTCAATTATGGCTATTGTCGAGAATAGAGGAATTAGAGCAAAGTCTGTGATTGAATGGACTGTGCCTTGTATGTAGGTGAACATTGATCCTCCAATGGGATTCTTGCGACTCTCTCTGTTTGCACAACAACCAGTAGTGGGATTAAGACCATAATTACGCTTTGATGTGAAAGTGAAGCTTGGAACTGAATGGAACTATCGAGAGTAGGCTGCAAACAAATTGTCATTGTTCGTTTTCAACTGCAAGGAATATAATGAATCAATTTTCTAAAGATGCCTTTGAATATTAAAGGAATTTATTGTCAAAAGATGCCTTTCACTGATAGGGCTTTATTTGGCCATATGTATCTGTGTTTGTCGTACATAGCTACTAAGATAACAAAAGGCATATGAAATTGTACATTGGCAAACTTTCACTAGTAAATATCACAGAATTCCACACTAATCTTACTGCCCACATGTGCAGGCATCACACGTGTAGCTCCGAGGTAGCAGCGCCCGCACTGTAGACTAATAACTAGCCCGTGGTCACGCGCTTCTGACCGACTTCCTCTGTTTGCCCAGGCCAGTGACTGTATTAGTCTAACATCGCCACCAGCCGCAGCAGAGCTTTAAATGCACGCCATGTGAGGCACATGCTTGTGACTAAGTCGCACGTGCGGACCCGCCCATTTAAAGGTACCAAGGACCGCCCCCTGCATGCTTCATTTGCATGCATTTGCATCTCATTAATATTAATGGTGTTTACACTTGTGCAAGCATGAGTGCTAATAATAATAGAGAAAATTGGGCGGAGGTTTGTGGTTGGCACCTTGATCTGTTTTTACAACCCACCACTAGAGATCATGTGAGATGGGTTGTTCATTTTCGTGTTGTCTATGACAAAATGATGTTCTCATTGTATTCAATAGCGTATCTTTTTCTTGAAAATTTCTGAGACCTTCCACATAATAAGCTATCAATTACATATCTAACCAATACTTTTGAGCTAACATTTGAAGGAATACCCTGAGAGCTCTTTTACAAGACTGGTATGATCTCAATAATTAGGTTCTCTCATTTACACCCATTGAAAATGGTCAACAAGTAGAGCATTAGACATATGAGGGAGAGGGGGAGGGGGGAACACAAGGGTCTTGCAATCCATGTTCCACTATGTTTTGACACCTAATATCCATGTTCCACTAAAAATTTTCATGTTCCACATTCCTCTAGGAAAATGACCCCTTCTAGAAAACAAGTTTCAACACAATTTATCAGCAATTCTTTATCTCATCAAAAGACACGTAAAATTCGGTCAAAACACTGTAAATCGAGACAAAAATGAGAAAGAAAAATTGAGAGAATTTCCATGTTCCACTATCCGGTGTCAACCCCCTAACATATTGCTTACACGGTCACAGACTTGCTGTTTTTTCATTGCATGTATTTGTAACTCCTGTTTTGTGTCCGCAATGTACTATGATAAAGATAACATTCATGTGGGCACTATCTGTTCAATAATGTGTGTCAGAATCGTCCTCCAAAGCCTGATTCTTACATCAGACAAGTCCATCATTATTTACAGCACGATGGCCATGAATACAGGAGTTTCCATTCAATTATGACTACAACGTTTAAAAAATATGAAACCTAGATATAGAAACAGAAGCCTCGGATGATGAGGAAAGTTTGTTCCGGAAAATATTATTACATTCATATATTGTGTATCTTTTTTGTCTAAAAAAGTCAATAATTCTTCTATTATATCAAATACTTTTCCTAGCATGTCAAATATATATCGTATTTGATATTTCACTGATGAAAGCAAATTAAATTTTCTATTGTGTGTACTATAAAAGGGTTCCATTGGTAGATGTAAACATCGCTTCCATTTTGAACACAGGTACAATCCAAATGATGTGGTGTATGGTGGGATCGACTAGCCTAGGAGCATCATAGATGGATGAAAATCATGCAATCATCAAGGAGAAAAAGAAATAACTATACTATTGATTGACATGACATAATAAACATAATTACTATCAGAAAAAGATCGGCATACAGATGTTTCATATATCAATATGTGTGTCAATATCAATTGATGATTCTATAACGAAATGTCATATACATGTATAGTCTCTCTGATGATCCACCACAGACATACTACACCACTCATTATCATCTATGGATCTGATTTTCTGGCACATGCCCCATCACAAATGAATTTCTCACCCTATTGCGTTCACCATGCATTTTGATCTATTTTGTATAATGAAATGCATTGCAATGATGGTAACTTTGATATTGCTAACTGTTCATCCAAGTAAGAGAAAATTGCCCATCAAAGCTTACTGCTTATATCAGCAGAGTACACAAAGGACAGTATGTTAACTGAATTGGAAAACCTTGATAATGATATCTCTCATTCTACAACCAATGAAAAAGCTCTACGATGCAGCTATTTTGCCATGAAGTGCCTGTCTATCTATAAGAACATCATAACGTTTTCTGGAAACCTACAGATACATACTTTAAATATTACATTTTGATGTTTAACAACCCCCTGTATCTGCCCCCCACCCCTTTAGGTAACTTTACATTTAAGTTGCTAAGATGTAGGAGCTAAAGTGGCGATAAAACTGCCTCCAAATTTTAGAATTGTGTTGAATTCTTAAAACTTTACAAAGGTACACACCCTCTATTACGTGTGTAGATGAGAGCAAAAACTTTCAATAGACTCTGTCATTGAAGTTTTGATATTTCAGTGTTAAGATACTACACAGGTGATTAATTAAGCTTTAAGATAGTGAAGAATTGTGATTTTACCTGGAGCCCATCCAAATGTTAATAATATGCTTTCACCTCTTCTTTTGTAATAATTGGAATCTAATGCGAAAAACTGATTACGATATGAATAATATAAGAGCCCCCATGCATTTTACTTTGAGCAAATGTCGCCTGTCAATTGCAGATTAGATTTTCCATGAATGAGTATTCATTTCAGATGAGATTTTCCATGAATGAGTATTTACTATGACATTTCAACTGAGTGGAAAATTCATGTAATGCAACATGAGGTTTTCGAAAGTGACCTCAGTTAGATCTTTGTCTTTTAAACGTATTACGAAATCAATGACTTGATACAATAGCTAGTTAATTTTCAATGTAACATGCACTTGACAATAGCACTGAATATTCCCCCTTACATGGGCAAGTGAGCATTTGAGTGTTATGTGTGTACTACTGAGAGAAGTCTTTGAAAAACTTAATCAAACAATGGTACAAATTAACTAAAGGCACATATACGATGAATATCAGATATGCCAATTACATCAAAAGAAAAAAAGACAGAAATATACATATTAATACTCTAACATTTTGTTAGGAGCACAGAAACTGTATATTTACGTTTGCTACCTTTTCGACTGGCTTAATTCTTGCACAGGATCTTGTGCGCATCATAGATGACCAAACTTCTCAGTCATGTCCATTCCACGTGACACAGAACCATCTATGATGCGCACAAGATCCTGTGCAAGCAGCCAGTCGAAGGGGGCATGTGCCCTTGAAATGTAGCAACAATAAATGAACAGTTTCTGTGCACCTAACAAAATGTTAGTGTATTAATATGTTGAATCCAGAATAGTAAAAAATGTATATTGTATATGTAAAGTATGGATGCTTATGCACTTTAAACTGTTTCATACCATATATAGTAGTGTAATTGAATTTGAATGGTGGTCTTGTCAAAGAATTTGAAATGATGGATTGAAAACCAATAGCAACCAAATTTTTTTCTTGAATGAGGTTGCATGTAGGATCCAGTTTTGACATTATCAAAGATTTTTCTTTCTCGAAACCATGATCTCTTTTCACCTGTCTTTCTGACTGAAGATCAGTCGAAGATCAGTCTCCAGTTGCACTCATGATGCTGTTACCGCGACAACAGTGAAACATCTGCAAAACAGGTTAAAAATCACTGTTCCGAGAAAGAAAAATCTTTGATAAAACCATTAACTTGTCAGGCCTTTGATGTGGAGTTTGATAACAAATGTATATTCTAGTCTGTAGTAAAACTGCGATGGAATTTGTCTATGAGCATGGACAGTTTTTATTGAATACCAGCATAAATTCCTACTGATAATACTATGTTACACGAACTGTGTGGACAATTTTAGCTTCTCACCAACACATGGCCTTGTAAGGCAGAATCTACGCTAAATGAATGGAGACAGATCTTTTTATAGCAATTTTACTATTAGCGTTTTTAAAAGAGACGTGTCATCTCATGGTTACATTTAAAAAGGACCCGATTGGCTGCAAAGAGAACATGGCCATAAACAACGTTTATGACAACCAAACTGAAAATACAGTCGTGTTGGTGCATTAAAAAACAATAATCGTAAATATCAATTTTCTTCACATAAATTCTCTAAGCATCTGAAGTCTCTTTCTTGTGTTACTTTTTGTTCAGCAATTACCATAAAATGCCTGAGGATCCAGTTCAATGCAACAACTTGGCGGCGTTATATCTGTGGTGGTTGGAGGTCAATGTGTAGTTCTTCACATGTACACCACATACTTACCTATCGTCAGATTTTTCCAGGTAATGAGGCTTTCAATACCAAATACAGTGAATGTCCTCAACAACGGAACCCAATTTGCAGTCACAAATCCTTCGATTGTAGAGGATTTCCATTGTATACTCCATAATTTACTTATGTTGTTAATAGGTAATGCGTGAGAAAAGTTTCTGTTATTATTCAGTTTTTCCATCGTTCACTCTTCCGTTGTTGAGGAAATTCACTGTAGCTTCTTTTGTGGATTGTTTAGACTTTTGAACTATCAAGCTATGGTAAGATTTTGGATGGTCGATTCTTATTTTTTTTTTCTTTTTGACCTCCAATAATCTCAAGTCAAGTTATAGAGGTAAGCAATGGAGACTTTGTAGATATAAGCTTCTACTTCTAATTTTGAAGATACATGTAGTTATTATTCAGTTCTGTGGGGGGACTATTGTCAGTTCCATGTATTAAGGTGATTTTTCCAGTAGGGGTTAAAGAAAAATCTTGCTTCTTTGTAAATTGAAAGTAATCACAAACCTGAATAAAATTTGGTAGTCATTTCATTTTAAAGGAGTGTAGTGCCATAATTTAAATTGAAGAAAACAAACTTAAAGAACGACCTTTTTTCTCCATGATAGTAAACTGCACTCTGGACAGCCCACTAATGTTGTGATCAGGTGCAAACTTTATCTGTGTTGGGGTTGGCGACCCTGACTGCAGTTATGTCTCAACCCTGACCCAGCTGATGGCTATATTGATAAGGGGCTCTAAGTGTGGGGATGCATTCACATGGTTATCTTGTGTTTTACCCTTTATATGTGTTGAATTTCAGTAGAACCTCTCTACTAGGACCACCTTTGGGACCAATGTTAGGTGGTCTCCAGAGAGAGGTGGTCTCTATACAAAGGTTCATTCTGGTAGCTTTATGAAGGTTTGGGAGCGTGAAAAGTGGTCTTATTATAGAGGTGGTCTCAATAGAGGGGTGGACTTAATTGGAGGTTCTACTGTTGTTGCATTTTCCAAATGCACAGCTCCATGTTTGGTTGACTTAATTACTTGACCCGTCAAAGGAAAAAAAGGAGCTTAACCCGAGCTACACTGAAAAGATGATTTCTAACCAAAAAATGTCAGCAAGTGTTCTAGTTCTGTACAGTATTGTGAAAGATTTTGTACGACCCAACAATATTTAGCTTGATTTTTACTCAATACAAGGTAAAAACCTGCCTTTCACACATCATTAGCAGATCCATGGCTTAATCCCTTACATCCAAGTTGTACACCATTTTCACCATTTATTCTGGACCACCTGGGCAATGGAGCGCCTATTATATATATGTTCTGAATGTGTTGGGATGCGCAGGACCCCACTTCCATCCCAGAAAATCCTGGACCTGCCACTGCATTAAGTGTTCTCACATACCGATCCTCCATCACCAACATCACTGGCTTCCCAACAGTTTCTGCTTTCTTAATATATGACTTCGGGATGAAGAGTTAAGATCGAAGATGCAGACTCAAAATCAGAACGCCATGGCTGGTTTAACTATCAAGGAAGATTAGTTTTCCTCTATATTAGGAAGCTGACCAACCATACGGGGTAAATACTCAAGTGCAAACAGAACTTTTAACAAAATGAAGGCAAAAATTGAGTGCCATTTTGTTGCATTTTGGTGATATATGCACCATTTCGTTGCATTTTGGTGATAGTTCCCTAGCCAGACTTTAATGGTGTAGTGGTTGTATGCTCCTCGTGACCCCCTGACCTTGATGATAGAGCGATATGAGGAGCATCCATCACTGGGCAGCCTGGGAACGCAGGCATAGCAAGGGCCCGGTATGGGGTAACAAGGACACAGCAACATGGCAATTTTTGAGAGGGTGTCAACTGCTTTAGCCTCTTACTGTGACAAGCTTTAAACAGTCACAGAATAGAACACCAGCTATACACAGAAATTCCTGAATAGATAAGTTACGTACAGCCTTATTGCTTAATAATGAAACAATGAAAATAAATAGGCATTTAGAATTCATTTGGGTGGGTGGGGGTCTCGAACCAAGCCTGAACTTAAAGCTTCTTTCTAGTTGCCACCAGTCCATCCATAGTATTCTGTCCTGAATTTCTAGAGGCGTGCCAATTACTTGTAGACCCCATGTAAGGGTCCACACCAACAAGCTGATCCCAGTTTCACAAAACACTCCAGTGTCTCTCATGTAATTGCTGTTTATTTGCATGTAATCTGAGATGTAGGGTAGATTGTGCTGGCCGTGGCCACTTTTATGTACTGGTAAATACACACTGGGCCTGTCATGATTTACTATGTTTTTATTATAATGATCATCTGTGTGCTGTGATGTATGGCCTCCCGAGTGGTTCTCGAAGAGTGATCTCCAGCCTTGTGCATCTTATCTCTCTTGCATATGCTTTATTTCCTTGTGTAGCAGCCCTGCAAACTAAATAGCTGTAGTACAGTAGAACCTCTCTATTAGGACTGGCTTTGGTACCAGTGTTAGGTGGTCTCAATAGAGGTGGTCTCTATACAGAGGTTCAATTTGGTAGCTTTATGAAGGTTTGGGAGCATGAATAGTGGTCTTATTATAGAGGTGGTCTTGATAGAGGTGGTCTTAATTGGAGGTTCTACTGATATATGGCTGATTAAAATATGAACTTTTTACGGACTTTAATTTTGTGCCTTTTGGCAATTATTTGTCCTGGCTTGACAATTAGCATTGCTCTAAGGTTTCAGGTTAGCGTTATGAGCTCTATACAAATCGGATTTCATATGCCTGAAAATGAACAACGAAAATGATAACTGCCCTTCAAATGGTTCTCAAAGAATTCAAGCCAATTGCGTTGTGTGAATTTCAATGACTTCAATCAAACTCATAAAGGCATAGACTTACATTGATGAATCACAGACTGTTCCTTGTCAGCACCTGCTCAAAGCACCTGACCAGGCAGGTGCTTCTTCAGGGTCAAGACCTAGAGTAAATAAGTTTTGTTTCAGATGAAAAGCGAACGCTTCACAAAAGAGGGCAATGATTTCTTCATCGTCAATGTGGTCTATTGGAAATGTTAATCATCTAAATCCGAAACTAAACAGTATTAATATGTGAAATGTTTAGTCCCCGTGCAAATAATGATTCTTGTGAATGGTCAGTGTGTGTAATGATCTGTTGTGTTGATTTTGAAAGGGAGACTGTGGAATTCGTTCATGTGAATTGTTGGCAGTAAGTTTAATGCACGTGTGTTCAATGTAGAGACAATCTTTGATGGAAAATGATAGTGTGCAATATTTGAGTTTCTCACACTGTACTTCTTGAAGACAAGTGTTGCCTTTTGGTAGTTGGCTTGGTGGTAATGGGTTAAACTTTGATACCAGGTTAGTAACATGTAGATTTCACCTTAAGTGCAGTGTTTGAATATTTTTTATGTGGATTTTCCCAAATTCGATTGTTTTAATACTATTATTTACACATTAATTTAGCAGTCTTTATCATAATAATAATGCTTCAACCTACGCATTGCATTACACTATGGAATCATATGTAATAATGTGTATAGTACACATTCAACAGAGTTTCTAATGTCAATCATAATTTTTTATGGGTATCCATGTAATATAAATCAAGTCGGCTTTAAAACCTCTTCCACATACCACAAAAGATCCCTTCAATTGGTCCGTCATTATTATGTGTTTTTAAATGGCTGATACCACCTCCACCATCACCATGATTACTGCCAAGTGGCTAGAGTAAAAAAACGCGTGAAATCAATGTAATTTTCGCCACCCACAAATTACATAGGCAAAGAATGGCTCTTTTGTTAAAGCCTGAAGCACGGAGGGGCTCATAGAGAAAAATGTCGGTGTCGCCCCGACCTTGGGAAATTCCTTCCCAACAGCACGCCTATTGATGCCCCCGATTGATTTTTTTGAGACGCTTTTGTCTTCTAGATGTTGTGAAGCCATCGCTTATCTGTGCTAATAAATAGAGGCAGCTACATCAACGGCACTCTAGGGGTGGCGAATATGGGCTTTTTAGACAGAAATGCATTTGTTTTGTTTGCTGTTCTTTTTTCCTTTGCTGATGTTGATTTTTAGGCAAGTTTTCAGATGCGTCTGTAAAATCATAACAAAACAAGGCTTGGAGAGATAGCACTTTGCATGGCATTGCTGATCGCACGTGAATGATGTAGAGCCAGTTTAGGATATTGATTATCAAAGTAGAAACTAAACACAGGCACATTACAAGAAAGCCATCCTCATCTAATTTGGGGTTATCGATATAATAATCACTACACAAGCTATTGAAGATAACGTGTTAGTTATAAGTCTGCTCACAATAGGCGTTTTAAAGAGATTCCCGTGAACTGACAATGCAACGAATATAACAAATGCTTTCATCTACAACGATTATTGATGTACCCAATTGTGGACAACAACAATGATGGATTTTTTCATTCACGACCACTGAACCAGGTCAGCCATGAAATCCTCTTCGCGGTCACAAACATGGTAATCTACCTTTGACCAAAATGTCAATCTGGCCTATTGATTTTGACTGCCAGATCAAAAACGGAAGCCATCACCCCTCCTCATCAAACTCTCACTCTCGTTATTTGCATAGAGAAATGAATGACCCCAATCTAAACAGCGAAATCTGCACCTTTTCACTCAGCGTTGACAGTGGATTTACATTTCCGTCATCAGCGTCGACGGCAGTGTTTTGTGGCAGCCACTGTTTGTTCACATTGCGTGTTTCACAGCCTCGCCCCCTTTGATCGCCCCCGTGTCGAGGCTGCAGACTCGAGTGGTGAAAAGCGTGGCCATTACCGCAGATCAATGAAAGAAACCGATGACAACAACAACGTCACAAACGCTGCGCTTGACAATTATCGGCTTAAAGAACAATGAGATAATGGGAGCCATTCTCTGGCCTATATCGACTGCTGCGTTGATTGCAGTGAAAGATCTCTGCTGCCACTGCGACGAATCGGGGGCATTGACAAATGCCTAATTTTGGATGTTTACAATCTGGGCAGGCAAACAGAGAATGCTGCTCGCCCTCTGGCAGTGGGCTTTATCCATGTTCGGTCTGATTTTATGCATTTTTTGTGGTATTGATGTTGAATTGTTCTGTGAAAGGCACTTCTGAGAGGGGCTTTGTGTGTTGTGAGATTAATTTTGCGTAACGAAATCAAGTAGTTCCTTTGTAGATTAATTAGCTGGAGGAATATTGGAGTTTCACTTAGACAGATATGTTTAGCAGCCCATATGATCCACATAGAGAGGATTATTTGAGGGAGGCATAGAAGTCTGTCCCACTGGCGTAGTGTGTTTGTGCTTTAGAAAACTCCAAATAGATAATTGAAGATTCAAAATGAACTTTATGAGAATGCATTTGATAACTAGATTCTGACAGCCTAAAAGTATCGTTATTAGATTGTTTGAGAAATGTTGCACTGCATTAAAATTATTAAAGCAGCGTTTGATTTTAAAGAGAAGTTTATAGAAGAATTTTTAAGAACAACATCATTGTAAAAGATTATTATGTGTCTTTCTTGTTTCACTTTCAGTGTTTTCATCTAGCTGTATGTTTGCGAAAGCTAAAGCCTTCTCTACATAATGGGATCATGGTTAAAAATGGATTTTTTGTTGTGTAAACGTTGATCCAAATGCACGACTCTAGGTATAGTCCTTTTAAGCAAATCTCTGCGTAAATATTGATGCTAAAACAAAGGCAGCATTCTATGGTATTGATATTGAATGTGGGTCTGTTGATGTTAGCAACAGACATTGGCAAGTTTGCATCTACATTGTACAAGCCATACCTCATACATTTTAATGATGTCTTCAGGCTGCTTCTCTCTTTGCTTGGTTGTCGGTTTTTGTTCATTTTGATGAAGTTCTCTCAAGCTTTCCTCTTTGAAATAGCATTTCTTGCTCTTTGTGGCAATGATTTTATGGATCATATCATAATATTTACGATGCAAATATACAGCTATATGTATGAAGTGCACGGGAGTGCAGCAACAGTAACGAATGCCCAACAGACATCTTTACTCCTGAAGTTTGTGTGTTACACAATGATATAAGGTGATATGAATGTATATATTTGTAAGCTTGTACTGTAAAACTAGAATATTTTGTGGCTATTAGATTTTGCGATATTCATCTATAAATTATTTTGTGACTATTTAATTTTGCGATTTTGGTCCATCCTGGACCTACTTTACACAGGCAATTAATGTTTGCTGACTATTTAAGTTTGCGTTTTTGCATCTACCCACGAAATTTGCAAATTCAATTCTGCGCAAACATTTCTAGTTTTACAGTATTTCTAAAATCTGAATATAGCATTCTTTTTGTCAATGAAAAAATAACACCACGATATTGTGAAGTGTTAAGTTCAGATATGCGTGGAAATGTTTCCGCCCGTAGCAGCGCTAAATGCCCTCTATAGTAGGATTTATGACTGCACTTTCTGCATTATTACATGTAAGTGGGTAAGAATGGAAATGGCCGTAGATGAAGGAATGAATGTGTTGCTGTAAATGCCTGGGATCATTCACCTTTAGCTGGTTTTGATACTTTGAGTGAGAGAGCCATCCATACGCAATCAGATTCATAACGTTACTACATCAATTGTAAACCATCATTGTGAAATCTACAATCTTTGTAAATCAAATGTCAATTGTTCAAATTCAATTCATTTAAACATCTTTTAAGTATGTTCAATTTGCTAATGCATCATTTGTATTTGAACTTACTAACAAAATCCGACCAATCACAAAGCCTGCTGCCGAAATGTTCAGCGTCAAACGTACGATCTCACTATATAAGTAAGAAAACCCGAGTATTGATTTTTCTTTTGACGTAAGTCTAGCCTGGCGAATATTCTCAGCAAAAAACCAGCTCTTAGCCCACGGTTAGTTATTGCAACACTGAATATGTGCAGTGTAAAATAAATTCCTGTAGGACCGACCATGATATACCATAGATCTATATAACAGAAACAATTGTGATACCACAAATCTGCTTGGTAAGTGTGATATTTTTCACTGGGGATCCAGAATGAAAGAACATTAAAACAAGCTGGTGAGGAGAAAAGAGGCAATTCAATAAATAATAAATATTGAGCTACCAAATTTCAACTTTACATGGCCATCTAAGTGATATTGTGACATGTACATTGTAACTCATGAATGTCCTAAGTAAACATGTGATTCAGGGGCCGAATGGATAGGGAGTTGGACTTGTGACCAGAAGGTCGTGGATTCGATTCCTAGTTGGGTCTGATGATGGGTGCTGAGCAAATTTATCTCTAAAAGGTTGCGCACTGCTCTGTGGTACCTACACATGAGATAGGCACAGGTCACGCAAGCCAAGCTAATGTGAGTGATATGCACATCTGCACTACGATATGCAGTATGCTCCCCAGACAGTTGAGGAAGACAAAGTGTGAAAATGATGCCAATGGCCTGGTGTAAAATGTAAGTCGCTAGGAAAAAGCAAAAACTGTTCATTGCACATTTACGCTTATCTACCAATGGTTTCATACAGTCTGTGTGCCCATTTGAATTCACTGCAAAATCTATGTACAGTAATAGGAGGCAAACCAGCACACGAAAAGGCTGAGAAACAAATCACAGAGTGGCTGGTTATGGCAGCAATGGAACCATCCACCTGCCGGAACAATAGTGATAGGCTCCGAGGATGATCGGTTCCCAAGGAAGCATTAGTATATATTAGCATTGTCACAAGTAATCTGTCTCAACCCTCTTCGAATCTTTGGAGCATAAAATTAAATGAATCTTTGAAGATTTGGCCCAAGGACTAATCTATTCACTGTGGTGTCCGTGGACCTTTAATTCTAATCAACTAACTCTGTTCTCTCTCACCACTTATATTGCGACTACATTGTATTAAATGCGTGCTCTGGCGTCTATCATGACATGAATGTTCAAAGGATTTCAACAATGAATTACAGAGTATTGAAATTGATGATTTCAGAATTTCAACTATACGGTGGTGGTGGTATATCAAACACTATAATGATTACTGAAATTCGTCTATGTTTGGTAACAATGATTCATGTCAAATCTATAATCATTATATCACCATTTCTTTTCAGCGTATTCATGCATCAACTGCAGGGGTTTATCAATGCCATCAGTGCCTGTGACTTCAAAAGCAGTGTGATGTCTAAATGTGGTCAATACCCTGAGGTGGATGACCACTACTTAGCTGGTCATTACTCTCTATGCTCAGGTCAAACGAAGGTCGATGTACAGAGGAGATTTCATATGTATACAGTAGACCGATATGTACAATTAGATTAGGCAATAGCTAAACTGCGATACACGCCTTCTCCATGTACTGTATTTATATAAGAGTCCGCAGGAAAGGGAGTTGACAAATTGTCCAAATGTGCCAAGAAGTATTCGTTCTGAAGATACGAAGGACACTTCGGTATAAGCCCCAACAAGATTTTTCCATACATCTATGTATCAATCAATCAGGTAATTAATCAATATCAAATTGATGGGCACTAACTATTCCTCAATTTGAGGGTGTAGCCTGGTTGTCCATGCCACGCTTTTCTGACAATTGGATGTGTTTGATCCATACCCAGATGTATGAACATTTTTGGCATTAGGAGTGCAGTGAGCCAAGAGAAGTTTAAGTAGGCATCTTTCATTGCAGACATGAATAACAGCTGTAAACTAGCAAATTCGACACCTTACTTAGAAAAAAATATCTGTTATGAACATGGTTGATAAAAGACTATGTGGAGCCTGTATGGCTTATCCATTCAGCTATTTCTGGAGCAAATACAGTAGAACCTCTAATTAAGACCACCTCTCCACTGAGACCACCTCTATAATAAACCACTTTTCATGGTCCCAAACCTTCATAAATCTACCAAAACGAACCTCTGTGTATCTATATTGAGGCCACCTAACATTGGTCTGGTCCCAAAGGTGATCCTAATAGAGAGGTTCTACTTTACATAAGTTGAGCAACTGCTTTCATCATTGTTGACCATAGAACACAGATCCCCTGTACCTGGCCTGATATAAAGCCTCTCTCCTGAAAGCCCAAGGGTATTTATATGGATGCATTAGACTTACATAGCTGGCAATAAACCAGAACACTTGGCTACAAGCTAATAAAGTATTGCAAGTCAGTAGAAACAGTCTAGATTTACATTTAAGTTAGCAACAAAATCTTCTATCATTTGTAGCCTTTAATAGTAACAATATTTCTTGTTAAATTACTGTTCCTGCAATTTAGTTCAATCGCCAAGTCTTGTAATGTATTAGAATGAAAGTAATAAAAATTCAGAACTATCAATCTATAGGACTCACAATATGTTACACACAGTAAGATGTAGAAGTAGGGATGGGCACAGATCCTACAAGGTAAACCTTCATAAATCTAACTTCTCTTTGTTTCATCAATTTTCAAACATGCATGATCATATCTGACCTCGGCAAAAAAAGACCTTGAAATATTTTTTCTGCATTCAAAAATTACATATTACTCATATATTACGTTAATTAAAGTTTACAGGCAAAAATTCAATATTGAAACTTTTTTTCTTCATTGCAAAGCCTTGAAAATGAATCACTAACTGTTGTGTTTTTGTAATAACATGTGCACATATTAGTTTTCAATTTGAAACCACTGCGGGGAATCTTTATTTTTGACAGTGACTTTGATGGATAACAGAAAACATGTAAACAGGTAAACTAGACACTGAAATTTCCTAATTCCAACGACCTTGATATAAAGAATAAACATGATAATAGAAACACAACAAACCATTTACAGCTACAACATGGCAAAATATTTACGCTAGTGGGACCTGAAAAATGTTGTCCTGACCTCAGAACACTATTTTGGCTATTTGTTCCTAAAAAAAAGTAGGAATAAGATGGTCACGTTGTTTCATACGCACTACAATTTGACCCACGCCCTTTTTGCTCACAATGTATACCATGCATCAGTAGCCTAGTTTGAACTAGTTTCACAATTCATGTGACATGTAACTCATGAATGTCCCTGTAAACATGTTCAGTACGTATTTATGTTGCACTATGTACGTTTTTATACAAATCTGATGTTGCCCAGCTTGGATATATGGTCTGAATACTGTGACAACATATTTGAAAGTGTATGGGGCATATAGTGCATGGTGAACAGCTAATTTTTAGATCTCGCTTTAGTAATTCTACTAGAGGACTTCCAACGCTGAGTTTTAATTATGTTAATTATGCATTTGTTAAAGCACAGTTTGTAGATCATATTATATGGGCGTTGACTTCTACTTTTATGATGATTCATGTATGGCGTATAATAATAGTAGCAATGCACTTTTGCATTTAGCACATGAACGCATGCACGTGTGACCAACATAGTTTCCAATGTGTAACGCCATTATATAAACATAACAATTAGTCATTCGTTAGAAAACAATAACACTTCAGATGTGGAGATAAAGTTCATTCGCATTTCTTCTTCGTATGATTTGTTTATTGCACAGCAAAAGGCATTTTATGGTAACTTTAATGTTAGCACATTATTTGAGGAGCAACAAAACACTAAGATTTAGAGATAAGTACAATTTAATGATTTGATAGGTTAATACGATAATTTGCTTTTGATTTACATATATTTCATCGAGGGCAATATTGTATTCTTCAAAATAGCTTTATTAGAGACACGCACTCTGACAAAGATATCCACACACTCGCACACATATCAATATGCTCATTTGAGCATTTATCTCAGAACCATCAAAATTTAAGTTATTTTTGTCTTCAACCCTGGATTCCACTTGATTTTAGATAAGCATTTTCCAAACAACAAAACTTATGTGCAACCAATAAAAACAATTTAAAGATATACAACAAACAGGTTGCATTTAATAGCAAACAAGATAGAATAGATAATATAAACAACACCTAGTGACAAATGGAGTGAACAAGTCCGAGATAAAGGACGAAAGCTCTCTAAGTTTAGCTTTCAAAAATTTCTACTTGTATGTAAATGTTTTAAATTCATTATATCAAAATAGAACACAATAAATCTAGAAAGACAAAATATAAACAGGTGTGAATCGTAATTCAAAAACGTCATTGTAATCAATCACTACGGAGGAACATGAGATACGTTGTTGACTATGCAGAATGTCGTCTGCACTGAGTGATCGGCAGCACTGAGAGCAAACAAAACACACTGACCTACACACTAAATACTGACTGACCCAGATCTTCAAAAGCTGGGACAATGCCAATCCTGGGGAGTTCTATGCGTGCTGTCCACTGTTTTTTATCCAGCTTGTTTTTTTGTGGAAACGGACACATTTTTAGATCATTAATCTAAATTAGCTGCTACTTACTGTGCTTGCAAATATACACACCACGTCGTCATTCTTGTGAGTGGAAATTTTACGAGCAGATGTACATGAGGTGCATGCTTTGTTGTTTTATGTGTGAAGACCTGGACAAGAATGCATGACAGCACGCGCATGGTCTACACAGTGACCTGGGCAGAACTGGCACAAAAGTTGTATAGCAGTTTGATTTCAGCCAAAATACTCAGTTTTGGAGAAATTTTAATACTACATTGTACCAGAAACCCATGCTCTTATGGGTTTCTGATTGTACTTAATGTTAGGAAGCCGACACCTGTTAAATGTAATCTTTATAAACTATTGCAATATGAAACTTCCCCTTCAAACCAACCAATCTGTAATCCTCAAAAGGGGACATCTGATTAGATCCTCTATCAAAAAATTAGATGTATTTGCTGAAAACAAAGTAAGGGAATTTCGGAGAGGGTCACCAAATGATCATAGCGGTAGATGTGAAAAGATTCCTGCAAGTTATGGACATGGGAAAAGAGAAGGTTATGGACATTCAGGACTCCTTTGATATAAATAGCAAACAAACTTGTAAGACAAGGTGTGAAACCAAAGTTATAAACTACAGAAGGTTAATGTGTGCTTCTTAGATATTCACAGCTTACACGTAATGTCACATAATATGATCGGCAAAATGGCTGACAAAACACGCACAGAATTTATATGCCGACCGGATCGTTTGTTACACTGATGAAAACTGCAGGCGCTGTAATAAACTCTGCACCAGCCAATCGCATTTTCATAAACAGTAAACATATCAAGATCTTCATAAATGCCTGGCAAAGGGGACGCAGGGTGACAGCGCTTACTGACTGACCTCAGGGAGGCACCTGGGTGCAGGAGCAGCTGGGAGAGAGGGGCTCATATAGCAAAAATGCCATTGGTGATGCCCTAAATCTTGAGCGTGCATTCTGAACTGCCTGTATTTAAATGTGTGAAATGTGATGCAACCTTCAGTTTGCAGCTTTATGAAGGGTTTGGGCTTTGAAAAGTGTTCTTATTATAGGGGTGGTTAGAATAGAGAGGTGGTCTTAATTGGAGTTTCTACTGTAATGAGTTTAAAAAAGTCAAATATGCACCGTTGCAGGATGATAATATCAAACTGACAATGACAAGACATACACACACATATCCAACTTAGTTTTCCACAGACACACCAAGGGCCCTCACGCTTACACCATTACCATTGTCTTGTCAGTTGTAATGTACACGTAAGTGTGCAAAATACGAAATGAGTAAAATAAAAAGTCTAATATGCACTTTGCCCCAACGGAACAAGTAAGCAAACAAAAAAAAAGTCAGTATTAACATATGCATTGTAGAGAACATGGTAAGACACCCTCTATTGTCATCATTTGAGTCAATAAATAGGGTGAAAGTTACTGTAGAACCTCCAATGAGAGCACATACAGTAGAATCTCCAACTAACATTTGGGACAGTAAAAAGCTGTCTTATTACAGAGGTGGTCTTAATTGGAGGTTCTACTGTATGTATTTCCCAGTGTTTGCGGATACGTTTTCAAGCTTCCCTCTCTAAATTAGATATGTAAGAGTGAAGAGAGAGTGAAGGTTGAAAATGCTAAAGCACCCTGTAAGTAACTACGCTGCAAGAGACAGAGTGTGAAGCGACCAAGTTGACATCGACTGTGACCCGATGGCTGATGCTGCCATGATGGGGGGCGTGGGGCTGAGGGGCTATGTAAATAAGTGTCCGTGGGGTGGCAGCACGATGGATGGCGGACACGAGCGTTGGTGGCGTTATCTGCCCGGCCAGGCTCCACCCCGAGGGCCCACCAGCAGCACTATCTTTCCAGCTCAAGGCCTTCAGAAACTACTTATGTACACACACCGGGTTTGTGCTTGGCAAAAAAAAAGACACGCTTGACACTGTTTCCTCCATATCTGATCGTCAGTTGCATCATTTTTAACATCTTTCTATGGGGGGTGTTTGTAAGGGGTCACGAAATCCCACATCCCTCATTTTTTTAGCCCTATTTCCCACATCCATAATTGTTTTGGCCTTTTTTTCCATATTCTACAAATTTTTTGATGGTTTTCCCACATCCATGAAATTCCATATCCCTCTTTTTTTGGCCTTATATAGTATTTACTGCTTATTCAACATCCTGCTGACTGCGCCATGTATGGTAACTAACTTTATTTACCGCTTATTCAACATATATACAGGTGCATTACATAAGTACTACACAGGTCAGTTTATACACTGTAAATACTATACATGCCTTTTTTCCCACACCCCTAATTTTTTGGGCCTTTTTTCCCCACATCCGACTACCTTATAAACCCGCCCCTTTTATACTTTTTTCATTTTAAGAGTAGCTTTGAGTAATTCAATGTGCAGGATTCTGGGTGCATTTAGTGCTCTGTTTTCTACATGATGACACACTGGAGACTGTAAATAAACATAAAGACAACAACGATGGCGAACCCTAATAAACATATCATTACTGTCAAACATCTAATGTGACACATGATTTACACTTTCTATGAATAACTATATGTTTAAAGGCTTGACAATTACGGCCCTCGATAAGGTCTTCCAAACCATATCTTAATGACTTCTGAAAGATGAGATCCATTTTAAAGGTCTTCAATCGATTAAGATCGCAAATTAAAGAAATTAAAAATTGTGCTTCCTTCAATGAAACAACCTGTGGATAAAATGTTAAAAATGGGGTAATTTACGTTGTTCAGCACGCTATGTGGGACAAACTTCTCGACATCTACAAACCAGCTTAAGAGAACACATTACAAGACTAGGACCAGTTAGGGAACATAAAGAAAAATGCCAAACATCCATTTCGGAAAAGGACATTGACATTCTTCAGCAAACATCTAGAGGAGAAAGTTTTTACTGACATTGGAGGCACTCCACATACGTGAACTCAAAGCAGCCTTGAATACCCATGATGAGTACAGAGGGAGGGAGCTGACAATTAAGTTGTTCTCATTGAATTAACCACTTAATATGGCCCTTATATTATAGACCTTTGTATCAAAGGATAAATCTACAATATGATTATCATCTATATGTCACATAATTTCTCTTTACTGGTACTATAGTGTACATTATTTTTTCATTAAAAAAATTAGCAGAGGATGTGTTGTATACTGTAAAACTAGAATATTTCGTGGCTATTAAATTTTGCAATTTTCATCTATGAATTATTTTGTGACTATTTAATTTTGCGATTTTGGTCCATCCTGGATCTACTTTTCATAGGCCATTAATGTTGGATGACTATTTAAGTTTGCATTTTTGCACTACCCATGAAATTCACAAATTAAATCTTGCGCAAACATTTCTAGTTTTACAGTAAACACAAAATATATTCTTTCTATGGTACAATTTATTCTATAAGATTGCAAATGTATCACTTTTATAGATGAATAACATGCGTACGTCAGCTGACCAAAGCTACCATATAGCGGTGTGAATTCTTTTTTACCCCATTGAGGGCCCCATATTGGGCGTCCTTCCCTTGACAGAACCTGTCAAGGTTTTTAAAGGCCTGGAGCTCACGTGATCGCGCCTGATCTGTCATTATACACGTTGTCACACTGTGCAGCACAAAAAGACGAGAGTTTGCAAAAATATATTGCTCCGTAGTAACCTGCTTTTTACTAATTACACACTTTGACATGCATCAAAGCATGTGTATCATTTGTTGATCTAGGTTAATGTGGACATCCAGAATTATTTATGAGTTTTGGTGGTCAACTAGTTTGAAAATAGCGTTCTCTTTCTCCTTCCCGCATGTTTCATAAAGGTAGGCCTTTAACAGAATACATGTCAGCTCAGAGTGGCTTTTAAAAGAGGTAGGCTAGTATTAGAGGAAGTCCATTATTAAAAGAATTACGGTAACCTTTTACTAATTGTGCAGCAATTCATGAGTTTATGAGCGTTGGTTGTCAACTACTTTGAAAATAGCGTTCTATCTCCCATCTACTCATGTTTCATGCTCTATCTTGATGATTGTATCGACACTTAAGTCCGTGACAACAAAAGGTTAAGATACTTGTTGGCCTTGTAAGGTGAGAATTAGGTGACAATTATTCTCAGACCTAGATCTCTATGGGCACCCCTTTTTGGAAGGGATCATAGTGATGTAAACTTGTAACATGTATCCATTTATTGTTCATTAACAAATAGGCTTAGCTGAATGCTTGCTGATGATATCCTTTAAACTCTAATATATGTGTGACTGACTGGGAAGCATATATAAGCAAACATGATCACCATTCAGGTACAATCGTTAACAACAGGAACACAAAATTCCCACGATTTTGTTGTATTTTAAATTTTAATAGGTCATAACCTAATATTTCTCTGAAAACTTAGGCTTCAATCATTTGTTCCTCTTTAAAACATATTGCCTTCAAAAGCTTCATTTTGTATAACATTACAACACAGAATGACATTCAAACACAATTTACATAATAGAATATACAGAAAATACAGAGTTTAACAACCCTGGTTTGTGGCAATTAAAATGAACGACAATGTATTCAATAAATAAACTAAATAAGTTGACAGCATTTTAATAATACAAAAGTTTTTTCTTTCCTCTTTCAGCCTTCTGGTCTAGTTTTTTTTCTCTCTTCAAATTGATGATTCTCCACTCCTATGTAACAAGCCATCATCTAATTGGTGTTGTCAATGTGATGTGTAAAATGGTGTGTTCGTGAATGCTTTTAAAATGCATTCTCGTCAGAAGGAGTGTACCGTAAATCTTCTATTAACTGCCTGATGCCTATTGGCATACTTCTAATGGAGGGGGAGGCGTTTATTAGAGGTGGGCGCTTAATGGAGGTAGGCTGTTATTTACATAGTAACACATAGTATTCTTGTTTCAAACGATGCATGATTTTTAGGAGCTTTACACAATGCAGCCTCTTTATACTTTGTTATGAAATCAAAACAGACTCGCACATTGATCATTAAATGTTTTTACAAGAGGTTAAGGGGTCTGTTTATTAGACGTAGGCCTTTAACAGAATCTATGTCAGCTCAAGAGGGGAGGGGGGCATTTAATAGAGGTTAGCTGGTATTAGAGGTAGGCCATTATTAGAAGATTTGCGGTAACCTTTTACTAACTGTGTGGCAAGAACTCATGAGATTTATCAGTTTCCCATCACTTAATAAAAAGATTCACATCGCATTTTAGCTATTGCCTAAACCATTTGTAAATATGTATGTTGATAAAATACTCCTATCTTCAAATTCTTCAAGCTCTTATAACCCTATCATATTAATATATGTTTTAAACCAAAAAGATACACTTTTTTTATTATGAATTAACTACGAAAGAAAATGAACTTTCACAACAAGTTATGAGTATTGTGTACATTCTATATTGATATGAATATGAACAGTGTAAAACATTTATAAATGCACATTTCAGGACTTTTGGTTTTCTCTGTGTTATTAATGTAGGTCCTAAAAGTCTTGCAGCAGCCACTTCACCAAATTACCGGTGATCTACTTAAAATTTATCTTTCAACATTTCGCCATGCAAACATTTTAATTTGAAGTCGTTTTATTTTCTTATTCTTTGATTTAGTACAAAGCATAGACAGCATGTGCATCGAGCATGTTATATACAAGATAAGGATCGTCTCACGTAATCATGCTGATAAAACATTTATAACAGGTATCACGAGATGCCACGTTCACTTCTACAAAAAGTCAAATTCACAGCTTCACACTAAAAACACTTTTCTTACTACATCCATCAAATATTTCATTCATAGATAGCAAACAAAAAATAGCCATGCATGAATTTTATTTACTAAAAACTACGACATCACAAAAATAACACTCTAAAGCAAATTCATCATGAATTTCAAACATGATTCACTCAACATGTTCAAAAAACAAACACACAGATGGGCTGTTAACATTTCTTTCTTTCATTTGTTTCCGCAATGACCGGTTTTGCCCTTGACTGAAAAGGCAATGATCCTGTCAGAATAACTAGCTACTGTTTCTCTATTCAGAAGCAGCAGACGTGCGTCTTCCATTTCCTTTATGGCTTCCAAACACTGTAAACTTCTCACTATCGAACCCAGCATGACATTAACGGCACTGTTCAAAGTCTTCTATTTGTACGCAAGCTTTCTTCTTGCCTTTTTTTAATGCCTTGTACAGCTGTGTTCGTATACAAAAGCGAGCAATAAGCACGGGTTGAAAAATGATCACCGTTGCTGTTTTGGGGTCTCAAAGCTGGTGCCGTGCACTTGCAGGTGGTGATTTAAGATAGGAGTTTGTTAAAAAGAACCAAATAGAGTAGAACCCCCAATTAAGACCAGCCTCTCTATTGAGACCACCTAACGCCAGTCACAAAGATAGTCCTAATCTAGAGAAGTTCTACTGTACACTACCTTCTTCCATTTAGTACTGTATATAAAACTGAAAAAGCATGCCTAGTGCACATTTATAACCCTGGTGTTTCCCAAAGTCGGCCTTTCTTCTAGAGCATGGATCACTGTTTGGGGTGATCATCAGACTCCTAAAACAGTAGAGAGCTTGACATCAGCAGTTTACATATATACCAATCACCCTGCACAGATCTTATGTCTATCTGTAGAATCATCTAATCTATCTGATCATGATTTATTTAATACCTTAATAAATCATCAATTGGAAGGTGCAGCCAGTCTTATCAGAAACCCATAACTATTAACTAGTTATGGTTTTCTGGTCTTATGCAATGCACAGCTGATCTCTCCATGCTTGAGCGTGGAACTTCTATGGGTCAGTGCACTTTTCATCACCTAACAGCCCGATTTTGCGCAATGACCTCGACCTCGTCCTAAGTTTAGTCTTAGTCTACTTTGTACTTCAAGCTTCACCTGTAAAGCTCTTTCACCATTGCTTTTCACCTTTCTGACCCTGTGAACTCTCTCTTCACCACTCAGTCTTACCTTGTCCTTGACAGTCGGTCCTCAGAGCGTTCACCTTTGACAGCAGCTGGTAGGGAATGATTCATGTAACTCATTAAGCCCAGCTGATTACATATACAGTAAAACCTCTATTAGGACAACCTTTGGGACCGGCATTAGGTGGCCTCAATAGAGAGGTGGTCTCTATACATAGGTTCATTTCAGTAGCTTTATGAAGGTTTGGGACCGTGAAAAGTGGTCCTATTACAGAGGTGGTCTCAATTGGAGATTCCACTATACATAAACTACCCAGAATCACTACCTGTTATCTGCCTCTGTCAGTGGTACAGGGAGTGGCTTTGTTCCGCACCTGAACCGCCCCCTCCAGGTCGAAAAACAAGCTTTTCTTCATGCTCTCATCGTCCATAAATAGCCATAGATAGAAGCGCAAAGAAAGCAGCTCCATTGTATGCCAAAAACTGATAATTACTAGAAGTATTTTTACTGCACATTTATGGGAACGTAATAAAAACTCTAAAAGCTCTGTTTGTCCTCCCAACAAACGCTGGTTTCAAGGGGGTTGAAATGATAACAAGGCATGTTGATAGAGGCTGCTTGCAAAGTCGGCAAATTACGCTTTATATGTGCATGAATATACCAGTTGTATAATTGCTGGCGATGTTTTGGCCAAATTAAACAAGATTTGCATCTTGCGCGTAGTTTTACTGTTTTTGGTGTTGGACTTCTTTATGATTTTACTACGGATGACTTGCAGGTCATAAAACGTAGGCGAAACGATAAGAAAAGCTGTTTTCTATCAAATAATTCATTATTTTGCCTTTATAAAAGCAGCTAATTTGAAAAATAAGTTGACACTTTTCAATGAATTGTAGTGTCTGTGGTGCTATTTATGAAACATGAACACCGTATTCTAGAGGGTTATAAAGCATTTTTCATGCCTAATATAAAACCATCGTGAAGAATAACTATAATGTTACAGTTCCCATCAAGTAATTTCATTTGTCATAGTCAATATGGGATGGCAAAGCTTTTGTCAACGATGTTTTTACAGAAGCAAAATACATGTATGCTACTTTAGAATTAGCGCAGCGCTAAATATTGACATTTATAATATATAGAACGAATCTCATTTCTTAACCAATTCCACATCTCATAAAAGGTTTCTGTTATAAGCAAAGCCATATGTTTCAAGGAATTGTATCTGTAAAATATCAAAATACTTATTAACACATATGATAAACACGTTCGCCAATCGTAGCTCAAAAGACATATTAAACTATGCTTTACATAGTAACTAAAACATTAGTCGAAAGAGAGGAAACAAAACATAAGTGTTATTTTTTATCTTTGTTCCATAAAAATCACATCCAATCCATATAAAATAAAGAAATGAACTGGCCCGAGGAATGAGCCATGCTGCTACATTGAAGTCCGAACCGAAAGCGTCCACAATAGTTTATTGTTGTCCTAAATAGCGTCCGATGATGTCACTGATGATGGAATCATACGTCAACGTCTGCTTGGTGTAGTGAAATGACGTTGTGACAGGGAACGTTGCACGTGTTGAGAGACGTACACCTTACATAAATTACATAGCTTCACTTAGGTATTGTTCAACTGCAACATCTAACTTTATCTATATTGATATGGTACATGTAACTATCTAGTATCTTGAATATATAACTCTATGGCATTATGTGTTTCTGCATCTGAGTCCCTCCAACATGTAATCTGTTTCTGTGAAATTATGCATACAACGGATAGAAGTTCAAATGTTTGAAGAAATGCAAAAATTTTAAAACAAAAATCTAAAGTTCTAAGAATATATGGCCATATATGCATTGTCCAAACAGACCTTGAACAATTGCTTGCATATAAGCAATCTCCGATTCAGCATTACAATGTCACAAATTGAACAAGTCATGCTAATTATACCCACCATTGTCATAATCATCAAGCAACTCTAACAAGCTGAGGGGAACACAGCAAAGTGCTGAACAGTCCGATCTTAAGCTTGAGAGACGATTCCTAAAGGAAGGATGTGAATATAGTAGAACCTCTCTGTCAGGACCACCTTTGGGACCAGTGTAATGCATAGGGCACATTACGCCGCAAAGTGGGTCTACAGTCAATCTACTGCCAAAAATCGTGAGGATCCGTGAATGTACAGTGTGGCAAATGTAGCATTTTTCAAGGCAGTACGGCCTCAGAAAAAGTTTGGCATGCCAAACTTGTACGGCCAATGTCCCTCGCTTTAGGAGGTGGTGTCAATAGAGGTGGTCTCTATGCAGAGGCTCATTTTGGTAGCTTTATGAAGGTTTGGGACAGTGGAAAGTGGTCTTATCATAGAGGTGGTCTCAATAGAGAGATGGTCTTAATTGGACGTTCTACTGTACCTTCCCTAATATGAAGAAAGATAATATGACTGGCTCCTTGAATGGAGAGTAGAAATGGTTGTCACAATACACTGTCATTTCTGTAAAGCAAAAACGTAAGTGCCAATGACCAGATCTATACTATTGTTAGTCCAAAGTCAATACTGACTACAAAAAGTTGTCTTATGATCATGTCTATTTTAACTTATTAAT
>CM032668.1:15194245-15229162 GCA_019095985.1 Streblospio benedicti
AATGAAAATGAAGATTCCTTCATACCATTCACAAATGTTTACATTTCACATGTAACCGTTTACATTATTATTAAGTACTTTAAAACCATGTTTTTTTACACTTTTCAAATAGAGTTGTGACAAAAGTAATATGTAAAACAATGTCTATTTTTCTAGATAAGAATAATATATGTGGTTCTTCGTAACACACTTTGTAGTTTCTATGTCATAATTCTATCAATCAATTCAGAACTTAAATCCTTCAGAAGCCTTTTGATTTGAAAACAAAATATATAACCAAAATAACCCAGTAAAATGCCACCGTCAACTTGAGTTGTGATTTTCATCAAAATGACATTAACTATACAAAATACATCTAATAAACAATACATAATTTATCTCCAACATGCAAATATAAAGAATAACATGTTGACAGATACATTTAATCATTGGATATTCAGGATTTCAAACTAGTCACGCACAGAATCTCATATTGTGAATGAAAAAGAAACCATTCCTAATCACTGCAAAAATATCATGTTCAATTGTCAATGTAGACCATACGCATTCATGTCATTCAGAAAATGTTATTCTGAATACAAACAGTACAGACCCGAAATCCAGAAGAAACACAATTTCGTCCATCTCTCCTACAACAAGCTGACAGGCCAATGCAATTTAGGGTCCTTTAGCACTTGGCAAACAACAATCTAGGGATCTCCTCATCATATCATTCATGGGTTAATTTACACCTCCGCTTATTTCTAACCACGGGGTGTTGGGGTGTTGGCCTGTAGGTAATTGCAATGGAGAAGGGAAAAACAAGCGCCAATGTAATGAATGGCCTCCCAGCCACAGATCTGTCACGCGATGATATAGCACATGGAAATAATGGCCAGTTACGTCACAACCCCAGTAATATGAGGGATAATGGCGCTTTGTGATTTATAGCTTCTTACGGAAAAAACCTACTGTGGTCGGTGTCATTTAGAAGTAGGTGTGCATCAAATTCGGGCATTTCAAACTGATAGGTCTAGCTAACCCTAACAGCATGTAGACCACGAAGTGTTTTATTGTAATATAAACGCATCGACTAAATAAACTTGTAAATTACTATTTTTCTAACATTCTATTTTGGTACGCGTCTTTTTATTACAGATTTACTGCTAAAACATGAACAAACACGATAAAACAAACGAATTAGAGGACAAACACGTTTGTAATGAGTTCAAACCAAACATAAATTCATACTCCCAAATACTACTAACGTAAGTTACTACCCCGTAAACAGCATGCATTTTCCTGGTCACGAAGCAATCTCAAGCGCTACACCCACCCGACAACAATTCATATTTACTACTATCAGCAAAGGCGGCGTTCGTGATAAACATATTTAATTAGCCGAGATATATATGGGTTTATTCAAGTGATTGTTGAAGGTCTCGTTGTGAATTGATATGTGCTTTCTAAGCAGATTTGGATTGCGTGCTGCGAGTGCCTTACACCTGTGTGTAGAGTGTGACTAGCGCCTTTAAGTGGTGTTAAGGGCTATCGCGCCACTTCACCTGAGGCTGTCACATTGTTGGACCTGGATTAACACAAGTAATTCGCGTGTACACATTACAAAGTCCCACAGGGCTGGACACAGCAACAGCAGCACAATATATGCACCATATTCTTCAAGTTATTGTGCACTAAATCCTGCCAAAACACGTACATAAACCACGCAAAGACAAAGAAATGTGTAAATGTCTTAGTAATTTCACAGTTGTTGTTTTTTTTCTGATTATATATTATGTTTTTACTTTAAATTTATTCACTATAGTGACAATGTCCATATTTAATTGTACTACAAAAAATACACGTGTATAATCAGACTTTACAGCAATTAACTCTCACTGTTATGGCAAGCAAGCTCCCACAACTGTATTGACATAACTGAAGACATATAGCTTCCATTTGACTATATCAAGTGGCCCTGACGGGATTCGAACTCTCGACAATAGGGTTGTGAGACCAGAATGATACCATCATCCCAAGCAGTGGGCTGTTAAAAGGTTACAGGGACGAACATTTGTTTATAGACTTTACAGCATACACCAGGTCATCAGTAGGACCTTACTGCTTTCATAGAAACTCCCTGTGGTGTGTTCAGTGTTATTTGACGACCATTTCTGTGCTCTGCATTAAGGGTTCAATACATTTCACTCATGCTACTAAACTAACTGAACTTTAACTAGTTTTAAAAACCAGCTTACTAAAAACTATTTAAACCCTTCATTTTCCCCAAAGTAGTGCCTGGGACTGGTGATACGATGTATATTTATAATGTAAAGGTAATAAAAATTTATCTGCTGAACATTAAGAGTAAATTGTCATGTAGGTGCTTATCAGGCCCTGTCAAATTTTGTAGTCATTTTTTATATGTATATTGTAGGACCGTTCAAGGTACAATATTCAGGCCACAGAAAAATAGCTTCTAAAACACATATAACTTACAAACAATGAGCGATTTGATAGCATCATTCAAAACGTACCTATATTGCTATATTTCTGTAAGCCTGCATTGTCTCTTATGTGTGGAATGCTAATAAACTAACGATTGGACAAATTAGATACAAATTGTGTTTTTATACATCGCATAATTTCAATGGGGATGATTACTGTATAGGACCATTCAAACGCCCACCCTAGTGTAACAGCCCTACCCCCCCTCTTTTTCCTAAATGTCCTTAAGAATTATGTAGTAACTGCACTTTTGTTGCAACAGCCCACCCCCAGTTTGAGAAAATTTCAATTTAACGACCCTGGTCATATGGTAAATACTAATTCAGTTCAAATCTAGAAATTTCCAAAAATTCATCGCCACTTGCTCCATATTTCTAATTATGACTTCCTTCAAGCTGCAACTGCAAAATGATAAGTATAATAAATTTCATCAAAATATCCACGAAACTCACAAGTGTTATCAAGATCTAAGTTTTCATTGTGTCCAACCATTCTTTTCTATGGTTTTCACTGGAAGAGTTGGTAGGTCTTTGCTGTTGGTGCTTGAAGGTACGTTAAGTTTTCTAAATACAGCAACTATTGACTGTTACGTAATTAACCCAGTTTGTGAATGAATGACAATAATGCTCTTGTATCTCCTCATTTTTTTCCTGTCAATTCTCTCCCTTTGCAACAACAAATACAGCGTAAACTCATTGTATCGGAGTTGAAAACACGGATTAAAAATACTCCAGCAAGCCAAATTTTGTGATGACCGTAAATGGCCACTTTTAATTATATAACGTTTGATGGTAATGAAACAAACTTCACGATACAGGATAATTTGATGTAAAGAAAGTTGTGATGAAACAGTTTCACTGTATGAAAAAGCCTACAGAACCATATATTTATATATATATCCAGGTCCCCATTGTGTAGTTGTCATGGCATGACGGAGGAGGGTTAGAATACACCGCACCACGCTAAAAATGGGTACATTTCCACTTAATTTATTTTTCACAATGGCCACAATGTAGAATACAGGTACGAAAATAAACAGCATGATATACAAATCTGGGTGCAATTGGTGGATATCTTAAGATTTCTATTGAGGTGGAATCTACATGTTTAGGTTCACAGAGCAAGAAATAATAAATGGAAAAGCTATGAAAATGAGAGGGACAGGCTATCACAAAGAGATAGAATGCTTAAAATACAGATGACAAGTGAAAAGGCCTTGATAATTACATGCTGATAATCATCACCGCATGTGGTTTGAGACCTAAAACACTGTCTTTACCAATGACTCCCGTATTCGTGCAGAATTTTTCCACCATTTTTACTTTTACGTTATTTCTATAAATTGCATATATGGCCCATGATACAATTTCAGTTATATCCACAGTTGTCCATTTACTACAATAACAAACACGATCAACAGAATGTAACATTGTACAGCATTTCACAGCACTAACGTTCTGATGGATTGACTATTATGCTTAGAATTGTTGTTACATTAATGATTTGATTTATAGAGCACAAAAATAGTGGCCATAAATACTGGATAAGCCCCAGAGAGTTTATATAGAATTCTATAACAACTTGCTTGAAACTGACTTAGTACACACAAAAAAAGACTTTCAAGTGTTCAATAATATGGAAACCATTGCAAACCCCTATATACTTATATTTCTAATGAGGATTATGTTGTGTGCATTTACAAGATAGTGACTTTGATATCACGGCAGCTTGATTTGGCTGATTTGATACGATAAATCTCTATAAATACACTCCATGGCGGTCGTCTGGACATCGTGACCATGTAAAAAGTCGAACTTTCATAATCATAAGACCTGCTTTACAAAGGCAGCCTATACTCCGGCCTCAGTAGAAATGGAGTTTGTATTTTCTTATCAAAGCAATCGATCAACAGTAGAGAAAAATGTGCATGCAGCACAACTTTTCTGTCCTTAGAAGTAATAAACTGAACCTAAAATATTTCCAATGCAGCAATCAGTACATGCTGTACAGTTTGCACAAGTTATATTGACAGATATGATTGAGAACGTGCACTTATAAAACCTGGTGCCTCGACGCGGCTTTTCTAAAATATGACAAGCACCACATAAAACCTACTTCAGGTTTCAGCCGAAACGTCAGGTGCCACAAACTGAGAGATATATCATTTATGTGTGAAACAATTAAAGTCGTAACGCACTGAAATGCAATATACGTTTAATGGCAAAATCAAGTTCTTTTTTGTACTTGCTGTTTTCAAATGTGCTTAACAAATCATACGATGTAGGTCGAACACCTGTTAACAAGCAATGGTTAATTCGAATTAGTACAGTAACCAAGATTACTATAACGATATGAATAGATTCTAATGAAGTTATTTATTTTTACTTATTCGAAAGTACTTAGCCAATTAATTTTAGAAAATTTCATTCAAATTTATCCTTCTTTTGACAAAACTTTCACCAGCAGTTGCGATGTAGAAACGCAACAATAATGAAATACTAAAGAGCCTATGCAGATGTATTTTTGAATGGGAATTTAGTAATGTGATTTATAGCAGAATAAAGATTTTTCCCATTACTATGATATAGTCTGTCTCTTTATTAGTTTACTCCATAAAAATAGCCATTTTCAAGAACATGTGAACTTGTACTCTGTGGGTCTAGACATACATGGTATATGACACTATGCACTTTGACCCCCTTAGAAAATATTACGTAAGTGAGATACATCTGTAACATACGTATGACGTAACATTATGACACGTAAAGTACTGCACTCTGTAAAGTTTTCCTAAAATACACAAACACTTCAGTATTTTGCAATGTATTCAACCATTTGAGTTATTTTGCCATGAATTCTCATAAGCATCGCCGATTCTGCACCAAATTGTTTTACTTTTATAGAAATCCGTTTTAGTTAAAGGAAGTTATGCGACAAAAGGTGGGTGTGGATAATTAAGATACAATCTATAACAGAGTATGAAATAGAGCCTTCCCGGCTGCCCAGTGCTGACTGATTTTAGCCGGGGCCGGAAGGTTTCAAAGGTTCATAGCCAGCACGACTTGCTACGTTTTTAGGGCTCTCAATGGTAGTATGATTAAGGGCCAGCCACATTTATTTATCAGAGCAGACTACCTTTTATAGTTGCATGTTCTCATTGTGACTCATTGTACAGCCAGATGACACTAATTGCCACAGTTAATTAAGATACACTGAATATTCATGTATCTCACTACAAATAAACAATACTTTGTGTATAAAACATAACAAATTCACATGGTAGTCAGTTTGCCAGTGAATACATGGGGGATGATTTGAATGCACAGGTTGGGTGGGGGACGACTCTTCTGTACAGCAGGGAGCGAGACTACATCAGTTCTATATGGTAATAAAAACATGTTGCACAATTTGAAGCTCGTAAGCTTTCCAGCATCGTCATATCTCACGGCTTTATACTCAGTATATAGCTGTGATCCAACGGTTCTAATATCCGTGGAGGTTCAGAACAAAATCCAACCAATCAGAAGGCCCACTGCCGAAATGTTCAGCCGAGATATCAAACGTCAAACGTACGATCTAACATTGGCAAGTACGAAAAACAAAACAAGTATTGATTTTGCCTTTGACGTAAGTCTAGCCTGGCCAATATTACCTGCTAAAAAGGGGGTTCTTAACCCACGGGTAGATATGGCATCACTGAATATGTGCAGTGTAAAAGAGATTCCCGTAGACCGACGATCGCTTCCCAGATACCAGTGTTAACTTGGATATTGTTTTAACCATGTTGTTGATGTGTACAGACTTAAAAAAACACACAGCTTTTCTCATAGTACATGTAGATATTTTCTTCACAGTAGGCCACTGATCTAATGTTTTTATACACCCATGGTTTGCACAGAACTGAATTAGACATGACATCATTACAGTATACAAATCCAAAAACCAATTGACTTTTACAAGAAATCTGTTTGCAACAAAATCTCTACGTGCAGTGCAAGTTAAAGTGTCACCCACACACTGACTCATTGCAGCATGACCACAAAGTTAACAGAATCCTGGTAACAAACTGGACTGTATTTAGTGTAATAATTGTGTGCTTCCGCGGCCGAATAGATAGGGTGTTGGTTTCTTGACCAGGTCGTGGGTTTGATTCCCGGTTGGGTCTAGTGATTGGTGTTGAGCAAACTTACCCCTAAGAGGTTGCACACTGCTCCATGGTACCTACACGTTCAATAGGTACAGGTCTGGTGAGTGAGCGCTAATGTGAGAGATTAGCACATATGCACTACGGTAGCGATGTGCTGTATGCTCCCCAGGGAGTTGAGAAAGATACAGTGTGACAAGGATGCTGTCAATGACCTGGTGTAGATGTAAAGTCGCTAGCGCACAACAAAACTGTGAATTGAGACTGTAAATAAGAACATTTACATTTATTTATTTACATAACAGGTGAATACAATAATGTTGGGGCTCTCATATCTGGGACAAAGTCCTGGATGAAGTTAGTCATGGTACCATCTTGTGATGAATAATGATGGCTTCAATGTAGAGTTGGTGCAAAACTCAGTGCTTCTGAGCTAAGAAGTTTCATAAAACAATCTGTGTACAGTGTAAAGATAGATACGATGGATATTCACATAAACCATGAACTTAAATCATAACATAATAGGTTGTTGATGTTATTTATTATGGCCATTAATAAATATGGACCCTTTTCACACATGTGGCTTTTTCGACTTACAATGTTATGTCCCCATTATAGGAAAACATCAGAAATGTGAAACGGTAGTCATGAAATAATGAAAGATGTGTGGTAGCTAACTGAGAATTCATGCAAAGTGCCAGGTTTCTGTACATTTTCCTGGTCACTCTGTAAGTACAGTAGAACCTCCAATTAAGACCACCTCTCTATTGAGACCACCTCTGTAATAGGACCATTTTCATGGTCCCAAACCTTCATAAAGCGACCAAAACTAACCCTCTGTATAGAGCCCACCTCTCTATTGAGACCACATAACAGTGGGCCCAAAGGGGGTCCTAATAGAGGTTCTACTATAAACTCATTTCACATTCAAGTTGTCACCTACATAGATATTAGTTCACAGGACCAGTACACTTTAATACTGGTTAACAAGAAACATCATTCAGTTCTCTATTTTAATAAAATTGTTTGGACAGATCTCTTCATTACACCCAACCCAATGGTGATGAACTTGGGTCCTTACTCCTCAGATACTGGACCAAGTGTGAACCCCCCACTGAGTCAAATCTCTCTTGAAATGACATCAATATAAGGTTCATGTCATGGGCCCCAGCATCATGGGAGGGGTGTGTGGTATGTATAATATGGTTTACAAACACTATACCATACACATTACTACAATAATATATATATAATAGTAGTAAAAAGATGTGCATGGTAGTATTTCTAAAGAAAATTAGTAGGTCTAACATCCCACTCAACCCGCCGGGGTGAAGCGATCATGGTGAGAATTGGAACGTTTTAATCAAAACACAGAATGTGTGGTGAGTGCTCTAGGAATGGGGGGAGGATATCACCCCCAAGTTCAAATTATTTATCTATTCATAGAACATAAACTGACTTGACAAGATTTAGAACACAAACTACAGTAGAACCTTCAATTAAGACCACCTCTACAATGAGACCACTTTTCACTGTCCCAAACCTTCATAAAGCTACCAAAATGAACCTCTGTATAGAGACCACCTCTCTATTCAGACCACCTAGATCACCAATCGCACTGTTCAGCCATACACATAATTCGTGAATTTTACATATGACATGAAATTCCGTGACCTCTACAACGGGGAGTTCACGTCATACGTAAAATTAAAAAGTAGGCCAAAGTACACCAATATCAAATCACGTGAGGAAAGTGATATAGACATACCAAATGTCAAGTTTGGTGATAAGTCATAAACTGTTCCCAGAAGACCGATAAACACAATTACATAATAACTTGTTTTTAAAAACACATCGTAACTTCATCAAAAAGTAGGCCAAAAGTACACCAAAAATCTAATCAGCTCTGGAGGTAGTACAACGAAGCTAGATATGTGAAGTTTGGTAACCATATCATAAGTTCGTCAAATACTTCTCCAAACAAAAGTGTTAACAAGGTTTTTTACATAATGCTCGTAAGTTCCAATAGCTCAAAAGTAGGCCAAAGTTTTGGGACAGTGCAATTTGGTGCTCTAACACTGGGCACGCTGGTCCAAATGGAAATTTGGTTCTAACACTGGGCTCAAAGCTGGTCCTAATAGGAAGGTTGTACTGTAATACACTTCAATGTGTAACAAAGCATTGTTATAGCTCGCCTTCTTGAGCATGAACTTTTTGAACTGTCACATGCAGTTATCAGTTGACATTTTAATTAGAGCTCTATACATACACAGATTGAGTGATCTATCAATGAATTGTTCCAACGCTAAAACCACCGACTATACCGTAGAACCTCTCATCAAGACCATCTCTATAAAGAGACCACCTATAATAAGACTACTTTTCAGGTTCCCAAACATTCATAAAGTTACAAAAATGAGCCTCTGTATAGAGACCACCTCTCTGTTGAGATCACCTAACAGTCATCGCAAAGATGGTCCTAATAGAGAGCTTCTACTCTTTCTATCCAAATATAGGAGTTAGTATCCCTTGTTTTCTTGACTCATAATAATGTTATGCCTGACAAAGAAAACTAATATAATTTTTTAAGCTGAAATCACCAACATGATCAAAACTGCCATCTATCAATGGTTAACCTTGCATAAATGTAACAACCATGTTAAAATTTGTAAGCAATTAGTTATCAGTTGGCATTTTAATTAGAACTCTATATAGCACACCGATTGAGTGATCTGTCAATGAATCGTTCCGCAGCTACACGTCTTACCACCCACTATATCTCTCCAGAAATGCTATTGTGCATTTTAAATTATCTCTCAGTTGAACCATTCAAATCATGGGTGCATTCCTGTCGATATCATGATGGATGAAAAAAGCTTGTCACAAGGAACATTCATGATGATGATGATGACAATCCTCATTCAAACTATATTCTACCCATTTTTCTCACAAGTGTTGATGATTATCCAATGAAAATTAATGATTTTCAGCAAGAACGTTGACAGAATACATGTATGAAACAATGCATCCATATCCTTTATGCCCAGTTCATTCTAAAAATGCATTAACACTGTTCAATAACTCAAAATCTCTCCCTAAACATCACAAAATTTTAACCCATGAATATGACCAACAAATTTTAGATTCATTGAATGCAATTTTCTCTTAGATAATAATCTATACTATAACGAACATCTTATATAATATTTAATCTATACAATTGGATTATTTACCATGAAAACAGATGTTTCATGTGGCATCTGCCATATAACGGATATTGTTCTCGAGTATTGTTGAGCTAAAATCCTAATGTTTGTAGTTACAGATGAACTTTGTGCACTACTTGAAGCTCTTCATTAGGATCTTGATCTAAACTAATCAAGACTACTAACCTAGCATGGCCTCAAGTAGTTTCAATAGACCATAGGCCGATCCACGGGGGGCGCAGGGGGGCACACACTCCTCTTTCCCCACCAAAATACTTCATATTCATAGGGTTTTTTACGTGTCCGCCATCAATTGCACATACGAAACCAATGAAATCCTTTAAGTGCACCCAGCTTGTCCAAAAACCTGGATCTGCCATTGGATAGAAAGATGATCTCTACTCGGAGGTAGGCTCAAGTTGTTGTATGGAGCTTTGGGAGCATGAAAAATTATTATATAGTAGAGGTGATTGCTTTTTAGAGATTGTAATGAGCTTTTCCTTCAAGTTTCCTTGTGAATTCGATTTTATTTCTTTCTCTCTTTGTTCTCTATATCATGCAAGTTCCCACCACTGTATTGACATAGCTAAAGGTTTTAAAACCCTAAGTTTCCATTTCAACTACAGACCAAGTATGTAGGCTAGGGGTTACAGAGACAATGGTTCATCTGTGAAATTTTTTAACAGCCCACTGTTTGGGATGATAGTATCATTCTGGTCTCACAACCTTGGGGTCGTGAGTTTGAGTCCCGTTAGGGCCGCTTGTTAAAGTTAAATGGAAGCTTAGCGTTGCAGAACCTGTCTCAACTATGTCAATACAGTGCTGGGAACTTGCTTGATAGAGAGAACATAGAGAAAGAAGAATAGAATCTTTATAGAGGATCCTAATAGTGGTTCTACTGTACACACTTCAAGGCACGTTCATGTAGCTGCCTGAAACATAATGTTTAAGCAGAGTTACCTACAACGTATGGTACAAAAAATATGCACTAAGAAATAATGATCTTACATGTATGTAAGAAACTATACATCATATATTCTCATGAAGTGGCTACAGATCTCACAAACACATGATTTGTAGGACAGAACAAATTCCACATTAAAATACGTAGTAATTTTGAATTTATTGCCAAAACCATTCGTCACTAAGAAATGTAAGAATTAGCATAGCAACAATCTGATTTCAATTCCATTGCAATACACAGAATGACTGACTCTATGCACACTCTTAGACTACTGTATCAATGAACTAAGAGGAACCTCTGAATAGGTAATAGATGAGGTGCCAAGAGACCGCACAAATGAACGGATTCATCACTTTTCTTTGAGGATGAGATCCAACAGATTCTCACTGAAGTGTACATTGAATATTCAGTATGTACTATTCATCTTCTCACTTGAAAGACGAAGACATGATGGAAACATTTTGCCAGGGAAATGAGCGAGGAAAAACATTGTCAAGAGCGCCTATGATCTGGTGTAAATGAAGTGATGAAGAGCATTCTATAACACTGTGAAATGATCGTCCCTTGTAAGTAAATCTCTGAAACGTTTTTATCTATAAGATATTTAAAATAAAAGCGTTTCACAAAGCATAATTGTGTGTTAGAATGTTCAAACAACAAATTCATTTCCAATAGTTTAATATAGCCTATCGTTTGAGTAGCTATTGGGAACATTATTATGGTCTCACTATATTCATGTGTGAAATGCATTGTATGTGTAATTCACTATATTGAGTAGTAAATGAGTACGCATCTACATTTCCGAAAATAGACTTTGATTTTTTAAACTATATCAGAAAAATTGAAGTATACAAAATTAAAGCTGAAAGCGTTGCACTATGTGTATTGGAAAGATTTGAGATATTCCAGTTTGGATTTCTATTCAAAGTTATCAAATTTTGACATCTTGTCTTCAGCATAATGGTCTACATGACTTACAGTTCAAATTAACGTTGCCTAGAACACAAAGGAGCAGTATTGTTTTCGCGTTCAGGTTTATCATACAATGGCTTGCTATGTTTCATAATGCATCAAACATGCTGTGAATTAAATACATATATTGTTACCTTTAGAGATTCCAATTGGTTTGATAATTTGCACCTCATATTTCATGGAGAATGTCACAACTAGTTATTCATGGGAACCTTATGAGAATGAGACCTTATTAACGATATGATCAAACTATCTTGTTATGATAAATGACATATTATAATAATAACACTGTTACACAAACCTATGATTTTCACAATGGAATTAAAGCTACACAGCCAGCGATTGCACTTGGCTTAATTTATCATTCGATACAACCAAAAACAATGTGGCCCTAAAGATTTATGATTTAATCAGTAAACAGCATTTTGACATTTTTAGTAGAGGATATTTTGACATTAGTGCAGACATGAATGTCATTTTCTGTCACCAATTCTATAGGGATTAAAGAAAGGAAGGAAAAGGAAGGAGGCTTCTCAATTTCGCATAGGTTGATAAGATTTGACAGGCATTCAAGCTTCTAAAAAGGAGTGCAGAACCCTATCAAAGGAGTCATCTGTGCTGGTCTTTCATAAACATCGTAATCCCATGTAGTATGCTTTTCCATGTCTGCATTAGCTTACAAATCTCGTTTGATTTTCCTTTTCATTTTACAATGGCAAATTCAATCAGTTTAATTATTGGCGCAAACCTGATACTACACGAATGCTTCAGTTTAGTTTGGATGCATTTGACATTTTTTGCCTCCTTTTAGCAATCTTGACAATGAATTTTACATCAGAAAAACAGTCTACTTTAAATTATAATTGATCTAATACTGAAATTAATATTGAAAGATTGATTTCCATAAATTTTGCTCTAAACTCGATAATATAAGTAAAAGTTTGTGGTTCAATTATACTATTTACACAACTGATGATATAAGAATGAACAATAGAGAAAGTAATACAGGATATGAAGAAATACATTTATTACAAATCAATTTTTTTTTTGTTAAACTGAAAAGTACTTTCAAATCTATGAATTATTACATAGAAGATATTAAATCGACTAAATGAATTGTACATACTAATATAAATCTAGTCAATAGCAAGAACTGATTTCTTATTGTAAATATAAAAACAAAGGGTTTACATCGATAATTGGATAAAACTTCTCGATTTTACTTGCAGAATGATATCGATTTATACAACATGCATTTTTTTTGAAAATGCAAAAAATTACTATACATTAACTTTGAGAGCATTCGAGCAATAGCACAATAATCAATATATACATATATATGACAAACATACATTTCATAAATATGACTAAATTCTTTCTGTTTTCGCTTTGACTTTTATCGGTGTCATCTGTATCTGTACATATCACTTTCTGTGATCAGGACTCTGCTACAAAGTAACAAGTGAAAATAGTTTTTTACATTAAGATACAATCAAACACAAGTTTTAGAGACGGGTATATTAGCAGTCTCATTTTCATAAAGTTTAGTTCCATTTTCTCTTTAGTTGCACAGACTCTCAGATTGGTCATGTATTACATTTTTATTTCTAGTCACAACCAAGAGTCTGAAGATTAATTGATTGTGACCTTCATAAATGGAGATTGAGATGGCTAGGTCATACTGAGCGCAGGTCCGGCTGGGTTAGCAAAGTCAGAAAACTGGTAATGGGAGAGAAAGGCAGGGGAAGACCAAAGCAGACTTGGTATGCAGAAAGATTACGCGTGTCTAGGCACGGGTCTAATAAAATAAAAGACTGAGGGGCTGGGAGTGGATGGTTGAGATGTAGACTGGGCAGCCAGCCAGGCCACACCCTCTGAATGAGAAATAATTTGGGCCATCCACATAAAATTTGATTGATTCATTCATTGATTGAACTACATGTACCTTCAGCTAGATTAATAGCCCCCTGTTCATATTTGACTTGAACCATTTTCTGACTTCCGGTGATCAGATACGTTATAGAATATGTACTGCATGTATTAGAAGAGAAAGCCCAAAGTCAGATTCAGGGCTTATGCAGGGGCATAGACATTTTCATGGGGTTTTTTTAATGTCTTGCATTGTGGTCCTCCATTGAAACCCCCCCAACCCCAACCTTTTCCCAAACCCCGCCTGGATCTCCTGATAGACTCCCATTTGATCCCAAGTAGGTCGCAATTGATCAAAATAAACTAATCTTAACCCTGCTCCCATACTGGTGATTAAAGTGAAATCGCCTGGTGAAAACATTTCCGAAATCCCTCAATAGTTTATCAGATAGATAGGATTCAAAATATATTTTATCATCTTGAAATGTAAATTTCTATATATCGAACAAATAGAGAGGAAATGAAAAAAAAATATTTTTAGTTAACATGGTTAATACAAATTATTTGGTTGCAGATGGACAGAAAGTACAAGGTCAAAGACCTTGTAAAAAATAGATGATGAATGAATATTAGTGCAACTGACAGCCACTAGAGTGAAGCACATGTTGAGGAGTTATTTTTGCTGAAGTTTCCTCATTTCATGGGCTTTATTTATTCAGTGATGCCAGCTGGTGGCCAAAATCAGAACTATTAATTTTGAAAATATGGATCATTCATGTATAGTCTCTCTCATCTTTCTAATTTGGTTTTATTAAGACAGCTACAATGTATGCCAAAGTATCTGGAGAAAAAGAGGTTTAAATCATTGAACACACAAAAATCCTCTTCTTTTACAAAAATGTAGCAAATTTCTTTAGACCTAAAACATGATCAAAATTTCACATTTTACATCAATCAACAAATTTTTCATCTCATTATGAATAGAAAGAAAAACTGTTGTCATAATTATCAAATAACAAAGTCATTTAAATTATCATTGGTATAATATACAGTAACAATAGTGTTCTATCTCACGATCCATTTCTATACAGCAGAACGATTTCAGGTCATATTCTTCCAGATAACATATTTATGGATGAATTCCCCATGCAGCCGACAGAAATAACTGGAATGGATCAGGCCTAATCTCCTTGGGAGCTAATTTTCACAGCATAAATGAGACCACATCTTGATAAACTGCCGATAGAAGCAATACAAATGGCCATAAAACGCGTAATAAAACAGTGCCCATTTCTGGGTGGATTTGCCCATTGTCCAATACGAACACTACAACGCTATCTCAAAGTTATATTCATTATGGACAAAGACTGATAGCCTTCGTACACTGAGGCAAGCCAAAGGGCTGCTTCATGTGGAATGATTCTAGTAGGTTTTAGTATAATTCTGTGGCAAATGATGCTTGTTATAATGAATACCTTGATTTTACCAGCTACTCACAATTGCATGAATACGTTATTTTGCTAGTTTGTGCCGTTAAAAAAGCTACACGCCACGGCCAAAATATACTGACTGGATATTTTGCAGAATAAGATCTGATGTTGTGATGCAAATCATTATATCAGTTCATTTTGCAGCAGCAATGGGTCATTGAACCAGCCCTGAAGCTCCTAAAAAGGCACTAAATTTGCAATTCGGATCGGTCCCTGCCATGTTACCTAACAAGTACACACCCGACATTGACCCATTTTTTTTCCCACCAGTCAATGATGAGAGTTTGGAATGAAAAATTGCCTGTGACACATCAACTTTCCCAAGACATGTAACAAATTCCCGCATGATCTTGAAATTTTCATAATGACTTCCGTTCATATCTGAGTGCTCATTCTTCTTTTTCCTATCGGCTTTATACAGTAGGCCTCTACTATGTCAGTCTTTGAATGCACTGGAAACCGTTTTTTTTTTACAGATTCATCTCACAAGTCCATATCCACACACTGGAAATAAGGCCACAATAAAAATAGACTATAATATAATAAATAACAAAAAATAAATGATATAGACTTAAAAACTTTTAAACTTTGCAATTTTGAAGCATTTATTTGGTGACTATCTAAATTTGTTCTCATAAGCTCATCTTAACTACTTATCACTGCTATTTACACTATATGTTCTGAGTAGAAATATTTGTGGTCTTTCATCGACATTTAGACGCGAGTATTCATGAATCAAATTGTGCACAAACATTACTAATCATACATAAAGGATTCCTACACATTTTACTTTGCAGTCACGTCAGGTGACCCAGCTGTGCAACAATACTGATCTCTATATAGCATACAAAATAAAACCCTCATAATGGCAGTGCTGAATCTATTGATATTCATATTTTTAATTTCATGAAGGCTATACATATCATGGTCTCATGTTTGGTTCTATGTTTTGTCTCTATGCTATAGTTCTCAAAATGTAACAAAATTGTCAAAATGATTTTATTTATTATTCAAGCTTTTTAGCTCCACAGAGCCATAATCATAAAAGCTTTAATAAAGTCAAAACATCTTGACAATTTTTTTACAATTTGAGAACTATAGCTTAGAGAGAAAACAGTACCAAAAGTATTGATATTCAATTATCTCCAACGGATAGGGCAAACCTCATCAGTTTCAACCTAATGTACTCGGACCAAAAAATTGACCTTGTGTAATGAAATAAAACTACAATAAAATCATCTCATGATACCCGGCACTAGCAATATGCAGACAACTGCACAATTTGATAATCACTCTCTTTTGTATTGGGAATTTGGTAATCGGTGATTAGTTTTACGGCCAACCTTGGCGAGAATGTAATCTTGTCAGCCGCACTTTTCAGCTACGGTAATTCGAACTGCAAGAGACGCATTTAACAACCAGCCATATTCAGTTACTTAGGTCATATGACTCTGGCTTTAATGGTTATAGAATCCAATAAAAAATTCCATAAAACCTGCCACAACAATTAGCCGACAATGGTGGCAGTTGAAATCTTTATTTAGTAATTCTAGATTGATTCATGAGCATTTAATGAATCGATGGTGTGAGGAGTTTATCCATTAAACTGTATAAAACAGATGGCAAATGATAGAGACATGCGGAGAGAAAAATTACGAGCACCCATAAGGCAGTCAAACACCCTTTAAGGGTAAAATAGCGACTTAAAACGCGTAATGATGATTACAATTTAGCACAATAACCATTTTTATGGAGTCTTGCATCAAATATGTCATTTGTACTTCTTAAAATTAGTCTCATTTGTGAATGTGATGAAAATATTGAACTTCAATCTTTTTGCAACTTTTGTCACTCTCTTGTGTTACTGATATAGTACATTTTGTCAGGCTCCGCAAAAGTGGAACAATATTCTGGATACCCCACCCCCTACCCCACCCTGCAAAAATGTAAATATCAAATGTGTGACATAATTGAATAACATCTACACATTGTTTTGCATTTCGTGATATCATTTATTAAAAAATTAACTTTGCATACACATATAATGATAATTAATGCATACATAATATGACACTAATATAAAGATTACATAATAAAAATAACAAGACATCCATCAATCACAATTCATGAAAGTATGGTTGAAAGTTTTATATATTGTCTTATATATTGATTTCTAATGCCTCATTCAAATAGCAAATAGATGAATCCTGATATGAAAATGTTAGCTAGCGCGAAAAAAAATGTTGGACCCACAAAAAAAGTAGAATATCAGAAACTTGACTTGACAAAACCCCACCCCACCATCACCCTAAGTGGAACAATGTTCCACTTTTGCAGAGCCTGACATTTTGCCAGGCACAGACTACAGTTCTAACCTTAACACACCTAAAGCAATGGGCTGTTTAAATCAAATGTGAAAAATCAAATTACATAACTTCAAACTTTTTATTCTTTACAAGTAAAGTATACAATTCATAAAGGTGACATAATTAACCAACTAAGAATCTTTAACATACAAATCTTTACAAATGTATTTTGAGCGTTGGCTATATATTCATTTTTACAAAAATACATATTTTCAATAGTTTTTGCAATAAACATAAAAATTGCAAATTACTAATACCAAACACCATGCATGTCTCTGGATTTGCATTTAACAAGAAAAGCTACAAATTAAAGAAACACAAGTCTTGGTGAATTCTTAATGAAATAACATTTTTACAATACATGTACGCAAGTTTTGAACATACAAATACGGTTTACACCATAATATTAGTCTTCGGATAATACAAGTAGCTCTCTCTATGTAGTTTATCCTGCTTGGTAAAAACTCCCACAAAAAAAATCTGTACAACTTGAAAATGCAAAAAACACTTATGGTATGTCAATATTTCTCAATATTTATAATTCATAAGACTAATATTAAACCGTACTATTACCCTGACCTTACACAACGTGGAAACCACAACACTTTCAATCATTCGCAGAATCTGCATGGATTTAGACACTTTGCTTGTGACTTCAATGAAAAGGCAATATTCCAATTATGTATAGCAGCAAATGAAATTTTTTATCTTCTTAGAAGAAATAAAATATGAATCTGAACGCACATCCATCTTTTAAATGGCACACACCATCATTCGTTCTTAACAAACTGATGATATCTTGCTTTAGAATCGGTTGAACCAAACAAGAGTATTTGTACTCTAATCGGTTGTACCAAATATAAGTACTGAATAGTTCGTAAGAAGAGTATTACATCAGAAGGATAGCATCCTCGCAAACAGATTGTGGTCCGTACTAAAAATCAGCCAATCATACCTGGGAGGCCACATTTGTATAAACAGTAAAAAAGTTTTATACAAAAATCCTTTAATTAACGTGAAGAGATTGACCTTCATCTGATGCAAATAAAGACTGACAACACATTTATGAAATACTTTCACAACCAAAAACGCCTCAATAATCTCAAACCAAATATTTTGGAAGATAGTGTAATAGCTATTTTTGTGAAGTTTTCCATAGTTGAAATGTTAGTTGCAACCAATGTGATATAAACATTTTTACTTGGAATCGTCATTAATATTCTGTAAAATAGTTTTTTTCATCAGTATGTTTCTACGGAAGATCAATTTTTGTATTTTAATATCTATTTTAGGTATGTAATCAATTTTCTTATATTGTTCAGAACACCTACAAATTATTATTTTTTTCCGAGTAAGAACGTCAGGACTGGATACAAAATAGTATTATTAGTATCAAGTGTTGAACCGATGATCTCAATGATAGATTATGCACATCACAAATTGCAGTTATAATCTTATATTTTCTTTCAATGAATACAAAAAAGATCTTTTCAAGGATACTTAAACAACAACCATTTGAAACAATATAAGAGCATAAAAAATTGTTTGCATGTTGCCATATACGCTTCATTAAACGTTATATCGTCACATAATTTTGAATCCTATTGCAACTGTCTAATTGTTAGAAATAAACAATTCAACGTTTGTGTTATTAGTACTCCAGAAAATAACATTGCTTATTCTACCATGCAAGAACACTTGCCACTAGGTTACCTTGCTGTATCCATTTTTCTCTGCGTTCTTTTTGTCCCTCTGATCCACTGTGTACATCCTTCTTAATTACGCACTATTCATCCTAAACTGTTCTTATACTATCCAAATTGACTTCACTTTATGGTCGGTATTCAGATGCACTTCCATCAAATAACAAATCTTCAACACGACCATGCCCCCAACGTTTGTTCCATATCAAATCAATCAGAAATTGTCAATCACACTATCACCTGTTGGCTTTGTTTTAATCAATTACTTAATCTATTTTCTACGATATTCTTGGAATCAACGTCCCCACCAAAGTTCTAAATGCTGCATAATCTGTCCACGTTACAAGCTTTTCCCCGACCTGTCTTTGCCTCAAGCTGTCACCAGTAGACACCAGACAGTCAGCAGGGACATCTGAAAATATAAAAAAATCTTTATATAAATGGCTAAGGCAATTCTTTTTGTTCACATAAGGCTTTTTAACCAGAAGACGTACACACTCCAAATTACATCATAGTTCTACAGGAATCTCTTTAACACTGTAAAGCTGGTTGGCGGATCTTTTTGAAATAGGTTTATTTAGTTGAGAGTATGATATTACAATTTGTTAACTAACATATTTCTTACAGGGAGGCTTATAATCTCCAAAGTTCTGGCCACAACACCAGCAGAACTTTCCATTCTGCTCTGAAGAAACAACCTGACAGGTTGTGAAACGTCAGCAAGTATGTTTCAACTTGGTTGAGTACAAATTAAACTGTATGGTTTGAGGATCGAGGATGGAGCACAGGGAGGGAGGGGCATTTAATCTGTTCCGAATCTCATTTCAACCTGAGCAGAGTGGATCTCATGCGTTTCGACCCGAGCAGCAGCGGGTAACCAGCTAGTATTTTATAAATGTTTGAGATAGGATGATTACATAAAACAGTTATGCATTGTATGTCATCAGAATAATAGTAAAATGGCAAGTAATAAACACTGAAATGTGATATCTAAATATATGGAAAATACATGGAAAACAGAAAAAAAAATCTGCTGAAGCTCTGCTAAAAACCTACACATTCACAAATAACTAGTTGGATTTCGCAGACAGAAAATGAGGCAAACAATTTTACAAAAGGAAAGAAAAATCAACATCATTTCAAACAGAATTCAAATTGTCAGGATTAACCAGTGTTTCGCTGATTGACAACTGATGTCTATGGCAAAATCTGAACCTAGAATCATATAGAACCCATCACCATCTCTTGAATATTGCATGCATGGGCCCCAGCATCATGGGAAGTGGTAGAGAGTATGCATGATTTACAAACACTATACCATATACATTACTACGATCACAATAGTTCTATGTAATAGAAGTACATTGTGTACGGTACAGTGTCTGCACATTATAGTAGTATACATGTACATGTACATGTACATACACCCCTGAGTCCCCCTCCTATCATGCTGGGGCCCATGGTCACAATGAGAACAAATCGGTAAAACATGTAAACAATCGTAACGTTATTCTTTATTTTTCACTTCTGTGTCAGTCAATACTTCAGAATCTTTGACAAAATCATAGAACCCATTACCATTTCTTGACAAGACTAATCAATTGCATGCGTATAACAGTGACTTCTATGATTGGCAAGACGACTCTGCAGCCTACTACAAACCAATCAGTGGTGTTGCCGCCATCAGTTCACCCAGGTTAATCCCTCTCTCTGGTCCCAAGTCGGCAGCAGTGTCATCCTGCCTTTACACAGCCCCACCAGTAATATCACCGCCCACCATTCATTCATTTTATCATGTGTCCCAAGTTGTACAGCCCCCAATATAACATGTAGAGCAGAGCCTCTGTGAAGTTGACATCTTTTTTGAGTACTATATTTTACATAATCTCATTTACAAAACTTGGCTCCAGTTCCTAATAAAACTACAATCATTTTTATATGAAGATCTCTGTGGAACATACAACATTGAATGTCGTATGTACATATGAACTTTAACATATGAACATAAGAACTTGTAATGAAAGTTTACGCATTAGGCCTTGAGCATCTATAGCAATGTACAGGTCTACACTTAGTGGAGGCTAGTTAACTCAAGCTACAGAAAAACCTCTCTATTCGGACCACCTTTGGGACCAGTATTAGATGGTTTCAATAGAGGTGGTCTCTATACAGAGGTTCATTTTGATACTTTTATGAAGGTTTGGGATTGTGAAAAGTGGGCTTATTATAGAGGTGGTCTCATCATAGAGGTGGTCTTAATTGGAGGTTCTACTGTAGTTTTAATAAATTGAAGGGATTCAAGAGAGTTCTCCGCAGATTTGACTCCTTAAGATATACAGACCCGACTGTATGTGGGCCATGAAGCTGTAGCCTTCCTCATATAGATACGCCTCTATTTTTTCGTGCTGCTCGTCCTGCTGTGATTTCCCACAAGTAATTGTAAGAGACAGCAGCCTTGATCTATGACTTCATCAATGATGGGGACACCAAAGGGCCCACAGCGATAAAGGTTAAAAACAATAGGCCCTTGGGATGAAAAAATGCTTATTTTTATGGGTTTTTGAGATATTGACTGATGTATTTCTACTGATAGGAAAAAATGACTCATAAACTTGGACAATGTAGATAAAATATTTCCTAGAACAAGATTGATTTGTAGAATTACCATGTGTGACTTTATGTCTAATTAATAATTATATATAAATTGTATAATAAGCAAAGTAGAAACAAGTATGAGATGCTTGGAATGAAAAGCACTCAAATTGAAATGTATATTAAAATATGAATATTTGCAGGGACGTATGTACGGTATATACTGTTAAGTTGTATTCTTCGGATAATTTTACAAGAAAAAATACAAGCTACACTGTGTGGTTAACATGTTTTCACCTGCTGGAAGAAGCATCATCGATCGAAGGATGGTTGTTCGCTGTCTTTTCAGGACAGAAAATGTCAGCCTGCACAGACATATTAGTGTAATCACTTGTTCATGTGAGCTAAGCCTTACAGTTATTGCTTTTAAAAGTCAGCAATGATTAAACTGTGTATGAAAGGTCATTTCAAATGGCACGTTCAGACCTTAATATACTATTTTTGTCGTCATATCTTTGGCACATGCACTGATTTTTTTTCCTGCACATGCACTGATTTTTTTTTTCCTTCATTTAACAAACAAGTGAGAAGACTTTTGTACGATGTTTTACATAATAGTTGACATTGTATGGCCTGAAATATAGGGCTAACTAACATTGTCCCTCAATTTGATGAATATGTAGAAGCTATATATTCATTTTACAAAAATACATATTTTTCAATAGTTTTTTTTGCAATAAACATAAAAATTGCAAATTACTAATACCAAATACCATGCGTCTCTGGTTGCATTTAACAAGAGAAAAGCTACAAGTAAAAACACAAGTCTTGGTGAATTCTTAATGAAATAACATTTTTACAATACATATGCGCGAAGTTTTGAACATACAAATACGGTTTACACCATATCTTCGGATAATGGTTGTATCCTGCTTGGTAAACTTCCACAAAAAAATGCAGCAATGCAAAAACACTTACTGTATGTCAATATTTCTCAATATTTATAATTCATAAGACTAATATTAAACGCGTACTATTACCCCTGACCTAACAACGGAAAACCACAAACACTTTCAATCATTCGCAGAATTCGCATGGATTTAGACACTTGCTTGTGACTTCAATGAAAAGGCAATATTCAATTATGTATGGCAGCAAATGAAATTTTTATCTTCTTAGGAAGAAATAAAATATGAATCTGAAGATAATATCCATCTTTTAAATGGCCATAAATAAATTCATCATTCGTTCTTAACAACAAACTGATGATATCTTGCTTTAGGAAAATCGGTTGAACCAAACAAAGTATTTGTACTCTAATGGGTTGTACCAAATATAAGTTTTAATAGTTCGCGCAGAAGAAAGTATTAAATACATCAGAAGGATAGCATCCTCTCGCAAACAGATTGTGGTCCGTACTAAATATCAAATCATACCCTAGAGGCCATTTTGTATAAACAGTAAAAAGTTTTATACAAAAAAAATCCTTTAATTAACGTGAAGAGAGTGACCTTCATCTGATGTGCAAAATAGACTGACAACACATTTATGAAAATACTTTCACAACCAAAACGCCTCAATAATCTCAAACCAAATATTTTGGAAGATAGTGTAATAGCTATTTTTGTGAAGTTTTCCATAGTTGAAATAAAAGTTGCAACCAATGTAATATAAACATTTTTACTTTTTGAATGCGTCATTAATAATTCTGTAAAAAATAGTTTTTTCATCAGTATGTTTTCTACGGAAGATCAATTTTTTTTTGTATTTTTAATATCTATTTTAGGTATGTAATCAATTTTCTTATATTGTTCAGAACACCTACCAATTATTATTTTTTTCCCAGTAAGGACTGGATACAAAAATAGTATTATTAGTATCAAGTGTTGAACCATGATCTCAATGATAGATTATGCACATCACAAAAATTGCAGTTATAATCTTATATTTTCTTCCAATGATTACAAAAAAGATCTTTTCAAGGATAATAAAACAACAACCATTTGAAACAATATAAGAGCATAAATTGTTTGCATGTTGCCATATACGCTTCATTAAACGTTATATCGTCACATAATTTTTGAATCTATTGCAACTGTCTAATTGATGCCAGAAATAAACAATTCAACGTTTGTGTTATTAGTACTCAGAAAAATAACATTGCTTGTTCACCATGCAGAGCTGCACTTGCCACTAGGTTACCTTTAGCATCCATTTTTCTCTGCATTCTTTTTTATTACCTCTCTGATCTGCTGTGTACATCCTTCTTGATGCGCACTATTCATCCTAAACTGTTCTTATACTATCCCAAATTGACTTCTACTTTATGAAATTCGGTATTCAGATGCGCTTCCATAAAATAACAAATCTTTAACACGACCCAATACTGCCCCCAACGTTTGTTCATATCAAATCAATCGAAATTGTCAATCACACTATCACCTGTTGGCTTTGTTTTAATCGTTACTTAATCTATTGCTTTCCCTAGATATTCTTGGAATCAACGTCCCCAAAGTTCTAAATGCTGCATAATCTGTCCACGTTACAAGCTTTTCCCCAACCTGTCTCAGCTGTCACCAGTAGACACCAGACCCAGTCAGCAGGGACATCTGAAAATATAAAAATCTATATAAAATGGCTAAGGCAATTCTTTTTGTTCACATAAGGCTTTTTTAACTTGAAAGAGCGTACACACTCCCAATTACATCATAGGTCTCCCGGGGAATCCTGCTTTAACACTGTAAGCTGGTTGGCGGATCTTTTGAAATAGGTTTATTAAGTTGAGGAAGTATGATATTACAATTTGTTAACTAACATACTATTTCTTGCTTACAGGGAGGCTTATAATCTCAAAGTTCTGGCCACAACACCAGCAGAGCTTTTCCATTCTGCTCTGAAGAAACAACTGAGTTGTGGCGTCCGCTTGACCCTTGTTTCAACAGTTGAGTACAAATTAAACTGTATGGTTTGAGGATCGAGGATGGAGCACAGGGAGGGAGGGGCATTTAATCTGTTCAGTCTCATTTCAACCTGAGCAGAGTGGATCTCATGGGTTTCGACCCGAGCAGCGCCGGGTAACCAGCTAGTATTTTATAAATGTTTGAAATGGGATGATTATAAAACAGTTATGCATTGTATGTCAATAGAATAATAGTAAAATGTAAGTAATAAACACTGAAATGTGATATCTAAATATATGGAAAATACATGGAAAACAGAAAAAAAATCTGCTGAAGCTCTGCTAAAAACCTACACATTCACAAATAACCGTTGGATTTCGCAGACCCCTTGAAAATGAGCCAAACAATTTTTACAAAAGGAAAGAAAATCAACATCATTTCAAGCAGAATTCAAATTGTCAGTTAACCAGTGTTTCGCTGATTGACAACTGATGTCTATGGCAAAATCTGAACACAGAATCCATATAGAATCCATCACCATCTCACTTGAATATTGCATGCATGGGCTAGCATCATGGGAGGTGGTAGAAGTATGCATGATTTACAAACACTATACCATATACATTACCTAAGTCACAATAGTTCTATGTAATAGAAGTACATTATTAATGCAGTACAGCGATCTGCACATTATAGTAGTATACATGTACATGTACATGTACATACCCTAGTCCCACCTGCTGGGGCCCATGGTCTAATGAGAATTCATCGGTAATACCACGTAAACAATCGTACTTTTATTCTTTTATTTTCACTTCTGTGTCAGTCAATACTTCAGAATCTTTGACAAAATCCTTAGAACCCATCACCACCATTTCTTGACAAGACTAATCAATTGCATGCGTATAACAGTATTTGACTTCTATGATTGGCAAGGCGACTCTGCAGAAACCCACTACGAACCAATCAGTTGTGCCGCCATCATAGCCTTTGTCAAGGCTAAGGAATACCATTTTAAAAAATATTAAAACCTGTGATCGCCTCAGGAAACAGCTGCAGTCTAAATGTCTCAGCTTAGCCGAGATATTATTCTTGGCCTTTGCTAATCCATAGCTGGTGACGTCACGCAGCCTTACTAGCTTGGCCACCGGCGTCACAGCCTGTTGAATATTTACTATAGCACATAAGAAATGCAGCCATAATCAGCTCTCCACATGTTTAGTATATATACATACTGGGTGTGTTCCTGGCTATGTTTTGTTTACATGCATATGCATAAAATATCTCATGCTAGCAATGTTTCTGGCAGTATATGTATAGGCATGAGTGTCTACTACAGCGACAGAACAAATCACTTGGCAGGCATGCTGAAACAATGTCACCACAACAACCAACAGCATGACAACTAGGTTTATGCAAGCCTTGAATGTGGTTGATCTGAGATTGCTTAGATTCAGTGTTTTTAATCTTGACAAATGTTACATTTGTATACATGTACTTCAATTGGGAATTTCAAAGAAAGTGTAATTAACATGAATATTTGATTCTATTGGGAAAATGGAAATTTCATGGAAAATGCACTGTACATCTCTCAGTATATGTATCACACATTATTTTTTTTTATTTTATCACTGATAGGAAATAGCAAATTTTCTAATTGTAATGAATGTAAATGTGTACAATTACAGTTGCAAGTCACTGTTATTGTGCTTTAGTGAGTTTAGATTTACACCGTGAACCAGGTCATTGGCATCCCTTGTCACACCATGTTTTCTCAACACCCTAGGGAGCATACACATTGTAAGTGTGTATATAAATGAAATTAAGAAAACACTAAGTTTTCTTATTTTGCATATTACAAAGAGTATTTAGCAACTTAGTATGGCATATTTATTAAGGTCATTGTGAAATACTAAATATTAGTTACGTACATGTATTTAGTTGTTGTAAACTATTAAAAATTAGCTGTCAAAAATACATGTTCTGGAATGTGAGTGCTGCCAGTAAGCACATGGTTTTGTTTGTATGCAAAGCTGATAAAGACTGTATTCCTTAAACTGGCTAGGATTGATGCTAGGACTCTGACCTCATGTTTTTGTTTACCACAGCGAAGCCAGCCTTCCAGAAAGGCTATGATATTTAAACATCAGTCTATTAGAGTCAGTCTAAGATATGCACATGCATGTACAGTGAACAGAGTTTGTAATCTCTGTGGAATTGTTTTTAATATGAAGGAAACTAAATATGAATATTTAAACTAAATAATAAATATCATAGCCCCCAGAAAGGCTACCGCCATCAGTTCACCCAGGTTAATCCTCTCTCTGGTCCCAAGTCGGCAGCAGTGTCATCCTGCCTTTATACAGCCCCCACCAGTAATATCACTGCCCACCATTCATTCATTTTATCATGTGTCCCCAAGTTGTACTGCCCCCAATATAACATGTTGAGTAGAGCCTCGACACCTCTGTGAAGTTGACATCTTTTTTGAGTACTATATTTTTCATAATCTCATTTACAATACTTGGCTCCAGTTCCTAATAAAACTACAATCATTTTTATATGAAGATCTCTGTGGAACTTAAGCAATGTCAATGTCGTACATATGAACTCTTAACATATGAACATAAAGAACTTGTAATGAAAGTTTACGCATTAGGCCTTGAGCGTCTATAGCAATGTTCAGGTCTACACTTAATGGAGACCAGTTAACTCGAACTAGATGGGAGTTACGAATAATTTTGAATTATACAGCTACAGAAGAACCTCTTTATTCTGACCACCGTTGGGACCAGTGTTAGATGGTTTCAATAGAGGTGGTCTCTATACAGAGGTTCATTTTGATAGTTTTATGGGATTGTGAAAAGTGGGCTTATTATAGAGGCAGTCTCATTATAAAGGTGGTCTTAATTGGAGGTTCTACTCTAGTTTTAATAAATTGAAGGGATTCAAGAGAGTTCTCCGCAGATTTGACTCCTTAAGATATACAGACCCGACTGTATGTGGGCCATGAAGCTGTAGCCTTCCTCATATAGATACGCCTCTATTTTTTCGTGCTGCTCGTCCTGCTGTGATTTCCCACAAGTAATTGTAAGAGACAGCAGCCTTGATCTATGACTTCATCAATGATGGGGACACCAAAGGGCCCACAGCGATAAAGGTTAAAAACAATAGGCCCTTGGGATGAAAAAATGCTTATTTTTATGGGTTTTTGAGATATTGACTGATGTATTTCTACTGATAGGAAAAAATGACTCATAAACTTGGACAATGTAGATAAAATATTTGCTAGAACAAGATTGATTTGTAGAATTAGCATGTGTGACTATGTCTAATTATGATCATATATAAAATGTATAATAAAAAAAGTAGAAACAAGTATGAGATACTTGGAATGAAAAGCACTCAAATTGAAATGTATATTAAAATATGAATATTTGCAGGGACCTATGTACTGTATGTACTGTTAAGTTGTATTCTTTGGATAATTTTACAAGAAAAAATACAAGCTACACTGTGTGGTTAACATGTTTTCACCTGCTGGAAGAAGCATCATCGATCGAAGGATGGTTGTTCGCTGTCTTTTCAGGACAGAAAATGTCAGCCTGCACAGACATATTAGTGTAATCACTTGTTCATGTGAGCTAAGCCTTACAGTTATTGCTTTTAAAAGTCAGCAATGATTAAACTGTGTATGAAAGGTCATTTCAAATGGCACGTTCAGACCTTAATATACTATTTTTGTCGTCATATCTTTGGCACATGCACTGATTTTTTTTCCTGCAAATGCACTGATTTTTTCCCCTTCATTTAACAAACAAGTGAGAAGACTTTGTACGATGCATTTACATAATAGTTGACATTGTATGGCCTGAAATATAGGGCTAACTAACATTGTCCCTCAATTTGATGTAATATGTAGAATACCGCCACTGCAAAGCACTATGCATAATAAAAAAATAAAAAATGATACGCCCAAACATACATAAAATGCCCATTAATGTAGTGCAATGGACAAGCTTCTATCATAGTATGGTAACAGCAACATCTCCTTCTTGGCTCAAATCTTTGCATTTTGTTGGCTAGAAATTATAGTAAAAATTGGCCATTTGGCAGATTATTCCACCACTTGTTGGTTGCTGAGATGTCGTTTTCGGGACTATTTTCTTCAGAGTAGGGACTATTTTGTCTGCTTGTATCCGTGACAGGAGTATGTTGTGCATAGATATAGCACATAATGAGATGCCATTGTGTGAAATGGGATGTGTATGGAAATCTGGGGGCATTTGTAACTCCCAGGACCTTAATTGACTTAATTAGTCTCATAAAATACAGGCTAATAAGTAGGAATTGCATAGCAGTAATACCAACATACACTAAGACAAAATGAAAACAAATTCACCTGTTTATATAACCACTGTCCACTTCAAAATTATGAAAAATGAGAGTTGCAAACGAACAGTAACCTTCAACGTAAGAATTAATGGAAGCTCGCCAAAAACAACATGAGTAAAACATGCCAATTTTGTATGCAAGTTAGAACTGTTGTTCTATATCCACAGATTCATGTGTAACTTATTCGAAATAATATTCGATCTCTTTTGTGGCTTATGATTAACTGATGACGTTCCACAAGGTCCACTATGGACATAACACACAAGGCAATGGTTTCTCAAAATGAATGGGTAAAAAATCTACGAATTCCTTTAACACTATTGAAAAAATTGCAGTTCCAACCGGTTGACAACCCGAATCTAGGTCAACACGTGTCCAAGTCAAACGAATGATAAAAAAAATTGTACGCAAGATCTGCAGGGAAAATTTGGTAGGATTCTGGCCGACTGTTCATGATATACGACCTTGTATAAAATGAATTCACATCACCTGAGAAATACCTTAAAGCTTCTCATCCCCCAAGCTTATACTTTACTGTGCATAAAAGTGCACTTCATCTCCCCAAAAGACACCGTTCGTCTTTGCATTACTCCAGCATATCACGGAGAAGTGGCTGGCTGCATGCAATCCCCTGGACTTAAGCATGCTGTGTAAAGCTCTAATCAAACAAACTGCCTTATACAGGACAACCTCTTTGATCCGAATATCCCTGCTGTGCAATTTTCTGTCATCAGAAATGCCTAAAAAATTGTCAATTTTCCGCATGTGCAAGTGGAGATCGACCACGGACTCGAACTGTTGCTCAATATTCAAGAAGGAGGTTAGAAGAAAAAATGCATCATGTAATTCCCACCTGGAAAAATGTTGCACATAGCGCCGTATAATGAACAAAACATGCTTTCCTCATAATCACAAAATATAGGTGCATGGTTTGTGCAAAGGATGACGTTTAATAAACTATCGTTAAATGGATATTGATCTACAATGTATCACTTTAAAAGTAATGCTCAGCGGGCGAACAAGTATGCTTTGATAGAAGCACGATGTTGTGTAAGGTGCATTCTAAACAATCCAATCATTAAACCGCCACTAAAATAATAACTAGAACAATTTAAATACCCAGCCATGAAAGGCTAGTTATGAAGCTGCCAAAACACGTATAAAATGTCACGTCTGCAGGTGAAAATCCATGGTATGTATGGCAAAAATCATTAGACTATGAAACCTCATGTGACCTCCTGTTCTACATTTACATTTTACCACACAAACATCATTCTATCTTATTACATAAACTACAATATTGTTTGTATAGTAAATATAGTATGTATACCTACACTCTCAATCTAACGATGCTGGGGCCCATGCTCCGATAGGCATATGATAAAAACTGCATCGTCATCACACATCCTTCATATTATGTGAGTAGCTTATAAAAAATGGCTAACTTTTATCATAACAAACAAAAGCTAACAGCCACAACCAGAGACAAAACAACCATTGCATTAGTTAGGAGAGGAAAAAGGAAGGTTGTTTGTGTGTACACGGAAGTTTGAAACCGGTCCACCTGCAACCCTCCTACACTAATCAGCGTCCAGACTTGGTCGTATACTGGCTTCTTTACGGCCGAGCGAACGTGCCGTAAACGTCGCGCTCCCGCCCATCAATACACCAGCGGTTATGGCCGGTGGACGAGGAGCATAAATCTGTCGTGCTGGATATTGGGAGTGCAGCGGTGCGAGCGTTATGGGCGAATGTAATAATAGCGCCGCACAATGAGAATGGCCTGTCGGGCGGCTGCGTGAGGGATCGCCTCAAACATGGCCGCCGACATGCCGCATCGTCCTCTATTATCACTCATTTGGTGGTCGCCAGTTGTTAGTTGATATTTGTAACTTTATGCATTAATTTGTTTAATAGAAATATAAAAATCTTCAGCTAGAAGAATAGAAAGGTCATGTATGGATCGCAAACATGGCCGACATCACAACGGCAAGTGGTGCATTGTACTCTATTATCACTCATAAATGTAAATGCAAATGTTGTAGTTTATAGTCATAATTCTAGTTTTCTCATCACTTTACATTATACACCAGGTCTTTGTCACAGTATAACTTTCTCAACTCTCTGGGGAGCATACAATTAGGGTGCAGACGTGCTATTACTCACTTTAGTGTTCACTCGCCTGACCTGTACCTATTTAACATGTAGGTACCACAGAGCAGTGGGCAACCTGTTAGAGCTAAGTTTGCTCAACACCCACCACCATCCGACCCGACCGGGAATCGAACACACAACCTTATGATCGTGAGTCCAACTCCTTATCCATTCGGCCACGGAAGCAGCAGCTGTGGGTATAGGTGTGCTAAGATGAGAATTAAATCTCCCTGGACGATGGGAGATTTCTATCTTTGCTTCTGTCCGCGAATGTACTGAGGTAAGTTTGTTCAACACTCACCATGTGACCCAACTGGGAATCAAACCCACGACCTGGTCAAAACTTAAGAGTCCAACTCTATCCATTCGGCCATAGTAACGCTCATTGATCGTAGTCATTCAGTTTGCTCCAGATGTAAGTTGATATTTGTAAGTTTATGCATTAAGTTGTTTTATAAAAATACAGATCTTTATAGCCAGAAGAATTGAAGTCATGTATGTCAACTTCACTGGCTTATAATATTTAAATTTCCATAAGCAAAGTCGCAAACATTCTCCCCCAACTTTCAAAATAAAAATAAAAAATGAACATCAATATGATTCTAAAGACATTTGTCTTGCAAAAATAATATGTCAGAGTCGGATTTATGACAACATATTTGTCCCAGTGAAACGCAGCATGATTTAATACCTGGGTATAATTTGACTGCACAACGCTATTGCCTATTACATATACACACACTTAGTGCACTAGAGGGTGAAATGGTCCGCGGCCTAAATGCCTTTAGCCCTTGCCCTCTCCAATATATCTACTAGATGGCCATTATATACAATACAGAAATGGATGCACGATGTTTCCTGCTCATGATCCAGCATTCAAAGTTTTTCAAACGGAATCTCATAACATTTTCAGACGCTTGTCTGACAATGAACCAAAAAATGGGAAACGCCACGTTTGAAAAGAAAATGAGTGAAATGGTGAATAACATTTTCCAACTATCCAAATTTCAACTTTTTATAGCTACATGTACTCCCCCTATATAAATAATGGAAATTTCATGACATTTTCAGGCGCTCGTGTTACAATGAACAAAATGGCACACGCCAAAATGCTTAAATACACGTGTAAAAGATTTATTTGTATTACATTAATCTAGCTCAAATGTTTTTGTTTTCTATTTCTTTTTACAACGTGGCAACGTGTCCCTTGCCAATAAAAGCGACATTGCCATGTGAGTTACGTGTGATTAAAGACTGCGCGCCACGTGACAAACCGGCCTGCATCGGGGCGCTGACACAGGGCTTTGTTTCTGGCTGTAAGAGACGACGCGCAGCTCCAGTGACAGATACACGGATCAGCACAGATTAGCACCGCGGCTGCGGCGGCAGTGGCATACCCTGCTCTCCTCCATGCTTCTCACAACACGAACACAGCAAAATAGGCATGGGGAACCGGCCTTTAGATGCATGTACATAATTCATATTGACGCATTGTGTTATATACTTTAAGAACACATTACTAGCAAGAAACACCTATACACGGATTAGCACTTCGTAGCGGCAGCAGGACACACGGCTGATCTGTGCGCCGCCACGCCACAGTAGAACCTGTCTATTAGGACCACCTTTAAACCAGTGTTAGGTTGTCTCAATAGAGGTGGTCTCTATACTGATGTTCAGTTTGGTAGCTTTATGAAAGTTTCAGATAATCAGATTGTGAGAAGTGACCATCTTGCACTAATCATCTAATACAAATCACACCAAAGTAGCAAGGACAAATGTATGAACTGTAATTTGCTTTCGACAAATTAGTCAGGAAGCAGACAAGATTCACAAAAGGGCAGCAGTAAATTAGGTAACCTGAGCGACATCGCGCGGAAATTGAATGTTTTCTTTAAGTCATCTTATATACCGTGCATGTCGAGTAAACTGTGTAGGTGTACAGTCATCTTTGATCCTACCGTAAACAGGGTTAGCACACTCCCAAATACTTATTTTTCCAGGGTTTTTCAGGGGTATTTTGACATAAAACGTGTCATTTTTCCAGGGGTTTGAGCCAATTTTCCATGGTAGTTATCTTCGATGATAATTAAATTGTGGTACTTCTAGAATTAAAAAGAATATATATAGACGAGTGTACACCCTTCACGGTCACTTGAAAAAAAAAGGTTTTTATTCATATAATCTTACCGAAGGTAGTAACTTACCTTTGGTAAGATTATATATGAATAAAAAACTTATATTTTGTTCAAGTGATTGTGACACCCTTCCTGTACAGATGCAATTTAGAGTGATTTATCCAAAGAGGATCTCTACATAGCACATGCATATGCAAGGTTTATTTGTTGATACTGATAGCATACTTTGACAATATTTTGAATATTCTAATGACATGTGGTCAGTGATAGCTACACTGAATAAAATTGAATAAATTTCTATTTTTTTTCTTTAAATTTGAAAAAATTCTACGTCTCATGGGAATCATTTTTAAAAAAGATCACCAAAAATCCGACAAAAATTGACAAAGTTATTAACAGTTCTTTGTCTGTTTTGGGGGTATAAATTCTGACACGATTTTCCCATCTACCCATGACATGTTAAACGTGATTCAAAATCTGTCCAATTTCCCGTAGTATAAAAGCTGATGCTGCAGACCCACAAAATCGGAGATGCCTTTTTTAAATTGACAATGTGTTTGATTTTCTGACCATCCGGCGACAACTATGAAAATTTCATACACATCCGCCTAGTCAACACATAATTATATACTATATTTTCTGAATTTTACTGGTGCCGTGGTGGGGCCGTGTTTATGTCTAATTCACTGACACATTTGAATTTGCTTTCATTTCGCCACATTATCACACGTTTTGTCTTTCAAGCTACATAAACTTCACCCATCTTATTGTCAAAAAAGTAGTATACTTTACCTGCATCCGTTTTTCATCATCGAAAGACACAGACACATCCTCAATTCATAATAATTAAAACAATCATTGTTAAACATTTCTGAAAAAATCTGAAACCAGGTCTGACACCAAAGTGCCGGTGGATGTGCCACTTAGGACTGGTGGAATAGAAAACGAAACTGGTGCATAACTAATTTATGGCGCCGGGCAACTAACAGAATTCGCCTCCCTAGGCGGGCATACGTCTTTTTATAGGAAGCCGTTCAAATTGAGTTCGCCACATATTGCACAATAGTATCAGTAGGTGCCGGTGGTGGCGCTTTGTTTGCGAGGTGCAGTAGAAAACGAAAGCGGTGCATATAAATCACTTTGGCAAATCGAGTTTGTTACATAAACACAGGAAATGACACGGGATTTTATTATTTTTTGTGCAATTTACTCGTTTTCAAAGACTTTCCCGGGACATGGTCAAATTCCCGGGGTATTCCCGGGTCATATTTGCTGAAAATCAAATTCCCGGGTTTTCCAGGGTTTTTCCGGGGCGTGCGAACCCTGGTAAATCTTCTATTAATGGCCAGGCGGCTATTGGCGTACTTCTACTTGAGGGGGAAGCGTTTATTAGAGGGGGCGTTTAAAGATATTGCTCAGTCAAAATCATGTTTGTTTTGTAAAATTCAGTATCAATAGACGATGCCTTATCCATTGCAAGTGTGATGAAAATAATATTCACATTCTCCGTGTTTAATACTATTTCCACCTTTAAAAA
>CM032668.1:15229262-15260631 GCA_019095985.1 Streblospio benedicti
GGTGGCTGCAGGCGCCACACACACAGCTCATCTGTGCGCCACCACGCTACAGTAGAACCTCTCTATTAGGACCACCTTTAAACCAGTGTTAGGTTGTCTCAATAGAGAGTTGGTCTCTATACTGAGGTTCAGTTTGGTAGCTTTATGAAAGTTTCAGATTATCAGATTGTGAGAAGTGACCATCTTGCACTAATCATCTAATACAAATCACACCAAAGTAGCAAGGACAAATGTATGAACTGTAATTTGCTTTTGACAAATTAGTCAGGAAGCAGACAAGATTCACAAAAGGGCAGCAGTAAATTAGGTAACCTGAGCGACATCGCGCGGAAATTGAATGTTTTCTTTAAGTCATCTTATATACCGTGCATGTCGAGTAAACTGTGTAGGTGTACAGTCATCTTTGATCCTACCGTAAATCTTCTATTAATGGCCAGGCGGCTATTGGCGTACTTCTACTTGAGGGGGAGGCGTTTCTTAGAGGGGGCGTTTAATGGAGGTAGACGTTTAAAAACATAGGTAAGACATAGTGTTCTTGTTTCAAACGATGCATGACTTTTAGGAGCTTTACACCATGCAGTCTCGTTATAATGCATTATGAAATCAAAACAGACTCACACATTGACCATTAAATGCTTTCATTAGAGGTAGAGGGGGGTGTTTCTTAATTTCAATACTGGGCACGAGAAGCCATTATTGCTGGGAATTGGACTTTCAAATGACCATCGATTATCGCTAATTTTGCCTCGAAGATCTTCGATAACTGTCCATAATCAGTGCCATTTCAATTAGCCATGTACTTTAACAGTTGTGTGACATCCTCATGTAAAAGTTATCTTGAAGAAAATATTTTGATTTGGACTGTTTACATTTACGTGCCGCCATGCTGTAACTGGTGGCACAACTGGTGGCGAAATTGTGAACTAGTGTTGTAAACAGGTCTGCTGCAGGATTTGTCTATTTATACAAATATCACAGATTTTACACTTCCCATTTTCAAATGACAAAACCATTATGGAAAGCCATCAATAATTGCTAGTCTGCTGAATGATGATAAACCGACATATACGATTAATCGGCTGAGCACTAGACATATCTACCTATTTTTTTTTATTAAATACTAAGGGTATGATCTTTCAAAAAATACTATATTCAGGAGAGCCTGGAGAGGCTGTTTGTGCTTTTATGTTCAGACATCCCCGCTAGCCACTAGAGTAATACCCGTCTTCCAGGTATGCATCTTTTCTAACAGCTCTTCAACAGAGAGTGACAACCAGTTCCCAAGGGGGATCCTATGCGGAACTCGGGAGATGATTCTGGAACCACTGACCACGACCGGTAGTGGACTGAGAACCAAACCTTGATGTACCCCAACAATAGCACGAGGTCCACTATAGAAATAAGATATTCCATTATGATGAGCAGCAAGTTCTAGCACATTTTGCGTACATTGTACATGTATAGTATTTTTCTAAGGACAAGTAAATTTTTATAGGACTGGTAGATTTTTGAATGGTACTGATCCTGTGGATGAGCAGCATTTTCCCACCTAATACTGACCCTTATCATATCACTGAATTGATTTTTGATCACTGTAAAAAAAATACTTTAAAATTTAAAACATTCTCAAAATAGAACTTCCTAAGCCACAATTGTCAGTGCAAAAAGGTTGCTATTTAAATTTTCAAAGGAAATCAATCAAATATACAATTTCATTTACAGGAGTAGGACCAGGCTATTCAACATGGAAGTGCATTTTCAGTGATTCAATTTAGAGTTTGGCTTTGGATGATGCTAATTCAAAAGCAATGCACACAGGTACATAAGTGAATTCATAGTGCAGGTTTTAAAATCTTACAAATGTAATTTTTATTTCATATGAGATTATTCCTTACAATGGGAAGAATTTTATTTAACCCTCTTATTGCTTCCAGACGTTTAACGTACTACATACCCTCCTCTGTGCCACGACTGGGAAATTATTTCGCATAAAAAAACGTCTTCGATGTTTACGGTTTTGACTGTATTTCGTGTTTTATAAGAATTATTGCAGAGCCTAAAATAATAGGAATTTCAACATGTCGATTTGCGTACGTGCATAAAATTGCATGTAGTTTCAGATTTTCACCATCATTTCACTTGATCTTTATGTCAAAAAAATTATCTAAACAAAGCAATCGCCAATCCCCGATTAGAATTTGACAGCTACAAACCAAACACAGCATAAATCATCATATCCTTTTAATGATACATGCTGACTTACAATATTTTGCTCTATAAACGCCTGCAAACATTACAATATATAATGTAAGCCACTCATCTTTCATCTTTGCGAAGTCCGATTGGAATGTGAATCGTTTCGGCAGACATATTACTTCTCCGACGTCCACACTTGATCAGTAGTTTGCCAATCGCCTTTCTTGTCATCCAGATTATAAGATATAAGATATAAGTAGATGAGGCACGGGAGACGAATAATATTAAGATTTTCAAACAAAATTATGACAACCTGGTCAGTGCCATGACAGTTCCTTACCGCGTGCACAAAACTAAGTCGCCTCGGTGCTCGTTGATTGGTCAAAAACACCGCGCAGCCTCGATGAAGCGCGCAGGGTTATGTCAGATTCAAAAAGGATAAAATGGTATTGAGGCTCGTTGCATGGTAGCCTAAATCTAATGTGTTTCACGGCGATTTGAGCGAAGAATATTACGTTGACAAAGGAAAACTTACATGGGTTATTGACGTTTACAGAGTCTAGTTACTTATTTTATTTCAGTTTCAATGTAAAGATGGTCAGAAGACGATTCCATCCATATATCACATGCCGTGGTTTATTGTAGATAAATAAGAGTATTTGAGGCTTCAAATTTGTAATGGAAAGTGCGTATTATATCGGCAAATAAACATGCTTACAAATAAAATAGAAATATTATCATAATCCTCTTTATATCTCGAGAAATTTACATCGAAATGTAGAGTTCAGGCGTTTGTTGTTGTTAAAAACGTGAATATGAAACTTAACTCCCCGATATTTTGACAGGAAATCGCCCATCAAACATGACTGTTTTTTCAGTTTTGTGGTCGCTATATTGCGCCCACGGCACTGAGGGGTAATAAAACGTGTGTCGCAATATTGCGACAGCGGCAATAAGAGGGTTAATGGAAAGATGTTCAAATGACGAGACCTTCAATTCCAAACCATATGTAGATTTTAAAAATGTATAAGTTCATAGCTTACAACAATGCTTGAAGTTCTTAAACACTAGTTCAGGGGTTTGCAGCCCCAGCTTGGGATGAACATCTTTTCAAAACCTGAACCTATCTCTTTATAAATGACAGCTCCACAAAATATATGAGAATTGGAGACTTCATGATTCAATCAAGGTTTAAAAACTACTTTCAATAAAATTCATACATTACCTTCCTTAACCAGAAATAAGATTATCTGATATATAATATAGATGAAAGGATCTCTATATGCAAGATGTTTTATTTTCGACATTTGGACGCTACAGAACAAGACTAAACCAAATATCAGAAAGAATCTCTAATAAAGAATGAGAATAACTACTTTCACTTTCATTGTTTTTGCAAGCAACAAAGAAAATAGTACAAACATGCAATTTAAATATGAGAGCATTGCTCAAAATGACAGATGATATGTTTGCTGTGTAAAAAAGGATCTTCACTGGAGGGCATGAACCAGGTGGCTTTTGTGAACCCTCACACTCAATACACTTCCCCAAATGCATAAACTTTGACATGAAAAAAGAGGGCATTAAGAAAACTGTCTTAACAATGATAAAAGCTCATAAATAAATAAAACTCGTACATTATTTTACAATGATTGTTCCTACACCAATAAGTCCTCGAAAGATTCTGATAATTTATGAAAAACATATGAAAACTCTGAATGTAAACTTACAGGGTTCTTTCATTCATGATTTCATACAGAATTTACAAGATACATGTACCTATAGGTTGGCCCGACGAACCTGTTGAGACAACAACGAATGTCTAGCCAATATGACAGGTACATGGTTCCTATAGGTATGTAGTAAATTCTGTATGAAATCATGAAAACTCTGATATTCCACAGTACAAAAGATGAGTATAGGCATCCTATTAGAAGGACGACCCGTTTTTGAAGGTTTAAGTATGCCATTCTGAAGCACATGCTTTGCCTTGACAAATGTTGATTCATTGCCACAAGCCACCATGTAAATTCCCATGGGATTTTAGGTCCAATATGTGTCAACACTGTCAAGTGAGATGAGTTTTTGATGAGCAGGTACATTTCCATCAGCTGCTGATGTTATATCCAATACTTTGGGAGGTCTTTACATGAATAAAGGGACTTAAAATAAACGATGCATCTCCATTGCATTCTACATTGCAAGTGTGAGGGAAATAATACTCATATTCTTCCTGTCCAATATTTATTACATATATAAAATAGCATGCCATCTTGTTAAAAAAAAACACAAGGTCACGTGAGGTTACATAATGGAATGATTTCCGCCAGACGTACCGTGGATTTCTAGCGGCAGACGTCTAATTTAACATTAGGGAGATAGGCGTCTTCTTACGTGCACCATAAAGTTTTGTTGACAAAAATCATTTGTTCAAAATTCTTGCATTCCCATGTTTTGAAGAGCTTATAGCGGGCTTTTTATCGGGTAGCATTTATATTACATTGTTCAAGATATTCTAATATGCTGTTTAAATGGAGGAAACTTTTAGAATACACAAAACACATCATATTGTTGCTGTGCAAGAATATTTGTTCGGCCACTGAGCATAACTCAAAATGGCTCATAATTTTGATACAAAATATTATGGCAGTGTTCCTCTGTGAGCATCTAGTAACCTTGGCGATACGCGTGCACAAGAGTCAGTGACCACGAAGCCAAAGACCTTGAGCACGCACAATACGACCTTCAATCTGGGAGTCGTCTGTCACTATATTGAAGGCTTTTTGGTTTGCTTTTTGGTTTATTTTTTGTTTTGTTTTTACCATTAAATATCTTAATAAAAAAATTATGAGTTACAGATTTAAGACCAAAGCTCAAATCTTATTTGTTCCTATCCAAGTTCAATGAAGATTTGAAGCTTGATCAAACAAAACGTCCCAATTAAGCTGGTTCAAATTAAGCAATTTGTTGATTATTTGAAACTTAAGAATCGCGATACAAATTACATATTACAAACAAATTGTATAATGTGTAAATATACACCATGTATATAAAATGTAGGAAGCTGTAATTAGTGACCTTGTCGTGAAGAGATTTCACCTTGGTCGACAGATTATCTGACAGACTAATTGCTTGGTGCTTTTGTGCTCTTTTTTAGATTTCCAATTAAGCTACTAAGCTTTTCCAGAGACAATGCCTTAAAGTTGAACTACTCAGGTTGGTCAAACACTGTTTGTAATTCATAGCTTATTATAAAATATATAAAAAATATTTTAGTGGCCTCATATTACCATATCCCGGTGCATTAAAGCGCATTGAACTTGTATTTAGGATGCACGTTCATATTGATAAGCTCATGCGCTCCTATCTGAAAACAAACCAAATTTTCAATAAAAGAGGAAAATTTTTAAACTTTAGGAAGTCATATTGTTTATGGTGGAAGTGCGTAGTAGGCACAGCTATTCTACATACTAAATCATCCTTTTATTTTGATGCGCCACTTTTTTAGGAGCTTTTCATAACGCAAACAGTATGGTTTCTCCTTATGGACTCGATCTATGTTCAAAAAATGCTTTTAATATCGCGGGATTTCTTTTCGATATGTAAATTTGCCGGCCTTAGATCTGCCATATTTCTTCACCAACAACAGATGAATGAAATGTTATATTTTCATTTTACGGGCTCTAAGGATCTCTACCTATCTTAATATGAATGGCATAAATAAAGTCAAAATAAAAGAAATGATTTGCTGTTGAAAATCCACCTCAAATGATAGCTATCGTGACATTTAATGGCTTTGAGGAACAAGCGAGTGATAATGGGTGTCTTTCTTTGGTTTACTCGATAGACCGTCTAGCCAGGGAGTTCAAACTTGGGTGCACCCTGTTTCTCGAGAATAAGACCATGCGCTTGATGTCAAGAACAAATTTAACTATCAAAAGGCCTTAAAACATCGTGTTATTCGGTTATAAGCGCGGCGCTTTAATGCACGGGGATACGGTAACAGAATGCAACTCACTTAAACGACCAATAAATTCTAAGACAAAAACAATTTGACAATATTCAGAGCAGTATTTCCATCAGAGTTCTCACAATAGTTTGATCATTCTCACAATAGTTTGATCAAACCACTTACATCAATGACGTAAATATGGCTTTTTGCCTCATATAACAATGTCAAATTCATTAATGACTTTCTGCTAAATCTAGAACTGACCCTGAGACCTGTGTCCATCCATCAAAGCCTAATACCCCCCTTCCATATTTGTTTTGAATGAGTAAAGCAGCTCACACGGTTCGTTTATTCTTCATTTTTTTCTATACAAAAACAAACAATTCTTATTTGATCACTGTAGACGTGGTATGAATTGTATTTCAGCATGGTTTTAAAATTTTCATACGGCATTTCTAATGACATGGAATTTACAGAAATCATCATAAGTAGTAATCATATTCTTATAGAGCAGACTCTACCTAATAATGTTACAATTATACAAATCATTGGACTTTCTCTCCTAGTTACATTATCTTGATGTAGCTCATTTTTGCTTTACATTTGTTATAGCAAATGCCAAGAAACTTTTATCTGTATCTAGCCATCGTAAGGCAATATAAGGAAAGTAGGAGCTGAGAAACCGTATACTCGATGTACTTAGATTTGCATATGGAGTTCACTCTCAAGTGCAAGACAACTGAGATACCAATGCCCCGTCAACCTGAGCATTCTCGAAACAATGACTTTTAACAGGCACAAATGGCAGTTTTAAACTGACACTGCCAAATATGTAGGATTAAAACCCACCCCAAGGCCAAACACAACATCAAATTACAGCTTACGACGACGCCTGGATTCTGACCACATCTGATTTTCATGCCGTGGCTCTAAACATCAAATACTGCACAATACTTACCAACAGAAAGCACGACAAGATTGCCAAACAGCAAACTTGTAAGCATGCAGCTTCAATTCTAACTGGTTTAGCACGATTTAAAGTGTGTAACTGTCGTTTACTGCTGCAATATATTAATTACCATCATTGTCACGAACATGACAGCTACATTCTGTAACAAGACGCATGGCCTTGACGTAGCCAGAGAAGGCATTGGCCTCCACAGCCACAGCTTTACCCAGAAGTGGGTGAGTTACAATACACGCACTTACAGAATGCACCGGTGTGCATATTAAAGAACTGGATGAGCTACAACACTATAAATAATGTGGTGATTTATAGTTGTGATTCTAATGTGCTCTCATGAGTTTCCATTTTACACTAGGTCATTGGCACACTCAATGATCATCAATTGATCATTTCTCACATACTTGCACCGGCAGCACACAATGCTAATCACTCATACAGGCACTCACACACTCTTTCAACCCAATGACCTGTATCTAATTAATGTGTACATGTAGGTGCCACAGAGTCACTTTGAGGAACAGAATGCACCAGTGTGTGTATTGAATAATGGAGGTATTTAGAATTATACAATTCACTGTTTTTTCCATCACAGGAGCACTCTTTGACATGCATTGAACGTGAAGTTTTTTTATACCTTTTAACTTGTTTCTATTTATCATTACCTATTGAAAACATGTATAAGCTATTGTGTAAATCATACCAATAAAATGGCTACCTTCTTTAAATGAAAAAAAAAAAAACCAACCCAGACACCCACACATGACAGTCCAATAGTGTACAGTGAACACAAAACACGGTAAGAATATACACCAATAAGAAGCACTGGGAAACACACACATATATAACTTCCTATTTGCTGTTAGTGACACCACAATAGGATAATAACTGCGAACATGGGATGGTGCAGCCTTCTCCTAAATTAGCGCGGCTTCCTTAAGTGCCAGGAACACAAGTATTTCATTTGACATGATCGCGACCTGCATGGTAAAAGCCTTACTTTCTGCTTGCTCAATGGCATGCCTAATAAAGCCGTTGCCGTCGACAACGACGATGCCGTGGCCGTGATTACAACCACAAATGCCACAAAGGCAGACTGTATTTTATGATGGAAACGTATGACCTTGGCATTCCAAGCACTTTCTTATAATGACCTTGTGAAAGACAAAATATGCAAGAAGCAAGGTCAACGCTCTGAGTCGGCGTGCGAGTGAAGAATACTCGTGTAGGGTGTCACTACAGGCCATCCTTTGTACATTTACATGAATATCTTGAAATGTTAGTTGGAAGCTATACAAAGAGTGGCAATTCACAAGGCTTGAGTGTATATTTAGCCTATTCATCCCTTACACCTACGAGTTGTCAGCTGATTTTATGTTACATTTCGCAATTGAAAATCACAGTCCAATAAAATAATAATTTTGAGAACTTATTGTTGATATGAATACAAAACTGGCAACACATTCCACATGCAAATGCTTTTAATTAAATATAGAGAGAGTACATGCGGCTCTGAAAAGTTGAAAAGTTGAATTTGGATAATTGGAAAACGTTATATTTCACCATTAATTGGCAACACTGGTATGCATTGCATAAACCTATTAAGAAGTCTTTAAATGTACATTTTAAAAATACACCCCGATTTCATAGTTTTATCAAATTTAATCTACAGCAAGAGATATTCCTTTATGATATGGCAACAGTTTAAATTATCAGTACTAAAGTTCTTTCAAAGAATGAAGTCCAAAGTAGGTTATAAAACAGAGGACAAAAAATGAAACAAAGGGAGAAAGAAGACAATTGACAATGCACGCATTGATAAAACAACGATAATGGATGCGATCATTACTAATATTAACCTGGGACCCTGGAAGTACTTCCTCCTTGGTTGTCACTGTATTTCCTCAACAAGATCAAAATGACCGCGCACACAGGCACAGCGCAGGAAATGATCCAAACATAATCGTGTCAGCAGATGAGTTTTGTGTGCACAATTTTCTTCTTTTCCTTTGTAGAAATGTGATCATATTAGCCAAAATCACATTGCGACCGGAGGACATATTTTTATATTCCCAAGGACAGCCTCATTTTGGCATGGATTTGTACAAATGGCTGATCATTACAGAGAAAAAGTATATGGCTCTTCCTCTTGCATCGCTTGCAGCTTATGAATGTCAGAAAAGATAAAAAGGTAATATGGCTTCAGTTTTCCCATTCTGCCTGGAAGATAGAAAATCATACATATTATAAATAAGACTATCTCAGATTTTGCTTTGTTCACTTTTACATGATGGAAACATTTTGTTGTACATGATTGTACCTGAACGATGTGCTAGATAGCACTGCTGGACTATTGGGAGATAAGCAACTGTGAAATACAGTAGAACCCCCAATTAAGACTACCTCTATACTAAAACCACTTTGAACAGTACCAAACCTTCATGAAACTACCAAAATGAGACTGTATTGAGATTACCTCTCAATTGAGACCACCTCTATAATAGGACCACTTTTCAGGGTCCCAAACCTTCATAAAGCTACCAAAATGAACCTCTGTATAGAGATGACCTCCCTATTGAGACCACCTAACACTGGTCCCAAAGGTGATCCTAATAGAGGTTCTACTGTAGTACTAGTAAGTATTATAAAGGTTAAATAAATAATGTAAGTCTTTGTTTGAATGAAATATGAATTCTATCACAACTGCAATATATTGTCACTGCATATTTTGACCATGGCACAATTGGTTCATTCAATTACAACATCCCTTTGAAAGGAAAGCCTGAGAAACCCGTCTATTGTTGAATTATATCATCTTTGGACCACATGTGGTTCTACACAGGCAAGAACCCATGATTTATTTGTAGTCAATTTGTAAAAAAAAAGGTCATCGAACTAATGATCAAACCCACAACTTTGGCAAAAAAAGAAAAACAGAAGGCTCATCAACGAGGTAACCGTTTCAGAAAGTAGAGGAGATAATCTTAAGTGGGCATTTCCGTCAGAAACGGGTCCTTGTGCCCATGATTAGGCCCTTCTTCGATGCAGATGACTTTGGCGGCGAGATGATAGTAATCCTGATCCATGAGCCGAGTCTCCACCACAGCAGCAGGGCAAACCGATTGCCAACAATTGGTTACATTAATCCTGTGGCCTTTTCTGGCAGACAGATTACCAGAGGTTACTGACATCCAAGATTTATCTCTAATACACTAAATGGACTATTGATTGCCACCTATATGGAGGAGCTCTCTCTCTGCTTGTGAACAACTGATGAGGACATTTCCACATCTGAACTCAAGTGGCATTAGCTCCCCTCCAAAGCAATCCATCTAATGAACTTATGATATTAATGCAAAGTTGGCCACATCTAAGTCGCTACTGAATGCAATAACTTCACATTAACAAGTCATTGCCATGTACGAAATTTGTCTTGCTTTTGAATTTATCACTGAGAGATTTTCGACATCAAATATGGATATTTTGATACTCGTAATGGTCATCAAAATAAGCGGACTGACCTTAGAAGTGTCAACATTACAATAGATTACATTGCAATAGATGTAGATGTTCATACACTAAGCGACATTCAAATTTAGAATACCGGTGTCAAGTTATTAAACAGAACATATTTTCCTATACTAAATTGCCCAAATCAAGCCGCATGCTTAATGAGATATTTTGTGCAGCTGTAAATCCATGCATATATTTTGCCACAAGTAGCATGAAATATTCTCGACTATAATGGGAGAACAGATGCGCCCGTTGCGATTTGGCTGCAATTTCCTACAATATTGATGAGCTATTTATTTCCGCTATATATAGATAAAACATATTACCGCCGCCTCTTTGGCAGCAGCAAACTGTTTTTCAGCAGAATTTGTATTGTTGTTGTTGGAGAATCGCCATGATTACCTTCTTACCAATGCGGGAGGTCAATGCTACTGGTGCTGTGTTTGTCATGGATGATTTTTATGTCTTTTTTCTTATTGCCTTTTTTGCAGCCCATGAGTCGACAACCAACAGCCAACCATCCCATCATTTGTTTTTCATAATTTTCATTTTAGATGTACATTAGAACCTCTCTATTAGGACCGCCGTTGGGACCGGTGTAAGGTGGTGTCAATAGAGCGGTGGTCTCTATACAGAGGTTCATTTTGGTAGGTTTATCAAAGTTTGGGAGCATGAAAAGTGGTTTGGTTGAGATTTGATGACACTACCACTTACATTTTTACATTGACTTAACGTTGCAGTCACCATCACGGGACCTTCAACAGAAGTGACTTCTTCTGGTCTTTCTTTCTGTTGAATGTCCCGTGATGGTGACTGCAACATTAAGTCAATGTAAAAATGTAAGTGGTAGTGTCATCAAATCTCAACCAAATGGATATTCCTACTACTAAAAACAGTCTTCATAAAGATATGAAAAGTGGTCTTATTATGGAGGGGGTCTCAATAGAGGTGGCCTTAATTGGAGTTTGTATTGTATGTCTACACTGAATTCAGAGAACTAATCCCTTACAAATTATGGCAGAATAAGCATATCTTGAGACATCACAACATATGCTTTAAGAGAACTCGGATATGCATCATCTGTTACTGTTACTTACCAACTACTCTTCGGCACTCCAATCTTTCAGCACAGCTGCTAAAGTAACGTTAATTGTAGAAGTAAACTAAATGCATTATGCACTGCAAAAATCGCAAAAAACCAACCTTGACATACATTGTACATGCACGGGGGTATTTCCCTGTAGCCTTCCCTATTCATGGTTCTTAATATAGTCCACCCACTGAGCTCCGCAAAATACATCAAAGCAACTGACAGGACAAAAACTGCTCACCTAAATGCACTGTATGTTTTTTCTTTCTTTTTTCTTGTTCTTTTTTGAATAAATATAACATCAACATGAACTTTTCAGTTTATCTATAATGGTTTTAGCCTGACTGAATTAGAAGACATGTTTCAGCTCTGCATTATAAACGGTTTTGAATACACGTCGGCCTTGTGAAAACCTGGACATTGCCAGCTTGCACATAGTTGTATTTCATGGATACACACTTTGTTCTTCAAATGTTTCCATGTATTAATGATATCTGCTGTATATTAAATACACAGTTACAGCTGATCCAGTAAAATCAGTAAGGCCATTATCTGTACAGCAGCAGCAGCAGCAGCAGCAGCAGCAGCAGCAGCAGCAGCAGCAGCAGCAGCAGCAGCAGCAGCAGCAGCAGCAGCAGCAGCAGCAGCAGCAGCAGCAGCAGCAGCAGCAATAACCACCCTACAGCCATTATGATGGAGAGCAATCCTGCCAACATGTTGATGATGTCTAAGTCAATTTATGTCAATAGCAACATGCAATTTAGCTAAAACGGCCTGACGGCGGCGGTGGCACGAGTGGCGTTGAGGTTTGATTTGTTGGCCATCAGCTACAGCAGATGCCAGCTTTAAATCATTAAAATGTGCACTTACAAGTAGAACAAATTTCGCATTGTCCTTGGGAAAATGCATGTACTCAAATGGGAACGTTCAATACAGGATTACCGTATCTGAATATAATTCATGGGTGCTTTCCAATCGGCGATATAAATAAAAACCTGCCCCCACACCACCCCTTTGGCTGTACTATTAGGATAAGGGGTGCTGTGCAAATGACAATTGTCAATACAATAGATGTAAATGTGGTTGTTTATAGTCATGATTGTAGTGCTCTCTTTACATTTTACACCAGGTCATTGGCACACTTACTGATCATCAATTGATCATTTCTCCCACACTTGCAGCACATTCATCGCACAATGCTAATCACTCACTCACTCTTTCAACTCAATGACTTGTACCTAATAAACGTGTAGGTATCACATAGCCGTGTGTAACCTGGTATAGGTAGTTTTACTCAACAGCTACCATCAGGAATTGAACCCACGACCTTATGGTCACGAGTCCAACTCCCTATACACTCGGCCACAGAAGCACACATAATATTATCTACAGCCCCAGAAACCAACCATTTGAAGCACCCTTTTAAAATATTCCAATTTCATATACTAAATCAAATTTGGGAATGCATTTATTTCTACCAAATCTAGTCCGAATTTTCCAAGTTTGAGCTTCACTAAATTTGCCTATTGCTGCCAAAATCTAAATAAGGGCCAATACTTTTAGTCAAAGGGTAAAAGATGTGCTTTCTCTTCCCCTAAAATGTAGCTCGTTCAGTTGATCAGGCTTCTTTTTCATCCAATGCTATGTGCTCAGCATTGCTGTTAAATGAGCTTGCCTTTTTCTTCTCCAATTGACACGTTTTCTACTTTATCTTTGCACTCCATTAAAGACTTGACTATACAAGCTGAAAGTTCGTTGCCTTCATTTCAAAGAATTTCTGATTCTTTGCACCTAATTAATACTTCTACGAATGGCAAGTCACGTATTAGCGCTTTTCTTAATCCAATTATACTTTTATTATTACACCATAACACTCTTTTTCAACTACAAAATGAGTTTCTCCATTCAATTTTTTAACATGCATAAGATTTTCAACAAAAATAAGGCCAAGTGCCTCATCTAGAAGCCTATGTTGCTGGTCAATGCACATTATTGCAATGACCAAACATGTCCCACGGATGAGCACTACTTTTAAGTACACATTTTAATAATTTAAAGCGGACACTTCTTGTCAGTGCTCATTCTAATGATTTAAAGCTGCCATCTGCTGATGATCTACATCCTCAAACCTCAAACCCTTGAGAAGCTGCTCATTTTCAAATACACTTTTGGAATCTATAATCATTTTTGAGTTATATGATGATACCCACTTCATTTTGCTTATATATTCATAGCATTTAGCGACAGCATTCAATATAATGATTTCTACCAGGAAACTGCTTTCATTTTAAATGAGGTTAATTTTCAAAATTTACATTCAGTTTGTCATTAGAATATGAAAAAAAAAAATGCTCACAAAACACAACTCAGCAACAAAATCAAACGGGGTCAAGGTATTAACCCCCTATAATTAATTCACCGACGTGATGTAAGGCTGCCAATCTTCCATTATAACACGGGCACAAAAACACAAATTAGGTTTCCAGGATGAAATCTGCTCATCTCATTTACTTGGATTCCGTTTTTTGTGGATGATTATTTTGCGCTAAATCCAGCTTCTCATCAATACATGTAGTTGACTTGGCGATGGGGTTAAAAAACAAGAGCATGCTGACATGGGAATTTGATTAAAGCAAAAAAATCCAAAACAGGGCATTAAATGGTGGTTGACTTTAAAAGTGAGGTTAAAAAAAAGTGTCCTGATATGAGTAAAGCGAAACAATCTACAGCAGCACTTTACATGTATCTCAAAAACTGTTGCAGTATCATAAAAAGAATCTGTCAATTTATGTATCAAATCCTCTGGCGACCTTTGTGAATGCTTCAAAATGATTGCACAAGTATTTCTTATAGTTTCCTAAATGTATATACATATTTACTAAAGGGCTTTGCAATCAACTACACTAAATACTGTCATAACTATATTTTTAGAGTCATCTTGTTCAATTTGAAAAGTAGCTAGACAAAATGTTGCTATAAAAATCAAATACTTTTGAAGATGGTCCCATAATTTGATTATAACTGGACGACAAAACAAAACCATAGCTTTAACATTCAACTTTTACAATAATCATTATAATTATCTGTGGGGAGAACAATATAACAACTTTCAATACAACAAAAAAGATTAACATCCGAAGTACACATTCATAAATCAAGTAAAAAGGTAAATAAGTCTTCATAAAATATTAGCTTAAGACGAAGGAGAAGGAATGTAACGAACAAAGATTTTGAGCCCCATTATCTAATCAATATCGAACCATCTAATCCCAAGCATTACAAGTAAATCTCACTGTCCCTAGCCCTATGCTGTGGCTCGATGCAATACCAACATTTCATTGCCGCGACTATTTTTGCATCTACACCGCAACGTTCAGCATAATGCTGACAAATTACTGAGGTCTGGCAAGGCCACCATTCCGGGGGTCACGTTGGCCCTCACTGCTTTTGAACGCTGACCGATTTTCCTCCCACCAATGAGAAGTATCAATACCGGACGAGGGCGAAATGTCAGAGGGTAACGATGAAGGATTACCTCTGCTCCTCACTGCTTCACTTCAAACCACAAAATATTCGTGTAAAGTTGTTGGTCTGAAAGTCCTATTCTACCTGATAAGCATACATCCAATGAATGCATGATGTATATCTGACCTTCTAGGGCAGATCACAGTGACTGAAAAAATGAATAAAAAGGCACTCGGCAATCTCAGTTGAGTAAAACTAATATGGCAAAGGATATGTACTATTCAATGCAATAGCATTTTGAAAATACAGACACATCTAAAAACTTATAACTAACACATATCAGGCCTCTCACTAGTATAAAAAAAAACTTTGATGTGAATGAAAGAGAAAGAATAAAAGAAACAGTGTTCTATATCAAAGTTAATGAGTTCGCAGCAAAGCTGTGAAGGTCTCTTGAAAGAAATGCAAAATGTTAATGGGAAGGTTATGCCTGTAAAGTGCAAGCAGAAAATTAGGTGTATGTGTTGTCTTTGTGATGGTAAAACAATGTCAGTGAATGCAGCAGGTTTCAGCTTACATAAACATAGTATTAGTATGGTACTAGTTGGTATTATGAAAGAGAAGAATACAATTTAGCCACATCAGATCTATATTTTACCTTTACACGAAATTTCCATTTAAAGATAAAATTTACAATTTGACTCACTGGTAAAACATAAAGAGTTCTTTTCGGATTGTTAAAAATTCGACTTATTTGAGCTTCTTATGAAACAATCTTGTGATTATTGGTTTGTGTTACAAACGTAACTTAACCAATAGAATGAAATAGCCTGATGAAATAAGAACATGCAAGATCATTTCTTTAATCACACTTTGCAGCAGTGTTTGAGACCACCCCCACCACACTATATAACAGTGAGAGATACGGCTTTGACACAATTAAAACATAAATGGAAAAATGATAATATACACACTCTTATCAAGCTGGATATCAGAAATCAGAATAATTTGTTTCCATACCAAAGTTTCATCAAGGTTTTGGGTAATTTCTGCAGTGGGGACCGTAACCCCATAGCTGTACGTAAACTCAATACAATTGATTAACATACATAACTAACAATACCAAGTTAGTTAAGAATTATGTTTTCATTAGACAAGATGGACATTAGAAGCTCTAACAACATACAATTTATGCACATAATGAACAAAAATGGGATTCCAATGTTCCATTTGTAAAATGAGCGATTGCTTTTACCCAAAGTAGGCAGCGTCCTTGAAAGAGAATGCCAAGCTGCTCTTAGTAAATAAAGGGGGCTGAAAAAAAAACAGGCGGTACTGAGCATAAAAGGGAAGTCCATATGTGGTAAATGATGAGGCTCAGGTACTTGTATCTCCTGTGTTCATTTTCAGGTAAAATATTTTTTGCTTTCAGACACACATGGAGTTCTATTCTCATGGAGAATGAGATCTTTCTTTTCCGTTACTACAGTAGAACCTCCAATTAAGACTTAAAGACCACCTCTCTATTGAGACCACCTCTATAATAAGACCACTTTTCACTGTCCTAAACCTTCATAAAGCGAACAAAACAAACCTCTGTATAGAGACCACCTAACACTGGTTCCAATGGTGGTCCTAATAGAGAGGGTCTACTGTACTTGCACGTAAATCTGATATCTTGTGATGAGTTCATTTTCGGGTAAAATATTTCGTGCTTTCAGGCGCACTTGGAGTTCCATTCTCATAAAGTATTGAATCTTTTTCTTTCGCTGATAATGTGGTATCTTTTCTTAAAATGAAAACAAGCCTTTAGTCTATTGATATTAGAATATGTTTAAAGTTTCAAAACAGCTACTAAAGTTCTTACTGTTGTGCATATACTTAACTATTCAACGTCAAAAAGATGAGCTGAATATTTCTTGTACTTGTTCTAAAAACATCATCTTTTGCATTTGAACAAAATAGTCCACAAATTTTCATTTCAGAACTGAATAACATTCTCAAGATTATCGGCAATGTTAAAGAATATAATCGCAATAATGTAAAGTAAATTGCTAATCTACATAAATGTTCAATATATTCTAACTGTTTCATTACTAAAATCTTCATTTTAATGAGGACAAATATATATGATGCAACTCGAACAGCTAAGTTGCAGGTATTTTTGCCAACTAACATATTCATTTTTAACTGATTTCTTTATTAAATTTAACTGAAAATATTAGCAAGAAAAGCTTTTCAATAACATTTTCGTTTCTATACTTTTATAAGCATTGATCAATGGCATATCTATTGAGAATGTATCATTTTCAGAACCAATAGAGTGATTGTCAGAAAAACTTAACAAATCCATCATCATACAATAATAACCACAAAGAGGTTTATGTGACTTCCATTAAAAAAAAATCATTTTTCATAGTAAGCTATTGAAAACTTGCAACAAATGTTTCAGCCATATAAATGGTTTAAATTCATTCTTTATCTTTAATTTCTTAAAAAGTTCCACGTAATGCATAAAGAAGTTTGTCCGGCCCATCAATTTCAATATGACAGAAGCCAATGAAACACGGTAGAAGTATTACAATTCATGCAGAGATCACTATTGAAACTCTCAATTTCAGTATACTGAAAACACGATTCAAAAGTGAACAGGCCATCTTTTGGCCATGAAATCTACAATACCATTTGAAATCTTTCTCCAAATTAGTTTAGAAAATGAAAAAAAAAGGCGTGTGTTTAATTTGCCATTACGTATGAGTTTAATGATTAAGTATCACCTGTTTACCATATAGCGTACAAGTTCTTAAAATTTAATCAAGTCAAAATTAATAATTTGTCTTGTGCATAGATATGCACACAGATTGAAAAATAAAGACGGATAACATTAACGTTATATGTTTACCTTGGTGCACAAGTACCAATTAGGTTGTTAATATTTCAAACATGCCTGCTGTATGTCACAGCTGCACTCTACAAGTACGTTTTATATCTACTTTCTCTTTTTGTCCACTGCAAAAAACATTGAATTTCTGTACATGTATTTACAAAAAATAAACATGTAAAAATCAATCACTTGACATTTAAAAAGCTCATGTACTTATACCATGCGCTAGGTAAGTGACCATTTCTGTAACGTGGCAAAAAACCACCTCTAAATGGTTTAAATGCATCATTGTCAGTTATACAGTATACAGAAGAACCTCCCATGAAGACCACCTCTATAATAAGACCACTTTTCACAGTCCCAAACCTTCATAAAGCTACCAAAATGAACCTCTGTATAGAGACCACCTAACACTGGTCCCAAAGGTGGTCCTAATAGAGGTTCTACTGTATATATGTAGTACAGAGCATGAATCGTTCAGACAGAAGTGATCATGGAAACACACTATACAGTAAGTGAAGACAAGACCTTTTCACAGGTTCAATGGTTAGATTGCAGTCATAAAACAACCACTCATCGGTCCTACAATCCAATCACTGTATGCCACAATTTACACAAAAGAATCTGTGTACGGGGATGAATCTACAAAATCTTGTACAGGTCTAATGTTTGCCCAACAGCTCCACCAGTGATGACTACTGATTTGCCAAAGACATCCAAACATCCCCCACGGAGTTGGCTGAGCCCTCAACGAAAATCCCCTTCCATGGAAGAACTGCACCCGCACCCTGATAAAACCCATTATTCACCAACAGATCAACATAGGCCTGCAGTTCTAGATTGACATATTGAAGTAAACTTGCTTATTAAAATTACATACATCGTCACGTCTCATGGCTATATACACAGTTGCTATAACCATTTCCATATTCGTGGAACTTGCACTAAAAATCAAACCTATCAGAAGCCCCACTGCCAAAATGTTCAGCCAAGACATCAAACGCCAGATGTAAAATCTTACATTACCAAGTAAGAAAAACGGAGTATCGATTTTGCTTTTGACGAAAGTCTAGCCCAGTAAATATTCCCCGCTGAAAAGCGGCTCGTTAACCCACAGGTAGAAATTATAACACTGAATATGTGTGCAGTGTAAAAGAGATTCCCGTAAACCGATGATGCATTACATATATTGTGTAAACAAACCTACCCATCCACTCACCTATTGCGTTGTGAACATTTGTTCGTAATCTTCAGGCTTGAAGATGTGTTCAGAGAGATGCTTCATCATTCCAAACGTTTTCACTCTTTTCTTGCCTGCAAACCAAAGAGGCAGATGAGAAAAACTAGTAGGAAATCTCATTAGTAAGAGAGAACACAATGATCGTAATTGCTTGTTTTACTAAAACAATTCACATTTAACTGAAAATATTTACGACAAATTTTCCATCATATTAAGTCAATGGTACTGAATGTCGAAATGAAATTGACAAGACAAGTTTAGTAAATATATAAATTATCTCTGTAGAGTTGTAAGTGAATATATGTTCTATCTTCTATTGGCTGGTGTATCATAGCAAACATTTACCGTATTCATCCTTATAAGCGCACCCCTCTGTTAACACAGATAAAAAAAAAATGTGAAGACTTCATTAACCTGGCGCCATACTGTAAGGCCAGACTGAATAGATAAATTGGATGACGAAAAAAATTAAAGCCTTTTTTTCCATAGGCTGGGAAAAAATAAAAATAAAAATCAAATATGTTGTCGTCTCACTGGGGTCGGGAAAAAAAAATAAAAAAAAAATCCAACTTTATGAAGGGAAATCAGGACAAAAAAAATAAGTCTGAAATATAAGAAAAAGCAAGTTTTCATGGGTTTATTATTAAAACTTTATTTTTGTTCATTTTCTTTATGTATTGAATGGTTTGATGTACATTTGTATATATGCATGTTGTGCACTGAATTTATGTGCCCCTAACCCCCTTTAGAATAGTGTGCAGTATGCCTTCTCCCTTGTAACATAACTGTGCATGTTCTGCCTTTCTATTCTAGTTTCTGCTTTACATTTTTTAGCTTCAATAATTCTACTAGATACTAAATGTTGTATGTGGTGATGGTTGCTTTTACATCTTTGTTTGTGGAATTCATTTTTTAGACTAGATAGATAGACACAAAAAACACCATAAACCATCCCTATTTCATAATAATATATTTTTACTTACAATATTACGGACCAAAGACGTGTTCAACTTTTTATTTCTTCATTGCCTTGAAGTTTTGACAGGCACCAGTGCCACCACTGATCACCGACAAAAACATCATCCGTTTTGATAGAAATAGTAGATTTCCAACGTCCACACTTATTGGGTAGTTTGCCAAACGGTTTATTTGTGATTCGGTATCCAAGATACAATAAGATGGGGCATGGATGACGAATAATATGATAATTCTTCTTCAAATTCTTCAACTTTGTCACGCTTACCAAAAAACCGGTATTTCCTGAAAATCAGCGTCGCTGATATAGAATCGTTAAGAGTGCTCTTGATAAAGGCTAATTGGGGTTTCCTTAGCAGTGTCAACGTGTTTTGTGGCGATCATCATTGAGCTTAAGAATACCACGCTTTCAAGGCTCAAAATAGATATCAGTATATGACGTTGATGAGTCTAGTTTCACATTTGTTTAAGGTCTCGATGAATAGCAGGGTTCACGATAGCCTCGTTCAACCAGACTCTGTATTGAGCGCCGCCATTACAGTCTGGTTGATCGAGACTAGGTTCACGAGCATTCCAGCCATGTATTTGTTTTGGTAGATCATGTGACCCGCCTCGGACGTAAAAAAATGGCAGCAAAAATAGCAATCGTCGTCGGATTTGTAAATTTTCTCAAATTATTGGTTTTATTTTCTATCGGGGGTGATTTATACACATCGTCGGGTTTGTCATCCAATTTATCTATCCAGTATCGCCTAAGCCTAACACGCCAGTATTTTTTGGATAACCATGTAACCACTGTGGGCGCTTTGTTAATAGCTAGCAGTTCATGCATGTGGGTTGCGCTTATTAGACAACTCTTGTATTTTGGGTTTAGGTTAAAATTTGTCTTTTGTAAGCGCACTGTGGACTTATTAGAACGAATACGGTAGATGAGTTTTGCACGTTTAAGATCGTCTTCATTGTAGTGTACCTACCAAACAGGGGCAGGAGTTCTTCATCACAGACCATAAACTGCCGGTTTTTGGGATCCTGCAACAGGAAATGGCAACACTGATACATTAAAATCCTCTAAAAAGTTCTTCAAAAGAAGCCATATTCTAAAGAAATCCCTCGCTTCTGTTTCCTGTCTCTGCAGTGACAACAGACACACGTGTGCCGTATTGATGCAAACAAGAAAACATTTGGAACGTGCAGATATAGTAAAATGGAAGCTTAGGGTTGTAAAACCAGTCTTCAGCTATGTCAATACAGTGGTAGGAGCTTGCTTGCCATGGAAAACAGAGATGGAGAAAGAATAAAACTATATATTGGGAGGTCAGACAGAAGAAAAATCAATCTGGTGGGTAGCCTAAAAAACTGCTGACATTGAAATTTTATGACTTAGTTTCAGCACATCTAAATCTTGAAGAATAAAGCAGTACTTTTCCTTACTTTTTTGATCGAGCATGGATGCCTTATCTCAGGTCTATACACAACTACTAGGGTTTCTTCTGTGTGTAATATTGCAGGCCTGTTTTGGTTTCACTAAATCAATTATTTCTGACTTTTTCTAACAGACTGCAGCAAAATCAAATAGTTTCAACTTTTTCTGACAGGATCAAAAAACAACAATACCCAACCGTGTATATAAAAGACTCCATGTCATATGCTCCCTAACTACTGTCAATATATCTCAATTTTTCTATGGCTTTTCAGCAGGGCCATGAATAGGATTTATACATCCAAGTCAACAAACTCCACATAAATTCAATTGAAACTGATGTCTGGGGTGACTGAGAATTCTCGTCCATAGGACTAGTAACTCAAAATTTTTAAAAGTCCTGACAACACAAATACCTGCCTCGGACTATAGGACTTGGCCATGTTCAGAAGTGTCTACTTTCCCTACCATGCCCTCACTGTACAGCCTGAAGATCCATGCTGGTCACTTAACTGACCTTATTGTGTTGTTGGGCACATTGATCAGTGTGAACCGTGATGACAAAATTCCATGGCCAATCAAATGATCTAGTAGTGTGTTGCCCCATAGGGCTATATATATAAATATATACATGTGTCTGGCCGTATATCATCATCATCATAGGCCAAGATCACCATTGATTTGTCTAACCTAGGGGAGTTCTGTTAAAGCCTAGATTTGTGAGAGGTCAGTGTGTGCGAATTGTGTGGACATGTTTGTCATTTGGTGCATACATTCTGAACGGTAAAAACTCATCAACAGACCGAATCTAATAACCAGTCAACAGCATTTCATGATATGTACTGCGGGTGGAGAGTGCATATGCATTGTACTACATCAATCACACTACGTAATTCATACCGATAGGCATTTTTAATCACTGCTACTAAAAAACGCACACACTCCCACCAATCTAATCTGATAGTAAACAAATATCCCCTTCAACTAAAGTACAAAACCCATAAGGGTTGAACTGCGTAGTGTGTAAACTACACTCACTGTATAGATAGATTGATTTATTTTGTGAAAAATCCATTAAATTTACTGTCTTAATATTTTCTGATATTTCCAATGGCCATCTTCCGAGACTTCTTTTCTGTCACCAGATGGCAGCACGTGACAGTAAAAAAAGTCTGCTTTAGTGCTGCCATCTCGTGACAGAAAAGACACTACAGAAGATTGACATTGAAAATTGTCCGAAAATATTAAAACACTAAGCTTTAATGGATTTTTCACAAAATCAATCAATCAATCTATCTATATAAAAAGAAATCCAATGAATCTATTTACAAATACACTCACTGTACATTGACACTACTGTGGCCACCACTACCGCCACCGAAGGCTACGAACTAAGCAAGACTAATGGCGTATGTAAATGGCCTATGATAATCATACTCCAATGGCTTATCAAGACTCGCGGCGTGTCCATCACAAAGATGGATCCGGTGAGCTGATAAGAGACGGGGAAACGCCGCTCCATCTTCACATGTGACGGGTACACGCTCAGTCAATGCCGCTAGAGTGGCCACTCACGGACCGACGATCTCGTATTGGAGCAGATGTTACACGGAGGAATTCAGTCACAATGCTCAAAAACAATTTTTACGCTGCAGACCTATAAACACTTTTGTTTATTTTAGTAGCCATATAAATACAGTGGAACCTCCAATTAAGACCAACTCTCAATAGAAACCAACTCTATAAGAAGACCACTTTTCATGGTCCCAGACCATAAAGCTACCAAAATGAACCTCCACATAAAGACCACCTCTAGAAAGACCACCTAACAATGGTCCCTAAGGTGGTCCTAATAGAGAAGTTCTACTGTACAGCCATATGAAAGTATGAAACATGGGATTAAACATTGTCAAAATATAATGACTATGTCCCCCCCCTCATTTGTAGTTTGTACAACTACCGCGTTTTGTGTGGCAAGTGACGACCATCATATCATATCATTGAATCATATATCATAATGCTCATGATTCATACATCCAAACTTATTAAGATTCTGGCACTATTTATGCCCTGCTAAAATGTAGATTTTCCCATTTAAGCCCAGAGGTTTGTGGTACTGTCTGGCTGACAGATCAATGAACCCTCCCCCACACTCCCCCCGCACGTCCTTCCACCCACATAATGCTGTCCGACCGACAGCATCAACAGACATGGCGATAATCATCATCATACTATTGACAATGGCCACCAAAGTCAGCTGCAATATTCAACGTGTTTGTGTATGCTGTTTTCTACTTGTTTGCCAAGTGTCTGGTGTTAATTAACAATTTAGCAGTACATTATATAAACTGGTACTAATGTTACTACATTGCAAGGGAGAGAATGATATCACAGAATCATTGTACACGTCACTCATCTTTAACATGGGTCACATATTATGATTCATTTCATACCAGCAGCTTATTTATCTAGAAAATATTGCAACACTCAATACCTATCAACAATTGTCAAATGTATATTCCCACCCTCCACAAACCCTTAAAACAACTACTTGAATTAACATGATATTAAACTATGCATTTATTCTTCACACTGACATCTCTCTACCATCTTATATTTTCAGCCCTACTCAAAAAATCCATTACAATTACCATCGCAAATTAGTACTGAATGTCCTACAGTGCTGATTACCGCCGACTTCATTGCCCATAATTTTCCATTGACTACCTTCTAATGACGCTATTATAAGAAAATCGGTGCAAATGACATTGCATTGAAGTTGCAACCCACACATGACTTGTATAATAGAACCTTCAGACTTAGAGGTAACACCCTCCTATATATAGCCGCCTGATGCATGTAACTCAATGAACACTTTACTTGTCATACATAATAGATGCCAATGCTAGATACATATGCCCGCAACACTATTCATCTCGGCCTTAATGAATTATGATTGAAAATCAATGCTTGCAATGCTACTACATCAATGCACGTATATGTATTAGTTAACACGTGTAATATGTGCAATATGAACATAATTTGGTCAAACATGGTAGCTTTTTAACAACTATAGATGCAGTACAATGGTAGAGGGTTTGAATATTTGGTGCTAGGACACAAGATGTAGTAAGTAGTCCAACTGGAGATGTGAGAAACCCTCTCATGACAAAAAGACGTCATACATTAAACCATTCCATAGATCTAGAGTACTCCATTGCTCCTTATTTTTCACCTAGCCATCTACAAATACTCACATGCTACTATGATCATTTGCTACCTTCTTTGAAGTATTATTATGTCATTCTTTCACCACACTGTATTGGCACCTTGGTTATTCTACTGAGAAATCAATATGACACTGAACATTCAGATCATTTACCTCATGTAATAAATAGGATCACTGCCCCCCAACTACAAGGCTATAAGCAGATTATATACAGTGCAGCCTTGGAGGATGATATCAGCAAAGGCAGCCAGTTATGGCAATGTGCTATCATGGTAGAACAACGGCTGTTACCTTGATTGCAATTATCAAGTAACTTCTCATGGTTTCGCGTTTCCATCGTATTGACGTCAAATACTCACATAATAGCCGGCTAAACAGGGCTAAAGTAGACATGCACTCGTTGTTCAATCACCTTGATAAACTACAACACATCACTTGGTTTCAGTTATACAGATCCTTTAAATGAGAACTTGGGGAAAATAATCATCATAATTAAAAAACTTAATCAGGTTAGGACGATATCACATAATCTCTTTTTAAACCAATTAGACTTATAATCCAAGTCAGGTAGAAGACTTAGTATTTAAAAAAAAAAAAAAAAAATGAGGTTTGATGATATCACAACTTTTCTTTTGGGAAGATCCATTGATTACATATAAGGCATAATGTTTGCTAGTCCACTGGTAGAACTGCTAGGCGATTTGGTGCCAAATGGTCATGAGTTTGAATCCCACCAGAGTGGTATGTCCTACTATTGAAAGAAAAAGTAAAACATTTTTACAATGAGTAAATATAAGCGTTGATTAAAGGATTTTGATCCATAGTTTAAGAAAAAATAATGTTTGGTAAAGGTTATCAAGTTAAGCAAAATAGATAAGGTTATGAAATTCACCAAATTTAAAAAAAAAAAAAACATATCCCCCCAGCATATGGCCACTAGTACCAAGCTATTTATTCTGTACATTACCTGTTCTTAGATTGACTGACTGGTTATTAATTTTGGTGACTATTTCCCTTACCAAGCTATTTATTCCACACATTTAATTAATTTTGTGTGATCTAACATTTTCCACCATGCCGGTGACAGATAAAACACGAAACGTATGAACCGCGAATTTTTGTCACAAGGTAGCTACAGGGTGTCTAATCAATATATCATTTCGCTCGACGTTTCTTGACCTGCACCATGCACACGTATTTCTTGAAAATGAAGTACCATTGGTGAGTGATAATTCGCGGTTAACTGGTTAATGTCCGGTTTTGTAGCGCCGATTGACCGCCGTCCGGTCTCAATTTTTTTTAACCGTCCACATACTAATGGCAACTTTAACCTGCTTATCAAGAAAGCCGTGGCTAAAATATGCAGGTGACCCACCTGTAGGCCTCGCTCTTTGATGATCTCCCACATCCGCTTCACAACGTCACTGCGACGCATCTACAACAGGAACGGCAACACCAATAATAATTAGATTGTACACTGTACACATCCGACTCTGGTAGGATGAGTTTAGTGATAACTCAAGCGAACACCTCGTGAAGGGAGTAGGGGAGGAGAGGGGACTTGGGCTTCCCTTGATATCAGGCTATGAAGGCATGCCCCCCCAGATTGCACAATTTTATAGCTAACTTTCATCAAAAATTAGGCCTTTCATAGCTGCTGGACAGTGAAAAGTAGGGGCATTCATAGCTGCCGTTAGAACTACACTTTTGTTTACTCCTTTTGTTTCAGGTTAAGAGTTAAATGGGTCCAACTGTCAACTGTCAAGAAGCACATGGGATATCGTTGTATTCACATGGGGGGGAATTAAAGAAGAAAGAACAATTGAATATGACTTGCAAGTTAATCTTTAGCTCACGTTTAATAGCAACTGTGCTTAGTCTAATATTCTACTTTATGTCTTGTGTCACAAGGCAAAAATTGGATGGCTGAAGATTATAATTGTCAAAAATGCTAAATACGTTATAGAAAGTTGCAGGTTGAAAGGATAGAAAAAGACTGGCAATGTTTGTAGAGTGCATAATGCAAACGGATATAAAATGTAAGTGTCTGTTTGCATTGTGATATGCATTTCAGAAACACCAGATTAGAAAACATAGATCAAACATCAAAATTCTCAAATAAACATCTTCTACAAATGATCTTAGGGCACAAATCGATTTCCTTCATTGGGGGTATAAAAGTAGTGTTAAATTTTAACCATCCAATGACAAAAAAAGAGAAAAAATGAAGATTCAACTTATCTTTGTAAAATTGTAATTCAAATGAAGTACATATTGTGAACAGTAAATAAAAGTAATGTTTTTTTCTATAACATGAAAACTTTAAAATATTCCATATATTTGGGCTACAGCACTAGGTCTCATTATATATTGTGTATAGTTATTTTTCAGCTGTATTTTTGATCAAATGAAATTTTGTTCTAAAACTAAGATTTAGATTTTAACCATCAACGTTTTCGGGCTCATAAGGCTCCTTTTCAAAATCATAACACCAAAAGAAATGATGTCATAATCTCATATAATAATTTGTTTTAATGTTCTAATCTGTTAACTAGAATTCCATGTATATTGATTATCTTATACTGTGTATTTTTCATTTCTTTTGCTGTTTTAATATTTGAAAAGGAGCCTTTAGGAGCTTGAAAATGTTTACGAATGAAATCTAAATCTAAGTTTTAAAACAAAATTTCCTTTGATCAATAATACTGCTGAAAAATAAAACTATAGTCTGTCTATATCATTTACACCATGAAAATAGCAGCTTTCAAGAACATGTGAATTTTAACCCCTTGGATCAAAACATACGATACATGATACTATGCACTTTGACCCCTCTAGAAAATATTAAGTAAGGGACATACGTCAGTAAGATACGTATGACTTAACACTACGACACATAAAGTACTGCGCTCTGTAAAGTTTGCAAAAATACGCTAACACTTCAGTATATTGCAATGTATACAACAATTTGAGTTATTTTGATATAGATTTTATTCACCCTTGCCAATTCTGCACCAAATGGTGTTACTTTTATAGCAATCCGTTTTGGTTAATGGAAGCTTGCGATAAAAAGTGGGTTTAGATAATTAAAATCTATACTATATATGTCATAGGAAAACTAATTTTGAGATATAATAAGCCTCACTGTATCTGTGCCCATGACACTGGCTAGCGTCGGGGACAGCTTCATTTCTGCAGAAAACGAACCTGCAAGCAACAGCAGATCACTCTTTATTGACATCTAAACTGAATATAAATCATCAAAATGTAATTTTTTACTAACTTATTCTTTTTTTAAAATGGCATTTGACATCTTATCTGTACATGATCAGAATAATACATTTTTTTCTTTAGCTAGTTTTTTCAATACTTCATATTTTATTATATATATATTTTTTTCTTCAGCTAGTTTTTCTTAATACTTCAAAAAAGCTCTAGTCTTTGAAATGGCAATCTTAGTAATAAATATTTTTTAGAGCATCCATATTCTTAAAAAAAAAACTTACTTTTTCTTGGACCAGATGATTTCTTGACTGCTTTTTTCTGAAAAGCATTTTATCGTTATCATTATTTTTTCTGAACGATGCCAACATTTATGAACATTTTAATGAACACAGAATATTTTCCACAAGATTTACTACTAGATCTGATAAAAAATTGTTACCATTGTGAAGTTTATCTTTGATGAGATTTCAATCACCGAAGAACCAATCCTGACAGTGTTTCTGAATTATCTTTAAAAAAGCACTCATTTTTCCCTGACATATTCTAAGATTCCCTGACAGTGGGAACAGTGATGTAGACTTACGGGTGACTTTTTGGCGGGCCCGCCGCGCGACCGTGTGCGTCCCCGAGCCTCCTCTGCCTGCAGGCGTCGCGCAATCTTCTCATCGTCGCTCTCGTCAGAGTCAGACTGTCACGCAGAACGTACACAGTGTCAGACAACACAATTATGATATAAACAAGAACTTTAAGATGCCATTAGGAACCAGTAGAACTCACTTTTGGCGAGGCTTTCATTCTTATCACAAGAACTTCTATGCCGAATGTTATTCGGCTTTGTTTGTATGTCTTAACTGCTGGTGAAAAGTAGGTCAAAAGTGGATAATTTAGAATACTAAATTTTCTAAGCGCTTTTCTAAGCGCTTTTGAATACATAAATTTCTCATCAGAGCTAAAATATCCAAATAAGACAAAAAAATATATAAAAAATATTTTCTGATTATGTAAAGCAAATTGTCTGTCATAAATACAAGTAAGAATAGGATGAGATGTATTGTTTTATTCTTAACTTGTACTTATGACAGACAATTTGCTTGATATAATCAGATGTTTTTATGTATTTTGGACTTATTTGGATATTTCAGCTCTGATGAGGAATTTATGTATTCAAAAGTGCTTAGCAAATAAATTTTAGAAAATTTAGTATTCCAAATTATCCTCTTTTGACCTACTTTTCACCAGCAGTTAAGACATACAAACAAAACAACAAATATGATCAATATTCACGTCCGGCAGCCCACTGGCAATAGCCAGAAAAAGTAGCTCCACATCCAGGGAGGTACTAAGCCAGACTTTTTTAAAAGGTAAGCACAAATTGCACCGTGCGGCACTAAGCCAGGACATTTGAGGCCTTGCCGCAATAGTCACGATGTACTTCCCATATCAGTATATATATATATATATACATGTATATATATAATTTCCTTATTATCATAATCCTTATGACATTATTGACAAACACAATCAGAGGTAATTAATTGTGATCGTTTCGAGCGGCACATCATTTCTATGCTATGCTATAGGCAACTGCAGTGAATTAAAAAAAAAGTTAAAAAGTGTATGAATTTCATACTATGAAAACCCATGAAAAGGATCTACCTCACTGTGACTACATATAACAGTCAATTGGGACTGTCTTCAACTATGATAATAGTTGTAGGAAGATTCTTGCTATTAGAGGAGGTTTGCAGGTTTTTAGGTTCAAATAATTTCATTTCAGTGACAATGCCATTTAAATAAATATACTTCAACATGTATGTAATTAGAATTATATCATCAAAGGTCCAATCACTGTTATCCCAGAAAAAAATCCCCTATACCGTATCCCAGTGCATTAAAGCGCCCCGCTTATAACCAAAAAACACGATGTTTTGAGGCCTTTTGATAGTTAAATTTGTTCTTGACATCAAGCTGCTTAGCGCATGCTCTTAAATTCGAAAACAGGGCGCACCGAAGATGGAACTCCCTGGCTAGACGGTTTATCGAGTAAACCAAAGAATGACACCTATTATCACTGGCTTGTTCCTCAAAGCCATTAAATGTCATGATAGCTATCATTTGAGGTGGATTTTCCACAGCAAATCATTTCTTTTATTTTGACTCGTTTTATGCCATTCATAAGTAGAGATCCTTAGAGCCAGCAAAATGATAATATAACATTTCATTCGTTTGTTGTTGGTGAAGAAATATGGCGGATCAACGGCCGGCAACTTTGATAAAAAAAATCCCGCGATATTAAAAGCATTTATTGAACATAGATCGAGTCCATAATGACAAACCACACTGTTTGCATTATGAAAAGCTCCTAAAAAGGTGGCGCATCGAAATAAAACGATGATTTATGTAGAATAGCTGTGCCTAGTACGCACTTCCACCATAAACAAATAACTTTCTAAAGTTTAAAAATTTTCCTCTTTTATTGAAAATTTAGTTTGTTCTCAGATATGAGCGCATGAGCTTATTATCAATATAAACGCGCATCCTAAATACAAGCACAGTGCGCTTTTAATGCACGGGATACGGTATATGAAAAACACTTCTTCTGAGGTGTTTTTCCTGCACGGTTCAAAAACAAAACAGTCTCTGATTTCACAAAATATTCATAACGTGCCATAATGAATTTTCCTTCTTACCTCACTTGCTTTATTTTGCAGTCTTCTTCTGCTTTTTAACTGAGGTTCATCAATGTCCTCAGGCTACAACAGCATCAGATCATAAACATTTTTATCATATTTCCAGTAACAGTAGTAAGTCTGTTTTCATAATTTTTTGCACAGTTCAAAGTATGAATTTTCTCTCTAGAATCGTTGGGCTGTTTGCAAACTTAAAAAGGAAATGGTTTTTAGTTTTACTGATAGGTTTTGTCAAAAGAAATTTCGAACACAAGTAAACATTGCTTGCTAGCTACATAAATTATATTTTCAGTCATAATACCCCAAAGTAATAAGTGTAGCCTAGCTCAACATTTAAGAAAATATTTAGCCATACGAAAATTATATATTCAAGCAAATATAAACTAATCCATCTGAAGAGCAATAAATAACATGGTAACAGGTCATTATAATGTAAACACTGCAAATTTTACAAGTAAATGATATTGCATTTTCTGTTGATTCGCTCAACTCGAAGCTGGAGTGAATGTATAATAAATTTGAGATT
>CM032668.1:15266667-15306506 GCA_019095985.1 Streblospio benedicti
AAAATGATTATACAAAGATTTAAAAAAAAATCAATTAGGTACATATAGATCTATTAATTTAGCAGCATTCATGCCAAGCTGACACGTTTATACTGACAAAGCTTATTAAGACAGATCAGATTATAAAGTCAAAAAGGTACAACAATTTATTTAAGACACAAATTTGCGCTTCATCGATGTTTTCTCAAGTAAAAAATGTTATTTTGGTGGAACGTTACATCTTTGACTTTATAATCTTCTGTTCTGTTTTACTGTGATATGGTACAAGAAGCTCCAAGACCTGTTTATACTAGGATGACAAAGCTTAAGTTCATGAAATTACAATATAACATTACTATGTTGGCTTTAGATTTGCTTTGGCATTGACTTGTTAAAAAGATTCGTTCATTTATATTTAATACAATACATGAGCATACTTAAAGTCAACAAAAAACCCTTATTAATGGCTTTGCGGCCTTGAAAATTTTACATAAGTTAGCAAATACATAGTTTTGCTGAGTTATCGTCAAAATTTATAAAAAAATCAACATGAAATTGGAGAAAAACTCATAAAAATAATTAAGGACCTGGAATGCCACTTGTGGGTCCGTTCAAAATTAGGTGTAGAAATTTATATTTTACCTAGGTATTTATTTACTGTGTCTAGGTCTTCAAAGCCATTGTTTCTTATACGTTATATTCTCCTGAAAAATGGATTTCATATATTTTCAGAATTATATTACGTTGAAACTGTTGATCTGTCACTTCACATAAACCCTGAATACGTTATGTAAAAACACAAGTTGGTAAGCATTTTTCCTGTTGCACTGTTTTTATTCAACAGCAGTGACTTGGTAAATTCATGAAATCAGATGAAATCTGTGTCCACGGTCATACTGGCCATGCTCAAAAACGTGGGTTCAGACACACAGATCACGGCTCTAGGTGGACTAGAACAGATTTTACGATACTATTTCCATTTCATGGCAGCCATTTTAAAATTCAAGATGGCTACCATATCTGAGACAAATTTCATGTAGGCCTACACCATCACACTGGCCATGCTCAAAAACATCGGTTTAGACACCAAGATCATGGCTCTAGGTGGACTAGATCAGATTTTATAATCAACTTTACCGGGCCCAAGGTCTATAATTTCTAACTTACAGTAGATGTAATAAAATAATCATAGAGTTTGAATCAGTCGATTCAGAGCCGTATTACAGGTACACAAAGATAGGATTTGTTTTTTGCACATTTCACTAACCCAATTGCAGACTATACTGGAAAAATTTTGCGGCGGTACGTGTTAAGCCCTCAATGCCGCTCCCCTGGGGCCTGTTTCACTATCATTTTTACGTCAACGAGTACAGTAACGATTACGGATGCGATTACGTGTACGATCTGATTGTATTTACGGGTGTTTCACGAACCCCCTTTTTTTGATGTCCGTGAGAGCAGTAAACCCCGTAGGCGTTACGGCTACACTATACAGTACTTTTTAACGATATCAGACCCTGGATATCACATGAACATACCATTCTTGACTTCCAAACCAATCTGTCGGTGTGTGGGAATCTCTTTCACACGGCACACATATTTGATGTCACTCCCCTAGGTTGAATTTTGCCTTTTAATTAAAAAATAAACCCTTGCGATTACAAGATGTTTGAAACCGGGATTGGTTTTGGGTGGGTATTATATAGGTGCTGGCTATGGGTGTGAGGGGGTGGGGTGGGTAGGTGTTGAGGGCTGTATGAATTGCCTATAATTCTATAAAGCAATGTCAAGACTAGACATCCGTCCTGCACTAAATGTGCGTCGTCTACGTGCTTTTAGAATTTCCTAAGATCATGTGATTTGAGTAATGCCTAGGGCACATTAGGCTGCACGGCTAGTCTACCGCCAGTCTACAGCCGAATCTTACGGAGATCTTGACGATCATTGAGTGTTCAGTGAGGAAAATTGGGGTACCAGAGTAAAATGATGTCATCGTGGACTGGAGGGGTGCAGACATCAAGAGTGTGAAATTGTGTGAACATCTGTTTTTGTTTTTGTTTTTTTTTGTTCCGTTGCATGCTAATGTACGCGACGCTGCTTGCATAGTTTCCATTTATATGGGTAGTAGTAATGAGCGGGGGGGCAGCAGAAATCTAATCTGCAAAATGACACCTCATAGTTGGGGAAGGGGGGGGGGAGAGTAATGACTAAAATGACCAGAGGGGTGGGGGTGTCAGAAATGCCCCCAAATACAATGACGTGATTTGTGAACGATCCCTTGTCACTTCATGCATAAATCAACTAGCCACCGTAGAGCTGAAACAAAGCGTGCGGCCAAACTGTCCACAAGTCCTGTTGTGCCGTGGGCATAAGATCGAGCGTCGGTCATGTACATGTTTTATGTACTCTACGTGAGTCTGGCATGAAAAACAAACAAGCAGGACAGACGTGCACCGCACACGATAGAGGTTTTTATCATTTTATTATTTTCGATCAGTGCACTTGATCACAATGGATGTACACACATAGGTTCCTACGGGTAACCATGGATCATAAAGTTGATGATTTGTGCCTGTACATGTAGTGAACACAAAGACACCAGCAATGGATGCGATGTTCTCCGGGTCGCCTCATATAATGGTCATGTTATCTTCCACCTTCCTTATAAACCCTCTTCTCTTCGTTTCAACCACATTTTGTAGCGAATTTATGTACTTACAGCGCTTGTTTTACGGTTCTTACAGCATTTACGAGTGAGAGAAAAATCAACGAGGATCGTCAAGTTTTAACGATATCAGCCATCGTAGTTCGTTTTTATAAAACGTAGAAATGTTTAGTGAAACTGAAAAATTACTTTCATACTTCTCTCTCTCACGTCTTTTTAGCAAGCATATTTCTACCAACGATAGATATAGCTGAAGACAGGTTTACAACCCTAAGCTTCCATTTGACTATATCAAGTGGCCCTGGCGGAACTCGAACTCATGACCCCAAGGTTGTGAGACCAGAATTATACCATCATCCCAAGCAACGAGCTGTTAAAAGAAAATTACGCTTTGGTACTGTAACGATATCGTTTCAGTATCCCCGTAAACGTAAACAACTTAGTGAAACAGGCCCCTGTATCCATCACTGCTTAGTCATAATGCAAACTGATTTTTTAATTTAACGTTTTGTGGCTAGAAATTACAGCGCAACTCCCTTCTCTTTCTTTTTTGTTGTTGCTAAAAATGAACATAGATACAGGTGAGCGATGTAGGCTCTCATAGAGCCTCTTGTGAGATATTGCTGCTGAGTGTCGCAGGTGTCTGTGCTGGGTACACAAACGGTGTAGCGAAATTGAGGGTGTTCTCAAACCTCATCCTGACTACATATATCCAAGGTGTAAACGCTCTGCAACGCCAATCGATGGCAAGCCAATCAAGGAGGTCCCAGTACGTGAACACAAGTTAGAGGTTGTGACAGTATTCCTACTTATATATAATAGGTTACGTGCTGGCAGGCAACGGTTGTCCCAGCACGCCCGTTGGCCTGCCTGCCCCGACGTTCAAGCCTGCATTGGCGGCAGCCGTGGCCCTGGCCCCGGCTTCCCGTCGTACTACCGAGGCGTATGGATGTTAACAGCAACATTTTGTTCATATATGTATAATGTATGTATGCAATATTGTAGCATGTATTGAATAAAGAATCTTAACCCTCAATTGAGACTGGTTGTAGTAATTGAAATACACACACCGCTTGATTATTAGTGAGAAACCTGTTACAGAATTTACAAATTATGACAATGCTGATGAGTATGCGTAATGCATTTCTCAGTGTATTACAAACAAGTACCTTCAATTACACGGGCATGATGTATATAGAAATGGTTCCATATTCGCTTGTGGTAAATGAAGTATTTTTTCATTGACCGTATTTGGATTACTATGATGTGAATTGTCAAGTATGTGCACTTCAGTGTCATTTTATTAAATGCCATTCCTACATATGATGGCGTCATCGTTTTTGGATGTCTTTTTGAGGTTTTGTTACATGACATTTTTTTTAGGTGGAAGTACATAAGCTGGCCATTTTTTTTAGCTCACCTGCCATTATGTTATTAAGTGATCTATTGTGGTCACCTCTCTTCCACCACACTTATGTACTTCATAAGTTATTTTTAAGAAATAGAAATGTTGAATTGATGGTTAAACATGTCCAACTACTGCACATATTGTCTGCTCGCATGTGAGGGATCATGCAGACAAGTATGGGATCCTAGGAGAGGAAACCCATGGTTTCCGGCCAAAGCATTCAATGGAAACACAACTTCCATGACTTCATGACTTCATATGAAATGCTTAAGCAGAGAGATCAGGGCAAACAGCTAGATGTCATCATACTCGATTATTCAAAGGCGTTTGACACTGTCCCACATAGACTGTTGCTGCATAAACTGGAACGTTATGGCATCAAGGGATGTATACTGGAGTGGAGCGAAGCTTTCCTGATAGGGAGAACCCCATCAGTCGTATTGGATGGCGCTCACTCACACGATCAGCCAGTGCTGTCAGAAGTGCCCCAAGGTTTGCTCTTCCATGGAATGCACTTGCACGGTGTGGGATCCACTTTATGCGCATGACCGGGACAGTCTGGAGCGGATTCAGAGAAGGGAGCACACTGGATCACAAATACCCGTGACAGGAGAACCAGTGTGACAGCCCTCTTACAGAACTTAAAATTAGATTGCTCGAAGACTGCCGGAGGCTAAGTAGACTCATCTTTATGTATAAAATACTTAATGGGCACGTGGCGGTACCACTATATAAAGTTGATTTGAAACTTAACAATAGGCCCGTACGTGTGGGCAGTATCAGACAAAATATAGTGACTTTGGCTTGCAAAACAGAGAAATACAGACAATAGACAATCTCTTATCCCCAGAACTATTACTCAGTGGAACAGTCTTATAGACAAAATCACAATCAGCAGGCATTATGAACAGCTTCGGAGTCAGGCTTTCAGCACTGCTGCAATCACCCCATCGCTGCAACATCCATTAAGAGTCTGGCGATTAAGAAAAGAAGAACAAGAAGAACTATTCAATCTTTACATTTGTGTATTATCGCAGTTTATTCCATGTACATATTCTTAACACGTATACCATCGTATGCTGAAAGGGTCACATTGGCTGCAGGCATGTTTGTAATAAGACTACTGCAAAATAAAGTTCATACTTTCAACGTTCAAAAGTGAGCACACCAGGAATGACTTAATCAACCGAGCCATAACAACGACAATATATCACAAGCAACTGTCAAGATGTTACATAGCATTGCAAGTAGTTACAAATAAGTTATCAACAGCTGTAAGATTCGTAGTTCTTGTGTAATAAGTAGAATACCCAGTCAAACACTGTAAATATATGTAGGTGCAACCTTCTAGCCGCACTCCTCTTCACCAGCCTCTTCAATGTATATAGTCTGTACATGTGATAACACCGAATTGGAATACTGTGTTGGATGTGCTTTCTTTCTGTGGTCCCAATCTGATGTAGAAATGTGTGGATACTGAGAACAGCGATCAACATTTAAACCAAGTGCATTATGACCAGCCAACTTCACAGCTGCAGCCTCTTCTAGCCCTGGACAACCCATGCTTTGTTCTTCATGTGGCCAGGTCTTAGGGTAGTTTCTCGCCCCGTCATCACATTGAGGATTTGTATCATTTAGACTTTTCTTACACGTCAAGTCTATCGCTGTTTCAACGCGCATTGCAGTCTCCTGTCTGTTAGTTCTGTGCACTTTTATTACGAGTATTTCATTTTGGTGCAATGCCCTGCTTTGTCCAGACATGTTGATGGTCTGCAAGTTGTCTGCACCGATACACTGCTGGGATCGTTCTTCCTTCATATTGCAGCCACCCACCAAAGATTTCATTGACAAATTTAGAGGCACATTATTGGGAAAGACGGATTGAGACGCAATAAAGCCTCTGTTTGAGATGATGTCTCCATTTGACATGGTGGCTTCACTATTTGATATCAAACCGTCCGTTGGCTGTCCGTTGAAAGAATCGTGCACACCTTTGCCAACTGCCAGGCAATCACTGGGGCTAGTGTTCGTGCTTGCTTTGCACTTTTTATTTGGCTGTAGGTTGGGCAGAGAGGCTTCAATCCTACGCTTATTCTTCTGCTGACCACTGTCTGTATTATCGGTCTCTAACAGCTGAGCTATAAGACTGGTGCCGGCTAGAGAGGGCTCAGTCGGCGTCTGACCTACAGTGGCACCTTGCGACACTGGTGTTGCACCACAGGTACTAGTTCTGCTGGGTAGAGCTGTCCCTTTTGGACCATTATCACCATTGCCTCTAGTCTGTTTAATTCTGACTGGAATGGCAGATGGAATTTTAAACTCATGATCATCTATTTTATCTTCTTTGTTACTTGGAGCTTCCTTGCAACCGTCGTCTGTGTGTGTGGTGTAGGTACTTTTTATACTTAAATTCCCATTTGTTTTACTTTGATCCCACACAATTCCTGATTGATCTTCTTCTTTGACAGTAATCATTGCAGAAAGTTCATTATTGCTAACGGTTTCATTCACTTTTCTGGTCATAGCAATCACTCCGTTATTTGAAGCCTGTTCAGAATTACATTCAGATTTTCTTTCATCATTCCCAGAATTACACGCAGATTTTCTTTCATCATTCCCATTTTTCTCAGAGTGTGCATCAGTTAGTTTTCGTCGGGTCCACAGTAGTTTTAGAAAGGTATTGATGTCCACACAATCACTAAAATCTCCAGATTTTAGTTTATTGGTTTCCATATGTTTGTCAGAATTTTGCTCAGGTGTGTTTGGTTGCCTCTCCCGTAGTTGCGGTGATGAGCAGCCATTCGGGCTATTGGATCTCTCGAATACCACCCCACCGAACATTTTATTCTCAGAACTCAAGAATGCTTGGCTGTATTCACTGGCTGTTGGTATGGGCGTCAAAGCCGGACAGTCATGACATTCAGATATCCCTTCAACACCCACATAATCTTCAGAACTAACATTAACTAGGTTGAACGGCATGTTTGGAGGCATTGGTAGGAAGATACCTTGAGAATCAGGTGCTGTAGCAGGTGCTCTGGCAGCCAGCTCCAATGACCGGTACACGATGTAATAGTGTGCAAATTTGTGAAAGTCTACATCAGTACCAGGGACGAATTTTAGATACTGTGAGTAGAGATGAGGGTACTCCTTTTTGGGGTCTTTAGTCTCCATTGTTTATCGTTGTGGATAATAGAAGCAAATCTATTTGAACGTAGCTGTAGCAGAAGTAGTAATATACAGTTTTGTATGTAGTAATGCACTTTCAATAGCAAGTTATATAGGGTAGACAATGCAAAGAAGCAGCTTGTATTGGTCCATGTTATCCTAGAAATAAATACCTATACATTCTTTTATCCAAGAAATAGATGTTCATACATTCTGACTTTTACATTCTGATATATTCCTTTAACAATCGTTTCTTGAGTTTGATGCTAAACCAGTGAAATAAATCCACCAATAAGTTGCCAAGGTCATATAAGCCTGATCATCCACACACATGTCACCTACCCACACTCATCTATTGATTGCAGGATTGGTAAAAGTTGCGTATATTTCCAAATTACTAAATATATTTTGAACATATTTTCGTCATATTAATCTGCCACATGCATATTATTGTATCATCAGAAGACGACAAACGCAAGCATCCTGGGCAATGCTAGTTTATATTAATCACACTCCCCATGCCAATACCTGGATTGATTCACTAGCCATTGTTTGCACTCCTTTTACTCCTCACTTGCCATGTTATAAAGATATATGCTTTTTTGTGTGGATTCAATGATATCTTATCCTCTGTCATTTAAATCTAAGAGTCATAAAAACCCTTCAGAGTATTCCCTTTCTCTTTTAAAACATGTAAATAACCAATGAAAGCAACAGCATTAAATCCCCACACATTCCAAACAGCTTATAATAACACAGTGAGTTGCATTGTAAATTGCGGTAAAGACACGTTTTGTTAAGCATAACTTATTCATAACTCTGAATATTGAATGAAGGCATATGGAGCTATCCATGTGCCCAGGTTAATTACCGTAAGTGTATTCTAACGCAATCACACAATCAAGTTCTCAACGCCCATTAATGTTCTCACTTCATAGAGTCTTAATGAATTATTGAATTAACTAATGGCTTAGGGTTGTAAAACCTGTCTTCAGCTATATCTATTGTTGGTAGAAATATACTTTCTAAAAAGACGTGAGAGAGAAGTTTGAAAATGAATGAACTGATGTTAAGGTATTTTCTCTGTCATTGACCAATGCAACTGCACATGTATGGTCGTTATTCAGATGTGGAATAGTATAAAAAACTAAATCAAACACAATCATTCAATACGATGTTCATCTTGCAAACAGTGATGCATCTGTTGTATACATAACATGATCTTATAACAATTTATCTAAATTAAATTTGCATACTAATTTTTTGCACTACTTTCTTACACGCAGTGAGGTCATTAAACTTCAATCGACCTTTTCACATACTGTTTACACTATCAAATGTCGTTTGCGCACACTGGTAAGTGGATTGATTTCTAGGTGGAAGTTGCAAAGAGCCTTGTAACTACTCATTTGCGTTCTATGTCTCTCGCGACAGCTGCATGTCATGTCCTTTGGATCTAACAATTATCAATACGCTTGTTTTGTACATACATATGGACCCTATAGTGTGAAAGTTTAGTGAGTTTATTGACTAAGGTTCACGGTTTACAATGACATTCCTGTTGCAATATTAATATAATGATATGCATCTACTGCAGCTTTTAAGAGAAAAGAGGAATAGATATAAAGGAAGAGATATATACATTATAATCTGCGTAAAGCTTGAAAAGATGCTTGAAACTTACAACAAGCAGAACATACATGTTGCTTTGCAGGTGCTGTTAATGATTTTTAGCCCACAAGAAGGCCCCGGTGCAATATCTGCCGACAGTTAAGACTTGCATCAACATAAGAATTCTAACCCTCATCCACATCCACACCTGCAGAAAAAGGTGACAATTTAGCCCACATCCCGCTAATTCACGGGTGTATATGCGGGACTGCGGAGGCCCGTGCAGGGCTCTGGTCTGTATGTAGTAGGTCATATATTTATAAACTTCAGTCCACAGAATATTCCGTTCATGACTTCATGTGAATCATTAACACGAAACATTAATACTGTATCAGTACCACACACGGCATACAATAACGGCATGTAATATGAGCATGTGTATCTGATAATAAAAAAAACAACAACACATAGTTATACCACAAATAATGTATCAAAGCTTTCAAGATGACAAATATTAAGTCACATCTTTTAATACATTATAGTTGTTTAACAGATCAATTCCATATGATCGAAACAATTGACATATCTCGTTTCAATTCCTTCGATAGTCCTGTCTGAGTGCACATTTATTATGCATGGTTTGAAAAGGACAAATGCTGTATCTTAATTATTCAAGCCCATTGTGTAACCGATGCAATAATGACAATGATCATGGTAATGGAATATGTCTAAAAATGATGTACTTATGTGTACAAAAAAGTGCAAAAAATGAGGATAGATGAACCCTATTGACAAAGAATTTACACTATGTAGGTATTAATTATAAACAATCCCGAAGACTTAAAATTGTCTAGTGTGTGATAATGGTCTGTGGTTGGTTCACGGGAATCTCTTTCACACTGTACGCACAGGAGAATTTCCGCATCAACACCATCTAGGGGCTAGCGTCAGCAGAGAAGTGAGGGGGGTGACACAGGGGTCCTGAGTTCCATGTTCCACTATTTTTTTACCCCTATGTTCCATGTTCCACTATAATTTCTCATGTTCCATGTTCCACCATGAAAATGATCCCAAGAAAACAATTTTGAACACATTTATCAGGAATTCTTTATTACTAGCTTGTACCCGTGTGTTCAAAGAGGCATGCTGAGAATCACACTGAATCACTCCAGTTACTAAATCTTTGGTGAAATCCATTGACTTCGCATGTAAAATGAAAATCTAAGGGAGGAAATGTTAGTGTCCATGTAAATGGGAACACAATGCCCTCCATGGGCAAAGAAAAAAGACATATTTGGTGAGTTTATAACTCGGGGGGGGGTTTTGTCTCACACTATAGCGATTAGTACGGACGTGCCTCGAAACTGGGTGTATTTTTTCACATTTTTGGTATATTATGTCTTTTTTCACATTTTTTGTATATTCTGGGTGTCTTTTTTCAATTTTTTTATATTCTTTTTCACATTTTTGGTTTATTTCAGGGTGTCTTTTTCACATTTTTAGTATATTTATCAGGATAAAAAATATTGATATTCATTATATTCATTCTTGATATCTACATGTACTAGAATCCGAGTTTGATATATTGGTGTCACATTTTTCTACGATATTGGTGGGTCACATTTTCTCAGATATTAGTATATTGTGGATCACCTTTTCTCAGATATTGGTATATTCTGGGTCACTTTTTCTCAAAAATAGGTATATTGGTCAATGCCGTTTTCAACCTGTCTGAGGCACCCGTACCTATTTTCTGACCAAGACCCCCTTCCCCCCCGAGGTTTAAAAATATTTTTACACCATTTTATTTTCAAGCACCCTTGTCCTGACGACACTTGCCCACGTGCTGACAGCACGTTCAAAAATGTATAACTCAAGTAAGTCATTGATCACTGAAAATGCACTGTCTATTGGCATGTAATATGCAAAAGGTATGGGATGAAGAATTAGTGTCTATGGTAATGGTTACATAATGCTCTCCATGGCACAGATATTCTCACACACTTCAGCCTTACAACTACGCAAAAGCCCGAATCTGCCACTGCTATGGCCACCTATTTGATCAACTCCTTTCACCCTGTCTGCCTGCCTGTCTGCCTGCCTGCCTGCCTGCCTGCCTGCCCGCCCGCCCGCCCGCCCGCCCGCCCGCCCGCCCGCCCGCCCGCCCGCCTGCCTGCCTGCCTGCCTGCCTGCCTGCCTGCCTGCCTGCCTGCCTGCCTGCCTGCCTGCCTGCCTGCCTGCCTGCCTGCCTGCCTGCCTGCCTGCCTGCCTGCCTGCCTGCCTGCCTGCTATAATAGCAAGGTAACTATATGGGACGCTAGATAGGATTATCCAGCCTATAGACTTGTTATAAAAATGAAATAAAAACATTTATGTAGATTCTTTATTACGTACACAACTTATTATGGACGTATAACTATAGCTGTTGATTTTTATTGATGCAATTAACTCGATGCAATTAACTCGAACAATGCACACGACGATATTAATCATATAGTCTCGCCTTTCTCCATCTTTACATTGCACACTGAACAATTTAATTTGATCGTTCTAAAAAAGAAGAAAAAAATAGAACTAGTTTAAATTGGATAAAATTATCATAATTCCTTGTTAGTCAATAGTGTATGTATAATCATTAACATTACGAAATCACTTTTAGCTATTTGCATGGACTTTGTTTAATTCTGCTAATTATACTACTTACAGTATCTAGTTTAATTATTACGGATTCGGGTTTGCCAAGTTTAGGATTGCATTACTAAATGCTTGTTCCGATGTCATGTCATTGCAATAACAAACTCGCAAAGAAATATCACACGTACAGTTTATAGATCTTTAAACCCGCTTTACACATGTAGCGAGTTCCACCTACGTAGCTCTACGTGCAATGGCGAACTGGCAAATTGTCAGGAAATTTTGAACATGTTCAAAAATCTTGACGAACATTCAGTTTCGTTAAAGTTTGCTTCAAATAGTTATGGTAAGTCTACGGATCGCAGAACATTCGCACATATAAGTACTTGTTTGCCTCAGCAACTTGTCGCATGCATTTTTTTGCATTTTTACTACGTTCAATGCCGCCACAATACGCCCAAGTTGACGACATGACATAATACGCGCAGATGTGGTTCTTCACGGGTTCGCTCATGATCGCTAAGTGTAAAGCGGGTTTTATATAACCCAATAACATAGCTAAGAAATGATCTGTTAATGAATATATGTGCTTAGAACAAAGCATTAAAACTTTCTTTCTTCGTATGCATTTTCTAAGGAATACTTCATTATAAAAGTATGCATGTATTTTCTTCATTTCTTGTTTGCGTTTGGTTGAAAATGTAAAAAAAGAAATGAGTTGCTTCCAACCGTTAATGTTAAACAGCCCATTGTTACAGATTTCAAGAAAATATCCTATATGCTAAATATAAAATGTAACCTTTGAAAAATTACCCATGATAAATTAGTATGTAAATAGCCATATCATTTTTTACATAAGTCATATTGCATTAATTAATTAAAAATGTAAGAATAGCATCTTTAAGGAAAGTAGCAATTGAAGTTTGTTAAATGTATCTTAATGATTAATACTGTACTAGCTTATACCCGTGTGGTCTAAGAGGAATGCTGAGAATCACATTGAATCACTCCAGTTACATAATCGTATAAGTAGATCCCAACTAAATCATTGGTTAGATCCATTGACTTGGCATGTAAAATGAAAATCTAAGGGAGGAAATGTTAGTGTCCATGTAAATGGGGAACACAATGCCTCCATGGGCATAGAAAAGACATATTTTGATGGGTGTATAACTATGTTTTATACGGCATTTTATTTTCAAGCAGTAGAACATCCCTATTAAGACTGCCCCAGGATTGGCGTCAAGTGGTTTAATATAGGGGTAGTCTCTTTAGGGACTTTTGTAATGGTCTTTTTATGCAGACTTGGAACTGTTAAAAATCATCTGAATAGAGGTGGCATAGTTATAGAGGTGGTCTTGTATGAGGATATACGAGGAGATAGCATTCAGCCTATGTAGAGCTCACGGAACGAAACAAAAACAAGGATTTTGCTTCATTTGAAGTGACACAATTGATCTTTGTAAATCACTGTTCAGTTCCATATTATGGGTATGTAAACTGAAATATGTCAACAATTTTGCCAATATCCATTTATGGGGCCCCCAGGTTGTAAGTGAGAGGAGGGCTAAGAAGCGCAAACCATGATGATAAATGTGCTATGGTAGGGGGGTCTGGGGGGCATGCTCCCCCAAGAAAAATTTTGAAATTTTGTGTGCTCACATGTGCAATCTGAGCCATTTTCTGCATCACTTTTTATTATATAAAACTTCTGTAATTTCAAACATATACAGCTCTTTTTTTAAACACATTGAGGTCTGAACCTTCAAAGCCTTATTCTATTACCCAGCCAAGATCCTTTATGCAAAGCCATTATAAAATATAGTACTCTTGAAATTTTCCTATTGAAGCTATGGAGTAGGGGTGCAACTGTCAACGAGCACTTACTGAGCGTTCACACTCAGCACTGTAGTGTATATGTGCCAATTTGGGCAGTGTAATAATGTTGAGGGAAAAGGTAACTGTTGCAAACTTTTTTATATTAGAAGTTTTAGTCAGGTAGATATAATTGTAAATGTGGTGGTTCATAGTTGTGATCCAAGTCTTGCTCATGACTTTACATTTTACACCAAGTCATTGGCACACTTATGCTTATTAATCACACAATCACTTACTTACTCTTTTTCAACCCAATGATTTATATATCTATTAACGTAGGTGCCACAGAGCTGTGTGCACCTATTTAGATATGAGGCTGCTCAACACCCACAAACAGAGCCGACTGGCAAGTGAACCCACGACCTTCTGATCACGAGTCTAACTGCCATTCACTCAGCCAAAGAAGCACATTAGGTAGATGCTGTAGAAACCAAACATTGGCTGAGGATTGCCACGATTATGAAGTGTAGGACATCATATTGACCGATACTGCAATACAATGGGGTCCTTTATTGTGCGTTCGAAACCCTCCTATTTAACAAAAGTAGCTAAAAAATTGAGTCAGGTCACCGTAAAATCGCAACAAAAAAATGCGGGAAAATTGAGGGAATTGTCATGTTCCACATGTTCCACTATGACTTCCTATGTTCCATGTTCCACTATTTTTTGTTACTTCTATGTTCCATGTTCCACTATTTTTTTAACCCATGTTACATGTTCCACTATTTTTTTTGACCCCCATGTTCCATGTTCCACTATCCTGTCTCACCCCACCCCTCAGAAGTGATCTCTTTAAATTCTTTTTGCCCAGCCAGATTTTTGTAAGGCCATGGCCTTATGGGGTTAGCCCTTCATGTGCAGGCAGGTGGGGCATGTACTTTTTGTCTACCACTCAACTGCTTTCCCGCCCCCCCAAAGGATATCAACATTCCGATGTATTAGACATATCTGTGTTATTGTTGTAAAATGGCAGCCATCTTGAATTACGATGGCTTTATTTTGAAAAGTTTCTCAACCTCAAAGAATACTGAATTCGTAAACTGCATCCCATGTAAATATGCAAAGTTTCATGGTGCTAGCTATTCCAGGAAGGGCTAGATAAGTGTTTTTCCCACACAAGCATGTTTGTCAACATAGTTACCATAATAACGGCTACTTTTCAATATGTTTTCTGGGTCTTTTCCGTATTGGATAATTTTGTATTTTATCAATAAAAATTTTGGGTATTCAACATTCTGAACTACATTCTAGAACCCGAGTTTATATATTTGTTGTCACATTTTCTTTTGGGCACCTTTTTTCCTAGATATTGGTATATTGTGGGTCACTTTTTATCAAAAATAGGTATATTGGTCAGTGCCGTTTTCAACCTGTCTGAGGCACCCTGTACCCATATTCTGACCGAGACCCCCTCCCCCCCGAGGTTTAAAAAAATATTTTTTAAGCAGCATTTTATTTTCAAGCACCCTTGTCCTGACGACACTTGCCAACGTCCTGACAGCACGTTCAAAATTGTATAACTCAAGTAAGTCATTGATCACTGAAAATGCACTGTCTATTGGCATGTAATATGCAAAAGGTATGGGATGAAGAATTAGTGTCTATGGTAAAGGTTACATAATGCTCTCCATGGCACAGAATGTTCTCACACACTTCAGCCTTACAACTACGCAAAAGCCCGAATCTGCCACTGCTATGGCCACCTATTTGACCACCTCCTTTCACCCTGTCTGCCAGACTGCCCGCCTGCCTGCCTGCCCGCCTGCCTGCCTGCCTGCCTGCCTGCCTGCCTGCCTGCCTGCCTGCCTGCCTGCCTGCCTGCCCGCTCCGCCTGCCTGCCTCGCCCGCCCGCTCCGCCTGCCCGCCTGCCTGCCTGCCTGCCTGCCTGCCTGCCTGCCTGCCCGCCTGCTATAATAGCAAAGGTAACTATATGGGACGCTAGATAGGATTATCCAGCATATAGACTTGTTATAAAAATGAAATAAAAACATTTATGTAGATTCTTTATTACGTACACAACTTATTATGGACGTATAACTATAGCTGTTGATTTTTATTGATGCAATTAACTCGATGCAATTAACTCGAACAATGCACACGACGATATTAATCATATAGTTTCGCCTTTCTCCATCTTTACATTGCACACTGAACAATTTAATTTGATCGTTCTAAAAAAGAAGAAAAAAATAGAACTAGTTTAAATTGGATAAAATTATCATAATTCCTTGTTAGTCAATAGTGTATGTATAATCATTAACATTACGAAATCACTTTTATCTATTTGCATGGACTTTGTTTAATTCTGCTAATTATACTACTTACAGTATCTAGTTTAATTATTACGGATTCGGGTTTGCCAAGTTTAGGATTGCATTACTAAATGCTTGTTCCGATGTCATGTCATTGCAATAACAAACTCGCAAAGAAATATCACACGTACAGTTTATAGATGTTCAAACCCGCTTTACACATGTAGCGAGTTCCACCTACGTAGCTCTACGTGCAATGGGGAACTGGCAAATTCGTCAGGAAATTTTGAACATGTTCAAAAATCTTGGACGAACATTCAGTTTCGTTAAAGTTTGCTTCAAATAGTTATGCTAAGTCTACGGATCGCAGAACATTCGCACATATAAGTACTTCGTTTGCCTCAGCAACTTGTCGCACCATGCATTTTTACTACGTTCAATGCCGCCACAATACGCCCAAGTTGACGACATGACATAATACGTGCAGATGTGTTTCACGGGTTCGCTCATGATCGCTCAAGTGTAAAGCGGGTTTTATAATAACCCAATAACATAGCTAAGAAAAGATCTGTTAATGAATATATGTGCTTAGAACAAAGCATTAAAACTTTCTTTCTTCGTATGCATTTTCTAAGGAATACTTCATTATAAAAGTATGCATGTATTTTCTTCATTCTTTGTTTGCGTTTGGTTGAAATGTGCAAAAGAAATGAGTTGCTTCCAACCGTTAATGTTAAACAGCCCATTGTTACAGATTTCAAGAAAATATCCTATATGCTAAATATAAAATGTAACCTTTGAAAAATTACCCATGATAAATTAGTATGTAAATAGCCATATCATTTTTTACATAAGTCATATTGCATTAATTAATTAAAAATGTAAGAATAGCATCTTTAAGGAAAGTAGCAATTGAAGTTTGTTAAATGTATCTTAATGATTAATACTGTACTAGCTTATACCCGTGTGGTCTAAGAGGAATGCTGAGAATCACATTGAATCACTCCAGTTACATAATCGTATAAGTAGATCCCAACTAAATCATTGGTTAGATCCATTGACTTGGCATGTAAAATGAAAATCTAAGGGAGGAAATGTTAGTGTCCATGTAAATGGGAACACAATGCCCTCCATGGGCATAGAAAAGACATATTTTGATGGGTGTATAACTATGTTTTATACGGCATTTTATTTTCAAGCAGTAGAACATCCCTATTAAGACTGCCCCAGGATTGGCGTCAAGTGGTTTAATATAGGGGTAGTCTCTTTAGGGACTTTTGTAATGGTCTTTTTATGCAGACTTGGAACTGTTAAAAATCATCTGAATAGAGGTGGCATAGTTATAGAGGTGGTCTTGTATGAGGATATACGAGGAGATAGCATTCAGCCTATGTAGAGCTCACGGAACGAAACAAAAACAAGGATTTTGCTTCATTTGAAGTGACACAATTGATCTTTGTAAATCACTGTTCAGTTCCATATTATGGGTATGTAAACTGAAATCTGTCAACAATTTTGCCAATATCCATTTATGGGGCCCCCAGGTTGTAAGTGAGAGGAGGGCTAAGAAGCGTAAACCATGATGATAAATGTGCTATGGTAGGGGGGTCTGGGGGCATGCTTCCCCAAGAAAATTTTGAAATTTTGTGTGCTCACATGTGCAATCTGAGCCATTTTCTGCATCAATTTTTATTATATAAAACTTCTGTAATTTCAAACATATACGTCTTTTTAAACACATTGAGGTCTGAACCTTCAAAGCCTTATTCTACCACCCAGCCAAGATCCTTTATGCAAAGCCATTATAAATATAGTACTCTGAAATTTTCCTATTGAAGCTATGGAGTAGGGGTGCAACTGTCAACGAGCACTTACTGAGCGTTCACACTCAGCACTGTAGTGTATATGTGCCAATTTGGGCAGTGTAATAATGTTGAGGAAAAGGTAACTGTTGCAAACTTTTATATTAGAAGTTTTAGTCAGGTAGATATAATTGTAAATGTGGTGGTTCATAGTTGTGATCCAAGTCTTGCTCTCATGACTTTACATTTTACACCAAGTCATTGGCACACTTATGCTTATTAATCACACAAACTTACTACTTTCACTTACTACTTTCAACCCAATGATTTATATCTAATTAACGTGTAGGTGCCACAGAGCTGTGTGCACCTATTTAGATATGAGTTTGCTCAACACCCACAAACAGAGCCGACTGGCAAGTGAACCCACGACCTTCTGATCACGAGTCTAACTGCCTATTCACTCAGCCAAAGAAGCACATTAGGTAGATGCTGTAGAAACCAAACATTGGCTGGAGGATTGCCACGATTATGAAGTGTAGGACATCATATTGACCGATACTGCAATACAATGTGGTCCTTATTGTGCGTTCGAAACCTCTCCTATTTAACAAAAGTAGTGTAAAATTGAGTCAAAATACCGTAAAATCGCAACAAAAATGCGGGAAAATTGAGGGAATTGTCATGTTCCATGTTCCACTATGACTTCCTATGTTCCATGTTCCACTATTTTGTTACTTCTATGTTCCATGTTCCACTATTTTTTAACCCATGTTACATGTTCCACTATTTTTTTGACCCCATGTTCCATGTTCCACTATCCTGTCCCGGCCCCACCCCCTCAGAACTGATCTCTTAAATTCTTTGCCCACAGATTTTTGGTAAGGCCATGGCCTTATGGGGTTAGCCCTTCATACAGGCCTGTGGTGGGGTATGTACTTTTGTCTACCACTCAACTGCTTTCCCGCCCCCCCCCCCAAAGGATATCAACATACCGATGTATTAGACATATCTGTGTTATTGTTGTAAAAATGGCAGCCATCTTGAATTACGATGGCCATTTTGAAAAGTTTCAACCTCAAAGAATACTGGAATTCGTAAACTGGTATCCTATGTAAATATGCAAAGTTTCATGGTGCTAGCTATTCCAGAAGCGAAGTTATAGATAAGTGTTTTTCCCACACAAGTATGTTTGTCAACATAAGCTACCATAATAACGGCTACTTTTCAATGTGTTTGCAGCAAAATGGTTTAATACATCAATATTTATCTTATGCCTTACCTGCTTACCACCTGCCGAACACATTGTGATATATTGTGATACATTGTGATAATAGTAAATAGCTTGCTCTACCTCTCGATTGGGGTGTTTTTGAAGAACTTCTTGCAGAGATATTAAAATATTGGTGTTAAAATGGTGGCCATCTTGAATCACGGCAGCCATCTTGAAAGATTTTGATCACAAAGTATACTGAAAACTAGATACTGTTAGTATCTACACGTGCACAAAGTTTGATGACACTAGGTGTTGTTGAAAGCAAGTTTTCAATGTGGTTTCCTCACACAAGTGATCAACATATCTCACGTCTATATACGCAGTATATAGTTGGTATAGGCAATGATTTGTAAATGCACTGCGAGTGATCAAGCCGTGAAAAGCGACGTTGCACACAAGTATATAAGCCTGTATTTGTTATCATAGAAACTGCTAGTGTTATTTCTATATGTTTGCACCAATATATTTTACTACCTATATAGTTTTCTAAGGCCTGAATACCCGCTGAACAAACTAAGATAGTATGTTGCTTACTCTACTGACCAATTTCCTTTTTGAAAGAACTTGTGGGACAGATATTAGAAATAGCACGTAAAAATGACAGCCATCTTAAATTATCGCGGCCATTTTGAAACTTTTCAAACATATACTGTACTGAAATTCGGAGACTAGTATCTTTTAACTATGTGCAAAGTTTCATGATTCTAGATGCTGTATAAGCTATATAATCATTAAGCGGTTTTACCATTCATGTATAAATGCCTATTACTATGGAAGCTGCTAGTTTTTTCATACCACGTGCACCCCCGCTCCCTTATTTTACCATGTCTATATTTCTCTAATGTCCTACCACCTGCTGAAAAAATTGGTACCCTAAATAGCCTGCTATACCACTCACAGAGAAAAAAAACTTATAAAAATCAAATTAGAAATATTGCTGTAAATATGGTGGCCACCTTGAATTACAGCGGCGATCTTGAAATATGGTGAGCACAATGTGTATTGAAATTTTTAGATTAGTATCGGCTACATATGTGCAAAGTTTCATGCTTCTAAGTGCTTTAGATTCCAAGTTAATTATTGAAATGTGTATCACATACAACGGTGAGTGCACATGAAGGTTACCATGGCAACGGACCATTTGTTACATGTTCGCACCAGATATTTTGAGTACATCCATCTTTTCCGAATGCCTGAGCCCCTACAGAAGAAACCGAGAAAGGATGCAGCTTGCTCAACCGCCGGTTGGGGTATATCCTTATCTAGGGCTCTTTTTGGTTATGACCTGTACTCTAAATTGAATTCCTTCACGCTGTGCAATATTTCTACAAAAGAGATACTTTTCTCAGAGGAAAAATAATGAGGCATTTCCTTACTTGCCTGCTTCAGTAGCCGAGTCGTGGGTTCGACTCCCGGTCGGATCTGGCGGTGGGTGTTGCGCAAACTCATCCCTAAATAGTTGCACACTGCTCCGTGGCACCTGCACGTTAATTGGGTACAGGTCATTGGGTTGAAAGAGTGTGTGAGTGCCTGTATGAGTGATTACCATTGGGCGCTGAATGGGCTGCCAATGCAAGTATATGAGAAATGATCAATTGCTGATCATTGGGTGTGCCAATGACCTGATGTAAAATGTAAAGTCGCGAGAGCACATTAGAATCATGACTATAAACCACCACATTTAGATTTACATTACTTGCCTCAGTTTCGTTGCCATGGTTACAAGCAGTTTAAAACGTGTTTGAATAGAATGATTGGAATACAAAATTTCAGATTTCAGATTCAGATATTTTATTCATAATGCCATGGTACATTAAAAACATTTACAATAAAATAAGTAATACAATCTATATATAATTACGAAGAAAACTGACTTACCATCAAAAATCGGGTACAAAAAACATTAAAAACATTTACAATAAAATAAATAATACAATCTATATATAATTACCAAGAGATGGGCGTGGCCATGTTTTTTTTTTGTTTTTGTTTTTGAAATTCGCCTGCAATCACTTTCCTGGGGCGCTTTCACGCATTCTATGGGAAATCCCCTTTTACGGGTTTATTTGTTCTTCGTGCGCCTGCTTTCATCAGTGTTGACGAGAAAACTGACTTACCATCAAAAATCGGGTACAAATGTCCCCTTTTTTTTAACGACTCACCACTTTAACTAATCTGTGGACTCACTTCCGGTCTATCAGATTGTTGCTGTGTGCGTTATGTTTCTCTTTTGGTGCGTGCGTTTGTCTCTGTTGCTGCGTGCATTATGTCTCCGTAGGAGACGGGAAAGCTAGTAAACATAAATTTATAAAATTATAAATATATAGTACCATGATATTATAAACATGGTGCACTAAAAGTATTTGCTATGAACAAAAACTTATTTCCATAGTGGACTCTATTGTATTATAGATCACAGTGACAAGACGACTAGTATACAAACATATATGACAGTTACATGTACATTACAAATTCGCTTGTGTAAAAAAAAAACATGTTATTGAATGAGAATAATTTATAGCCTATTACATTTATCTTTGAACGAGCGCTTGCATTCTATTGATTTGAAACTAGTTGGTAAAAAATTCAATAATTTTGCACCAATTTGCTTAAAAGAAGTGAGATCTTGGCTATTGAAAAATGACTTGAAACTGTTACTAGTGTTGTGGTGATGATTGTACACATTCAGTTTATGCAATATCAAGGAGAGTAGGCCTAGTGTTGTACATGGTTTTTGTATAGTAAATGTCGTAGTCCTCAGCAACCCCATTTTACCCTGCTGGGTCCATGGTACAGTTACGACAAATGACCTAGTAGGGATAGGTGCGAACAGGACGAAGCTGCATCATAACAGTATACTACATGGAACATCAATTACAGTACCTCCAATTAAGACCACCTCTCAATTGAGACCGCCTCTATAACAAGACCGCATTTCACAGTCCCAAAACTTCATATAAGCTACCAAAATGAACCTCTGTATAGAGACCACCTCTCTATTGAGACCACCTAAATCGCCAGTCGACATTAATATGGTGACGCTGTGCTATCTGAGCACTTTTAATCTAACACAGCCATTATTATGCCAATTTGATGGGGATGTTTCGAACAGTATTGAAACCACAGTGGAAAATAGAATAGAATAACTAAAAGAAGGGCCGGTGGAGGGGGAAAGAAAAATGGTGACGTCACCGTGAGACTGCATTCACCATTATTGATCTCTCCAGCTCTTTTCACGGAGAATTATTTTCACTTTATTGAACTTGTATTTGATTTCAATGGAAAACGGACATGTTTATAAGTTTGTTTCCCCCAATTAGCCCAGTTTTTATGGTCCCAACTTCCCCATTAAATACACATGCTACTTCTTGTGGTAAATAGGCAAAGAAAGGAGGCGCAAAAACTCTTCGTGCATGATGTTAAAATCTTTATTAGCCGTCAATACATGAATAGATAAATCGTGTTTATTCTGTTGTCTGTGACATTTATGGCTAAATGATTTTTTGCATAGCATTAATAGGTTAAATAGAGAGCAATGATCCATCAATAGAAAAATTAATAATTTGGAGAAAGCCTCTAGATTATTAACAAGATGCGCATTCAAAATGAAACGTGCGTTACTTGGCCTTATATGGCTGGCCTCAAGCTTGTACTTTGATTGGATTGATGCCAATGTCAATGTTGCTGTTACATGTTAATTTACACTTATATAAGAGGTTTACATAGAGTATATAAGTTTTTAAAAATGATACTCTTGTGTCGAAAGCTGAATAAAGTATTTCGATTATTAACGTTTTGACATTTAACTTATTTGGCAAACAAGAAAACAACTTATATATCAATTGTATACAGAATAAAAAGAACTGTTGTAATTTTACAATTGATATCCACACACAATGCTTGGAATAATATGTTACTCCAAGTGGTAAAGGTCAATATTGACAGTTGGCATTACAATATGCTGCCACCTGTTATTTGAACATGCATGTACTTGCCCTCCAACCATCCCTGGATCACCTATAGTCGCACGTATTCCACAGTTCATGGAAGGTTAAAGTGCACTTGGTGGCATATAGACGACAAGTAATGATGTCTTCTCTGCAGCTCAAATTGAGCAAAGTTTAACTTCTTGAACCACACACACACACACACACACACACACACACACACACACACACACACACACACACACACACACACAACACACACACACACAGCACACACATGGCACACGCACGTGCCGCATGATTCACACGCACACGCACGCACGCACGCACGCACGCACGCACGCACACGCACACACAGATATGCGATTTTAGAACTTAATAATGAGTTCTGGGGAAGGAATCTCATTCCAACTTATACCTGCCTAATTATTTAGTACATATGTACTTAATGAGACTTTTTTAAGAAATGAAAAAAAGAGGGAACCTATCGGAGACAAAGATAGATTAATTAAAATGTGGTGATATTTGCATACAAATAAACATAGCTTGCCAGAAAACAATAACAAATGCAGCTGTCAATACACGGATTTAGCAAAATCTAGTGTTTGGTAGATCTCTAACGTGTATATGTATTTGGGAGGGGGCATTTCTACTTTCATTCGGGTCAAAGTTCAGCTCGCATCCTCTATCAAAAGCTTAGTATCGATGAACGTATTCGACGTATGATACAGAGTTCTATCAACCGAGGTTGTATAATGAATAAATGAGCCGTGATGCAGTGACCCGGGTTACCTCGTACAAACTTGCCTGTAGGGGCACACCGATTTTCTTTAAATCAACAAGTCTCATACTGAATTTGAGCAAACATCAGGCAAAAACTCTTGAGAATACGATGTCTAGTCTATTAAAACAATACATTAATTATTATAAACGAAATGAGCAGTCCAACTCTAGTGGTCAATACCAGTACTGTAGAGAGGTAGATGGACTGCCAGATGTAATTAATGGAGTACAAGACATAGCGTGAGGGGCAGATCGAGGTTTTTGAGGAGAGAGGACAGGGCTCGGTTGAAGGAGTGGTCAAACCATCAACTTCCCTCCCTCCTTGTACCCGCATCTGAGTGTAAATACGCTGGAACAGCCCTCGGTAGGGAACAAGGTTGTAATGAATGGTGTGCGGCCGTAAAGTGATAGTGTAGTTATCTATTTGTATATGCGTTCATCAAATTGCTTTAAACACAAAGTAAAAATCATTAATTATATTATGTCTTGGTCACATCATGTGCATATTCACTTTGCTAGTACAAGCATACGCCACAACTTAGGTTAAGTGCCCCATGGGTGCTCCTCTGCTCATCTTATTTTTATTTCTTGGATTAAATTGTAAATGTACGCCCGTTGTTGCATAAATAAGTACTAAATAGATTGTTTAAAATTTCTTTTAGTGACACGCACACAACATAAGATACCGAGAAGTTTCTCTGTACGTTTCAAGCATGTCCTTTGCTTGAGGCTATGCACGCCGGTCTTTAATTGAAACTGATGCCCGCAAGTTTAATCAAAACAATGTTCACCTGTCATATCATGTCACGACAATGACAACGTACAAACTCGCATAATATCAAAATTAATTAACAGTTTTTTTGTTTAAAGATATTGACAGGACCTTATATTAATAACCAATAGCCACAGGGCGGTGATTGGCTCTACACGTGACATGCCAGCTTAAGGTAGATTATACAAATTAGTGATGCATTCGACATAGTTGAAGTCAATGGATTTTGAACACACCAACCACATTCGTGTGGGTGCATGGATTCTTTGTTATCAAGTAGGGTTGATGGATAAACCTCATAGCACTGTGTATTATGGGCTTTGGATATACTTTTAATACGAATACAACCCAAAATGAGAAAATATTAAACAGAAGTGGAAGACCTCTATACACGAAGCTGTGTTTGATAGAGATGGTTGTGGACACACGACAGTCACACTTGCTTTAATGCAAGAGCAGGCTATTGAAGATTGTCTCATAATTTGGATTTAAAGTGAAGATTTACAATGAACAAAATTTAGGGGAAACTTATTAAGACGACATATGTGATGTTTTTGAAACTATTTCATATTTTATTTCCACATAATTAAGCTGATTGTTTTTCATCACGATGTGGAGATATCTCAATACGCATAGGGACATGGTTTCAAGGCTCTTTTGTTGAACAATATGCAATATTTCCGAAACAGAAAAGATTGGTGCAAAGTAACAGAGAACTTTCATGGAAGGTCATTCCATAGGGAAGGACAGGATATAACATATTCTCCAACTTAACCAATACTCTTGAACGAATCAGTAGCAATTGTTGCAAAGTTGCTGGATTTATCATTTCTCATTAAAATGCCCATAATGCGCAGTAAAATAATTACATTAATTGCAGTTTCGATGTTTGTTTTGCATGCTGTTCGGCACATGTATTTGTATACGTTAAGAAGAAATCTGAAAGAAAATCTGAAAGTACCTAAAGAAGAGGCTGTCTACTATGACAAAAATGGAGTCTGCACAAAAGGAAGCATCGGAACAATAACTGACTCTAAAATCCACGCCGAATTCCAAGCCTTCATGCAAGTTTGGAGCAAGAGACCGGTAGAAAACGACTACGGTACCAAACTCGCACACCAATTTGCCTTATGGACAATGGTACGAAAACTCAAACCAAAACATATAATTGAAAGTGGTGTCTACATTGGAATGGGCACTTTGATGTTGAGGAAAGCTGCTCCACACTCGCAGCTGATACTACTGGACCCCAGCAGTAAGGCTGGATCTGCGTACAAGGACTCACAGCCGGATACCAAGTACTTCTTAGGTGCTGAGTTCAAAGACTTCGCAGACATGGATTGGGACGTGCTAGGCATAGACCGCAATCAAACACTGGTGTTTTTTGATGACCACCAGAGCAATGTTAAGCGGCTCAGACAGGCACAGAAGTTTGGTTTTCGACATATCATGTTTGATGACAATGCCAATTATGACCAAGGCTATGACAGTCTAAGTCTGAATGCAGCTTGCGATATTTTTCTGGAGAGACGCGATCCATCGAAAATGCTGTACAAAGACAATTTCAACAAGATTGTGCGTCCATTCAAAGACAAGGATCTCAAGGAAATAAAGACGGTATTTGAGAATGAGATCGAGGTTTACTTTGAGTTCCCTTTCCCTTGGAAACATCCAAACGTGAAAAATATTTGGTTCCCTGAATTGACACTCAATGGATTTCTTGACAAATATGGTTTTAAAGGTTTACCGAGCATTGTAAATGAATATTGGCAAATCTGTTACGTTAGACTAAAATGAGAGAATGAAATGGCTATTTAACTTTGATGTTATCCAGTTTGTTCAATATGGAGTCTGTATATCGTTTCTGGCTCCAGTCTGCGCGCGCATTTGGCGTCTGACGTCATTTGAAATTGCAATATAAAGTTAAAATCAAAAAGGGCAAAATGTTGTGAGCTTCCCTCGTAAATTACTTTCAATTATCTCCACATTTTCTTCTATGAACTTTAAGTTTCTGGATTTTGTTACTAAACTGATAAAAAAAACAGCAATACACACCACAAACGAGAAACTACAAAAAACAAACAAAAACAAGCAAACAAACAAAACAAACAGACCAACAGACGCAGACGACAATGATATGATGAAGACATCAGCAATTTGGTTGCATCTGTTGTAAAAGACTTGGATCACGACTATAAACCACCACATTACAATGCATAAAACAGAGCACATATAGGGAAGGTCATTTGACATTCAGAAAGGGGGCCTTGGTTTCATTTTGATCCATTCACCACTTTCAAGAAAGAAATTTCAATGTAAATATTCCTGCGACATCAACATCAAAATCGTCTTTGTCATTTGCGGGCAGTTCTAACGTTAAACTAAAACTACTTTAAATATTTAAAGTTAATTTTCAAGTTTCGTTTATCGTATGACATCCATGGAAAGAACTTTACCAATAGTGTTTTGGGTGAGGATTATGAATCTGTAATCGGATTTTTAGTTAGCATGAAAATTGACCAAAATATGGGCAAAACATCGGCCTTTATAAATAATGACAGACGACCAGTGACTAATATAAACTTGCGAACTTCACAATTATGAAGAATGCATGTCTCAAATAGATGTATTTACTTCATATGTATTTACAGATATGTATTTACAGCATGGCAGACATCAATTTTATGTAGAATACACATTATGAATGATATAGCATTAAATGCAATTTTAAATGGGCTTATAACACACACCGGAAGTACCTATAAACATATGTGTCTCAAAATCAAATAAAAAAAAGACGAGTGCGCAGCTTTTCTTCGCTACCTGGAATCGAAGAATGTCACTGACAATTTATTTGTGACAAAAATATCAATAGACGAACGAGTGCATGCAGTTTGAAATGATATCTGAAAAGTAAAACAAAATGCGCATGCGTCCTTATCTGGAAACGGGTTTGGGCCCAGTTGAAAATGAACCTAGTATAGCTACCCTCTCTTCCCACCCTTGAATATCTAATGACCATGCCCACATTAACACTAAATTTAAAAATAAAACCCACACACTTGCGCACTGACTGATATGTCAACCATGAATTAACCAGTGGTAAATTACTTGATAAAACGACACACCAGAGTAACTAGGAAACTGAACTCAGACCCCCAAATGACAAACTATGTATGAAGAGGCAAATGTAAAAAATACTACAACACGAATCATCAACTATAATATAAATCAGCAAACTATTGAAGTGCCTATGAAGCTAACGAGTAAGTGTGCAAGCATCCGGTAAAGTCGATGCTCAATACAAAGAGCAGTGATCGTCTGCCTTCACATCTGTGACCCGGCCATAAAAGTCATGTAAAGAAATTGGAGTTATTCCATCAATATGTATACACGGCTCATTCTGTAATTATCAAACGGCGTATAGTTGACTTTCTCACTCGCCTTGTCAAGTCAGTGATGGCAGATATTGGGATGGAATTTCTGTGCTCAGACACGCCGTTTGAAACGTAATGTATTAGTCGCATCATTTGAAGTTGTGTGTTTGTTTACATGCGCTATAAGGATATTTTTATGAAAGGTTGGCGGCTGGGAGAATTATCATAAGACGAAAGTTGTGGCGTGTCAAGAATCGTAGTTGTGCATAATATTTGAGAATGGTGAAAGAGGATTGAACATTATAGAGTATTGAACGTGTATAGTACTCGTCTGCATGTGTTGATGAGTGTTAGCATTAGCTTATTGCTGGGACGTGTCAGTTGAACTATAGCAGTGACCAAAACATTAAGAATTTTACACCATCAAAATCAGCGTGGTTGAAAATTAAAGACGAAGGGACAGAAAGGAGAGCACAGTCGAACCGGAGGAGAGAAGAAATAGACTGTTTTGCTCCATAGATAATCATCTGAAGGATGGATGACTTCCACCGGAACTTCCTCCATGCTCATCCACACATTGGCAGGAGCCTGTTTAGCAACACTGGCAACACCCTACCTCGCCACGTGGGTGCGTTCACGTGTTACCCCGCCAAACCACAGCCCATGGCGTACGCGGGGCCTGGACTGAGTAGAGGCATCTCGCTGTTTAGGCCTCGTTTCGTGCCGCCCGGCAGGCCCGCCGACATTTTGAATAATACAAATCGGTCACGTGACAATGGATTTCCGGACGAGCAGGTGCGTCACCGAGAAATCAATAATGCCGCTTATAATGAACTGCAAAGAGGTATGAAGTGTACAAATGCGATGATGTCAACCATGAGTACACTGCCGTATTATGGACGTGGTTTGTGTGTTGGTGCCGGAGTGTTTCATAATAACGGAGGTCACTTAGGCATGGCAGGTCATCAAATAATGAGCTCTGGACAACCTATTGCTGCAAGTGCAAGTAGTAGTTCAATGTATTCAAATGCTGGCACAAGACAGCTTGAGCTGATGGTCAATTCCAATGTCAGTGCAAGCTCAACCCAACCAAAAAAGCAATATGGTAGAAGCCAAAAACGACCTATCTACGAGAGTGATTTGTCTTCTTCACGTCAACCAAAAGAACACCACCCTCACACCACTAATAATGAGTTGTGTAATGACAAAATATATGTTAAAGCCATTCCCAATAATTCGGGAAGATCAGGGGAAAGTGAGACAGAACTAGCAGCACCAACACCAATCGCAAACATCAAAGGGTCCACGAAAACCGCGGTGGAGAAGAAAAAAGGCAAAGCCTCAACTAATGAAATAAGGAAAAAGAGAACATACCGCCCAGCAAGAAAGTCTCACAAAGTGCAAACTACAGCAGAAACAGCCAACGGCTGTGATCAACATGACAGCGCCGAAGTAGACATTTCTGAACAAGCTTCTGCAAGTGTGACCGGTGCAGTCCAGGAAAGCTTGAGACCTGTCGAGGCGGACGCAGGCTCTTGTAGAACACGTGGTTATGAGCGACAGCTCCATAAAGATGAAGAAGGAAAGTCTTATGAGAAGGCAGGTCTGCCTAACCCATATGCCATCTTCAATATCAAATATCACCTCGATAAAATCAGCAAGTACGTAGCTGCAAAGAATGCTAACAAAACTAACACTTCTAGGAATAATAGTGATGCTGATAATCATGAGGACAGCTCAGAGCGGAGTGACCAAACTGCTGCTGAGGACAAGGCAGGAGCTACTTGTTTCAGCGAGTCAAATGTGGCAAATTCGTCAAAGGAGGATTCGGCTTCTGATATTGGTATAGATTATTCAAAAAGGTCTAATATGGAAGATGAAAAGAAAAATAGTATGGATGCACATCGTAGCAGTAGCTCTGTGTCAAGTCCAACTGCAACAAAAGCAGGGCAAAGTGGAAAAGTGATTGATGACCACGTATCTATCGAGACCCGCAGCTGTGGAGATGGGAGCAAAAGCCAAGAGCATGGCAGAACTGTAGCTTGTGGAATGGGCAATGTACCAAGTGCTTTAGTGAAAGATTCACTTACGGATGATCACGCAAAGACTACTATTCAGGTGCAAGATGGAAGCCATTCAGAGTTGGGCGGCACTGAAACGACGCCGAATTTGATTAAACAGAATTCCTGCGAGAATGACTCTAAACCAATGGATTTGGCTGCTGTTGAGAAACGTACAGACACGTCTATTGCGGTTAAAACAAAGGTCAATAAGCATGGCATGAATCAGACGAACGAACATAGACTAGAAATAACTAAAGAGTATGAGGATGAGGTTGTAGCATCTAAGATTACACAACAAATTAGTGGAAACCCATTAGTTGACAATGAAATGAGGATGACCGGTTCTGAAAGAGAAACAAAAGAGGGTAAAGTAAAGGAAGAAGATATTGAGAAGAATACAACTGACACAGTTGGCCCAAGTTGTGTTAGTTCTCAAATAACAAATGAAAGAGATCAATTAGAGAAGAAAAGCAACGCTCAACCATTTGTATACAATTATTCAACTGGTTCTCCTTTGAATTTATCGAAAAAACAAGAGAATAGAATGAACACGGAGGGTCACCATGAAGAGGACTCAAACTTACCAATGGATTTATCATGCAAACCAGACAAATCAACAGACGCACAATATAACACAGCAAAGAAAGAAATTGATACAACTGTTATCAAAATCAATGTAATAGACTCAGAAACTGTCAAAGATACTTCTCACCAAGACGAACCACTGGATCTGACATGCAGAAAAAAGGAACGTTTGCCAAATAGTGAAAAGTGTAACTTCCTCTCAGATCCACACGAAACAAAAACAGCAAATGAGAATGATAGCGACATCTCTGTTCCAGTCGAAAGTCCCCCAAGAAAGCGAGCGAAAATTCACAGACGACAACAAAATGGCAGCAATGATCATGACGTCATTGATTTATGTGGTGATGCGTCTGATGACGAAAGCAACGGGGTAAAAGACAGTGACATGACTAAGGATAAAGCTACGAATATTGAGGCAAAGGTGGCGAATAGTGTGGATACTGTAGATACTGAAGCACACCACCACGCGAGGCGTCGTCTGCATGTGACGTCACCCTGGTCAAACGGTCACGTGACTAAACCTAGCTCTGCCATGCTCAGTCCTGATTTCGTCATTGACTCAAACTATCCCAGCATGCAGCACATACAGACGATCTTTCTCGTTGAGGAGGGACACTCGGGCGCATTAAAAGTATAGAGTTGTCTCGCAGCAGGAGTTTTGACTGTATGGTTTGCACGGGCGAATCCAATGGAAGCGTGGGGGTCCGGATGGGGCGGCAGGTAGCGTCTCATGCCACAGACAGGCGTGCATAAACAGTGACACAGACGTTTTTTTTAATCATTTCACACTGTGACAGTAACAAATTTGAACACATATGGTGTATATTGTATATTACCTGGTGTAAACATGTAAAGTCGCTAGAGCACGATAACAGTGAATTGCGACTTTACATTTACATATTTATATTTCCGTATTCGATTGTTAGGAAAGACATTAAGATTATGCTACTTACTACATTGTATGAGCATGTGTAGATACCTCATCCAAAGTCCCCAGAAAAAGCAGTAAATGTACGTGGATGTGGCACCACGACAATATAGTGGTATTTGTGAAGTGTAGTTGCATAATTTCGTCCTATTCGATGTTGACTTGTTGGTAAGTTTGGACAATTTTTAAAGGAGAGCATTGTGGGTGGTATCATGTGTTGGGGTGTGATTGGTGCGTTGTGTTTTGTCATCTGGACAGTGGGCAAGCTTGGTGCTTTTGATAGTGATATGAAGTTTGTATGACGTTTGACAAGGTTAACAAGTTTGATACATTTTAGAGCTGCATGTCAATTTGAATTTGACCTAAACGTTGATCCTAAATGATAAGGGAACTAGTTTCGTACGTGCCTACTACATAGAGTTGGTTTTCACAGACATTCTTAATCTGCTTTTCTACTTTATATCTGTGAAAACTGGTTTTATTCTTTTTACAAAAAACTCTCGTAAAGACGCGCGGCCGTAACTATTACAAGATCCCTCATCACTTCTGATAACACTTTGTACAGTAGCTGAAGCTGATTGCCTATATGTATGAATGTTAATTGGGTGGAAAAATAATTAAAATAAACATGGTCTCAACAGTTAGTTTTTACTTTCTGATCAGCACATCACAGATACCTATAAAACATCAAATGCTGTTGACATCTACAACTTAGTTTGCATTGTGTAAATGATGTCGATGGACTGTCCTGGCCTTGTGAAGGTTTTTCAAAAAACCTGACTAGAACGATGGTAACTTATCCAAATGTGCATAATGTTCATATACTTGTAGTCTATTATGCTATTGTGAAATTTTTCGGAAACCCTGTAAACATTTGGAACACGATCTTATGTTCACACCAGACCATGAGACCAGTCATATGTGTATGGACAGACGCCTTAGACGTTTAGGCTAACCTTCCCTCACACTTTGGGAAGTGTTAATACTTGGCCACAGTCTAAATCCACCTACGAATTAGGCTCTTGCCATGTATGTTTCTATTTCTGTCATCTAACCTTGATCCCCGAACATTTCCCAAGTGATACATGCATGATAGCAATGTAACCTGGTCAGTCACCATGTGCTGTGGCCGAGTCACTATGGTTACACTACTTGCTTGCCAGGACCTGATCAAAAGTATTCATACAGTCTTCCACACATTAGAATATATAATATGATATATTTTATATATAGCAAAGCCATCTTCTTTTGCAGCTGCATTTTATAAATAGAATACAAATAGATGTTCAGGACTTTAGGGTTACATGCGAAACTAGCAGACACTTGCTCGTTTTCTTATGCAACATGCAGATGTTAGAGGAAGCTTCTAGAAGTACATTGATAAAATTTCATTGAAATGCAGCTCACGCATGTTTAAGACAATTCTCTAATCTTAATTCTTAGAAGAACACGAAAAGAACGATATAAGAAACTGAATGTATGTTTAGTTCATCCTGGATTTCTTTATTCATGATTCAAGAATTTGATGGATACCAATAGAAACCATAATCATTATCATTTTGGCGAGACTTTCGTTGTTTTCACAACAACTTCTTCGGGCCGAATGAAAACCCATCATGGTGGTCATGTGACTCTGAGATTTTTCATTCGGCCCGAAGAAGTTGTTGTGAAAACAACGAAAGTCTCGCCAAAATGGTAATGATTATGGTTTCTATTGGTATCCATCAAATTCTTGGATATAACAAACGTCTTTGTGTGACCACATCTTTACTATCGGTCAACTTTGCCACACCTAGCGATTTTCCAGGGAGCCTTTTCGAGCCTCTACATAATTGGTTTTGGTTCTTTGTCTGTGTTTTTTTGTGTTTTTTTTTAAATCATACAATTTGTTAATTTATGATCGTATTTAATGAAAGGTAAAATAAAATGAAGTAAAACTATTATGATTTTAGGGAGTGTTACTAAAAAAAACTGCCGTGGGGGCGGGGGGAGGGGTCGGTAATTTAACAGAACTCATGGTTGAAACGTTTTGTGTCCTCTAATAAAACTTATGTGTAAAAACATGTTCGTCTCTTCCCCTTTTATAAACGTCATGCCAAACACAATTATGATGACTTACCCTTGACTTGTAATACAATGGAGATACAAATGCACCATGTCTCAGTTTGGTAGCACAACCACCGACGACACTAAACTCTCTGTTTAAGCTGTGATCAGCCCACAACGCATGCTGCTGCTGAGGCTGCTGCTGCTGCTGCCGCCCCCTTTGTCCCTCAAGGTCGGGTCTCAACTGGTCACGGCCAGAATGTACTGACCGGTGCAAGGTCGCGTGGTCATCTAGCATAGAAGTGACCTTTGCGGGAGTCTGTTGCATAAAATTATTTTCCCATCGTTATCGTAGAAATCCACACGACAGTAGACTTTTCTCATCTGTCGTGTTGCATCCATACTGTTCAGCGATCATGCTCCCACGGTGAATCGTGCATGATTTTGAATGAAATTACCGTCTCTAAATCGTGACGATGGGCCTGCATCAATACATGTATGACTTTAAACCACCTTCTGTGACAACCTTTTGAACTAGTTTGAAGCAGTTTATGGCGATATCAGAAAATGAAAATACACACCACCTCGCAGCCAATTAGAATCGAGTATTTTCAGCAAAAATGAGAGAATGCTCAGTCCGAGGAAACTATTCCAACTTTAAAAACATCAAATGCATGGAAAAATAGATTATGGTTCCTAATCTATTCAAACTTAAATATAGATACACGTGTTAATTGACTATCAACCGTACATTAATTTTCCATTGATCAAGTATCGAGCTGATGATTTTGACACCGCTTATGCTGAGTGGATTCTTTATAAAACTATGCAGTTAAGTATTCAGTTTTTATCTGAGACGATGGGTACGGATGTCGTTGATATATCATTTTTGCTGCGGTTTTGCACGAACGGTTCCGTAATCTTTTCGTCCAAGATTATCGTAAAAAGACCATTGTTATCGTGTCATGTTATGCAACACGCCACAGTATAGTTGGAGGTGAATTTGGTCATGTCTGCTATTGAGAAGTCACAAAAATTCAGTCGAAAATAACAAACAAACAAGAGAATTCATCGGCAAACGTTGACCAGCAATCGAGACGCACAACACATCAAAGCACAGCAAATCCAGGTTTTCAGAAAAAAGGGGTGGGTTGTTGTTGTTGTTGTTGTTGTTGTTGTTGTTGTTGTTGTTGTTGTTGTTGTTGTTGTTGTTGGTTGGTGGTGGTGGTGGTGGTGGTGGTGGGGGCGCACTGGTGGTAGGGCTATCGTTGGTTTCGTACACGCAATCAATAGAGACAATACCAAAAACCATGCGAAAATAAAGTACTTTGGTGTGCCCCCTCCAGACTTGGGGTCAATTACGATTTTCAATTACAATTACAATTATAATTACAAATTTTATTTCAGTGTCAATTACAATTACAATTGCAATTACAAATTTTATTTCAGTGTCAATTACAATTGCAATTACAATTACGATTATGTTTGCTAATTATAATTACAATTATAATTACGATTTGAATTGTCAATTACAATTTCAAATACAATTTTTTTTTCAAATAATGTGTGATATTTTATTATAATTTAAAATGCATTTTGTTATGCATATATATAATAATATCAATATCCCATGTATTATTTCAATGGCAATGTTTATCCACACTAGAACATGAAAATCTGATTATCAGAAAAACCTGACATCTGCTTATATAGGAAAGCAATTGGCATGAAAGTTGACACAACACTTGTTAATTCCATACTTACATAATTACCCCTGTTATGGGAGGCCACAGATCAAAGGCAAGAAAGCCCTGTTATATTTGCAGAGAAGTACACAACACTTGTAATTGCATGCTAGCCTGTGGTTAAGGAGTGTTTAAGGAAAGCCAGCAAACAATAGGCAAGAAACAACTCCAGTGTACTTGACCACTTATTGTTTACAGAGCAGTTACAGTTAAGGCATTCATGCAGGTGTTAGAAGTTGGAACACACATTGTGGTCATTGTTCTAATGTCTAACACTTGCAAGCATTTAACAGAAACTATCAACTGGTCACTATTGTCCTTTAAAGACAACCTTGTTGAGATATTCAGGTAAATTTATGTGTAATATTACTGCTTTTAATTCTGCATCTTTTAGTACAAGGTATATGAATGCCAAATTATAAAGAAATATATTTAGATAAGAATTTCAAGTTTAACTTACAGTCAAAGAAATTTCATAGTGATTTACAAATGTTCATTCAGTGTGCACTGTATAAAGTGAACAAAACATTAAAGAAAGCTGGCAATGCAAGTTACCTAACAGGCATTGTTCTTGGAGTGTTAACTTAACTTTGAACCAACTATGTAAGCAAAGTGCAAATTAATCAATCTTGACGAAATCGAGTTTGAACTGAAGTTTGAACTGAATCTTTAAATAATTTCTTTTCCCCGCACAATTATGTGAAATGGTGAAACACGCCATCCCCTCAATTTTACCGAACCCCCTCCTCTACAGTACTTTATGAACACTCCCTTATTTCAATTTGAAGACCACACCATACTTGGTTCATGCAAAGAAAGTTTAGACACCAAAGAAATATATTAAACTTTCCACATAGAGGGGGGTGACACACGATAGTGGAACATGGAACATGGGGTAAAAAAATAGTAGAACATGGGACATAGGGGCAAAACAATAGTGGAACATGGAACTCAGGCATATTAAAACCTCCCTGGTCTTCCAGGTATCTTTAAATAATTTCCACCGACATGTGCCACTGACTTATAAGCCCTTGCGGCTGGGTGGTTATTATAATATTTTTTAAAAGAAAATACATGTTTATACTTGTATATGCCACATGTCAGTATAATAAACAATTTTTGACTTGACTTGTAAGTAATTGTAATGATTGGTGTAATTAGAGCGCTGTATTTCAAATATGAGTCAAACATCATTTCACTGCATAAGCAATAAGTATCGAGCGCTACACAAATTGCATCTCTTATTACATTTTATATCACTTTTAGTGAATGGAATCAATATTATGGTCCTTGTATGTGGGAGGTTATATATTTGTACAGGAGCCAACTCGACATATATGTTATAAAATTTAGAAGCATGCTGCAAGCTGAACGCGTGGCAATGGCACTTTCGTCGGTCTATGAGAATCTTGTTCAAACTTCTTTCAATGCACTTAGTGCTGCATTGGCTATAGTTCTTCAGAATATCCTTGAACGTGTTCACCGTGTTGGTCATATACAGTCATTTCTTAATATTCACAACACGTTTAACTTACAAAAACATTGACAGTTTTGGCAACTGCTGTTGACATCTGCGAAATGATCGACTGCGCATGACAGGCAGTCAATCATCTCAGCCATATTAAAACCTGGGTCAAAAGTCTTGAACATGGGAGCTGGTGGGCCACTACTCAACCCTATAGGGACATTATGAACTTGTGTGAGTTTATTCTCACGACTACATACTTTCAGTTCAGAGGGAGTATCTACCAACAGAAGTTTGCAATGGGAGGTCCAGTATCCCCATTGTGGCCAATCTCAATATGGAATGGTTAAAGACCAAAGCCACAGCCACAGCGCCTATAACATGGAAGCCTAAACTGTGAAAAGGGTATGCAGATGACATCCTTGAACAAATCAAAGCGGTTGAAACACGTAAACTAAAGGACCATCTTAACGTGGTCGATGATACAGGCAGCATCAAGTTTACACACGAGGAGGACAGCGATGGCATGAGTCCTATTTTGGACATCCTCATAGTGCACAAACCAGACAGAACAGTGAAGTTATTTTCTGATAGAAAGAGAGAATCTGAAGATGGGATTGCTTTTTTAGACAGTGATAGAATCCCAACATAGGATGTTAAATGTTTAGCTTCTTTTTTGAAACAAAGAGGGAATCCTGAGATAGGGATATATTTCTTTTTTTTTTGCATTTTTGCATTTTCTTCTGAAAAAGAGAGAGAGAGAGAGAGAGAGAGGAGAGAGAGAGAGGAGAGAGAGAAAGTGATGTAGTCCCAACATAGGATATTGATTCATTTTTCTATTTTTTAGAGGGTGAGAGAATCTCAGCATAGGATGTTACTTTTTTCTTTTCATTGCTTCTTATCTGAAAGAGAGAGGGAATCCAATGATGGGAATAATAGTTTTTTTTTGCTTTTTTGTTTTTTCTTCTGAAAGAGAGAAAAGAGGGAGAGGTAAAGGAGAGAAAGTGATATAATCCGAACATACAATGTTATTTTTTAAAACTTTTTTGTGCTTTTTTTAGACAGTGAGAGAATCCCAACATAGACTTTAATATAACCCCCCCCCTTTGAAGCAGAGAGGTAATCCCAAGAAGGGGATAAAAGATTTTTTCTTTATTGCTTTTTCTTCAGAAGGAGAGAGAAGAGAGGAGGAGAGAGAAGGTTTTGAAGCAGAGGGGGAATCCCAAATTGGAGATAACAGCTTTTGCGGTTTTTTGTTTTTCTTCTGAAAGAAAGAGAAGAGAGAGACTAGAAGGAGAGAAAGTGATATAATTCCAACAGACTATGTAAATCTTTTTTTCCAATTTTCACTTGTTTACTAGTTTTAGAGAGTGAGAGAATCTCAACATTGGATGTTACTTTTTTTGCTTTTTTTGCTTCTTTTCTGAAAGAGAGGAAATTCCAAGATGGGAATAACAGTTTTTTTTATTTTTGCGTCGCTTCAGTAGCTGAAGCGAAAGCCTTGTGTTTCATTCGTTTGTAACTATGTATGTATGTATGTTCCCAACAGGACAAGATAGAAGTTTTTACGTTTTTTTCATTTTTTTTTAAAACAGAACTCAACTATTTGGCATGATGCAACACCGAAGTGATTCGATTTTGGGCCAAGAAAGTCTGCTTTCCATAGTGAGATTTTAGTCCATTTTCAACATTTTCTGCAATAGTTTTTTGTTTGCTTCTGAGAAAGCATTCAAACTTTGTACATTTTTTTTTTACATGCCTACTGAACATCAACTTACATTAATTTTGGCACTTTAACAATTAGAGTTTATTTTTCAAAGGGCCATAGGATTTAATTTTTTTTTTTTTCAATTTTTCTGACTATGTTTTTTTTTTTTTTTGAAACATGACCAGAGAGAGAGATAGGAGAGGGAGGATATTGGAAAAAAATTGCTCAGAGAGCACAGTGTTACATTTTTTAATGTCGATTCATGGGCAATAGATATTTATTGTTTGGCCATGTTTAGAAAAGCCTAGCAATCCAATGCCAACAGAGAAAGTGATGAATCACAACATCAAGATGTTTTTTTCTGCTTTTTTTCTTTTCAAAGCAGACATCTTTATTGCCCATGGGTCAAATGAAAGAGAGATGCTGTGATCTTGAGCACTTTTTTTTCTTGCTTCTTTTGTTGTTTTCTTCTGAAACGGAGAGAGAAGAGAGAGAGAAAGTGATATAATCCCAACACACATGTTGATTTCTTTTTTTTTCATTTTTGATAGGGTGAGAGAATCTCAGAATAGGATGTTACATTTTTGCTTTTCTTGCTTCTTTTCTGAAAGAGAGAGGGGATCCCAAGATGGGAATAATAGTTTTTTTTTTTTGTTTTTTCTTTGAAAGAGAGAAAGAGAGAGAGAGAGAGAGAGAAAGTGATATAATCCCATCATACCATATTAAGTTTATTCCTTTTTTGCTTTTTTAGACAATGAGAGAATCCCAACATAGGATGTTAATTTTTTTGCTTTTTGCTTTTTTTTTAAACAGAGAGATGGGATAATAGTGTTTTTTGCTTTTTTGTTTTTTCTTCTGAAAAGATAGAGTGATAGAATCCCAACATAGGATGTTATTTTTTTTTTTTGAGATTGCTTTTTTCTGAATGAAGAGGAGAAAAATCCCAAGATGGGGATAATAGTTTTTTTCTTTTAAGTTTTCTTCTGAAAAGTGAAAAGGACAGAAACAGTGATATAATCCCAACAAAGATCACGGATACCATAGCTGATCATTATTTAAATAGTTAGCACACGACCGAGTAAAAGTCATTAAAATAAAAAATCGATCTACCTTTGTCCAGCACATATTGGTTTAAACACGTTTTATTTTAAAAATGAAAAAAGGATTCGGCATGGCAAAATGCGACTTGAGCCAAAGATAGTTTATAAGTAATTAATTTATTAGTAATGCTCTTTGCTTGAGCCGTCTCCACACAGTCATTGCTCTCATGCTCTGTTATAAAAAAACCCATCTAGGAACACGTAGAGACAAACGCAATTCGTGGAATTACGTATTTCCTGAGTTACGTACAGCGTTTTGTCTTACCTGCCGGGAATACCGCCCAAGAACACGTCATTACATCTTATTTGCGATTTGGGGATTTGGATCTTCACGGGATTCGAACCCACAACCTCTTGCACACGAGTCGAGCGCCCCAGGCACGTGTTAAATAGCCCAGCATCACGTATTTTGATTTCCCGTTCCAGATTCGAATCCTGGTGAACTATGCTGCCATAATGTTGTGTCACAATATGTATTGTGATATCATGACATTGCAATGTCAGTCAACAGACCACGAACATATGTATCATAGAGGGTAGAAGCTGAGCCTAATGGGTGGCCATTCTTTTTTTACCCCCTTCATTGTTTACCTACTAGTATAGTGGTATACACTCATTCGTCTCAGTTGGCTATTACCCTATACGAT
>CM032668.1:15306606-15311606 GCA_019095985.1 Streblospio benedicti
AAAACCCGTTCATCGTGGTGACATGAATTATTTTATCAGGATTCGTTTTTTGTAAAGATCAGGGCTCGCCATTCGGCTCGCTGCGATACGCCCCAAGAACTCACCTGATAACATAATTTATCTTACAAACTCACCGGGTTTTGTCTATTAATTGTCGTTCCTTACCACTGGTTATTCACCCCAAAAATATATGAATTGTTTTACTTTTATTTCTAAAAAGCCTTTTGAATGATTAACTCAGTGGTAAGGAAACACAATTAAACATTAAATGGGAATAACCGCCTCATACGTAATACATACAATATTGTTAACACATTCTTTGAGACCGTCAGTGGGACTTGCCCAAGTGGTCTCTTCGGGTGTAGTAACGGCTAAGATTGAATAAATTAAGCCTCAGATAAGGGAATAGCGAAACCAACGCATTAAACTTACCAAGTGAGAACCAGGTAAAAACCACAAAATGAAAATTGTGTCTCAAAACTTGAGATCCCTGTGCAATTGCAGGGGTTTTAAGGAATGTTGTATTTTCCTATGTGACTATGGCTTTTTATCCTTGCATATACATGTATTTCATAGACATTATTGAATAATTAAAATTCCATTTAATGTTGTCAAAATATCTGTTTTACTATTATTTTTGTCATGTAAATGTCCATCAATTCGAATACATTAATTGTTGTTAGACAGTTTTTCGCATTTACAGAATATCATTATAGGTATTGAAATGTGTGAGATTGGAAAATATCGTAAGAGGTAGGAAAGAGGCCTAGAAAAAGAGGCATGTGGGAAATGACATTTTAAAACAGACTGATGTGGAGTATCTTGAGCTTTACAATCCCGTGCCCCCACAGCCACCGCCACCTTATGCAGAAGTGTTATGAAAAATGTTAACATTACAACGATTAAAGATAATAAAATTATCAAAATGTCATGTACTTACGTCGAAGTAATGTAATTTTTAATGCTGATACCAGTCAAAAGCTTTAAGTAAACCAGTGATTTTACCTCATCTGACATGTAAGCCACCAATCTGGAGGCAACCTCATGTTTTCTGTCTGCAGGAAATTGCTTCAGGATTTTCTCTCTCGCATATATGACACAAAGTGTTGTTGATTCACTACCAGAGTACTGAGATATAAAACAAAATGAGTATATTATCTCAGAACTATGTTAGTCTAAGTATATTTATTATGCTATTTCCACGGCCCCAATGTATTTATATCAAATCACAAAATTACAATGTTGAAAAGTTTTGTATTCACTCAGTCATTGATTGAAGCGAAAAATGTTATACGTACATATTGTGATTATGCCATGATAGCCACCTGATAAAGTGACGCCCAACAAAATTCGATACGATTTGTCATTGTTTAACGAAAATAATGATATGAATATTTTCCCAATACCTAAAATCATTCTGTTTGTATAAATGCACTTTTATTTAGTATGGTTATTACGTAAACACTTGTAGAACATAAAAGTCATCCTTAATATGAATCTCTTATACTTGTCATAATACCTGTATAGTTCCGGATCCAGTCTCCGTTGACAGAAAATCACATGGCAATCCTAACATTTTTACAAGCCAGTCTAGAACTTTGGTTTCTAGCTCGAAAAGAAGTGGATTACCATACTGAAAATAACATCGCAACAGATTGTAAAAATGCTGTGACATTAACTTGATGACTTTCCTTTCCCACTGTATTTAGACAAATAGTAGGTGATTTAAGAGCCATTAGAATACTCTATCTGTGTCCCACCCTGAATGCTGTTCTCTGATTGGCTGAAAATCTATGTCATCGGTCAAATATTTTCCCTGTGAATCGGGAAACAGGGACCGGAACCAACAGACGAATGTTTGATACTTGAAGTCTTTATAGGGCATGAAAGTTACGAGAACAGGAACTACCGTTACCAACCAGACTAAACTCAACTGGATTATGGAGCGGCGATGATACAAGCTGTCCCAATGTTATGCTTATGGGAGAAATTCCGGCTACAGTTTGAACGCACACAGCTAAAAAAAAATTAGACTTCAGCAATCTCACTTACATACATCACAGATAATATATTTTCCTTTTTGTTCGATAGTAAACTTAACTATAAACTATCACATTTAGTATATTTAATTGTTGAAATCTTTGCATGATCATAAAAAGTCTACTTTTATCAGCAGGCGACGACAGGTAAAAACACCCCACATATATAGTGGATCATATCTCTTTATACATTGTCGTATCAATATATAATTTTAATGGTAATAATCTGCAAAGATGCGATTCCATTCATATATATAAGTCTATGTAATTGTTTCAACTAAATAGTTTAGTTTGACCATTAATCACATCCATCGCCACTTCTAACACCCAGCGTTAGGCGTTTGCTGTCATATGTATTACCCATTACTCGATTTTGTCCAAATCGAACTTGTTATATATCTTATTTATTTATTATGATGAAAAATAAGAAACTAGAACAGTCTTCAAAATGTGTACTGTTAATATGAAAATGTTCGGATGAAAATCATATTTAGACTAAAGGATTATTGTTCTATGTCAACAATGGAAAACCCGAATCGACTGGCTAGACCCTCACGCCATTTTCTGGTCGGACGCACGACGTTGGTTATCATGATCCAGTGATCGCTACCTTCGCGTAAAGTACCAATCTAAATAACGTCTCCAACAGAAGAATGTTTTGATACTCGCATAAGGAACTTGTTGGTTGAGAGGACAATTTTTGACCCTGTGTAACAGTAACTTTTAGTTAATGCCCTTTCTCATACTATAACAGTAATATGTATACATAAGCATTTGCTTACGGTGCAAACCCCTCATATGTCCTAGTATTACTAGCTATTCTGCGTCCTATGGATACTAACAATAACTAGATCAAAAGTGTTCAAAGAACAATTACGTCGCTAGAACAACGTTGACTTATGGGCAATTAAGATATATAATGAAACGATGTATACTTTACAATTAAGAACTTTCAAAAATTGAGAAAACTGCAGAATGAATTTACAGCAGTGATCAATGAGTTGAGCGAAACATACATATGACCTTATAGATTAGTATATTTTATGTCAATTCTTGGCTTCATATGAAAATTGTCTAATATACCTTAAAAATGGCAGTATGTCATATGAATGTATAGTTATGGTTTAAAATGAAATTGTAGTATGACATTTGATACTACAATAAACAATTCATATCAATCATATTGCTTTGTGTGCTGCAATAGTACTAACAGCAACAGCACCAAGTAGACTTTTGCTGTCAGGGTTTAAATATATATACAATACAATACTGCAATCCTCCCTAATAAATTTTGGGGTGGAATATGGGACTGCATGAATTTAAACAATTGAATACGATCCTCAATAAGGCAGGACGATTTCTGCTAGGGGCTCACACCGAAGACACCAAATATTGCTACCCAAGGAGAAATGGGCTGGAACAGCATAATATATCATACTAGAAAAAGAAGTTATACGTTTGTTCTACATTAAAAATATGAGCGGTAAATCGTCACAAAAAAATCTATTCATGGTCAAAGTTACAAAGCGGTAAAAACTGGACTTACAATATCAAGAGATTCTTGTTAAAAAAATAACTTGATGGAAATGTATGAAAATATAATAGATAACAGCTATGCCTTAGAGATTAGTGAACCCATATTATTAAACATTGAGAGCTCTAAATGGCAACTGGCTCTGTGGAATGACAAAGGACAAGCAAACGGGAACAAGCTTAGAACGCACAGACGATAATTCCTCATACCAGGAAGGACGAAGACCTTCACGAAATAGATCAGCATACTAATATGAACTGGATATTTTAAAAATCTAATATACTAGTCAAATTTTAGAACAATGTCAAAAATAAGCCATTACATGGCTGGAAGATATTCTTTTAATTTGATCAATTGTACAATTATACTATGTTTGAATATCTTTACGACACTTTAATAAACAAATAACTAAGTAACTAATTATATTTTTTTCTTGCTGGCTTAAGTACATTGAATAGCAGTAAAAAGTCATAATGGCCTTGTGGAAAGCACAATTAATTTGCAGGTTGCCCAAAATTGAATCACTTCGGTGTTGCCTCATACCTCAAAGTTGTGTTAAGTTTGAACGAAATCAGTTTGGTAAACCTTCTAGCTTGTCAGGTGACATACATAATCAGTCGGTCGGGTCGGGTCGGGCGGTCGGGCGGTTGGTCGGTCGTCGGTTGGTGGGTCGACGGTCGGCCGGGTGTCGGTCAGTTGGTGGGTCGATCGGGTCAGGGCGGGCGGGGCGGTCAGGCGGGTGGGCGGGCGGGCGGGCGGGCTGGCGGTCGGCTTGCTTCAGCAGCTGAATCGACGCAAATATTAGATTACTAGCTGTATACCCTGGCGCTTTTGGGTTGGAACAGGAGAGATGCGAACACATTAAATCCTCCCTCCATCCCCATCCTTCCATCTGTCCCCCATCCCTCACACCAGCTCCTGTTAGTATACAAGGTCTGTGGACGATAGAATACACCTCCATGACCTTCCTCCTATCGGGTATAATAGCCATATACACAACATGTAATGGCAATGAATGATCCTCTAATATCCTCCCAGCTTCTGCCACCCCTGCTAAACATGTAGAACAGATTAAATGTTACACCCTTTCTACCCTTCCTTCGGACGCCCCCACCCCTCTTTCTCTCCAACTCTCTCTACGCCATCCCCATATATACAGTGGCCCAGATCAGTCTAAATGCATCTCCATCAACCCCTCCCTACTGCTAGGATTAAAACAAGAAATCCTGGAACAGATTAAAATGATCCACCCCCCTTCCTCATCAACATATCATCTGCCACCCCACCCCAACAAATCTGGGCTAGAACAGACATCTCCCTCCCCCCCATCCTCACAACAGCTCCAGTCAGTATGCCGGTCCGGGACAGATTAAATACACCGCCATCCCCTTCCTTCCATTGTCATATGTGACAGCCATACACACACT
>CM032668.1:15316606-15330245 GCA_019095985.1 Streblospio benedicti
GTAGACTTACGTCATACGTTATACGCACACGGGTATGACGTACACGCACGTTGTAAACATACTAAGTGCATTGAATATCATTATAAATGTCATAAAAGCGCTTCTAGAAAACAAAATTTAATTGGCAGAGCGCCCAAAATCGAATCACTTCGGTGTCGCCTCATACCTTATAGTCGTGTAAAGTTTGAACGAAATCTGTGGAACGGTAAAAGCTCTAGCTTGTCCGGAGACATACATAGATACATAGAAACAAAGTGATCACAAGGCTTTCGCTTCAGCTACTGAAGCGACGCAAATATGAAAATTGATTATGTGCATTGTGCCATAACAGGAAATCTATTGATGATAATAAGTTTATTTCAAAACATGGTGTTCTTTATAGTTTATAGTAAATAAACATTAAAAAAAGCTGAAAATTGATTATTTTTTACTTCTTACATTTGTTGTACCCTTAACCTCAACTGGACTTGAAAAGTCATGGATGTTTAAGACAAGGTCACGATAAGTATGCAAAGTCTTGGCGCATAAAAAATTTCCCATTCCAATTATCAAAGATGGTCAAGATGTGATAACGTTTATGTCCGGACTAAATCAGGCGACAAGATACAGACCGGGTAATACGACTTGGTCTAGATAAGGTTAAGGCATGCTCCAGACATGGTCCAGACACGACCTCACCATGGCAACACAGTAAGGACCAATATAATTTGGCATGTCCTAACCTGGTTTTGATATTGGTTATGATAATGGAGTGGGTATCCATACCAAGTCGTGAACATGTCTGGAGCTATAAGGGAATGGAGACAAGGTCCTGACATGGTTAAGACCAACAAGACTAGGTTAAAACTAGCTTCAGATATGGTTCAGTCATGGTCCAGACATGGTCCAGACATTGTCCAGACATGGTTACAAAATGGTCCTGACAAACTATTGATTTTTTAGGTTTGATCGAAACACCCGTAACTTTTTTTTAGTTGGACTGCATGTCAGTCCAACCAGTTTGTCGTGGCACAAGTCATGCATCCACGGCGACTTTTTGCGAAGACTAGAACAGCACTAGCTTATGACTAGTAAGACCAGAAAAGGACTAGAACTTGACACAGGGTCCCGTGAAGGTCTCGAGCATGTAAAGATCTTGGAAATTTGACAGCTCTAAGCCTGGTTTTGATGCTGGTTATAATAGTGGAATGGAGGTGTTAGCCGTCATTAACAGTTCGACGCGCCTTGACACAGACAGCTGTCTGTTATATAATTTTGTGGCATATCGCCCATAATTACTGTCATTAAAATATATGTATCACGGAATGCAGGCCACGACCCCTGTCATCAACCGAGACGAAGTCGTAACTTCACCCTACATAATAGTCGCTTGTTGCATGTAACACATGCGACGGAAGCGTGGGAATGAACCCGAAAACGGTTTTCTTTGCACCCACATTTCACCTCTGATCAACATAGTGCTAACAGTAGCCGATTGCAAATTTCGTCCCTACTCGGGTTTTGTCGGGTGCCCAAAGTGGGTGCTATTCGATTGCACTCACGCTCACAGGTGGCAGATCACCAGTTCAGTGCAAATTGCCCATACTCGTCCCGTCACTCTGCACCAATTTTCCTTCTTTCACACAGCTTCAAACATTAAATTCAAATTACAATGATATTAATTGCTACAAAATCAAAAATACTCCTCTTCGCACATAATGTCGCCCGATTACACATGATATGTGGCAATTAATTAATGTTCAATCGTTTTCAATATTTGTGTGTCAGCATGGACAATCGGCCCAGTTGAAATCAAGAATCGGGCCAACACGGGGCGGTTTGAAGTTTTGTATAGTATGTATAGGCACAACTGATGTTGGCCGATTACACGAGATGCAGCAAGAAGCTCTTTTAGAGGGACGATTCAAGATGAACAGGAAAGAAAAAGTGATTCATTTTGAATATATTCATTTTAGATTATTAGTCTAGCACCTCAATTTACAATCAAGCAACCTTAAAAGTAGCACATATTCATATACAATAATACACAATTGGCCATACTTGGCCGGCAATCGAACTGTATTCCATACTCATGCGGTGCATCGTCTCTAATCGTCTCACACTCACATCAAACCTGGGGGCAGGGCGTGGAGGTTTGAGGCGGGTTTGAGACATGTGTGAGGCGAGTGCCACCCCCACCTCCAATGGAAAGCAGGAGCTACTTTCTCGAGCGATTGTGTTAGTATAGCTCTCGGCGCAAAAATCCGGCCTCAAGTAATCGCCCGTAGTTTGCAAAAGTCTACCGTGCTAGGCCGGCGGTGAAATGGGTTTTCCATCACACGGTAAACAAATAAGATATTTAACAATGCAGAAAAGAAAATACATGCACGAGTGACGCACGGTGATGAAACAGGGACCTATAGAGGACAGTCACCTAGTTAAACAGAAGAGGACAGTCACTTGGTTAGTACAGTTTTACTTTTTTTCTTGCAGAATGATCTGAATTTTGATGTACAACTATAAGGGAAAATAACAAATTCGTTAGATTTAAGACATTTGAATACTTGAAAGAATATTGATATGCTCAATATCTAGTTTATAAATAAATTGCTGTGCTGAAACTAACAATAATTCAATTCATCAATAAAAACGTGGTTATCTGCGTATGTATGCCATTATAACTCAAGAGGTCGCATCCTCACCTATCATTTCTTATAATCCAATTCACAAGCTATAACACCGCTTTTCTGGGGAACCTTTTTAAAACCTGATTTACACATAAGCGAATTCCACCCGCGTAGCTCTACGTACAATGGAGAACTGGCAAATTCGTAAGGAAATTTTGAACATATAAGTGACACAAGTTGAGAACATGGGTAAAATCGTCTTTGTGTGTTGCACAGATTCGCGTTTCGCCCCCGCGTAAAGTGAGTTTAAAGTGATCCACTGTTCATGATGTGTTTGAAAAGATGCTACTAAAATATAGACGATTCATCTAGTAAGTCAATGTAACTTTCTACCTCAATCAGAAGCAGAGACTGGTTATATAATAGAGTTCATCAGCTTTCATCACATTTATAACATCACATCACATCATACCCTGCAGATTTCATGTGTTTTTTCATTGATAGAGGATATATTTGTAATATAATGTGGGTTAACATTTTCCCTGGTAAATTTACATTACACATTGTATTCCCATAGACCGACGACGAAGGAGCCAAAGTATTGGGATATCACAATTATGATTAAGTGCAGCATGCACGGGAAGTGTATATTACTCTTTAAAAATGTAAGACCACTGTGTGAAATATTGTATAATCTGTAAATACTGTATAATCATATGGGTATTATATCATTGCATTTCTTTTTACCAAGTGCCACTTTGATGTAAAGTAGAGCTAAAGCCACATGCTTTGTAAGTTTCCTATACATTGTATTTTTAATGTTTTACATAATGATGTATTTATGTCATGAATTTATGTCATGAATTGATTATATGGGTTTTAATTAATTTGTAAAAGGAATATGTGGTTTATATTGTAGATTCACCTATGTCTACTACTCTATGTCAACTATATCGCCTATAGCTATATATTACCTATGAAGTACAAATGAAACTAGTGTTGAATAAAAGTGGCTAAAACAACAGTCACCTTATTTGTCGCCCATCACAATAATGACAAATACTGTCGAGTATTATCGAAACCATTTTGTATAGCTAGTTTAAAAAAAATATATCTTTGATGAACAACAAGTTGTTCTTCGAATCACAGACCTTAACACGGCTGACACATCAGTCCTCCCCCAACATTTCCGTCCTTAGGTGGAATTCGAACCCACAACCTCTGGGTTGAGATGATAACTGACCTGTATGTAGGCTGGGGGTTACAGAGACAACGGTTCGTCCGCGTAACCTTTTAACAGCCGGCTGCTTGGGATGATTGTATCATTCTGGTCTCACAACCTTGGGGTCGTTAGTTCGAGTCCCGTCAGTGCCACTTGATATAATCAAAATGGAAGCTATGCCTTCAGCTATGTCAATACAGTGGTAGGAGCTTGCTTGCCAGAACAGTGAGAGTAGAATTCATATATCTTTGGTATTGCTACATTAAAAAAGTTATTATCGCACTTAATGAAAACCTCCGGTGTGATAAACCAAGCATTTGTAGCATATTCAGCCTACTAAACATAGAAAAAATACATTTGCAGATGAAACTTCTATGTTCACAACCAACGTGCAGGGGAGAAGACACCAAGACACCTCGACACACGTCAATATGGATCATAAATTGTCTGGTAAGGGAGATATGCATATGAACATGCACACATAAACTTTCACTCCCAAATGCACACAAGCATGCACACGTATTTTCCCTACTAGTTTGACCTGGCTTTATTGATACTGTCAACAAAGTGGGTCTATGCCACAGCCTCGTCATCCAGAGACTCACGACGCACCCAAGACTATCCAGCCCCTGACATGCACCTCGTTGTGTTATGCTGTATTATGCTGTATACCAAGAGCACCACCCTACTGTAGGCCTACTGCTGGGGGTGGTATGCAACCCGGGTTCTACGAGAGGCTCCAAGCGTGGGGACTTCGCACCGGTGCTGACTTGCAGCGCTACGGGTTACGGCCCTGCCCACTGCCTCCACGGTACATGAACGGCGGTGAGGGAGGCTTACCATCGGCTTACATCAGTAAGACAAAATATAGAGGGCATATGCCCGTCAGGGAATAGGTTACCAGCCCTACATGTTGTCCGACCAACAGCTATCAGGAAACTTGCAGCCATTCATATCAGAAAGTTGAAACCCTCATTGAATAGCGATGGCGGCAGGTACCAACTTTCTTACATTTGGAATAACGTGCTGACCCGAGAGAAGAGAGGGGAGGGGGGCACACAACCAGGTGAATTCCCGAGATCCCAGTGACGACGAATGAACAAAACAGAAGAGACTGTTGAAAGCTTATTATTGTAAAAACGGCTTGTATTATCCTGATTAAAAACTAATGATTACGTTTGTCTTATACCTTATGTGAAGGGTATGTCCCAATATGTCCATTGGGTTATGAAACAGTATGGCGTGTCTGTGTATTTCAAGTCAGTGAACTCTATTCGTGAGATCCTTGTTTGTCCAAAGGATCCACTAGACTAAAGTTGTGGGACCAGTATACCAGATACGATGTAGTCACTGTGAGGCTAGCCATGTTGGTGAAACAGAACGCTCTCCGAGAACACGTGTTATGGAACACCGGCGACCAAGCAGCACGTCGTCAGAAGTTTCCAAACATATTCACACTGATGCCTCTGATCACAGTATAGACCCAGATGGAGCGAAAGTTCTTACGGTGGACAACAGAGGATTTCAGAGAGGTGTTAAGGAAGCTATTTTTATTATAACAGTGAAACCCTCTCTAAATAGCGATGGTGGACGATACTACCTCCCTGGTTTGTTGAACAACCTTCTCTCTTTGCATGCAACCAACAGAAGGGGGAGGGGGCAAAACAACAGCTTGTTAATCCTATAGTATTGCTCAGACTTATGTGTGGTAATATTGACAGTCTGAGGAAGCACAAAGTATGGGTGAAAGCTTGCAAGTTTTCTTGTATATATTATCCTTTGGTTCAAAGTAATACCTAGATATACATTATTTATTAGTTCATCTTTACACAACACAATAAAATAATTACTGTTGACAGTTTCGGTAACTCCTGTCACCATTTTCAAAACGTCTCTCTGCGCATGTCAAGTCACTCAGCACGACTTCCGATGCCGAAAATCGGGTCGTACACGTGAGAGAGTTGAAAGGCCCCCTCGTCTCGGTTCATGACCTGCTTCTGTCCCTGTATCTTTATCGCCTCCCTGATGGTTCTTGTTCTCCAATCCCCCTCCCTATCCAGTACACTCACTTCCTCCCAGTCTATTTCATGATTGTTCTGTTTTACATGGTCTGTGATCGCACTCTTGCTGATTTGGGTTAGGGATTCTTTCCTCGCTGCTCTGGTGAAAGATCCCCACTGTTCTGCTCCACATCCTTCATGTGTTCTTTTACACGGGTGCCCAGTTTTCTGCCAGTTTCCCCAACATACACACTCTTGCAAGACTTACAGGGAATTTTGTACACCACTTCACATTTCTCTAGCTTATCCTGTTTGTCCTTAGGATGAACGAGAATGTTCCTGATAGTCTGTAGGGGCTTCGCCGCTGTAGACACTTGGTGCTTATTGAGGATACGTGAAATACCCTCTGTTACCCCTTTTACATAAGGTAAGATGACTAATCCTTTAGAGCCTGCTGAGTCCTTATTCTTTTTTCTTTCTCTTGTCCTTTCCTCCTTCCTTTTTCTTTTCTATCTGTGCTTTTACTTTTTCAAAAGACCATCTTGGGTAGCCACATTTAGTTAGAGCCCCTACTATATGTTGTTCCTCTTTCTGTCTATCTCCTGTCTCTGTCACTATGTCATTGCACCTGTCGAGTAGGGTCCGGATCACACCTAGCTTGTGTTGCAATGGGTGGTGAGACGAGAAATGTAGGTACTGGTCTGTGTGGGTCTTTTTCCTATATACAAGTAGCTTCACAGTATTGTCTGCTTTCCTCACTATCAAAGTGTCTAGGAACGGAATGGTGCCATCTTTCTCCTCTTCATGAGTGAACTTGATGCTTCCTGTGGTATCTACTGTATTGAGATGGTCAGTCAAGTTCTGTGTTTCCCCTTCTTTAATCTTTTCCAATACATCGTCAACGTATCTTTTCCACAACTGCGGTCTGCATGTGATTGGTGAAGTGGCAATTGCTTCTTGTTCCAGCCACTCCATAAACAGGTTCGCGACAATGGGTGACACTGGACTACCCATAGCTGTGCCAAACTTTTGTTGGTAGATGGTGCCCCTGAACTGAAAATATATGTGGTGGTCAAAATGAACTCGCATAGTTCCATAACATCATTTGGTGTCAAACGTGTTCTTTTTTCAATGTTGTATCCTTACAGAGTCTGTGGCGGATGATGTCTAATGCATCTATGGGCGTGTTTGTAAATAGTGACACTACATCGTGGGAAGCAAACACTTCATCATCCTGAATCATTATTGTAGATATTTATACACAGAAATATAGATATATACCAAAAATACAGACTAGGCCCGAGCGCTACCGCAACAAAAGTCTTCAGCTTTAGTATACCTTTTATCTATGGTCATGTAAAAATTAATCATATAGCGGTGGTTTTAATAGAGCGTCATAGTGGTGGTTTTAATAGAGCAGTACAGAGAGAGAGTGCAGACTTAGTAGAGGGTGATAGAATGTACATTGTAACCTTTACAGCTTACACATTAAATGGTATAGTAAATGTTGAAAGTAATACACATGCTAAGAATCTAGTACAAATGTCATAATACAACAATGATATTTTACAGAGCCTGAAATATACAAACGCTATGAAGACCTTGGTTATACTGTGCGACGTATGACAGAGAAAGATGTCCCCATCATCATGGACATGTGGAGACCATTATACCCTATGAGCAGAATCGAATTGGACATTTGCATGAAAATATTTCCAAAAGAATTTCATGGCTTCTATACTGGAGAATGCAACGGAGAACTGATATCGTCTTTTGCAACCATCCCATGGACTAGTACCTTGCGATATGGAACTTTGATGATCGTACGGGAACGCTATAGGCGAAAAGGCTTTGCAGCATTGCTGAGAAACGATGTGGCAAACTTACACATGTCAAAGGATGGCGTTCTTGTAATCGATTCCGTTGAAGGTATTTTATACAATCATACAGTTATGTAGAGGATACAAATGGCCTTTTTATCTTTTAGATGTAGTGCGTCCTAGACCGTCCTTGATAGCGTCTATTGAAATCGTTAAGATTCGTACGTAGGCTACTAGATCTTGACAATAAATGTTCATATTTCCTTTTACAAAATTCAGCGTAGTTCCTCATCATATCATCACACAGGTGTTATTTGGCAGTAAAGCGATGTCTGATCATATCGATTGTAGGGTGGACTGCAAACATGTATGAAAAGAAGGATGGGTACAGAGGCAAATGGCCTGTAGCTGGTTTTGAAGGAGCTGCCAAATTGGTAGAATCACCGAGCAAAACGCTCTCTGTTATACCAGTAAGTTTGTATTTATCCTCTCATGAATCTAATCTAACTGGCCACAATGTCACGCATTGATGATATGAACTATAGCTATCTATCCTTTAATCATAGGTGTCAGAACTTGATTTCGAGAAGCTGAGAGGTTATGATGATAAATGTTTTGTTGTTCCTAACTCTGGATACAGACACCAGTTTCTCAAAGAATGGATACAAATCCCAGGTATCACCGCGGTAAAGCCATCTGTTGGGGTAAGTCCCGGAGTTACTCTACCAATTCAAATGTTTTCTGTTTATTATTTAAATTCCTGTCATTAAAATTCATCATTTGATAGGCATTTGTCAATAAAAGGTGTGTATAATTAGGTTGCACATGTAGAACGCAAGTCAAACTCTTCAATGAGTTCATAAAGCAGGGTTTAAGTTTGTAATCATGCTGTGGGTAACTTTTGACTTAATGTTGATATGCAAAACAAATACAAGGTCGAAAGAAACTCATTGAAGAGTTTGACGTGTGTTCAATATGTGTAATCTATTAATAGTCCAATCATACATGCATAGTGTTGATGCAAACCTATTAAACCATGAATCGTACATCCACAAGTTTAAATAATAAACAGAAAACATTTGAATCGATAGACTAGGCCTCCGTCTTGTTGTGGTAACTCCGGGAGTTACTCCAGCGACTTTAACCTGGTGAGGTAAATGAGTGAGTTTTTCTAATTTAATATGAATGACATACATTACAATGGCTATAATGTTTACACTGAAACTATCACCACAAAATGCAGATTATACACTTGTATTAGGTGGGGCAGCAATTGCTGTTCTAGCGGATGATGGTTCTATCGTGGGATACGGTTGCAGAAGGCCTACTGATGAACCAAACTACCATAAAATAGGACCTCTTTATGCTGACGATATCAACGTCGCCACGGAGCTAATGAATGCACTGTGTAAGGATGTGATTGGACAAACCATTTTGGTTGAAGTACAGTAAGTAATCACAGCACAATAGTGAATATATTAAACTTGCGTACTTTGTGGTTTTCATCATATTAACCCTCAACGCCGTGGATAAAATACTAGCGCATCGTCACGGGACGGGTCATAAAGACCCGCAATATGTTGTTGTTTTCAATTACTTAACCAATCGCATTTATTCAATTTAACTACATTATATCCCTAAAAGTACTACTTATCAGACCATTATAGAAGTTAGGCATTCTTATGTGTTGGTTACACAATATATCTGATTTTAGGTCATTTATTTACCTATGCAGGTCATTTTTTACTCGCCCGGGTCTTTTATGACCTGGTATGGATTTTGATGCATATCGTAATAAATATTTGTTTGGTCAACTCAATATTTCATCTTACAACAACGATTTGTCTGTAACTCTAACAGTCTCAATCCCACATCTGTTTGTTTACGCTGCCGGGTCACCAAAGACTCTTCCGTGCCATTGAGGGTTAAATGACGGTATCGTACATTGAAATATTTAGTTTTGTCAAATACAACGCAACATAAATGTATTTCAGTATTGCGCCATATTTGACAAAACGACACCTAATACACTTGTACAGTTGGAACATTGCTTTAAAACCATGATAATGTATTTTTGTTATTCAAAAAGAGTTATTTTTCAGCCTTTGCAATGATGATGCGGTTAGGTTGATGTCAGAACACTTCAATCTGTCAAAGCGTTTTGGTTTTGTACGCATGGCCCTTGGAGGTGATATAGAGGAGCCTAAAAAGCAAGTTTACTCCGTGACATCAGTATGTAATTGTGGATTCTAAAACAATTACTAGTTACAAAGTAAAATTGTATGATCATGTGTTGGCATATTATCTCTATAAAATGATATTTAAAGGTGGAGATAATGAATAAAATATCAAGTGATCTAATGAAAAGTGTAGTTGTTTGTTAACTTTTACGAAAACCTTCTTGCCACGTAAAATAAATGTTATGATATATTACACGGAAATTAGGGAGCGTTCACAATTGATGTCAACCCTAGTACATCCAGTAGAGATATATTCCCTGAGAAATGTAAAACTCCTAACTTACACATGTCCAGCAGTGGAGCAAGTAAACAGTACCAATAGTTGACATGTATACATATTAAACAGGATGATAGTTCAATTAAATCCATTGAGCTTTAAACAGGTACTCCTGTCCTGTTCACAATGACGTCACGAGACGTCACTGCACGCGCGGTAAAGTCCCCAGCTGCGTGAGAGCCCCCCCCCCTTTGGGTCAGCACGTTGGTCCATATGTTCGGTAGTCTATGTCTCAGGCTTCAGTTTTCTGATCTGAATGGCTTCCTTGACTCCTCTTTCAAAATACTTGAGTTCAACACACAGAATCTTGGTCTTATCCACTGAGATGCCATGACCTTGTTGGTCAATGTGGATGTGGCGCGACACTTCTGAGCCCGTCATCGTACAGTGACGACTCGTGACGTCATTGTGAACAAGACAGGAGTACCTGTTTAAAGCTCAATGGATTTAATTGAACTATTATCCTGTTTAAAATAAATAAATATGTATGTATGCCTATTAAATCCAGGATAAATGAACCTCCATCAAACAGTACCAATAGTTCTTCAATGCTCGGCACAGCATTATAATTATATGTTTTTTTTCAAGTCCTACATCATCCTTACGGGTAATTACCCATTCTAACTCGTATATAACTCATATATATATAATGTAGTCCTCATATAATCATTTATCAAATTATATTCAACTTTTTAAAAGACATGCAATGTATAGGTATTTTTCATTAGGAATAAGTTTGTTTTTTTTTAATTTTATATTATAAAACTTTCAGACATCGTAGAATCAACTAATATGCATTTCTTATATTGTATTAGCCAATGTTTTTAGGCTATTGATCATTATAAAAACTATTTCCCTGAAGAGGACGCTTACGTTTTGAAATGTTGGAAAACCTTTTCATAAATTGAACTGCTGTTTCCATGTAGCTCATTATTTTTTGCTGCATCGTTTGTGTAATTGAAGATATTGCTTTGTGACGAGAAAGTACATATGATTGAATGAGTAAATTTACGAAATGACTACCATCCGAGGGCACCAAGCTTTGAGGATATTTTCTATTAGCCATATGTGCAACTCAAAACAGCATGATGGACATGTCAAATCCGTAGCTTAAATTTTTCATAAGGTGAAGGGGTGTAAAAAGCAACATATAAAACATCGAGACGAGAACAGTGCAGAATAAGAACGTTATTATACATCAAAGAGCTGGTTCCTTTATGTGTATAAATTTTATTCAGTAATTCTATTATAGATAGAATTTTTGGAAAAGCAGTTTTTCATAATTTGATTTATAATTTAGCCAGTTATTCACTATCACTATGAATCAGAAACTCCAGAATCGTCTTAATCATGGCCGAGATGATTGACGGCGTGTCATGCGCAATCGATCTTTTTGAAGATGTCAGCAGCAGCTGACGAAACTGCCAATGTTTTTTTGTAAGTTTAATGTGTTGTGATTATTAAGAAATGACTGTACATACACATTACTAACACGATGACCACGTTCAAGGATATTTCAGAATAGTTGTGACTTGATTCATTTGGCTTATACCTGCCTTGTGAATGCGATATAAATCACTCACTGTGTGGAACAAAGTACATTCAACGCTGTTGACGTTATAACGATGATGATTACGTGTGAACCGTTTTTAGACCTGACCATATTGCGGGATTGGCTCTTAAAGCAAATGTTTCCATATTCGATATGAATATGGGCAAAAAAGACCTTCATTTCATTTATTTGCTTTGAACTGTAAGAAATGGAAAATTGTCAATTTTATTTGTACTAAAGTCATTTTAATCACATTGTTCAGTGTTTTGTGGAAAAACAAATCCATTGTCGATGTTAAATATGACATACATTTCTCACCTGGTTTGACATCTGACCTTAAGGGCTCATTCTCCATTCTCACACGGAGCCGCCTCAGATATTCCGTCACTTGTACCATCCGCTCGGGCATCTCTGGTTCATTCATTATGATCACCTACTTGTTTACTATTCAAAATGGGGAATATATAGTACTGTAAAACTGACTAACAACTTTAGATTATTGCATATCACACTATGTAATACACAACAGTTGAGTGTTCGAAAGTACTTTCAGAAAATACAAAAAAAATGTGTCCTTTATAATTTTGCCGCATATCAGCCATAGATCTAACGTTTGTCATCAAAATCATATATATCAGGGGATGCACAAATTTAGCTTTGAGATGCGGCTCATTAAGCATTGAACATCACTATATATTACTACGATTAGTGTCCATAAAATGCATCATCATAGGAAAGCTATTTATGATAGAAGGTTCAATTCAAAGGTATGCCGCTGTTCACAGTTTTTAGTATAATAAACACAGGAAATATGAAAATTGATTATGTGCATTGTGCCATAACAGGAAATCTGTTGATGATTATAAGTTCATTTCAAAACATGGTGTTCTTTATAGTTTATAGTAAATAAACATTTAAAAAAGGCTGAAATTTGAATATTTTTACTTATAACATTTGTTGTACCCTTACCCTCAACTGGACTTGAAAACTCATGAATGTTTAAGACAAGGTCACGATAAGTATGCAAAGTCTTGGTACATGGAAATTTCCCATTCCAATGATCAAAAACAACACGACAGCAATACATCTGTCTGTTTTTTTTTTGTTTTTTTTGTTTTGTTTTTTTGTTTTGTTTTGTTTTTTTTTATTTATTTCTTGCAAGTACTCATATGAAACAGAATGGAAAATACTGGGACATACATATAGGACAGAAACAAAACAATGTAATCCAAGCTCCGTCCACACTGGCAAGACTATCGGACGACCTACGACGCGACGGTCGGGTGGAGAAACATCAAACTAACGTCTGCTTAAACCCCTTTCACAAAGCGGGTAGGCCTCAGTTAGGACGGCTTTATGACAGAAGTACATAAAAATATTCAAAATGCGTACACAAGTCCTATGATATGTCATATGATTTTCGAGCATCTTACGTTGAAAAGGTTTCTAGACGTTTTGACGGTGTGGCCGTTTTGCCGGTACATATTTTTCACCGGCAAAACGTCCAGATTTATGGCGGCAAAACGTCCAACCAAAGTTTACGTTGATGACCATATTTTCATTCTTTTTTTTAAATTCAAATTCATTTATTGTCAAGCCATGACAACAAGAACATACAAATTCAATGAATAAAACCCTTAAAACATACAGGATAAAGTGAGTAAAAATACCATCAACAGAGTATTAAAAACAGTTGACATAATAAAACACATTGTTACTTTATAGTACAGACATTAGTTGGTGTCTTTTTGTTAAACACTTGTTTATAAACTTTGCAAGAATAAATAATGTGTATTCATTTTTTGACATAAAAAGTTTCTTAAAACTAGATGTGTTATCTAAATTATGGAGATTGCCTTCTATATTCTTTATAGCATTATATAAAAATTCTTTTCTGAATTATAAATGTAACATTCTATAAC
>CM032668.1:15330345-15354665 GCA_019095985.1 Streblospio benedicti
ACATCCTTCCACTGCGATTTTAAATTAAAAATGAATAAATATATAAACAAACAATATACTATACAACATTTCAATACTGCCTTTTAAGTAAAACATATACACATCATGTATATTTTATTTTTGAAAAAGAAAATTAAAATACATGAAGCATTACAAGATGCATAGGTCAAAAATGCTACAATGAGAATTTTCATTTACTGACTTAATCTAAAATTGACAGCTTAGCTTATGGAACTAGTAGTTATTAACAATGAAAAAGCAATCATAAACAATCATCACAATACATGGTATTCTCAACAATAAAAAACATCATAGTAAAAGTGTCAAGGTACACATTTACAATAAATACAATTGCAGAGTTGCCACATATTTTCAACCATGACATTCAGGGTTTTTCCTGTGTTTTCAGGGTATTTTAGCCAGATTTAAGGGTCTTTAGTAGCGACTCTATCGACATTTTAGACAAATGAATTCATCGATGCCAAGGGTCTGTGGCAACCCTGAATTGTCATATAGAAATGATTAACAAAACATTTGAAAATTTAAGCATAACCATTAACAAGAAACTTTGTAGAGATGGTTGATCATGCACTTTTTACTTATGACATTTAGGAAACAAATGTAAAAACTAAAGTTGGCACTGTCTTCTATGAGCACTTTAGATATGGTTTAGAGTTCTACAAATATTAAGACTTGTGATTACTGATACAAGGGAACTTTAAAGTTCTGTTTAGGTACATAGATCACTTGTGTGAACATTTTCGTTGTTGTGAGGTCTTTGTGAATTGTCTGCCATCTCATCTTCATGAAGTTTTTATGGATATTTTCTTTATTTTGCTGATACCTCGCTGGGTTGAAATGAAGCACATGACAGTTGATTCTAAGAAAGAGGTCTGTAGTGGCCAGGTCGGAAAATGGAGACGCCCTAGCAATGTGTTCCTGTAAAAATTAAGACCATAAACTAAATGAGATGTAACATACAACATAGTGTTTTCAATATCCAGTGATTTGGATGACAGTGTGTCTCTAGGGGAGCTGATTCCAATCTACTATTGTACGAGGGAAAAAATGAATACTGGTGATATTGGGTACGGGATACTATGGGTTGGAGGTGGACACCATTTCTTTGCAGGAAAAAGAATTTGCAAATTGGTAGGTTTACAAGGCCATGCACTATTTTATACGTTAAACAGAGTCTACTATTTACTCTACGATGGGCTGATACAGCTACACTTGTGAAGTCTCGTGCTGGTACACTGGGCATTTATGGGGTTTTCAGGGCGAATTGTGGGGTCAAGGGCACTTGTGGGGTTTGTGGATGAGAAATATTATATAAAACAATTAATTATCGGATTGACATGTGCATCAGCCTGCATCAGCCTTTATCTTGATGTCTTCACTCCCAGACCTATGGTAACCTCATTTACATCGAGGCTTGTATCAAATATCGAATGTGATTGGCTAAGGTACGGCAGCTGCAACCAATCAGGATACACAATTAGTAAAGACTTCTTTATTTTAGTGAGAAATGAAATGGGCGGAGCCATCGTCATTTTTATGGGAAATGAATTAACGGACGGATTTTGGCTGTCCGAAAAATTATGAAGTCCCACTCTAGGATTAATTTTGGGCGCGTTTCAGACAAAAATAAGGAGGTCGAAAACCCCACAAGTGCCCTTGACCCCACAATTCGCCCTGAAAACCCCGTAAATGCCCAGTGTACCAGCACGGGACTTCACAAGTGTAGCTGTATCAGCCCAGACAGACAGACAGACAGACAGACAGACACACACAGACACGGCTGGGTGGTTATTGTGATGATTTTGTAAATTACATGTTTATACTTGTATTATGGCACATGTCAATTTTTTACTTGACTTTGAGTTGACTTGACAATAACAAATGAGAATTGTATGTAGGTTACTTATAACATGTGATTTCCTCCGTTTTATCAAATACATAATGCACACGATCTTATAACAAGGTGTTAGAAAATTACAACAAATTCTGTACAGATCACGAGCATGATTTCTATTTGCACTTACTATGTGAAATATATTGACGCGGTCAACAACAGCTAAAAATGTTGACATTTGATAAGCACACTGACCATGTGGCCTGGAAGGCGAAATCTTTTAAGGCACGCATATAAAATGACCACATTAAACGGGGAGGCAGCCGATTTCACTGACCATACGAATGTAGCGGCTTGAGACAAGCAACTTGACTGACCGAAACATTCAATCACTGTGAAATCATAGTCACACAAAGATAAAAATAAAATTTTAAGTTTATAGTTTGAACTTCTTCCACTTCCCATCTATTCCATTGAATGTGAAATTCGACTTCAGGTCAGTGCGACCATACAGAATGGATCTCATAACATCTCCCAGTGTACAATTATAGCCTGAAATGAGAAACACAATACACTCAGCAAACGTGGAATACGGGTACATATGTTCCTCAGTAAGGTTAGACAGTTTAGGACACTTTTCTATTATTATTAGATTCACTCACCAGCCAATTCTTTCTCATTCGCAGGGATGAAAAAACTGTCTGAAATCAATGTAATTCTTCCATTAGTAATAGAATAATAGGATCAATTCCAATTGGTTTTAAAATGAATATCTCTTGGTAGTTTTTTAATTGTTCGTATTTTGTTTTCAAACACAACTTTTGGCAATCATGTTAATAGAAAGCCATTCTATATGAGCAACCGAAGCCTCATCAAAACTCTTACCTTTACGGTACATGTGTATGGAATAGTTTTCTGTTAGGTTGTAGTGTTCGGCATACATCTGTTCAGGATGCCTCCACGAGGGATTGGTGAATGAACCATTGACAAGGTGCAACAAGTGAGGAAAGATGGCGGCCAACTTGTGAGCCGTCTGCACCGAGTTCAACCCCCATTTACTTGGATCATAGGTTCCGTATGACTCAATCCACAGGGTAAGGAACCGGGCTTGTGGAGCAGCAACCTAGTAAAATGTGTAATGTATAGTGAGATACAGTAATGTGCTGCCATTTTTTGTAGTTTAAGAAGCCATAAATTCGTTTTGGCACATGTCAATGAGAGTGTTTTAGCAATGAAAGGTCCATGTTTTACAAAAATGAGTTTAGGGCTTGGGTTGGAAACCAGTCAAAGGTGTATGCATCCTTTGCACTCCTAGTGGAAATTCCAGTGCAATCAATCAACTCGATGACGCGTTATTAGTATTATCCAGTAAATTTTGCACTACGAATATATTTATATAAGTCTACTGGATTCACAAGCCACGATCATATACCGTAATCTTAAGACCTGTTTTTAGAAGGAAGGTGACTGTTAACATACCAGTATACCGTTGGCGATAGTAAATGTTGTTTCCTTACTGAGGGTCATTTCATGCACACGTATGTTATCAAATGTCTTTAAAACTATGATATCATTGTCAAAATACAAGCCACCAAAATCTGCAATAAATCAGAAATAGCGTTAAATGGGAATGGATAACATGCAGAGAAATGCTCTCTATGGACAAACAATATATCACAAGGGACGTCTTTAAAAAATGTTTTGTAAAGAATCATCAAACATATTCATGACCATGCACACTGCATTAACGATTTTGACCATGTTAAATGTGTTTCCATAGAAGGACGGGTCATAAAAACCACCAAAATAATAAACGTAAACTTTTGTGTGGGGAATCAATATATGTTATCGATAGTTCAATTTTTACCTACGAGTTTGTTGTTGTTGTTTTTTGTTTTTGTTTTTACATTTGCGTTGCAATGATATCGTTGTGAATGTTTACAGCATTTATTAACTATTTCATTTGGCATTGTATTGTGAATCAACGCAATTACTTGGCAGAAAATATGATTTTGCTTCAATATTTTATTTAACAAAAATACTGTGCACACAGCAAAATGAATATACAGTAAAACCTCTAATCAGGACCATCTCTCTATTGAGACCACCTCAATGAAAAAGACCGGTCCCAAACTTTCATATGCATAAAGCTACGAAAACTAACCTCTATGAAGAGACCACCTCTATATTGAGACCGCCTAACACGTGTCCCAAAGGTGGTCTTAATTGAGAGGTTCTACTGTATTGTACTCCTCTAATGACTGTATATTTGTTTCAAATCTCCCCCACCCCCACCCCCACCCCCCTTAGACAGTGTGCAATTTAGTTGCACATTTCTTCGTGTGTGTTAGTGCCAGCCCTAGAAAGTTACTGACCAGAGAAAGAGATGCATCTATATATATGATATATAAAACACTTTAGTAGTACCCCTGACGAGCTCCAGCCTAAGAAAATCGGAGGCGTGTGCCAGGTAGGTGACCTTCTTGCCGGATATGTACTCATACGGTTGTGTGGGAATGTGGTAAATGTTCGCCACTTCCTCTACTGTCTTTTGCCACCAGGTAGAGTTGGGTAGCTTGTCCGCCCACAGAATCACTGCCAGGGGCTTCAGAAACCTGTGTGCATATTAGGTCTAATTACACTTGACTTAGTTTGAAAACGACATACCGTATTCGTTCTAATAAGCGCACGATGCGCTTACAAAAACAAATTTCAGCGCAAAAAAAAAATGATAAGCGCACCCCAACAATTTTTCGCGTTTCATGCATTTTTTTCACTTTGACCCCTCAGAACATGATAACACAACGCACCCGGATGGTTATGTGGTGATCTGAATACGGAATAATACCGGCGTGTTATAGTCTTACAATATGGCGCCGGTAAAAAGAGCAAGATTTGTAATAATATTCAATCTGCATTAACAGGGGTGTGCGCTTATTGGGGGTTGTGCGCTAATAAGATCGAATACGGTAAAGCTTTCACAGGATAAACAGGCTACTTCGCAGGGATATCATGTCATTAGATTAAATGATAAGGAATCTCTTATTATGACTTTCACCGGGCTCTAGTAATAATTTTGTTAATATTCAATGTGTTGATATTTAATTCCAAATCTTAATAGATGAATCTCTATTTCGATGTCTAACTTACTCCATGCACAGTAATGCACGACTAATATTTACCCCGTGTTTTCGTATGTATATGTAAGAATAGTCACAATGAAATGAAGGCACTGACTTGTGCACACTGGTGTACGTGATGTACGTCCGGAAGTCAAATTTCTGCTCGCTACCAAAGCTGATGAAGTGAACGAGGTTAGGAACTTTAAATGGCAGGCCAGTCTTGGGGTGTTCAGCACGCTGACATGAAACGGATAATATCCCTGATATAATACATGCTATGTTGAATAATGGTTTGTGGTCCTGATACAAGTCTTGCCCTGTGCGACTGCACATTTTACACCAAATCATTGTCACACTTGTTGATCAATTGAACTCACGAATATACATATCATATTACATATACATCGTGTACTTTGGCAAGATTCACTAACAAAACATTTATCATTTTTTCATACAATTACAATAAAGCCACTACGTGTACGCGTATATTTTTTGTAAACAAGTTTACATTATCTGAAAAGATCTCAATTACAAAGCTGGTTAAGGCATAAATAAATATTTGAATGATTGTATAATTATTTTGGCATCCAGTTGCAGCTTATGAATCATAAAGATATGTGTTTGTCTATATATTGGTCCTTATACGTGCCTGTGGTATGTGATTGTGGAAGGACACAAGCTTTGGCTGGCTCCCATACTGTGACCCAATCAAAGCCATACAGTCTGGAGCAAACTGAAAAAAAAATGACAGAACCCTGAGAAGACGTATGTACTATGTCGTGTTGTGTTACAATACTAGCCGAAAATTGAGTGTTCCAGCCTCACTCAGTTGTCATGTACGTATATCATATTTTTAATGAACATCTGTATATATTTTTCTTTTTTTCCTTTTTGCTTGGCATGGCATTGAGTGTGGAGTTCATATAATTTGTAATAGCAAGTAGCATTTTTTTTATTTTATTTAGAAAGGATACTTGGTCAATAAATGGCATGGAGATATTGTAGAGTCTGTGTGTAAGGAGAGACATCTCAGCTGGCTTATTTTGTTCCTACAACCAAGATTTGTTTTACTTCAATCAAGATATGACAAAATGCACCTTAAAACAGCTGTCATTGTTTGCACCGTAATTACGTTTGAGCTTGCTTTTATTTTGTTCTTCATTAGTAAGAGATGATTCCTTTGTCGTTGGCACTAAATTAAGATATTCTGTGTGTGGAAAAGATGATAACTTGCTCGTGTTATAACTAATGCTGCACTGTGACCACAGCAAAATATATACACAGGGTGTCAGAAATATAAAAAGTACTTTTACACAGTCCCTCTGGGTTATCCTACACAAAGCCATTTTAAAAACGATTCCTACACAAAGTCACTCCATGGATAATCTAATACGTGAGATGAAAATCCCGATGGTTAGCTTGGACTGCACTAACAATGAGCCTTTGATCAGGCGGTAAAATAATTTATATCCACAGACTCATTGCCATCTCATTGTAGCAAGTGTGAGCTACAATCCAAGGCCCGATTGGCATGCTAGTTTTAGGCCCCATCGTAGGGTAGTCCAGTGTTTTTTGTCAAGCCCAGCTATTTTTGCTGTTTTTATGTTAAAATTTGTGCCGGAGTACATCATCGTCGGTTTTCACGGCTTGATAGTTCCATTTTCATATCAACTATATACTGCGTATATAGCCGTGAGATATGACGGTGAGAATATATGTATGTTCCAGTAATAATCAAGAAGCCACAGACCACTGCACACTTAGTAATTATTGATAGTATCCAAACGTAAGTCCAATGAATTACGTCTATGAGTAAAACATGTATATTGCCATATGTTCACAGCGATTATGGACAAACAAAAATTGCACTCAAAAACATCTGCTACAAAAGTTAAATAAAAAGTTGGAATTGCTGATTTATTCATAATATTTGTACTTTTTGAAATGAATTGAATTCATATTTTATAATGAAAAATCAAATCATTCTCAAATAGGAACCCCAAGTGCGACTTCGAAACTGCATGTTCAACTCTGCATTAAACGCATATGTGTCTCCATTTTATTGGCAGTATTGGCAACTACACACATTTGCGTAAATGTATTTGTTACTACAACTAAATAGCAAATTGCTTTAGAGTGAGATTGAATTAGCGGTAACACATGTGCTGATGCTCATTTACCCCCAATTTCCTATAACCGATGCTAGCTCCCGATGCTCCCAAAGACGCCAGATTTGTCATTTTTGGGTAGGTCGTGTGTGATCTAGCTGCTTCGGCAGGAAATGGGACACTTTTGACCGCTTCTGGGCTGATTCTTTTGACTTATGATCACTAAATTACATCATCTGCATGCTTTTTCGGGCTGACTGTGGGGCTATCAACTCTTTGTGAGAAGTTATAATTAGTTTTTCAGCCTGTGGGCTTCCGGATCCGTTATGGATTATTGAGTTGTTGATCTTGATCAACCTTTTGCTTTTCTGGTTGGTCTGAATGGCTAACTGTTTCATCGTTAGGTATTTCTGCTTAACATTTGGCTTGCTGACAATTTTCATAAATGAAAGATGTTGCCGTGTTATGTGGTGCTATTTCGTAATGGTCCCGTGAGCCTGCCTTTGCATCCAATCCATCTGAAAGTTCACAGACCGTTATTACAGACCATGCCGTAAGTTGTAGCTACAAAAATGAATATGAGGCAATGTAAAAAGGGCTAAAAAGGTTGTTTTTTTCATTGCTGTTTGTGTCTCTGAAGGGTTAACCTCAAACACCCATTCACGATGATTAAACAAAGAATAATGGTAGGAATGGCAGCCGTTGCAATTAATCTTGCTGCAGGCCAACAATTGAGGAAAGAAGAGAAATAAGACTACAGGAGGATGAATAAAATGACAATGTTTAGACTTCAGTGGGCCCTGAATCGTCATCATTCGATTGGCATCTAGCTACATGCTTCGTCTGTCTCCGGCAATGGCCCTGTCATAATTGGTATGTCCTGATTCATCGTCTCTGATGTCTTGCAAGGTAAGGTGACGTTGGCCTGCTTCGTCTTCAGATGGTTACATAATAAATATTGATCGATTTCAGTCGATCCAACCCAAAATGACAAATCAGACGTCTTTTGGAGCATCTGGAGCCAGTATCGGCTATATGAAATTGGGGGTTAAAGAGTCTTTTACTAGATCTTTTAGCTGCCATATATATATTCAAGTTGTTTGAGTTTGGGCATTACAGATGGTCTTATTGTAGTTGTTTGTTCCACCTTTTTATTCTGTATCTGGAGACTAAATTTGAAATATTGGATACGAAGAATAATTTTAGAATGGTATGTTATTTAAGTTTCTATCACTGAAACATTGGTAATAACTTAAAATGAATTATTCCAAGACATGAGAATAATTCTAAAATCATTCTTTGAATCGAATATTCATTTACTAATCTCTTAGAACAGAATAATGAGTAAATAGCATCTACAACTCTCATAAATGATTATTAGTAACGTTACTGCAAAGGTGGTTCAGTTCAATGCGTGACCAGTTTGTTAGTTTTACATATAATTGTACACTTGGATTTGTAATGTAGGTCTACATGTAATACTTCTGTTGAAACAGTTTTTTTCTCGAGAATATGATAATGCGGGCATGTACATTGAGATGTGTAAGTATAATACAATTTTATCATATCAGAAGCAGGGGGATGGGGGTGGTGGTGCTTGGGGCCCTGCATCATGGGAGGGTGTGTGTAGTTTGTATTATATTACAAACACTATACCATATACTATAGAACCTTTTCATATTACTAATAATGTATATAATTATATAGTAAAAGTGATGTTTATAATATAGTTTATAATTTAGTATATGTTATCATTGTGTTGTTGATACCACACACACCCTCCCACCATGCATGGACCTATCGGTGGGTTCTCATAAAAGTTCTTGATTGGCCTTATGCGCTGCACATGGTTATAACACTTCTTCCAATATGAAGAAGTATTGGATTGCTGATGGATAAGGGTCCCAGGGGTAATGACTTTTATCTGGGCTACAATAGTCCACTATACATAATTCATTTAATTCAAATGATGCTAAATGTGGTTAGTCTTTTGCAATCAATGTGCACGTGTGCAAGATCAAGCACAACCACACACACAATAATGTAGAAATACACATTGTTACATGTGCCTCAATCTAGGTTGTCATTGTTGTCATCCTTGCTATCTGCCTACTGATGAAACATCACACTTTGAACATCACAACAAAGGCAACCGAGACAGGCCGGCACGAGGGACAGAATGCTGAGTCCAACAGTATGTATGTACATGTACAATGACACTGTTGCTGTTGGTCCTGGCATCATTGCGTATTTTAAAGTGTCACCTTGAATGTAGCGTGTAGTTTATTATTGGCTGAACTAAGTTGACACCGGAAGAATATTAACTGTGGGATCTCTCATACTATCGTTAATATCGAAATGTATTTTTTTGTTCCTGCTATGCACAATCTAAATAGTGTGCTGGTTACTTTGTCAATAGAGTATGCAACGCTTTTGTTGATGCTCCATGCCAGCCTTGACACACTTTCCTATCCTTCATGCTCACTCCGTAAAATCCGCTTCATAAACACTTCATAGTTCCCAAATACCTTACATTTCCCACTTGATAGCACATATGGACATAGACTATATCAACCTTCTTACCCAACTAGCACACAGTTTACAGTATATGTGTTCCTCGACTTTGGTATGTACATGCAGGCTTATACTCTATGATATGTAAACAATTCATGGACAGTATACAATAGAACTTCCCTATTAGGACCACCTTTGGGACCAGTGTTAGTTCGTCTCAATAGAGAGGTGGTCTCTATACAGAGGCTCATTTCAGTAGCTTTATGAGGACCGAGAAAAGTGGTCTTATTATGGAGGTGGTCTCATTATAGAGGTGAATGCTCTACACTAATTATCAGCAGGGGTGGTATATGTTGAAGCTTCAATAGGAGCTGTGGTTGCAGCCCCCTCGCCCCCGTGGCTGCCCCGCGTGCTATGCTGGGTGCTCTGTGACGCCGGCGACCCTCGTGTGGCCGAAGTGAACGCCACCTGGGCGCCGCACTGCGACATGGCACTCTTCATGTCTGCCAAGCCCGGGCCCGGGTATATCGGTGAGTCATGTGGCGCTGTTTGTTCTTGATGCTAATTAAAGTATGCTTAGCACGGTAATGTAAGAGTTGTGCTTAACACGTTAATGCAAGATTTGGGCATATTATAGACCCAGGAAATATTGTTAGAATGCCACACTCACCATCTAATATGGCCACTCTTGTACATGACCAGTTTTGGTAGACCTATTTCACTTCATGTATGTTGACTGCATTGCATGCATCATTTTTCTGAACAAATGCCACACCCTATGCTATATGCATGTGCGTGTGATAGGAAACAGTCGAAATCTTCTTATCGACCACTATTGAAAATGTTCAGCATTGTGACTTGGTTCTCACATTAATGCTTGCCCTACTAAAGGATGGATAGATTCCACAGGCGACTGGATATGTGCGCCGCCCAAACCCAACCAATGGTCAGGAAGTTCTGGACCATGTATGTTAGCAGAAAGGTGCAATTGTTTGCCAATGTTTGCCTATGGCTGCTATATGAATAAGACGGAGCATATTACATTAACAACCGAGTAAACTGCCACAACACAATAAAACAACACTTATTGTGTTGATCTATCATCATAATTCCATATCAAATCTAGTTCCAGTGGGGATGAAGGGAACCTACCCGCAATGGCGTGGGCAGGATTTAGCTGTTGTATATGCACAAGTAGATTTTGGAATACAGTGTCGAAGGCATTGCAAGGGAGGTGAGGGGGGGGGGGGGCGTATAAGGATTACCAATCTCCCATCTCCCATTTTCCCCCCTCATTCTCGCATCTCTCAAAATTTTTCTTGCCTTCCTCCCATCCCCCACTTGTTTCAGCCATCTCCCATCTTTAAAGCTATTTGCTACACGGATTCAACACAGACATTGCTATATTGACCGTTGTCATGTCAAAAATATCAACCACGAAGTAAGAAGACAACAATGGCAAACTCCGTGAAACCGTAGTTCCGCCTTCGCTACTAGACGGCGCTGCAATCGTCAGGGGTAAACGTTGCGCAATTCGCCTTATAATACGGGGCGCCATGTGGGACACCTTCAATTTCGTCCCTCATAATGCGTTTCTCAAACGAAAGCCATCTACAGAGACAAAAGGCAAAAACAAAAGACGAAAGGAAAAATTCAGTAAATCATCATTTTGTCTACGAAATTAACTTCAGTTCAATTTCGTAGACGAAAGGATGATTTTACAGACGAAAGGACACTAATACAAACACCATTTTGTTGTTCCTTTTGTCTGTAAAATCATCCTTTCGTTTATGAAATATTGGCCTTTTGTCTTTGCCTTTCGTCTATATTTTGCCTTTCGTCTCACCCTCCAAAACGTACGTCGAACGTAAAAAATGCCAAGTGCACATACACTGTGTCGGCGTGGTGCGAGTAACGCGCGGCATCATTTTAGTATTTCAACATTACATGGCGGCAAGCACTCACATACAATTTTTCTTTCACTGATTTATCAACGTTGATTGTAGTATTGATCTTTTACATATCAAATATGGTCATATGTTTTTAAATTTGATACACTACATCTGGGTGCATTTTTTACGTGATCTATTATTGGATTGCTTTGTTTTACGAGTTTCTCTTTTCGCCAATGATACGAGTAACGCAACAGCTGCCAATAGCCTATTGAATAGGCGAGGAGAGTAGTGCGATTTTTTGCGGCGGGTGAAAGAAAAGCTGCTATGTGTAACAAATGTACCATCTTCTATACCTGCCAAAACAGCATATACAAGCAATGAAAATCAATTAATTATAATGTGCGTTGAATTGGGTCTCTAATAAGAAGAGGGCCGTCAAGTCCAAGAAGTTGGCGAAGGCTCAGCATGACACCGTGGCGCAAATCATCGACCTGAAGTCTGCGTTGTTGAAAGCCCAGCAGATGGTGGTTGACTACATGGAACGCTATGCATCCAAGGTCCACATTGCAAGGGTGATAGGCAGGAGGAAGTGGTTCCCAGATGCAAATCTGGGGCAAGTGATCGTGAGGCACTTCCTGCGACAAATGGATGCACCGAAGCAAGGGTGGTGAAAAGATTATCTGGTCTGGATAGATATTTGCCAAGACAACTACGCAAAGTGGATTTTGCCAGTTCCTGGTCCACCCACAAGAGCACCTACCTCGGCTGGGAAATACCGCGACGCCGTGATGCTGCGATCTGCAACTGCCAGCAAGGCAGCTGCGATCTGCGCATCCCAAGACAGAAGATGACATCACAGCGGTGATCAGTGCGAAGATCACCCCGTTACCTCCACGGTCATCAATGCTGGTGTCCCTGATGAAGGGGAAGAACCCTGAAGAGAAAAAGCCAGTTGCGACAACTGGCGTACAGTATGTGCAGGCCAAGGTGCCTGTGACATCAACTGTCCTGTCTGCAGCAGATACCGGGTCGCAATTTACAAAAGAGCCAACATGCCCATATTCTGGCACCCAAAGCCTAATGACCCAGGACAAGGTTGATCCAAAAATGACAAGGGCATTTTGGAGCATGTGTGATGTAACAGTCCAGTGCTTCAAACATCATTGACAGATTTAATTGAAACTGCAGAGGAACTTGAACACAACAATGAGGAAGAAATGGAAGAAAGTGATGATGACAGCGATCTTGGTGAAAACTAAATACACAATTTTTCTTGAAATTGTAAGGATAGACAAGTTAGCTAGACATTTTCCAATGATAAATAAGTACTTAATGTTCTAGAATGAGCTGCAACAGAAAAGAGGGCCAGTTTTAGTGTTAGCCACGTTTTTTTCTGTCTAGGCCGTTTTCTCGACAAATTTGAGTATTTTCGATGTCAGATTATTATTATAACATTGCAACAAAATGATTTTTTTTTTTAAAAACTACATGCATCTGTACAGTTTCTTTCCTAAAAAGGATAAGTGTGAGGCCCTTTTCATTATGTTGCAGGATGAGTTGTAAGAGAGAAGGTGGCCGATTTTAGTTCCAGCCACTAGGTCATGGCCTTTTGACCTCTGGTGATGTCTTTCATGACTTGATGACATACATAACGCAGTAAACATATTCTACACAGCCATACCTTTCTAATGATATCCTATTTGCACATAAAAACTAATTTTAAACATACAGAAATTAGCTTTATATTTCTCCTACCCCTAATTTTAACATATCGCGAAATCTCCGTGAGTCGGCAAACTTTCATGATAATAACCCCCATGGGCAATGGGAACAACTTGATTCCTTTTCCATATCACATAAGGATGAAAAAAAAATCATACTAGAAAAAAACGTTCCAGATGACCCTTGTGACCCGTATCGACCAACTAGACTACTATGACATCTATGATACTATACGTTCGATTTACCGAGTTAAACCTGATGATGATACCTCTTCCACTATGCTCCATAAAATGTTAGGGATTGTGGAGGTATCCTCCGAATTGAACTCTCGAAGTATCAGATGGTACGGACATGTGAAATGATCCTTCTCTTATGCCAACTTTGTCATGGACATGGAGATCCCTAGTCGTGGGGTACAGGGCATCGAAGGAAGACTTGGATGGAATGTGTGAAATCCGAATTGAAGGACTGTACTCTCCTTAATACAGACGTGCTCTTTAGAGATGCGTGGAGCGCTGTTGTGAGACACTGCCGCCCGCTGCCTACTCCAGAAACAGGGACACCCGCTTCAGTTGACATATTAATCCTTGGATGTAGAAGCATTAGTTCTTTGGCTACAAATGCATTGCTACATCAAGATGCAAATGTCCAAGAAATACATAGCATGTGTATTTGTTTTCTATATTACATTTGTAACTAATTGATTTTTTCTTTCAAGCCAAATGCATTTTTACATAACCAATAATGTGCAAAATACATAAGCACTTTATGTCAAAGTTGCTTGTAACAAAAAAGTCTGTAAAAGGTTGCCCCTTGAAAAAATATGTCGAAAAATCTCAGTCTCCCATCTCCCACTTTGTTTGGCTATCTCTCACTTTGGCTGCCTCATCTAATATCTCCCAATTTTTGCAGCGAGTGCCGTAGGCATGCAGCCCATGACGGGGGGTCTAGGGGGAAATCCCCCAGATTTTTGTTGAACATTGGAGTAAAAATTGTTGCATTTGGGTCAATTTGATGACAAAAACTATGAATGACTCTAATTACAATTTTTTATAACTTTTTATTCAAATATGAGAAAACCTTATATTATTTAACTAACCAGTTACATTAATGTGTCTTGTCAGTTTTGACTGGCCAAACTGAGGTCAATGAGTATACTTAGTAGTAGCACGTGTATCACGTGCATATGTAATCATAGTCCACTTTATCATTTAGAACAACACTTTTAGATTGTCATATGTTTGTATTTAACTCTTAGTTCAAGTGCTTTATGCGCTCTTATTGTATTAGAACAATTTAATATGTTACATTTGTGTATCATTGCTTATCGACTGTCAGCGTTTCCTTCCTCCGACATCGCTCACACTCTATCAAATCAAATTCAGAAAAAGATTACATCTTTTTTCTATTTAAGGGGGTAGAATGCAGCAGTTGCCTACGAGCCTCTACGAGACTCATAGGTTACCGCGCACTGAGTAAGCGAGCGGAGCGTAAGTCTAATGAAGGCCTACGAGGAGGCAGGGAGCATAGAGCACAGTCAGTTGCTGAATAAACACCAAACGTATCAGACGTGTTGTTCTCAGTACCTCAGCGCGCCCCCTGCGCTCCCTCCCTGGATCTGCCTATGGAAATGTAGACTCTATAGTAACCCTAACATCACAGATAGACTTTAGACAAAAATTCATTCACATTTACCATAGTTCTTTAGTTGAAATTAACAAAAGTGGTGTTAAATTTCAGGATATGTACAACCTGGCTAAAGGAAAAAAAAAACATCATTTCAGGGTAGAAAATCAACAAATCAATGTGTACGCACTGCGTTGTGTGCGTTATAGTAGCTACGCCACTGTACCTTCATGACACCATGACATTTTTGCATGTTGTTGAGCCTTCACGCGTGAGAAACCCATGACATTCTTAAAGTGCGCCCGCCCCTTAAAAAAAGATCTGCCCATGCATATTGAGGACATTTGAGTAGTGCGTAACATTTTGTATCTACATAGTTATTGCAATGTTCTTCCTTAGTGTTGAATGGTACCGAGCCTGGCCGAGAGAACATGGACGCCAAGGTGAAAGCAGCGTGGCTGTACCTATTGCGGCACCACAGAGGGGATGCGGATTACTTCGTAAAAGCTGATCCAGATACTTTCATTGTGAGTTTATCAAAAGCTTGAAACAATGACCGAATGCAGTGGGCACCTATTTCTTATGGATCATGAGGGTCCACATTTGGGTACATTGTGGTATATCATAATATGGCCCTAATTAGGTATATACGTTCGAAATATTGACCTTTCGAGTGATAATGAGCCCTTCCTCCACAGAACCACAAATCCACGTAAATAACTTCTACCTAATGCACACTAATAATGTATAATAATATAATGGTATTCCTGAATTTTAAATGCCATTCAAAATAGAAACATCACTTCTTAATAAATTACATGTAAGCTTTGACCCAGGTCGTGGAGAACCTGAAGCACTACCTGGTGGCCCGCGACCCACAACAGTGTGAATTCTTTGGCCACATATTCAAACATCCAGAAAAAGCACATAATGTTTGTGTCGGGAGGAGCCTCCATAGTTAGTATTAATACAAAGCATCAAAATACTTTTATGTAGTAATATAATAAGTAGTTGGCCTTTTTATTTATTATTTCTATTCTTAGTTCTGTTTTATCAATGGATGCAAAAAGTGATAAAATTCGCAAAATCTAGGACATATTTATTATGAATGAATCAGACAAGTTGTAAAACTAAATATGAAATGTACTCTTGGCAATCAAATTAAAAAAGCTTAAAAAGGCACCCATTTAGAAAAAAAAGTCTCACTAGTAAGCCTATTGTGATAGAATTAGATACGACGACAGATAAAATTAGTTCATGTTATATGTATGCAGGTGTTAAGTTTGGGTGCAATGCTGGTGTTGGGCAAACAACTGATCACAACGAAGTGCATGGATGACGACGGACCACGTGAGATTTTCCCTCAGATTTAGAGTATGCTTATAATGGTCGATACTATTTCATAACAGACAAATCTTCAATAGTTTTAGATCAGAATACCCTACACTAATAAAATTCGTGATAACTATGTTAAGTTCTGTCTGTCTATACACTTAGTACTTTACAAAAATCATACCAATATGTCAATACCCAATCATTAAGAATGGATTCAGTATTCATAGGAAGATCCAGGGTGGGAATATAATACTTCATTTTCATAGGGTATTTTTACACGCCATCGCATAAAAAACCCATGCAATCCTCGAAGTGCACCCCCCTACCATTTTTGTTCTAAAAACCTGGCTATACCATTGGTATTTAACCATTTACCACTTCTGCGACTCGTTTAGTGGGAAAAGGCCCCGTGGAGGACATGAAGACGGGCCTGTGCCTGACCACGGCTGGCTGCCACCCCGTGGAGACGCTAGACGAGGCCGGGCGGGAGACCTTCCTGCCGTACCCCTTCGACCAGCACATAACGGGCTCCGTGGTGGGCGTCTACAGACTGTTCGACATTCACGGAGCTCTGACGGTGAGGCTCACACAGGGCAACCTGCGTGAGACAGCGTCTAATTTGGATTGTTTAAAGTATATGCTATCAGGCATTTGCTTTCTTCTTAACACTTAATTCATGGTATAGGACATGAAAGTTACGAGAACAGGAACTACCGTTACCAACCAGACTAAACTCAACTGGATTATGGAGTGAGCGATGATACAAGCTGTCCCAATGTTATGCTTATGGGAGAAATTGCCAATACATTTTAAACGCACATAGCTCAATAAAACTTAAGACTTCAGCAATCTCACTTACATACATCACAGATAATATATTTTCCTTTTCGTTCGATAGTAAAATATACTATACACCATCACATTTAGTATATTTAATTAAGTTGAAACAGTGAAATCTTTTGCATGATCATAAAAAAAGTCTACTGACAATATCAGCAGGCGACGACAGGTAAAAACACCTCACAGATATATTGGATCATATCTCTCTTATACATTGTCGTATTAACATATAATTTTGATGGAAATCATCTGCAGTAAGATGCGATTCCATTCATATATATAAGTCTATGTAATTGTTTTTAACTAAATAGTTTAATTTGACCATTAATCACATCCATCGCCACGTCTAACGCACAGCTTTTGCGTTTGCTCACTGTCAAATGTATTGCCTATTACTCGATTTTGTCCAAATCGGACTCGTTGCTATATATTTTATTATTCATTATGATGAAAATAAGAAACGAGTCAGTCTTCAGAATGTGTACTGTTTAATATGAAAACGTTCGATGAAAATCATATGAGCAACTAAAGGATTATTGTTCTATGTTTACCCGAATCGACTGACTAGACTCACGCCATTTTCTGGTCTGACGAAAACGTGTTGGTTAGCATGATCCAGTGATGGCTACATTCGCGTTAACAGTAAGTTAAGTACCCATTTAAATAACGTCTCGCTGAAGAACTTCCCTGCGCTATTATCCACGATATTCTGTTTACTGCTATGTGTATAGCTTAGGGAGCTATATCATCGATATTTGATATGTTCTCATTGTTTAATATGCCACTCTGGTACAATGGTGTATTTAGATGTCTGCTGCTTGCACATGCAAGCAGGGGGAGGACCAGAAGGGGGGTATGATATGAGGCCAAATCCTCTACCCCTCAAAAATTGAGACCACTAATTGTGGTCAGCCTCTCAGGCGGTCTTCATAGAGAGGGTCTACACCTAATTCTCAATGTCACCTCTAGGGCGCTGGCTGCTGCAGCCACTACCCCGTCTCTGTGCACTACGTGAGCGGCCTCATGCGCGCCATCCACTTCCTCCTCTACACCGCGCACGTCGTCCCCCACGCGCAGCTGCCACGCGCAGCTTCGTCACCACGGTTACGGTTTCCGGGTTACGCTCTTAGATACAACAGCAGCGCTTCGTCTATAGAGAAGGTGTTCCCCGTGTAGTGACAATTAGATCAACTACCGAGTACATCGCAGTAGTTTGTAATTATTCAGAAGTTCTCATATTTTTATGAGTGGTATGTTGGCTCATCACGGATCTATGACTGTTGTAACCTATAGTATCACCTATCAATTAGAATTTGTAACATGTATAGTCCAAGCAGGCCCGTCACACAGACTAAAATAGTGGTCAGGCCAAACGTTGAAAATTTTCCAAAATGACCATATTTAGATAAATAATAAATAGATAGGCTATGGACATTCTTTATCAATATACAGATTCCATAAGGCACTAAATGTGTACTTTTAAAACAAGTTATTATCGACAATCGAACCCATGAATTGTGAAACAATTTTATTAACGACAATCATACCCATTACATAAGTAAGATTCAAAACTATAGTGAGACATTGTACGTACAAGAACATGATCATACTGAAGTGACACATTGTAACAGAAATGTCAAAGTATATTGTGCTACTCTAAGTGACTGTCTTAAAGTTTGACAAATCATTCATATTTTCACAGAAACTAATATGCACATGTTAACATATTTTGGTATGATGAATGTTTACTATTAACGCACTAACAAGCACAGTTGAGTGACATACTGCAACAGAATTCTCAAAATACACTGTGTCATTCTCAATTAAGTAACCGTCTTAATTAATTTGATCCACTGCATGCATCATTATCATTCGTGTTTTACATAACAACTCGTCAGTAAATGTTAAAAAATTTGAAGGTATGGCAATTGTTTACTATTAACACTACGATATCAACTTTCATCAAAATTATACCCGACTTTCCTGCCTCTAGTAATATCTCTCACATGACGACTATATTTTCTTTTCTGACAATGGCAAGCTGCATTGAACTCCTACATCTTTGCATCTGACATAACTTCTTGACATATCCAGCTGTGTGAATGTGCCAAATATATGCTGTCTGTGTTGGGTTGCTGCAAATAGATTGGCCACACATACAAGATCTATATTATCACACCTGTCTTTGTGGATGTGGAGGAGCATGAGATTATTTAGACGAGATTCAGTCATGGTTGACTTAAGTTAGGTTTTGACCCTCTTCATAGCGCTAAATGACCTCTCACCCACGACATTTGTAGCAGGCATCACAGAACTAATTGCAGGAGAGTTGAAACTTCACACATTAGCATTGTGTGTGGTTTTGACAATTCATTGAAGTATTTGATGATATCTGATATCAAAATTCTGATGCCAGTGCGTTGCATGTCATATTGGAAGAGTTGAAGTTGGATTCTGAGACTATGTGAACTGCAATCAATGCCATAGAATTCTGTCACAGCATTGAATTCTTCTTTATATGAATCACCATAGGAAGCTTTCAACAACACCTGTTCACATTGGCTGTACATCTTGTAGTCCCTTTGGTTGAACCTGCTTTTGATAGAAGTGACTATATTATCCATTGCATCAAAATAGATTGGTCTGTATCTTTCTTGGACTGAAGTTGGGAATTCAGCTGGAACATCACCTTGCTCATAACGAGCAGGCCTTCTTCTGTATCGTGGTAGTGGGGCTCTTTCACTCCGGTGTGATTTGCATTTTGAATGTTTTTCTCCCAAAATAACTGGAAGTTTTCATCTGAACTCATTGTGGAAAGGATATCTACTGTCATCATAGCAATTTGTTGAGCTTGAGATGCAGACATTTCTTGGTGCAGTAGTGCAGCGGACAAATTATCACTGTGACACAAAAGGGTTTCTGCCAAAATCAAACCAAAATAGAAATCAAATCCCATCATATGAGCGCTTACACATCTAATTCGCGCTTTCATCTCAGTGTCAGAGCAATTTTCTAAAGACCAGTTCCAAAGGTCTTGCAGAACCGTATAATTTTTTATGATGCTTTCAAGGGATTTGCCTCGTACAGTACGTCTTGTCTGTAGTCATTAGTACGACCACAGATGGAATATGCTATCCCAGTGTGGGACGCAAGCTCACAAGTGGATATAAACAGAGTTGAAATGGTCCAGCGTCGTGCCGCACGCTATTTGTGCAACGTTATAATAATAGGTCCAGTGTTAGTGACGTGCTCACGAAACTGCAATGGCCCTCATTACAAGAACGTCGTAAGAACGCCCGTCTTATTACGAAGGATAGGCTTGCAAATGGTCCGACTTTTTTTTCAACATTCCTTCCAAACAATGAACTCCCGGTGTGAGACACGGATAAATTCATTTTATCCTCGTACCATAAACTCAGATAAGGGATTGAAAAAAATACCTACCACAGCATATAACATCAGCTGACACTCTTGACTGTTTCAAAACACTTGTACATACTAAATATTAGACTGAAATGTTTTCATTCATTCATGTAAATATTCTAAATTGTTTCTTATTCTATGTGCACCACCACAAGGCAGAATCCATAAATCAGTTGATGTTGGCCTTTAAATGGTTGAAGTTGAAGAACATATCAATCTGATAGAATCAATAGAATTTGTGGGGAAACATTGATAAGTTTAATCTGCAAAATCTATTAGAATTGATATGATGAAAAGGCTTGCACATTTTTTTTAAATCAAAAAATAGTGGTCCGGCCATGGCCTGACCAGCATAAGCCTGTGTGACGGCCCTGCAGTTTTGGTATTACAATGTGTTTTTATTGAACCTGGTAGGCTTTGTTGGTGTGTGAATATGTACATTTAGCCTATCTCAAGGCCATTAAATGATCTGACATGAAGGCTTATATCTATTAGAGCTAGATGCCGTCACAATTGTACTTGCTCGTTGACACGAGTGGTTTATGTAATAATAGAAATAAAAACTATTAGATATAAGGTCTTTTGAAAGACTAATGTACATTAGATCTGTCGAGAAGCTTAAAAAAAGAAACGTTTTTCCACCAATATAAACGTTGACACCTTAAATGATTCTCTCCACGTACAGTGGTGTTTGCGCGTGTGTTTTTTTAAAGTTAATTGGTAAGCGGGTGTGTAATTAATGAGTTAACGCTTATAAGATGCGTTTGTCAAATGGAAAAGGTCAACCTTGTTGTCATTCTATAAATAACGTATTATATACAACTGAAAATGATTAAAATGCTTTGGTCGCTTACATTGTACCTGTAACTGATGTTTGCGTTATGTTTGAATAGCTACCCGTCTATCGTCATTACAATATGCGCTATACATTGATATTGTTTGCAGTTATTAGTTGTCCGCATTTAAACTTCTCCAAGCATAGGCAGATCCAGGGGGCGCCCACTCTCCCCTTTTCCACCAAAATACTTCATTTTCAATAGTTTTCATGAATTCGCGTAAGTGCACCCCCTTTCCTTACGTGCGGCCCCTTTTCCAAAAACCTGGATCTGCCCATGTCAAGTGTCATGTCACTGCTTAATGGACATAGATATGTTACCATGATATCTCATCTATAGTAACGCTTTAGATTGCACACACATAGGCATCTCGATCGTCCAATGATTCGTCAGTAATCCTAATGAACACGCCATAAACGTTTACACGTAACTAACCTGAATGGAAGACGAGACAATCATCCAACAAGCACAGTAGTTCTTCCCTTTTTCAAATCGTAGATTGCATGTACACAGAGCCTATGTTTAAAAGAGCAAGCGTAGAAACGTCCTTCACATTTACAAAATGAGCAAATGCTAACACTCCAACCTGCTGCCGATGCAAGCATATGGGGAATGATCAATAAGTAGGCCAATGACCTGGTGTAAATTGTAAAGTCGTGAGAGCAAAACTTGGATCACGACTATAAACCACCACGTTTACATTTACATTTATATGCGTCGAATGGACTTCAAGATGGCAATAGCACCTTGCATTGTGTGCGTGTGGATGTGTTTTATAGTTGCATCACCTCCTAGTTTATGTTGACGAAGAATAACTATATTTTCTTATCTTCTTGCCATAGAAGAGAGGGAGAGAAGAAGAAGAAACAAATAATTACTATCTTGTCTGTATACAATAAATAACTGGTATTTAATCCATATATGGTATTTTGAGAAATGGGCAGATAGTTGATGAAATGTTAGCATTAGAGTTTCAATATTGAACATCCAGTACTATTCACATCTATGACCAGTGCAGGGGAAACACTTTTGTACCTATTTAAAACTACATGGTATTTGGATCACTTTGAGAGAGAAAAACATGTCAATCACTTCAGGGAACTGATTAACTGTCTATTGTGCAATATGCCACAAAGTACACAAAATCCATAACGTGTCATTCTCGTATTAAATGTAGCTGTCAATCACGGTGACGACCTGTCAATCATTGGCTATCTAGGCCAACACAATGATAATCAGTGCAAAGATCAGTCTCTATCTGCACGCCCATGTAGCAGCACACCTCTCGGGGCGGTCAATAGAGCCAGGAGAGCCTCTTGACGCGAAGCTTCACCTCACAACACACGCGAGGCGGCTCTCTGGGGACGACTTCAAAGGCCACGTTGGTTTGTGTTGGCTGCAGATGGTGACCTCCTTCATTGTATTTTGATAAAGTGATGCTTATTGAAGGATCTGTCAATTCGGATATTTGTAGACCTATTATCACTAAGGAGCGTTCAGCAGAACCTCCAATTAAGACCACCGCTCCATTGAGACCACCTCTAAAGTACGACCACTTTTCACGGTCCTAAAACTTAACTAGATCAAAAGTGTTCAAAGAACACTGCGTCGCTAGAACGACCTTGACTTTTGGGCAATTAAGATAATATACTGACAAAATGTATACTTTACAATCAAAGAAATCTATGAATTTGAGGAGAAAACACCAGAATGAATCAGAATCAATATACAATCATTTCTTCTGGGAGGGGTACTTGGTATTTGCCAATTGGTCACTGTTTATTGTTATGTTTTCCCCCAACACATTACAAAAAATAATAACAGCAATAATAAATATAAGAATACGAATGTTAAAAAAGAATCTATGCTTTTATTACAAACACTACGTCAATGACACTTCTATGTGAAAGTATACAATGTACTAACACAATAAACCACGAACTACAAAGGATCACGTAATCCGTGCAAGGCGGTGTGCGTTATTGGTTGAACGGTTGACGTTTGACGTTTGACGCTAAGTGCATTGAATATCAGTAAAATTTCATAAATAGCCTTCTAACATACACAATTTAATTGGCAGAGCGCCCAAAATCGAATCACTTCGGTGTCGCCTCATACCTCATAGCTGTGTAAAGTTTGAACGAAATCGGTGTAACGGTAAAAAGCTCTAGCTTGTCCGGGAGACATACATAGATACATAGATACAATGTACATAGATACATAGAAACGAAGTGATCACAAGGCTTTCGCTTCAGCTACTGAAGCGACGCAATAAAACTACCAAAACAAACCTCTGTATGAGACCACCTAACACTGGTCACAAACGTGGTCCTAATAAAGAGGGTTCTACTGTACTATCACTTTTACAATAGCAGAAATACTGCGATCTTTGTTTTCTTTTACTGCGTGCATGTTATAAAGAATAAACCTTCTAATTTTTGTCCGTCCTTATTTTCCCCCTTCAGTAAGTAAATCCTACTTATTGAGTGGTTCGATTTTCTGTTTAACTATCAGGTGCTTCTTAAAACATCAAACACTCCCATCCACTCTCACTTCAACAACACTTTACGCTCTTCAGGTTCTCAGAGCGTTTTACCTCCCAGTTTTCAGGACAGTCAGTGAAATTTCCCATGAGCAATATCTCCCTCGATAGAACATCCACATGGCTAACATATGATAATCACTGATACTGGAGACCTCTACAGTCAAGTGAATTGGTAGTTGGGTTAGTCAAGGACAGTCGTGAGTTTGAGTCCAGTTCGAGACTGGTGGTGGGCGTTGTGCAAACTTATAGGTAACCGGCACCACTTTACTCTGCTGTTACATAGGTAAGATCAATGTCAACAGTTTCCTGATGTTATGCATGACTAGCACACACAGTTTCATAAGCTGCAACTGCTGGTTAGCAGAAGGTAAGCTAATTTACAATGATGCCAATGACCGATGCATATGTACTTGAACACACCCGAGAACGTGCAATAGCAATCTTATAAGGAGACATCTCAAACACCAGCACGGCTATGTCTGCCATAGTAACAGAAACC
>CM032668.1:15354765-15371445 GCA_019095985.1 Streblospio benedicti
GTCTATTGTATGAACATCAATGAAGTTAAATGTATTTTTGTTTTTGTTTGTAACTATATATAGACACCTTTCGCCAAATAGATATTAAAGCAATAGTGTTATGACTACATTGATGTTCTCTCAAAAACATTGTTCATTTCAAATCCATAGAGATTTCTGCCTAAAATCTGTTAAATAAGCTAAAATAATCCTTTGTCTCATTTTTCAAATGGGTTTTTACTCATTTAACATCTAAAATTAAGTGTTCTGAATCGAAAAGGATACTAATTTATATTTGATATGGATAGAAGCATGTTCTTTTAGATAAAATACCACTTGGAGCAGAAAAACGCGATTTTGGGGTAGGGCAAATATATTTGTATATGTTGGTCTATTGCATGAACATCAGTGAAGTAAACTGAATTTTTGTTTTTGTTTGTTAAAGATAACTATATATAGACACTTTTTGCCAAATAAATTTAAAATAGAATCGTTAGGTTCAAAATTATGCTTCCCCAAAATTATTGCTTATTTCAAATCTAAAGCGATTTTTGTTTAAAACCTGTACAAAAAGCTGATTCAATCATTTACCAGACATTTGATTTCAATTTTACTCATTAAACCTTCAAGCACATGTGTTGTGAATAAACATGAACAATCATGTTCATTAAATACAGTTACAAACATCTTCTATTAGAGAAAATATGATTTTAACATTTTTCGGATTTTGACGCGTAAAAATAATGCGTAAATCGGATCTTACGGACAAACGCCCCCGGACCTGCAACTTATATCCTAAACTCGACTTGTGATAGGCATCTAGGAAACCAAAAATCACTATGAAATTTTTTTTAACAGTCCGAGTGCATAGACCCTAGCTGGCTCCCGGAGTATTAGAACAATTTAACTTACGCTTATCTCATGCAAACGATTATATGTTACATGTATGTATCATTGCTTATCGACTGTCAGCGTTTCCTTCCTCCGACATCGCTCACACTCTATCAAATCAAATTCAGAAAAATATTACATCTTTTTCCATTTAAGGGGGGTAGAATGCAGCAGTTGCCTGCAAGCCTCTACGAGACTCATAGGTTACCGCGCACTGAGTAAGCGAGCGGAGCGTAAGTCTAATGAAGGCCTACGAGGAGGCAGGGAGCGCAGAGCACAGTCAGTTGCTGAATAAACACCAAACGTATCAGACGCGTTGTTCTCAGTATACCTCAGCGCGCCCCCTACGCTCCCCTCCCTGGATCTGCCTATGGAAATGTAGACTCAATAGTAACACTAACATCACAGATAGACTCTAGACAAAAATTCATTCACATTTACCATAGTTCTTTAGTTGAAATTAACAAAAGTGTTAAATTTCAGGATATGTACAACCTGGCTAAAGGGAAAAAAAGCATCATTGCAGGGTAGAAAATCAACAAATCAATGTGTACGCACTGCGCTGTGTGCGTTATAGTAGCTACGCCACTGTACCTTCATGACTCCATGACATTTTTGCATGCTGTTGAGCCTTCACGCGTGAGAAACCCATGACATTCTTAAAGTGCGCCCGCCCCTTAAAAAAGATCTGCCCATGCATATTGAGGATATTTGAGTAGTGCGTAACATTCTGTATCTACAGAGTTATTGCAATGTTCTTCCTTAGTGTTGAATGGTACCGAGCCTGGCCGAGAGAACATGGACGCCAAGGTGAAAGCAGCGTGGCTGTACCTATTGCGGCACCACAGAGGGGATGCGGATTACTTCGTAAAAGCTGATCCAGATACTTTCATTGTGAGTTTATCAAGCTTGAAACAATGACCGAATGCAGTGGGCACCTATTTCTTATGGATCATGATGGTCCACATTCGGGTACATTGTAGTATATCATGATATGGCCCTAATTAGGTATATACGTTCGAAATATTGACCTTTCGAGTGATAATGAGCCCTTCCTCCACAGAACCACAAATCTACGTAAATAACTTCTACCTAATGCACACTAATAATGTATAATAATATAATGGTATTCCTGAATTTTAAGTGCCATTCAAAATAGAAACATCACTTCTTAATAAATTACATGTAAGCTTTGACCCAGGTCGTGGAGAACCTGAAGCACTACCTGGTGGCCCGCGACCCACAACAGTGTGAATTCTTTGGCCACATATTCAAACACCCAGAAAAGCACATAATGTTTGTGTCGGGAGGAGCCTCCATAGTTAGTATTAATACAAAGCATCAAAATACTTTTATGTAGTAATATAATGAGTAGTTGGCCTTATTATTTATTATTTCTATTCTTAGCTCTGTTTTATCAATGGATGCAAAAAGTGATAAAATTCGCAATAATCTAGGACATATTTATTATGAATGAATCAGACAAGTTGTAAAGCTAAATATAAAATGTACTCTTGACAATCAAATTAAAAGCTTAAAAATGCACCCATTTAGAAAAAAAAGTCTCACTCGTAAGCCTATTATGATAGAATTAGATACGAAGACAGATAAAATTAGTTCATATTATATGTATGCAGGTGTTAAGTTTGGGTGCCCTGCTGGTGTTGGGCAAACAACTGATCACCACGAAGTGCATGGATGACGACGGACCACGTGAGATTTTCCCTTAGATTTAGAGTATGCTTATAATGGTCGATACTATTTCATAACAGACAAATCTTCAATAGTTTTAGATCAGAATACCCTACACTAATAAACATTCATGATAACTATGTTAAGTCCTGTCTGTCTATACACTTAGTACTTACAAAAATCATACCAATATGTCAATACCCAATCATTAAGAATGGATTCAGTATTCATAGGCAGATCCAGGGTGGGAACATAATACTTCATTTTCATAGGGTATTTTTACACGCCATCGAATATAAAACCCATGCAATCCTTGAAGTGCACCCCACTACCATTTTGTTTCCTAAAAACCTGGCTATACCATTGGTATTTAACCATTTACCACTGCTGCGACTCGTTTAGTGGGAAAAGGCCCCGTGGAGGACATGAAGACGGGCCTGTGCCTGACCACGGCTGGCTGCCACCCCGTGGAGACGCTAGACGAGGCCGGGCGGGAGACCTTCCTGCCGTACCCCTTCGACCAGCACATAACGGGCTCCGTGGTGGGCGTCTACAGACTGTTCGACATACACGGAGCTCTGAAGGTGAGGCTCACACAGGGCGACCTGCGTGAGACAGCGTCTAATTTGGATTGTTTAAAGTATATGATATCAGGCATTTGCTTTCTTCTTAACACTTAATTCACGATATTCTGTTTACTGCTATGTGTATAGCTTAGGGAGCTATATCATCGATATTTGATATGTTCTCATTGTTTAATATGCCACTCTGTTAGTGGCAATGGTGTAAACGAATTTAGAATGTCTGCTGTTTGCACATGCAAGCAGGCGGGGGGGGCACGGACGGATCCAGCGGGGGGGCTCGGGGGGCTCTAGCCCCCCCGCCTGCCATATTAGCCTTAAAGCCCCCCCCCCCGCCCATACAATTTAGCCCCCCCCGCCCCCTCCCCGTTTTTCCACCAAAATACTTCATTTTCATAGGGTTTTTCATGAAATCCCGTAACTGAGCCCCCCCTTTCCTTACGTACCATTTCCAAAAACCTGGATCTGCCCCCACGCACGGACAAATCCGCCCGCCCCCCGCTCTCAAAATTTGAAAAATAGCCCCCCCCCCCGCTCTCAAAATTTGAAAATTAGCCCCCCCCCCCGGTCTCAAATTTCTGAATCCGTCCCTTGGGGGGGGGGGGGGGGGGGGGGGGGGGGGGGGGGGGGGGGGGGGGGGGGGGGGGGGGGGGGGACCAAAAGGAGGTATGATAGTCCCTGGGTCAACTTCTGTTTGTCAAAATCTTGTCTTGTTTGGTCAAATTGTCAGTTTTGCGCCACACGATGAAATTATCTATGATTGAATTATCTATTATTATGATGAAATTATCTTGATATACTATTGACGACACATACATAGAACACACTACCACACTACACATGCATGTGCAGTAGAAACTTTCGTCAAGAGCACCTCTCTATTGAGACCACCCCTGTACAGTAAGATAATTTCTCGTGGTCCCAAACCTTCATAACTCGAACAAAATGAGCTTCCATATGAGGCCAAATCCTCTACCCCTCAAAAATTGAGACCACTAATTGTGGTCAGCCTCTCAGGCGATATTCATAGAGAGGGTCTACACCTAATTCTCAATGTCACCCCTAGGGCGCTGGCTGCTGCAGCCACTACCCCGTCTCTGTGCACTACGTGAGCGGCCTCATGCGCGCCATCCACTTCCTCCTCTACACCGCGCACGTCGTCTCCCACGCGCAGCCGCCACGCGCAGCTTCGTCACCACGGTTACGGTTTCCGGGTTACGCTCTTAGATACAACAGCAGCGCTTCGTCTATAGAGAAGGTGTTCCCCGTGTAGTGACAATTAGATCAAATATCGAGTACATCGCAGTAGTTTGTAATTATTCAGAAGTTCTCATATTTTTATGAGTGGTATGTTGGCTCATCACGGATCTATGACTGTTGTAACCTATAGTATCACCTATCTATTAGAATTTGTAACATGTATAGTTGTTGTATTACAATGTGTTTTGAACCTGGTAGTCCTTGTTGGTGTGTGAATATGTACATTAGATCTATCGAGAAGCTTCAAATAAAAGAAATGTTTTTCCCCCAAATATAAACCTTGACACCTTGGATGATTCTCTCCACGTACGGTGGTGTTTACGTGTATTTTTTAAAGTTAATTGGTAAGGGGGTGTGTAATTAATGAGTAAACGCTTATAAGATGCGTTTGTAAAATGGAAAAGGTCAACCTTGTTGTCATTCTATAAATAACGTATTATATACAACTGAAAATGATTAAATGCTTTGGTTGCTTACATTGTACCTGTAACTGATGTTTGCGTTATGTTTGAATAGCTACCAGTCTATCGTGGACTACATTATGCGCTATACATTTATATTGTTTGCAGTTAGTTGTCCGCATTTAAACTTCTCCGAGCATAGGCAGATCCGGGGGGCGCCCCCCCCCCTTTCCACCAAAATACTTCATTTTCATAGAGTTTTTCATAAATTCCCGTAAATGCACCCCCCCCTTTCCTTACGTGTGCCCCGTTTTCCAAAAACCTGGATCTGCCCATGTCAAGTGTCATGTCACTGCTTAATGGACATAGATATGTTACCATGGTATCTCATCTATAGTAACGCTTTAGATTGCACACACATAGGCATCTCGATCGTCCAATGATTCGTCTTTAATCCTAATGAAAACGCCATAAACGTTTACACGTAACTAACCTGAATGGAAGACGAGACAATCATCCAACAAGCGCAGCTAGTTCCTCCCTTTTTCAAATCGTAGATTGCATGTACACAGAGCCTATGTTTAAAAGAGCAAGCGTAGAAACGTCCTCCACAGCTACAAGATGAGCAAATGCTAACACTCCAACCTGCTGCCGATGCAAGCATATGGGAAATGATCAATAAGTAGGCCAATGACCTGGTGTAAATTGTAAAGTCGTGAGAGCAAGACTTGGATCACGACTATAAACCACCACGTTTACATTTACATTTATATACGTCGAATGGACTTCAAGATGGCAATAGCACCTTGCATTGTGTGCGTGTGGATGTGTTTTATAGTTGCATCACCTCCTAGTTTATGTTGACAAAGAATAACTATATTTTCTTATCTTCTTGCCATAGAAGAGAGGGAGAGAAGAAGAAGAAACTAATAATAACTATCTTGTCTGTATACAATAAATAACTGGTATTTAATCCATATATGGTATTTTGAGAAATGGGCAGATAGATAGTCGATGAAATGTTAGCATTAGAGTTTCAATATTGAACATCCAGTACTATTCACATCTATGACCAGTGCAGGGGAAACACTTTTGTACCTATTTAAAACTACATGGTATTTGGATCACTTTGAGAGAGAAAAACATGTCAATCACTTCAGGGAACTGATCAACTGTCTATTGCGCAATATGCCACAATGTACACAAAATCCATAACGTGTCATTCTCGTATTGAATGTAGTTGTCAATCACGGTGACGACCTGTCAATCATTGGCAATCTAGGCTAACAAAATGATAATCAGTGCAAAGATCAGTCTCTATCTGCACGCCCATGTAGCAGCACACCTCTCGGGGCGGTCAATAGGGGCAGGAGAGCCTCTTGACGCGAAGCCTCACCTCACAACACACGCGAGGCGGCTCTCTGGGGACGACTTCAATACAAAGGCCACGTTGGTTTGTGTTGGCTGAAGATGGTGACCTCCTTCATTGTATTTTGATAAAGTGATGCTTATTGAAGGATCTGTCAATTCGGTTATTTGTAGACCTATTATCACTAGTATTTCTTTTAACAAAAAAGGAGCGTTCAGTAGAACCTCCAATTGAGACCACCGCTCCATTGAGACCACCTCTAAAGTACGACCACTTTTCACGGTCGTAAAACTTAATAAAGCTACCAAAACAAACCTCTGTATAGAGACCACCTAACACTGGTCACAAACGTGGTCCTAATAAAGAGGTTCTACTGTACTATCACTTTTACAATAGCAGACATTCTGCGATCTTTGATTTCTTTTACTGCGTGCATGTTATAAAGAATAGTATTCAAATTTTTGTCCGTCCTTATTTACACCTTCAGTAAGTAAATCCTTCTTATTGAGTGGTTCTATTTTTCTGTTTAACTATCAGGTGCTTCTTAAAACATCAATGCTCCCATCCACTCTCACTTCAACAGCACTTACGCTTTTCAGGTTCTCAGAGCGTTTTACCTCCCAGCTTTCAGGACAGTCAGTGAAATTTCCCATGAGCAATATCTCCCTAAATAGAACATCTACATGGCAAAGATATGATAATCACTGATACTGGAAGCTTCTGCAGTCAAGTGAATTGGTAGTTGGGTTAGTCAAGGACAGTCGTGAGTTTGAGTCCAGTTCGAGACTGGTGGTGGGCGTTGTGCAAACCTTTAAGGTAACCGGCTATAGTAAGTAAGATCAATGTCAACAGTTTCCTGATGTTATGCATGACTAGCACACGCAGTTTCATAAGCTGCAACTGCTGGTTAGCAAAAGGTAAGCTAATTTACGAATATCTTGGAGTTGGGGGGGGGGGGGGATGGACACATTTTTCCTATTCACTATCGGGGTCCACCAACACCCTGCGTCTGCTACTGATGCTCGTATTTTAAAATGCACTCCTGGTAATGTGGAGATCTGTCTTGTTTTATTTCGCACAGTATGTCGACAGTCTCGTCTTTAACCCTTACAAGTGGCTGAAGGTGGATGCGTCATGCTCTGTTCTCTGGTAAGTAAATGCACACTTGTTTATACCTTTGCATAATAAAAATAAAATAAATGTTAAGGCATAGTCAGTGAACTTTGAATATAATATTTGAATATCTTTTTCGTCTTCCCAAAGGTTGAAAAACCAAGCTGACCAGCGAATATTTCCCAGTTTATTTGACCATAAACAAAAAAGCGACACCTACACAAAATGGGTATTGTATGATATCATATGTATATATTAACTTACTATCAAGTTAACATATATTTTTAGGCTGTAGGCAGGGAGCCAATGGTGTTTCTGATGGTACTTGAACTGTATGTTTCAGGATGACTAGTAAAACATCATCATAATACATGTCAGTCATTTTGGACAACAAAAAAATCACAAAATTGCAGATCTATACAGATTTCTAAGTTTTTTAAATAGCAACATCATGACATCTATCTGCTTCTACACGATAATTTGTGAAATCCAGATTATTGTATTAAATCAAAACCTTCAATAAGATAATTTAGTCCAGATGCATATCTTAAGTGGTAAGCTGATACATTCTTTGCTATTGCTACTGTAAATATTTCCGTCGGCTCCCAAGCCTACCCAGTTCCAACAGTTGGCTGAGGAGCAGATGTCAGCACCCTTGCCACTCCATTTTTTAATGTTACATTTCATGACATTTGACATGCAGTCTGATGTGTCCGCAAAAATAGTGCAAAATATAAACCATTCATTTTATATTTAATAAGTTGTACACTAAGTTACAGTGTAACTAAATATATTGATTAGTGGTACCATACAAATATATGTATTAGGTTGATCTTACATCACAGCAATGGCCATTGGTCAGTTCTCGGAGGGTGAAGACACTAAACCTGTGGTTTGTGCTGCGCTTACATGGTGTGTCAGGACTGCAGGCACATATACGCAAGGTACATTTATGAGCAAGAAATATTTAGTAGACTGCTGAATGAAAATCTATGAATGCACGTTGTTCCTTGGGTTCACACTTTTCACAATGATCCACTGAATATGTTGAATGCCGACTTTGTTGATATCAATGTCAAAATACATATTATGACAAAATGTCTATGTACATGTTTGAGTGAAAAAAAAGTTTAAATACACACTATTGTAATAATTATCATTCACAGATTTCCTATTGGCAGACTAAGAGTTTCTAATAATTTCGCTTTTCAAATGTTCCAGCTATCCTCCACATTATGTTATTGTATAATGTTGATTTCTTATCGCTTCTTCATTATTATAGGGATTCGAGCGCAAATGCATTAGACCGAGTATTAAATATTGGTGTTTTACCTTAATATTTACAATAATGGTCGGCTGATAAATGAAATTTGTTCAATCATGTACAAGCTATGATGAGGTGAAATTAATAACGTACTGAGTAAATTAGAAATAATTAAAAGATGTGTATTTCATTCCAGCATCTCAAATTTCTTCTCAGACTTTACCGGACCCTCAGTGATGTCGGTCCCTATAATGTATGATGACATGGCTTATCAAGTTGTACATGTACTTTATATGTCAATTGATGTCTGTAGTGTTTTCTTTTTATAAAGACAGATTTTATAAAATAGAGTTTTGTATCACTCTTGTATCGAAATATGTAAAAATTACATTTATTTTCTGTTTTTCAATATCAAAGGTGACATAAGTCACTTATATGATCCGGGGAACGCGTCTTATTGTATACAAATTTGGCAAAATGTCAATCATGAGAAGTTTTTGGAAAAAAAATATAAATAGAAAAATCTTGCATTTTTTCACAGATGATACAATTACGTGAGCATTTTTCTACATAGAAAAATATCATTGATCTGGGACTATAAACAACTCACATTTTTTTATGAGTAAATCTATTGTGAAGTTCTTTGGTGAATAAATGACACACTTTGCAGACTAAATCATTATATTTAATAAGTTTGCTAAGAAAAACAATCAGTTTGAAGGATTTACGAACTTCACTCGAAACGAAAAAACGAATGTTTTGTAATTTTGATTATTTCATTAATAAGGTCGGTGACACTAACATTTTATTGAATAATTTTGAATTAAAAGGGTTGGTGCTCATGTATACTTTTTTTTTAAAATTCCAATCCTCAGAAATATTTGTGCTTGAGTCCGATTATAACCATAGCTATAGTGATGTCATTAAATATAAGTTTTTGATTGTAGGACATTAAGATTGCTCAAGAGATGGAGAAATTGTTACTTCAAGATGGCCATTTTGAAATCGTCAATGAAGTCATCATGACAGTGATATGTTTCAAAATAAAGGTAAAATCTTACGGTGATAAGTTGTTGTTTTAATGTACATATAAAATGCAACAATCGCAGATGTAGAGAATGTGTACATTGTATTTAATATGTCAAACATCATGGTGAAAACATTTTTTCTGGCAACGATCAGTAGTAATTTTTTACAATAGACTGAGTCTCCACCATGAATATCACATGACCAGGCCCAAAAAGCCAAAACGTTACTCTGCAATGGTATTAAGGTTGATCACACCATCTGTTAAAAACAAATTTTTTATCGTAACATTTTGTGAAGTGATAGCCCATAATTTTAATCATATTGAGAGAAAAAAGTAAAATTAACACCCACTTTCAGGCTAGATTTTAAAGAATATTTTGTGTAAATACTTTATGGGCCATTTACGATATAAATTAATGAAGTCCCCAAACTGTCACAATTCAATTAAATATAAAGATATGTAACGGGTATATCCATGACTGTCATCTTTTTTACAAGAAGTTCAATACTTGTACTGAGTAAAGATGCAAAAATATTTGTAACACTTCGTCAAGATTTGTATATATAATTATCTGTAGAATGGTTTCGCATTCTCACCATGTGATATTACTGTACATAACTTTATTTTCTGGGATTTTTAAATACGTCTGATAAACACAAAAGAGCTATTTATTATGGTTATTTGACTGTTATATCAGAGCTTTTAGTAAGAAAACCACTATAATATTGAATGTCCCTCAGAGGCAGCAATAAATAGTTACAGTTACAATGTACGTGTATATTAGTCTATGTTACTTTTCTCACATGTATCACCCCATGGGTGTATGCAACAACCTTAAAAAATCCTGGTATGATCTTATCTTGATAATTTCTTTCTTTTCTGTGCATTTAGGATCAACCAAATTCAACAACAGAGGCTCTTTTGCATGAAATAGAGAATGACAGGAGAATTTGGATCACTGGGAAACTTCAAATGGACCACTTTAGTATACGGTAACGAAACCGATAGTCCATATAAAACGATCATGTTTAGAGTCGATTATTTTACATGACATCCCCTTTGTCAGTGAGTTACTTCTGGGTGTTACAAAACCACAACATATAAGAATGTTTCTAACATTCGGTGACAAGATTTTGCACGAGCCAACCCCTCAAAGTTTGGCCATCGGTACCATTTGGTGGGGCAAGTGAAAATTATACATTTTAGCACTTGCCCCACAAAATGGTACCAATGCCCCCCCGTCGAGTGCAGCCCTCACATCGACATTCACGACGCACTGTACATCAGTGTCATATAATTTCCCTTGTATTGTAGCTTGTCAAAATTGAATTGTTAATTTGATATTATTCTTATAATATGTAGACAATAATGAAATATTTAGAAGTTCAAAGATTTTTTCAGCTAGTTCTATTTTTAGTGAACAGTACTGCTTTAATTACAAAAAAGATTCAAGTACTATTTCATTCCAAGATTAAACTGATTCGGCTGTGACCACTTGTGTCACAGGTGCGTTCTAAAGCAAACATATTGGATGACTGGTTCCCCTTCCCACAACACTTAAGGACGAAACTGTTATCAAAACATCTGCAAGCCACTGTGAGCCATTTTAAAGCAGCAACCATCTTTAGCTGAGTTTGTCGCCATGCATCTGTAACTTAAAATATACGGAGATCATGATAGCTGCTCAATAACAATTAAACATCAATGAGAACTTTAATCTTTACCAAATACAATCTTCATTAGAATCCATGATCTAAAACATGGCCTTGAATGCATGCGTATGCCTGCTGGGTGTTGTGTTTGTGTTCACACCTTTATGGCATATTAGCAGCAGTGATTGCAATGGTGTAAGGGAACGATCATAAATAACGATACCGGCGGGGTTGTCCATTTTTTGGGGCACGAAGAAAAAGTTAGACGACCCCCCCCGATCAACATTTTAAAAAGTTGAGTGTCCCTCACTTAGGCTGCGCCTCAGTTCGAGACATCTGGGTCAGACAGTGTCTAAAGGGTCTTAGTTAAGGGTTATCATATTGGGTTGGGTGTGATTCCCAGACTCAAACTATGCATTTCAATGTCCAAGTGCGGTATATGCAAATCAGCTTGCAACAAAAAAATGAACTCAATTCAAAGAGATGGTTAAAAAGGTCACAAACACGGTCTATGCATATAAGTAGTCATTTTACCCACCCTTGTTGGCCGCTACATCTGAGAGGGGTAGATTGTATTTTCAAATACATATTCTACTTCTGAAACTTTAAAAACATATATTTTACTGCTAGTGAAATAGAATAAAGTTGTGATGTAAAACAGAATTAAATAATGTTTGCACCAAAAAAATGAAAATAAATGTTTTAGCCAAGTCAAAGAACCTGGCCCCCCTCTCAGATAGTCCACTCGTCCAGCAAAACCTCTCAGATAATTAACTCGTCCAGCCATCTGAGAGGGGTAGGTAGTTTTTTAGAATGGATATTTTACTTCTGAATATTTTCAAAATAAACATTTTACTGCTAGTGAAGCACAATAAAGTTAAGATGTAAAACGGCAAAAAATAATGTTTGTTCCACAAAGTTGAAAATAACTAGTTCTGCCAAAGACTAACGACCTAACCCCCCTCAGATAATCAGCTCGTCCTGTGATGAGGAATCATAGTAAATATCACACCACTTCTTTTGACCAATCGGCGCGCTTTATAGCACGAGTTGTAAATATTATAGTAAAAGTGGGGCGGAGTCTAATTACTACGTTACCCATATTTGGACGACGTGATATTTTTCCGGACGATGTGATATTAGGTATATCAGCACCGCTCTTCATTGATAAATACAGCTTGGAGTGTAGATCATACAATCCATCAGACACTATTGGTAATAAACACTACATAGCAAAGATAAAAAAAGACCAAAAAATGTGATGCAACCTTTTCAATTACAATTTTTTGTGATTGGTGAAAGACAATGAAATGTATTGGTGACTGGTGGTTTTAGGAAAGAAATGTTGGTCTTATGAAGCGTGCCGATTGGTCACAAAATCATGTGAGGTTTGTTATGATCCTCTTCATAGGACGAGTTAATTATCTGAGAGGGGGTTAGGTCGTTTGACTTCGGCTAAAATAGCTATTTTCAACTTTCTGGAACAAACATTGTTTTTTTACCGTTTTACATAATAGCTTTATCTTACTTCACTAGCTGTAAAACATTTATTTTGAAAATTTTCAGAAGTAAAATATTCATTTTTAAAAACTGCCTACCCCACTCAATGGTGGCTGGACGAGTTGATTATATGAGAGGGGGGCAGGTTGTTTGACTTTGGGTAAAACATTTTTCAAAATGCATGTTTTACTTTGCAAAATTTTCGTAATAAACATTTTACTGCTAGTGAAATAGAATAAAGTTGTGATGTAAAACAAAAAAAAGTAATGTGTGTCCGAACAAATTGAAAATGAATATTTTAGGTAAAGTCAAACAGCCTGCCCCCCTTCATTTTTATGACACTATATTTAAGTGTGTGAAATGTGATAGAACCTATTATTGGTAACTGGTGATCTGCTCATTACAAAGGCTGTGATTGATGACTTGCCCTAAATCTTGAGCGTGATATTCAGGACTACTTGTAACATGTTGAAAATCCCGTGCGTGGACAAACTATTGAAATTCTCCGCAGTTAAATTGATGGCCGTTATCTGTAGTTAAGGCACGAGGACAGCCATGTGTTGCAAACAAACGCTTTAACTTGTTTATAACTGCATTATGCCACAGAAGCACACTTATAGTAAACATGTGATTGGTGATTTGCCCTAAATCGTGAGCATGAATTGTGAATTGTCTATAATTAAGTGTGTGAAATGTGATAGAACCTATGTTGGTGAATGGATTCTCATCAATGCTATATAACCCTCTCTTAAATGTTCCATTGTAGGATTATCTTACGAAGAAAGATTTTATATAACAAAAGAAGAAAGATTTTTTATAAAAAATTGTGTATCACTTGTTTATCAAAATATGAAAGAATTACAATGTTTTTCGAAATAAAATGTGACATAAATCTCTCATACGATCCAGAACACGCACACCCCTCAGGTTTTTTGTACTTAATACAATGTTTCATATTGTAACCGAATTAAGCTATGTGAACGTATTATGTTACCAGTGAGAATATTATGTACTGCATCACATTTATGGCCGAATATTTGTGATTACTGTAAAATCCTTTCATTTTGCAACCTTGAATATAAGCAGTTAGCCACCTTTTGAAATTGATTTTTGATTAGTGCCTTCGATATAAGTATAAGAAATGTTGGTTATACACCACCCTTAACTGACTTAGACAATATGTCAAGTCCAGTATTATTGTGACATGATATCTGATGGGATGGGGCATGTAAGAAAATAAATATACCCTATTAAAGTTCAAGATGATGTTTGTCCACGTACATGTGCGTATATTGATGTTAAAACCAACTAAAAACTTTAAAACGCCGTGAACATACAGGATTTTAGAGTAAAATTGATTTTATCAATCGTTAATTATTGCCCTTTATGCTAAAAATGCACAATTTTGATGTTTTTATCACAACTTCCTAAAAAGTAACATTTTCTGCAAATCTTTGTATTCTATTGATGCATTATACGTATGGCGGAGTGAGTCTTTTGTTGAGGAAAACAATTGACTTCTTTTACGAAATTCCAATCCCATAAATTTCCAACTACATTAGAACCTCTCTGGGGGCCCTCTCTATTAGGACCACACTTGGGACCAGTGTTAGGCGGTCTCAATAAAGAAGTGGTCTCTATACAGAGGATCATTTTGGTACTTTATGAAGGGAACCGTGAAAAGTGGTCAAATTATAGAGGCGTTCTCAATGGAATTTGGAGGTTCTCTTGCAGTATCGTTTCAAAACAAACCTCATTGTGGACTTAATATATTTCAGACGAAATATGGATCCTGCAGATAATTTGAGGGAGAGAAAGGAAGAGAAGATGAAAAAGAATATAGATAGGTTACAGTAGATGTGAAAGAGAGAACTGTTCAAGAGATGGATTTGAATGACAATGTCTGTGTCATTCGAATCCACAGGAGACACAACGTCAACGTGTAGCTGGTAATGACAAAGAAGATAGTACTAAAATAATACAAACCCAGTGGGAAATGATGTCTGGTGATGTTTGTGTATGGAAGTTATAAAAGTTGTGCCTATACTATGTGTTGTAAAAGATGTGAACCATTAGAAATAGTACCATCAAACGGAAGTAGTGATATGCACAAAATTGATGTTCTCCATTCATATTTTTTCCAGATTATTATTCTAATCTGTCCCTGACGAATCAGGGCCAAGACTTGGAGGACACACGGCATGATCGCAATGATCGACAAGTTTAACACAGTTACGGATATATGCGCATGTTTATTTGTATATGAACCTTACTTATACAGGTGACATGTCCTGTTAAAAATCCTCTCAATTCAATGTTTTGATGTTGTTTGATTGAGGGGTGGGTAAGAGAAATATAGACTTATTCTGCATGAATTTAAGATAGTTTTCATTGGATTTGTGTTTATAGCTTGTGATGATTGTTCTTATAAATGTTCAGAAATTAGTTCGAATCTTCCATACTCAATTTTTATATTAACAGGTAAATGACTTCCATTCTTAGGTGTAAGCAAGAACAATGATTTCTTGCAATATTATAAATGAGTTTGTTTATTAAACACTACACCAGATTGTTAAAAAAAAATGATAACAAGAGATAATGAATTGCAAGTTCAATATATATTTTAACTTTCATATACAGATACATCAAAATCAATTTATGCAGAAAGGTATTTTTTAAATTCTAATAATGACATTCCTAAATGTTTACAAGAGGTTTGGGACTTCTAAATACAATATTCACACCCATCAGAATTTAAACATTGCAGTTATCTTCCATGCTGGTGTTGGCTGCAGCGATCCGGAGGTCGCCATTATTTCCAATCTACGGCCCCAAATCTATGGAAAAAAGAAAGGAAAAAACATGGTTTACTTGATGAAAATTTGTAGATGAAATTCATGACAATGAAGTTACATAATAGCTGAGTAGAAATCGAACAATTTCAAGATTACAATTATATTCTTCTTGGGAAAAACACATTAGAATTGCCCTGTGGAAAGAACAGTTTTATTGACAGATTGCCCTCAATCAAATCACTTTGGTGTCGCCTCAAACCTCATAGTTGTGTAAAGTTTGAATGAAATCGCTTCATCGGTTTGCCCTCTAGCTTGTCCACGGCCAAACATAAATATATACATACATAGCTACAAACAAACGACACACAATGCTTTGCTTCAGCAACTGAGCGGAAGCGACACACTGAAGGTACAATCCACCACTAAAGACATTCATCCACGAATAACACCAACAAAAATTCGAACAGAATGCATGAACTAGTGTTCTCCTATAAAACAAGCATATAAACTTCATATTATCCATCCAACTTGATGAAGGAAAACGTAATATTTTATCAAATCTTAATCTTGAAATTTTCTATTACAACTTTCTTACTACTATTGAATGCACAATTACAGATCCATATTGTATCACCTGCAAAATAGACTAATGGATACTGTAGGATTTGACAACGAGATTGGAGTGTCAATCGTGAAATTGAGCATGCTGACGTCTGATTTACCCTCACGCCCTCACTTTGTTCAGGTAAATCAGACGTCTGCATGCTCAATTTCACGATTGACACGACAATCGCGTGGTCAAATACCATTCTATCATGACTAAAATCCACACTAAACGAGTGTATGATTCGTTTTTATTTTAAAATAAATCATATCATAATGTTCTCATTGTCATTTTGGAGATGGGAGAATGAGGAACAAAATTGGGAGCTGGGAGATTGGCAACCCCTATACCCCCCCCCCCATAGGTTACAACTGAATCAATGAAATTTATTAAATCATGTATTCATTTTGTCAGGCACTACGTATTCCTCATATATATCATATCCTTACCACATGGGGAAGTGCGCATCCCCTTTGTCGTGAGCCAACCGTTTCTTTGTGCATTCTGCTCAAAGAACCTTTCCTTTGGGATATCAAGTGGTGATGTAAT
>CM032668.1:15371545-15404878 GCA_019095985.1 Streblospio benedicti
TGTGTCATGTGATAAAAGACCGTCTACCACTTTACATCCTTGCCATGGAACGTATCTTATCCTGTGGGTGTACTAGTGATTAATGTCTCATAGTGTGACAGCTGAAGTCTGGCTGAAATCTGGCTGGTCAAAACACTGCTCATAACTCAGCTATTTTTATACCAATGTTTGTAAACAAACTGCCGGGATACGTGGAAATGTAGGTCATCGCTAATGTGACAGTTTTGTCTGATAATTTTGTACTCCACTTACGAAATAGATTTTTTTTCCCATCTAAATCCTACTCATATTAGAGATTTAGATTATTGATGTTGTTATGCAAAACCCTTTAAATGAACGTCGAAATTCTGTCATGTCTTGTTTATACACAGAAGATTATTGTCAGAGGACTAGTCTTTGTCTGACTTGACCTTTGTAGGTGCGAAAATATACCTTAGGTGTGAAATATACTCTTAAAGGTGCGAAAATGTACCCTGAAAGATGCGAAAATAGTGGTGTGCATAGCTACATCCTTTTGTTATAGGTGTCACTGGCATGTGGTGTATACAGTATTTTTGTAAACATATGATCGGCGATATATTCATGAGTGACAAATCGACATTCCTGGTAGTTAATGCAGTGAAATATCTTCAGATGAATGTACCACAATGTTACACAAGATAAAATATATAAATGGATTTCCAAGTCCTGCTTAATTCCTGTCTCAATACATATGTGGCATGCCACCTCAACTGAATGGTGGTTGATATAAAATATAAGCTATACGCTGGTGAAAGATTGCTTATATGAGCCAGAGCTAAATGGGCAAATGATGTCATCTGTATTGTTTTAAGAAAGATGAGAGTACGGCTGTTTAAAGAAGAAAATCATTATAATTGTAAAGAACCTAGTACGTTTTGTATGGACTCTATTATATATTGTTTTAAAAAGATCACAATTCAAAAGTTTATTATAACATGCTATTTTATGAATCACTAGATTATTTTTCCTTTGGTTGCAACAGCAAAATTATCAGTGCAACGCTAAAAGGTCTTACTTATTCACGATTGGGACATTTCATATTTGTTGATTGGTCGAGACTTGTTGTAACTTTTCTTATCTATTGACATGCAAGAAAGGTGTACATTATTGTCGTTTGACTTGTAAATAAAAATCTAGTACGATATTTCCTCGTCGAAATTCTCAGTTCCTGTTCTCGTCCTATTAAGAGTTAAATTTTACCAAGTTAGTGTGAATGTGGTTCAGTGTTGCTACTGCTACTTCAATTATCTGCTTGTTAAATCGACTATTTGCTGTTCACCCCCTGAATGTGTGATAATTGATATGAGATTCATATTTTACCGGACTCTAAAGGTAATTCTGGTAAAACTAAAACTACGTATCATCCCTCTCTCACAACTAGCTAGGCACTTCTGTGACAATTTTATATGGTCTGTATACATGAATATGTTCTAGTATTTCCCATTACTTGCTATGTGTATTGGTAAAGCAAAAATAATATTGGCACATTAAATTCAACCCGATGCATTATTCAAACGTGTGTGCATGCTTATTTATGTGGGTATACAGCTTGGCCCTATGAATGCCGTTTAACGTACATATATAATCGGATTCACCACCGCGTAACTCAATCGTGAAACAAACTAACAGATACTAGTCATCAACGGTTTTAATGCTTGGAAGGTAAAGATGGTCATTAATCTGTCCTGAAAATAGGTCCTGGATGTCTGTGATATCGTTGTCATATATTTGTACACAGAGCTTGGGAGGATATATGCGATCAATTTTATCAACCGACCTGGTATGGATTCCCACCATTCTAACTTGTCTTGCTTGGCTATCTTGTCAAGGGCTGCGCCCATCTCTCTGTCCATGTACTGTGTTAAGATTTGAATAAGGTGTCTAAAAGGCTGTCCTACTGTATCTATAAGATCGTGTTGTTCCTTTACGTATTCATTCACGGAAACAGATTTATGGTCCTTGTGAGACTGGGGCATGTATGCTATGGATAAGAAGCCTACTATGACGTACATAAGCATAACTATTGGTGAGCTTTTCACATCTGCATATTGTGTAACGGACTTTGAGCTGATTACAAACTCGTTTAAGTTCTGTAAGGGAGCAGCCATTACGTTCGTGTCCTCAACACATGCACTACGTGTCAAAATCTTGCTTGTTCCGTCCTGATTAAGGCTATTTCCAAGTGGATCTGGTGGCCGTGATACATAATTCGCATCTTCCATCTTGGGTATGTCGCCCATGATCGTCTGTGTGGCTTGATTTTGGTATGTGAGGGTGTAAGGTTGACCTTGTGTCACTAACATGTCGCCCTCTTTGACTAAATCCTCATCTTCCAATACGTCCATGTTCTTTATGCTCGGACTACTACGGACCGTATTTGATTGTACAGCGTCATTGTGTGGGAATTGGAGCTTGTTTCGGCATGGTTATGACCTCATGTGGACCTTCCTGTAAGGTGACCTGACCTTTGATTGACGTTTGGCTTCCAGATTCATGTGGCGGGTTGCTGGCTTCCAGATACAGTGCCATGTTGACTGTTGGTATCCTCCCGTGCTGGGCGTGGTCTGTAGTATCGGTCCATGGTGGGTACATACCCTCCTACCTTCTTTTGGTCGAAAAACAAATTCTGTTTCATCATGTTGACTGAAGGTTCAGGCTTTGGATTAGGTCTTGGTCTGGTGTGCCTACCCCACTCGTGGGATGTTTGGCATGACTTGCAATATAGAAGCGAATTCATTGAGGGCTGTTGGAAATTATGTGGGCCTGGAAATCTTTGATAGAACGGATTAACTCCACCATTATTTTGAAAGCTACCACCCCGTCCTGATGGACGATTTGGTTGGCCAGTGGGACCCTTCCCCTGCAGCCTTGTGCATGAGCGCATCATGTGGTTTGGATCTCCACAACTCCAGCAAGCACGCTGCGAAGGCATGTTTGGCACAGACGTTTGTGCCGTGACTTGGGGCGGGTTTGCGGTTGCCTTATTAGGCACAACCAGGCTGTTGACGTTCGTTGATTTCCCTGCCGAGATCCCCTGTGCTTCTAATACGCCTGCTAAATTATAAGCCTCTTGAAGGGTCTTTGGGTTACCAACAGAAATGTAAGTGCGTAACGTAGGTTTCAATCCATTAACGAAGAAAGCACGTCGTGTCATCTCATCAGACATTTTACAATGGTCTAGTAATGCTAGCAAATCCGCATAATATCCGTATAAACTTTCAGTTTCGCCCTGTTTGCGATTCACCAATTTTGACAGGCATTGTTCTCGTCGTGTTTCAAGACTGAAATTGGCTCTGAGAACGGCCAATATCTTGTCATATGAGTCCTTTTCGCCCTCTGGCATTTGTGCCAGAAGTCTATGAGCGGGCCCTTCTAGCAGCAGAGAAAGGAAGCTGATCCTTTGTGATTCACACATTGGAACGAGTGAAAAATAGTCATGCAATGCACCCTCAAATAGGCTAAAGTCTTCACAGCTTTTGCCACTAAACTTTTGGGGTGTAGGAACATGAGGTTTTATCATTGTCCTACCTATATTAGACACGTCTTTGGCGTCTGCTCCCGGTACAGTTGACTTTGATTTAGCCATAAAATCGCTAATGTTATTAAAAGCTTCAGCCATCTTGTCCAAGTTTCCCAGGTATGCATCCGCCGTAGGGGGCGTTTGGTTCACGTAAGGAACTTGTTCATATGACCTCTCTATCTGCGTATTGTGTCCCAACCCCTGTTCTGGCTCGGGATACGCGCTCAATGTGTGTACCTTGTTACTACTTAAGTTCCTACGTAACATGTGTGCATCCACGGTTCGACGTGACTGAACATAATCGTTAAGTGGTTCCCCTGCTACCCTTTCATTAGCACTGTAGTCCTTGTTTATATGATTGATGTTCACCAAGCTTTGACACCTATTTGACCTCTGTGCTGTTGAGGTAGGAGCCTTGAGTAAGATGACCCGTGACCCCTGATGTGTGTTTGCTTGTGATGAGCCTAATCTATCTGTTGATAAATGTGCCGGGTAAACATGGCTATCAGCCAATTGTGGGAAACTCACCTGCTTCCTGGGATCGGTACTTAAGTTATCAAGTTGATCCTGGCTTATAGCGTTCCTCAAAGTAGGTTTGGGGGCGTTGGATGAGTGTTTGAATTCCGCTGTGCTTCTATATGTGTGAGTAGGTGCCGCCATCTGCTTGTACAGCTGCGGTTCATGTACAAATTGGGGGTTTTCTTTTTGTGATGTAACTTGGCTTTGATGTGAACGCAAATCAATCTGCAGCTCTGCAGGTTTCTTTGTGACCCCCTTTGTTTTGTTTGCAATTAGAGTAATTTCCGCCTGGCCCTTGCTTGTGTATGGAGCTGCAGCTTTGACGTCAGCCACTCTGTGTGATGTCAGTTGTGGTGGATACTGAGGCTTTGCTGGATGGTTTTGATCCTTCCTTTGTGGAGTAATCGCCCCCGCTTGGTTAGCAGATATCAAATCCTCAGGGGCTGCCTGATATTGATTAGGTGGAGACATGCTCTTCTCGCCGGGTATAACAACCTTGTGCTCATCTAAGTTTTGTCCATAAAGATCTTCACCCTGTGTACGGTAGGCAGAGCCATCTCTCGTGTCAGTAGGGCCCCCCACTTGGTCCTGCGTATCTTGTCTATCGTCTCCAGACCTTAAGTCATAATCAGCCCACTCCATATCTCGGGATGCAACTGAAACCCGGGGAGAAACACCTACATCACTTGGTGCCGGATTATATGTATCTCCCGTAGCCCCTTCATTTGGCCTAAGTTTGTGATCAACTGCATTGTCTGCCTGTGTTAGCTCTGGCTGGAACTTGCTCTTATAAGGAAGTATGTCCCGTGAGCTTGTGGTAATTAACGGTGCTGAGGCCCTTGGATGCAAATCTTCATCCCCGTGGTGAGTCTCGTCATACCCATTACCATTGCTATTCGCCTCATGGAAACGTGCCCCCTGTGGCTGAATTGCAGGCAAAACAGCTTGGTCGGTGGTATCTTGAGTATCATGACGCACAGTAGGTGTAGAGTGGGCATCTGGTAAGGCCTTACTGCTAGTAGACCCCGAAGGTAGAGAAGGTATGCCTGATCCCTCGATGAAACGGGAATTAAACTGCTCTACAGCGTCATTACGTTTTCTCTGTGTCTCATCCAAACGTAACTGCGTGTCAAATATACCTTTGTCCTCACAACGCCTAGCGTAACAACCAGAACATTCACATACAGGGTCATTATCCCTGGTCTTCGGCAAATCTGCACGTAACCCCTGTAGGTCACACATAGTATCGTGTGCTTGTTGTAATTCGACGTTTAGGTCTTGTATATCTTGTTGCAAATGTAAGGAATTTGACGGGAATCGTTCCACAGCCATTTTGTTCTAAACCCTGATAAATCACAGAATTTTGAGGTTTTGTCTATGCTATATTGACCGTGTTACTGGGTGGTGAAACCCTTTCTAACTCATACGGAAAATGATGTTCTATGAATTTTATATTTTTTTTTCTTCTAAGGTTATAATGAGACATCAAACTAAGCAAGAAATGACAGCCAAACAGAGACACGAGAACGTTATGTCTGTGAAAACTGCACCCTAACGCAAGCGGCGAGAACAGTGAACATTAACGTATGTTATGTGTCAAACATCAGTCACAGAGGAAATGCATAAATCTGAGCACGTATTTCACAATGCTTTAAACTCGTCTCTTTTTGCCTATTCGTGTTGTTAATGGTGAATAGACTACCTAGATTGATTGGCTATGATTATTGATTTCAAAATCTGCCCTATTTCATGCAAACCTATGCAATTGGATGTAAAAACAATATCATCTTACAACTGCCGTCTGATTATAAATGTCGCAAGGCGACTACAGATTATATTTAGCAAGCTGACCGATGACCTACATGTATATGATTGATTTGTCTGGAGTGAGCTATGAGTAAACACGACTGAAAATGAGCAAAATACACTCAGTACTGTACTGGGCAATTGCCGAGCTCAAATTGACCGTTTGTCTGTAAGCTTTTGGCATTTAGAAGCTCATTGGAACTAGACGTGTTCTGAAAAAAAGGTTTATTAGATCAAATTAGAAGTCCACTTACGCAAAACTTGTTTGACATCTCTGCACCATCTCATATTCTAGCGAGCCCACTCGGATCGGATGGTATTTCTCCCTGGAATGAGGCAGGAGGCCTGGCCGTTGTCTGTACTGGGATGTTCGCTTTGCTTGAGGGAGGATTGACGACCCGCTGGGATCTCACTTCTATATGAACCGCTGATTAATGTGTGCTCCTTATTGTCTTTGTTATTAAACGTGACCGTGAAAGGTCCGTTTTGCTAAGTAAGTTCTAATAAGATCCAAAAGTGACTATTGTTTTCATCCTTTATTTTATTCTTCAAATATTAGTGACCGCAATCTTAACTATTTAAACACACAACTTATACACTTGACGCGTTACAACGTTATTGATCTTGTCTAACTGGCTAGCCTGATGTTTTCAGCTGCCTTTAGTCTGCGGCTAGAGTGCCGAGTCGATGGTGCTCTCTCGTTGTAAGGTGCCAATGTGTACATCCTACTCATATTTATACCCATTTTTTGCTGACGTAGTCAACTGCTGGATCAGCAGAATATTGTACATGTCCCATCATGTCTTGAGGCAAGGTCTATTTCTAGCCCTTCCCACGCAAAACATGACGTCTCATGGAGATTTCCAGGGAATCCTGGCCTTGTGTTTTGTTGTTCTTGGGAAATGCCTGCAGGGAATACCTGCTTGAGAGAGGCTAGCATTCCAGTGTCAGACTCTTTGAAAAGTATTAAAGCAACACTTTTAGAAGTCTTACCATGGAGTTGCAAATTTACAGCTATAGCAACCTGCATTATATATAGTCTTCATAAGATAAGCAAGATTAGGAAATTTTCACCACTGACCAAACTAAGACAATCGTGCATGCATATGTTACATCTCGCCTGGATCAAAACAATAGTCTCCTTCTGGGGCAGCCTAAGAAGGCTCTTCGTAAACTTCAAATGGTTCAGAATGCCTCTGCAAGGCTAATTACTGGCATAAAAAAAGAGGGAACATATAACACCTGTCATGATGGAGTTACATTGGTTACCAGTAGAGAGCCGCATATTATTCAAAGTACTCCTTGTGATTTTCAAGTGTCTTCATGGAAAAGGTCCTGAATATTTGAGTGACATGTTGGTGCCCTATGTCCCACCTCGCAATCTCAGATCTGCCTACGAACAGAAACTGAATGTACCAGAGTGCCATTATGCTGACACAAGAAATAGGGGCTTTTAGTATTAGAGGCCTTATGAGTGGAACAAACTACCACTAGAAATAAAAAATTGTGCTACAGTGAACACTTTTTAAAAAATGTCTTAAACCCATCTTTTTAAAATTAGCATATTTTTAATAAACTGTTCTAAAATAATGACGTTCACATTTTATAAGGTTTTTTAATTCATGTGGTAAATGTGTGTTTTTAGTTTTTAAAATATATATGTTCTAGTCTTTCAGTAGGTATAGTTTTATTTATGAATGGTATATGTATTCTTTAACTTTATTGTCCTTTAACTAGTACTTTTTTCTATTGTCTTATCTAGTAATTGTTTAAGCGCACTAGAACACTGTTAGTGAATAATGCGCTCTACAAATTTTATATTATATTATATTATATTATATTATATTTATCAAACAGGATAATAAAGTTCAAATTACATCCTCATTATCTTGAGCTTTCAGCAATATTTGCTCTTGCCTTGTTCACAACAAATAACGACGTCATAGATCGTCACTGTTGACGCGGGAGAATCCCCAGCTGCGCGTCCCCCCCCCTGCCTCGAGGGGTCAACACGTTGTTCCATATGGTGGGAAGGGTGTGTCTGCCTCCATCTCTGTTGAGCGAAGATCTCAGTCTCCTTATCTGGATCGCTTCCTTCACTCCACGTTCAAAGTACTTTGGTTCGAAACATAAGACTTTTGTATGTAGAGATGCCATGTCCCTGTTGGTCAATGTGTAGATGATGAGATACTTCCGACCCCGTAGAGCTTAATAATTGGGCGTGAACGCAGCTGGGGATTATCCCGCGTCAACAACTGAATGCTTTTGTGAGAGTAGCGGAAACATACGAGGATTGCCGAATGTGCGGATACTGCATGTTGAAAATACATCTTTCCTGTTATAGTAAGGTGTTCAGTATTATATTATGAACAGTCCATTTATAGTGCTCAACTTAGTAGGAGCATATTATATTCCTGTTATATTTAGTTTATGAAACACTCGCCAGGATCGGGGCAGGCTTTCGGCGAAGCATCTTGGCGGTGTGGACAGGCGCTGCTTTCACAAAGCACGTAGGCCACCACAGTCCTACGATTTTAGTATGCGTATAAAGCGTAATAAAATCAGAGTAACGTCGTAACATAATATAACAGATCTTGTGGCGAGACCTGTCACAAAGGATTTGTTATATCTACGATTGATTTATGCAGTTTTTCCCCATATCCCTCTTTTTGGCCTTTTCCCCCTAATTGGAGATCCTTATCCCTCTTTTTGGGGGCCCTTTCCACTTATCCCTCTTTTCTTCAGCCTTTTCCCCTTATTCCACTTCTTTATACCCCCCCCCCCAAACCGTTTCCCCGTGTCCCTGTAGCGGTAGGAACACTTTTGGAAGACGGTCACATTTGGACTTTGCAAAGGGATTCTGTCCTGCGCACTTCTATTCTCAATGTCCCTAATAACTATCTCCCTACCTCTGCTACCAATGAGTCACTGTTGATTTCCTGGCTAGTTTGATTATAGTCCCCTATTTTAATTGTTATATTTCCCATGTTAAATTGTTTCCGCAGTTACTTGTTTTCATGCATTCATAATTGTTTGGTTTATTTGCCTTTATATAATGATATGAAAAACCATGACACAACTAAGTTCAGCTATGTATTTGTTCCGTCCCAATCCAAAGTTTTTAAAACAGCGTTCTACAATATGGTATAATATTCATATTTTCGTATTCTGTTGACTATCTACATTGACGACCGCCACAATGCTGCTCTCAGGTCCAGCGATGTTATGTCATCTCTCACCGCTGTCCTTATATGTAACCCCCCCCCCCCTCTTTACATCTCATCAATATACATTTCCAATTATCACACCTTACAACACACATATTTTGACCCACAAATAAATTTACTCACACATAAATCAACCTACACATAAAGTAACACACACATAATTTATCCAAAACTTAATTATTGCAAACATAAGCTGAATATTCATTATGCATTATCATAAGCTAATAGTCCCCATATATCATCATATATTTAAACGATTAACCTCATTCCTTCTTCCATAACTCGGTACCCCGATCATTTCGCCTTTTTTTTTTCATATTTTCACTCCAACACATGAAAAAAGCCCAACTATTGGGTATTCCAAAATGGATAGCCCAAAATGTAAGTCACTTCTGCTGGATACTACACACAGCAGTTTAAGTTTGTAGTTTGAACTTCTTCTGCTTCCCATCTATTCCATTGAATGTGAAATTCGACTTCAGGTCAGTGCGGCCATACAGAATGGATCTCATAACATCTCCCAGTGTACAATTATAGCCTGAAATGTGAAACACAATGCAATCAGCAAAGGACGATTAAAAACACAATACAACCAAGATAGAGTTTCTCAATAAATTTAGGACACTTCATATTAGGCCCACTCACCAGCCAATTCTTTCTCATTCGAAGGGATGAAAAAGGTGTCTGAAATCAATGAATCTGTGTCAAAAAATGCTTAAGATTTGATGTGTAAGGTTCATTGCATATTGTATGTGTGTCATATAAGTGGATTTCATTTCTGTACAAATATATGTTTACTTTCTCAAAGATTTGATAGAATAATAAAAGAAGTATCTAAAATATTTGTTAAACGATATCGGAAACTCTTGAATGTGTTCATTTTGTTCGTATGAAATACATTGGTTCATCTTTCTTTATTCAAAACACTAAATATTTTTGGTACACTAACAGTTTCACCAAACAACCGTTGGCATCTTCAGAATGCTCTTCCCGCGCAATGTCAAAGGTCAAATATTCCGATCCTGAACAAGGATAGAATCATACACTCGCGAGAGTTGGTGCTCCCCCCTCATCTCTGTTCATAACCTGTTCATAACCCGCTTGCAGGTTCGGATGTGTACAGACTCTTTGATGGTCCTTGTCTTCCATTCACCCTCTCTGTCTATTACTCTGGTTCCATCCCAGCCTATCTGAGGGCGCCATATGGGACACCCTCAATTTCGTTTCTCATTTATGCCTTTCGTCCACGAAAGGCACCTACCAAAGACGAAAGGCAAAAACAAGAGACGAAAGGCAAAACCAAAAGACGAAAGGCAAAACGCACAAACATCCTTTTGTTGTTGTTCACCCCTCACACAGACGAAAGGCAAAACCAAAAGACGAAAGGCAAAACCAAAAGACGAAAGGCAAAATGCACAAAATGCCTTTTGTTGTAGTTCTCGTTAAATCCGATAGATGGTGTGTGAGCGTGGCGAGCCGCCGAGCCAGTCCATTAGCCTACCAAAAAAGCCCAGTATGAAAAATTCGATTATTTTCATATTGCCTACCGTGATGAAGCATGTTTATGAGACGTGGTTTATAAACACATATGTGCATTGTTTTTATATATATAGTATTATTTACTCATGTTTATTTTTGGTATTTTATGTATTTATCACATTTATGTAATAATAAGGATAGCTTATAGTATTACAAAACAAGTATAAATATAACTGAATGCTGGCAAGTAATAATTTTACATGTGGGGTTGTGATTGGGTAAGGGGTAATAGATAGGTAGAAATACACACCCGTAAGGTTATTTTTTGTTATTACACACTTACCTGATTATTTGGCCTTTGTTGACAGAAAACGCAAAAAGGTGCTCTTTTATGTGTTTACTGGACAAGAGCTAGAAGATAGAATGGTATTCATTGCTATTCAATGTACACCATGTGCTACAGTTATCGATTATGAAACCTACCAAAAGTGCCATTAGACCTCAATACGGCGAGATAAAGATACTGAAGTGGTTCTTTTAGGACCACAAACAAGTGCCTCCTTGCTTTGATGGTAGGTGGTCGCAAACAGCGACTTATCTAGTTGTCTTTGTTTATTATCGAGTAACATCATGAGGTACTTAAAAACCATTTTACACAGTAGAAGACAATTCATTAGACCAATATACATCACAATACTTTCAATAAAAGAAGCATAAAGGGCCCCCTAAGGAACACAAACAAGTGGCTCTTTTCTCCAAAAAAGCCCACTGACGATAAGTGGTTCCAAACAGGGGCTCATCTAATCTCCTTTGTTTCTATTCTTGTAATATCATGAGGTACTCATAATCCATTCTAAACATTAGTAGACATGTCAATAAACTATTATATATCACAATATTTTCAATAAAAGATGGATAAAGGGTCCTCTAATGACCACAAACAAGTGGGTCTTTGTTGCAAAAAATGCCCACCCTGATGATAGGTGGTCCCAATTATTGAACGTATTGTAAAGTATATTGGTCTAAGGCTCATGGTGTTATTCGAACAGAAACGAAGACAACTAGATGAGTTGCTGTTTGGGGCCACCTATCATCAGGGAGGGCGTTTTTGGAGCAAAGAGCCACTTGTTTGTGGTCCTTAGAGGACCCTTTATCCATCTCTTGTTGTAACTATTGTAATATATAATAGTTTATTGATATGTCTATTAATGTTTAGAATGCATTATAAGTACCTCACGATGGCACAAGAATACAAACGAATGATATTAGATGAGCCCCGTTTGGAACCACCTAGCATCGGAATGGGCCTTTTTAGCAAAGAGCCACTTGTTTGTGGTCCTGAGTGGACCCGTTTTGCTTCTTTCATTGAAGGCATTGTAATATATACTGGTCTAAGAATATGTCTACTACTGTTTAAAATGGTTTATAAGTACCTCATGATGTTATTCAAACAGAAACAAAGACAGCTAGAAGAGTCGCTGTTTGGAACCACCTATGATCAGGGTGGGCTTTTTTTGTAGTAAACAGCCATTTGTTTGTGAACGTTAGAGGACCCTTTATCCATCTCTTATTGTAAATATTGTAACATATAATAGTTTATTGACATGTCTACTAATGTTTAGAATGTATTGTAATTACCTTATGATGTTAGAAGAATAAGAACGAGGAAGTTTATATGAGCCCCTGTTTGGAACCACCTATCATCAGAGTGGGCTTTTTTTAGCAGAGAGGCACTTGTCTGTGGTCCTTAGAGGACCCTTTATGCCTCTTTTATCGAAAGTATTGTAATATATATACGTCTAAAGACATGTCTACTATCGTTTAAAATGGTTTATAAGTACCTCATGATGTTACTCAAACAGAAACGAAGACAAATAGATGAGTCGCTGTTTGGGACCACCTATCATCAGGGTGGGCTTTTGGGGGGAGAAAAGATCCACTTGTTTGTGCTCCTTAGAAGACCCTTTATGTTTCTTTTATTGAAAATATTGTCATGCATAATATATTGGTCTAAGGACAGAAAGGAAGGCAACTAGATGATCCACTGTTTGGGACCACTTAGAGATCTTTCACAAATGACATCACCTTATGTTTCACCTTTTCAACCCCTCTCCCTTGTCACATTTCGTCCACTTTGCAGCCCCCCCTCCTGGTATATGATGTCATCTTTGCCTCCCCCCCCCACACACTCATGGTTTCGTGATACTACAACTTTTTTACTTTTTTACAGGTGACACCACACAAATGCTAGATCCCCACCCCACCCTCCACCCCCCTTGTCAAATTTCGTCATCTTTCGCTACAACCCACCCACCCCCCACCCCCACCGGGTGAAGTCATTTGTGAACGATCCCCTATCATCAGAGTGGGCCTTTTTTAAGCAAAGAGCCACTTCTTTGTGGTCTCTAGAGGACTTTTCATGCTTCTTTTCCCCAAATATTGTAACGTGTAATCATCTATAACATGTCTAATAGCTTTTAAAATGGGCTATATGTATCACATGATATTCATAGAATGGGAATCAAGAACTGAGGTACACCTAATTATTTTAAAAATCATGTATTTAATATTGATTTTGATATTGCAGCTTAATGTAATTGGTATTAAAAATCCTATGTCAAAAACAAAATATAATTGGTAATGTAATTGGTATATTATTACATCTACTTGGACAACCGATCTTCAAAGAGCCACTTCTTTGTATGATTACTGTAACGTGTACACAAATGATTTGCCACGGTAGTCGTTTTAAAAAATATCGAATTTTTCATAGTGGGCTTTTTTCGGTGGGCTAATGGACTGGCCCGGCGGCTCGCGCCTATGTATTGTGTTCTTGTCTCACTTCTAGACGAAAGGATGATTTAATTGACGAAAGGCAAAGACGAAAGGCGTTTTGAGAGACGAAAGGCAAAGACGAAAGGCGTTTTGCAAGATTGCCTTTCGTCTCTAAAATCATCCTTTCGTCTACGAAATTGGATAGAGTTTGTTTTCATACACGAAAAATAAAGTTAGTATCTGTTTTATTTAAATGACTTTCGTGGACGAAAGGCATAAATGAGCATTTACGAACAACCTAAACGTCATATAGAAGGTGTACCCAATAGTTTTCAGATTGGTGCTTGGCAACACGGTCATGTGTGGCCTTTTTGTGCCGTTTTTACTCAATCATTCCACTATCTGGACCTAGTCCAGACCACGTCCTTACTTTGAAAATCCATGGATTTTCATGAAAATCCATGGATTTTCAAAACAAGATAACAAGAAGTAGGCCCATGCAAATTTGTGACACATAAGAACAACAACATGTCAAGATCTGGAAACAACCAGTCGGTGTCTTGCCTCCAAGACATGGTAAGGACTTTGTCCCGAATTGAGGAGGACTAGATAACGGGGGGCAATTGATACGAACGAGCCGCACGGCGTCTTACGGCGCCGTACGGCATCGTATAGATTGCTTTAGTAACTTTTCTATTGGGTAAAACCCATACTGACCGTGACGGATTGGTATCAAATATAGCCTTACGACAAATCACTTTAACACACCTGTAAATAATCCTTACTAGTTATGCATTTATTATGTTGATTGAATGCCGTGTTTTACAAACTTATTTTAACAATCACATACGACAAGTTTTCTACGTTTATAGTCTAGTTACGAACTAGTTTACAAAGTCACCAGTAAAATCACGTTTACGCCTCACCAATTTCAAATTCCCAAAGAAATAATATATATATTTTGTAATCGAAAATGTTTTTTGATTCCCCTACTTAGCTTTCAGCATGTTATTTAATCATATTCAGTACATTAGGGTCCTTAATAACATACAGAGAAATTCCTATGGAACCCAAGGGTAATCAATCAAAGAAATTTCTGCGATAGTTTATCCCCTTGGTAATTCTTCTTTTCCTTTTAAGAAGTTGTCACCCTATATGGTACCTTTATCAGAACTGAAGATTATTTCATTTGTCTAACTATTAGGACAAACATAGAAAAAATATTTGATAGGGATCCGTATGGACCACACACCCGTTGAGGATAGAGAATGCAGGGAGCACTGAAAACAAATTTGATTGAAACCCTTTAATGAAGTAGTCAGCTCATATCTTGCCATTATTAAGGTGAAACCTATTTTAATACTTGGCTAAACATATGGCCTAATACAAAAGCAATTTTGTTGAGGTCTGCATGGACCCCTGGCCAGAGAAAATGAGGAAAGAAAACAAGCGGTTGTTCGATAATTTGACCTATCAAAATATGTATATGATAAAAATATAACTGTTTATTTGTTATTTTAATATTATCTGACACATGAATTGAAAATATATTACATGAAATGATTGGGGTCCAAATGGACCACTATTGTACTGATTAAGCTGTCTTGTTTAATGTACTGGTGAGGGTTAACTCATTTGCAAATAATGTGTACATATCAGCTTATTGCTGTCAAAACTGTATATATACATTTTCTCTTCTTTTTTTAATTTATTTTGAAGGGGTGTTATAAGGGTTTGCAATTGGGGAAACGGCTGAAAAAGAGAGAGATTTGATAAGTAAAAAGCAACAAAAAAGCAACAAAAACCTAGCAATGAGGGAAATAAGACCAAAATGAAATACGCAAAGGTTATATTAAAGTTTTAAATCCGGATAATACAAAGCAATTTACGCTTTCAACAGCCTCTACTGTCTTGGTCGCAGCGATGACATTATTCGGCGTCACTGGAATCTCGGAAAATCACCAGGTTGTGTTCTCCTCCACTCCCCCTCTCTGGTCAGCACGTCGTTTCAGATGAAAAGTAGTCGGTACCTGCTGCCTTCTCTATTTAGTGAGAACTGCAATTTCCTGATATGAATGGCCTACTTCTCACTTTGTTCAAAATGATTTGGTTCCACCCATAAAATGTTTGTCCCCTCACGTGAAACACTGTCCTTTACTGTCAGTATGTATGTAATCGGAGACTTCAGATCCTGCAGAACTTGGTCTCCTGAGTTCCATTAACCTGCCTGATAAGCTCCGTTAAGTCTCTTTTACATAAGTAGCCTCACAATTCTGTTTCTTAATCTGATACACACGGCCAATGACACGTTCTTTCTCTGAAGGGTCTTTTGGTCTTACTAGAAACTGTTTTAGTGTGTTTACAGGCTTGAAAAATCATTTGCACACTATATTGGTGTATTACCCTATTAATGTCTTCTGATGCTCCTCTCACGTGTGGTATTACTACCTGAGGTCTTTTGGGGCGAACAAACACACAGGAAGCCTAAGGAAAGACCTAAAACACATACCACGATGCACAGTTGGAGGCCATTCATATCAAGATATTGAAGCCCTCACTAGATAGCGACGGTGGCAGGTACCAAGTTCCTTCCACCTGGAACAACGTGCTGACCAGAGACACACAACCTGGTGATTTCCTAAGATCCCAGCGATGACTAATGACATCATCACTGCGATCACGACAGCAGACGCTGTTGAAAGCTTAGTGTAAAATTGTTCATCATGATTAAAAACTACATAATGATAACCTTTATCTATAAAATCGAAATAAATGGATTTTGAACAGAATAAAATGAAATAGGGATGTAGAATTTCTTGACCACTTATAGTCTCAGACGTTGGACATAGAAATGTCCGAAAATGGTAAGATTACAAAGTTTTGAATGTTTTTATCTCAAAATTAGTCAATGTATTAATTTAGAAACAAATCCAATGAGTCTATTTTCAAAAGTGTGTAAGTTAAATTAGAGTATATACAGCTATGTAATTTCGTGGGAATTTCATATAGATTTTTGGAAACATTGTTTTTATGATAGTTTATGGTGCAGTATTGCAGAAAAGTGATGTTTCCATTTTTTCAAAGTCATCTTCGATATTTGGCGGCCATTTTAAAAATGGCTGCTGCTACTATAATAAGAGAGATTATTTATTGTCCATTCCGCCTCAGAAATACTTCAAAAGGATGATTTTAGTATTTTTTGCTATGTTTCAAGTTTAAGAAACACCAACATGTAATAAAAGACGCCATATTAGAATCCAAGATGTCATGTTTTTTTTATGTTTGTAAATGTTTATATGTTTATCTAATGCAGAATTTATAATATTGATATGTTAGCAGCACAAACAATGTGTGAAATGATGACATTTGATTAGAGAAATAACAGTATGGGTTGCTTAAAAAGTACAAAGAAGTATTTCTTTTTGCACCAACCAATCATCTTCAGTGCTTTGCAAGAGATCCATCTCCTGCAGTGTGTGGTTAATAGATTATTTATTGTCCATTCCGCCTCAGAAATACTTCAAAAGGATGATTTTAGTATTTTTTGCTATGTTTCAAGTTTAAGAAACACCAACATGTCATAAAAGACGCCATATTAGAATCCAAGATGTCATTTTTTTATGTTTGTAAATGTTTATATGTTTATCTAATGCAGAATTTATAATATTGATATGTTAGCAGCACAAACAATGTGTGAAATGATGACATTTTATTAGAGAAATAACAGTATGGGTTGCTTAAAAAGTACAAAGAAGTATTTCTTTTTGCACCAACCAATCATCTTCAGTGCTTTGCAAGAGATCCATCTCCTGCAGTGTCTGGTTAATAGATGACAATTCATACATTGATACGACATCTTTTAGATCTACATCACGGAAAGATCTTGCAATGATGAGAAGCCGTGCTAATAGTGAGGACGACTGTTTGAGAACAACTTCCTCTACTCCAACTTTTGCTTTAATCGGCTTGGCCACGTCGGTCCATCCAATGACGTTCAATTTAGACATTATTTCCCAAAGATTTGAAGCTCCAGATATTCTTTCTTTAACAAACTTTTCATATGCAATTCTACCACTATTTTCAGTGTCTAATATGTTCTCAGCAACAGCTTGAGGCATTATAATGTTGCTTGTCAAGTGAACAAGTTTCTCTCATTTTCGATGGTATTGAACATATCATTTTTAGAGAGGACATCTTTGAGTTTCTTAATGTTTGCCTCTTGTCGTTGTACTTTTTGATCATTCAAGTCCTGATGGTGCATTTTTGATGGACCTTCCATGTTTGATATTTGTTCTATCTGTTGAGATACAATTGCCAATACAGGACTGTTCAAACAATACCGCAGTAACGACTCAAGGTGAGTTGTTATTCCAGCTATACCTCCAGCTCATTTGTCTACTTTATTATGATGCTCCTGTGCCTGGTCAACTCCAATGGCAGTGAAAGGAACTAGACTAATTTTGCACCACAAAACCACCTCCTACAAAGTATTGCCATACGTCTGGATTTGTTTGCTGTAAACTGTACATTCTTGCAAGAAATTCTGGAATGAGCATTGCATATGCTATTCTATTAAATGAAAAGAAGTAGATGCACATTTCTTCCAAAGAGGACAGATACAATGCCAAGTCTCGTTTGTGTATGCTCCTTAAGAATTGAAGAAGAATTACAACTTGATGCTTGTACATCTTTATCCATTTATACATTGTACGGTTTCCATTTGATGCATCAAACTCCTTTATCTTTTAGTCAAGATTTGAAAAAACTCATCTTTATCTACTAATTTCTGGTGGGCCTCAGCTATATCTATTTCCCCCTTAACAGCACTTCCAAGCTTTTAAGATTATGTTTCACAGCAACAAGAGTTTCAGGGTATCTTTCAAAGAATGCCTCCCACCACAAATCACTCAATGCCACAAGAGAAATGATATGACATTCAATTGCTCGCTTGTAGTGCTTACCATCTAATATTTGAATTGCTGTAACATTGCCGTATATGTTTGCTTCTACCCATGCAGTATCTTAGCCACTACCTTCTACCATAGCTACAAGACACTGTAAATAACACAGGCAGATGTGAAATTGGCCAGGTAATTCTATCCAAATACCGCTATAGTTGAATGGTTGCAGGAAAGGGAGTTTGCGAACACGCTTGTACAAATCCATGTCAAAGTAAGAGTACTGCTCACTCTACGGTTAGTTTCAAACATATATTTGAATAAATACAGACATTAATTTTATTACTATAGGCAAAGGTGACCCATCGAGGGGGGAAACTACAGGGGACTAAAGTTGATAGACCAAGTAATGAAAGTACTGGAGAGAGTAGTGGAGCAATTGATTAGGAAGAAGACGCAGATCAGTGACATGCAGTTCGGATTTATGCCAGGAAGAGGGATGACAGATGCCATCTTCATAGTGCGCCAGATGTAGGAAAAGTGCCTAGCAGCAAACAAGCCACAGTACCTAGCCTTTGTAGACCCTTAAAAAGGCTTTTGATCGTGTCCCAAGGCAGGTCATCTGGTGGGCCTTGCACAAGCTACGTGTCGAGGAGTGGCTAGTCGTGCTGGTGCAGTCAATGTACAATAACGTACGCAGTCGCATACGTGTTGGAGATGAGTGCAGTGAAGAGTTTAGTGTGGAGATCCTCCCTATACTCACAAACAAGTATCTCTGGTATCCAGAGGCAGCGTTTACTCCACTTGCGTATGTAGTGTGATGCTTCATGGATTCTAAACCTGGGCTGATAGCCAAGTCCCTGAATCGTTTGAGAAGAAATGATCGAGCCATGATACGATGGATCTACCTTGTAAGGCCCCCGGATGACGCAAGCTCTGATTGCCTTCTAGAAACGGTCACGGTCACGACAATGCAGCCAGGCCGCACGCTCTGCAGAGGATTAATTCAGGCCTGCCCAAATAAACAAGGATGATGATGAGGAATCAGCACATCAATGGGTGTAATAGCGGCTTAGTTTTGATAAATAAATATATATTTTACTTTACAATGACATATTCATTGTAACATCCATAATTACCTTACAATATGTGGTTTCTATTTCATAATTTGGCAGCCATCTTGGATTTCAAGATGGCTACTAGTTATTGGTGAAATTTTGTTGTCTCATTTGAAAGCCTATATATATTTGTTCAAAACAAAACACTAAAATCATGCCTTTGTGACATCCCTACTGCTATATGTTAGCAAAATCATGATGTGTTTGTTTCCAACGACTGCCATTTTTATAATGGCTGCCATATGTCAAAGATGACTTAGGAAAAAATGGAAACATCACTTTTCTGGTAGGATATAGTATAAAGTATCATAAAAATTATGTTTCCAAAAATCCATATGAAATTCCCACGAACTCAAAAATCATGACATATACTGTATATACTATAAGACATTTTGTCACATGCATCAGTTAACCACACAAGGGAATAGAGATATATAGGGATATATGAAAACACTTTGGTAGTACCCCTGATAACCTCCAGTCTAAGGAAATCGGAGGCGTGTGCCAGGTAGCGGACCTTCTTGCCGGATATGTACTCATACGGTTGTGTGGGCATGTGGTAAATGTTCGCCACTTCCGCTACTGTCCTCTGCCACCAGGTGGAGTTAGGCAGCTTGTCCGCCCACAGAATCACGGCAAGGGGCTTCAGAAACCTGTGTGCACATCAGCACCAAACAATTATATACCAATGCCATTATGGTAAAACAGTTTGACACTTTTTACACTGGATGTAGTATGAAAAAGTTATGAAACTTTAAGCCACATCTATCGTCGTCTGAATATGATGTCACCAGATGAAATGATAAACAATGTCTGATTACGACTTTCAGCTGGTTACGGTGAACAGGTGAACATTGTGTTAAACCTTTTGATATTTGATACTTACCTCATACAAAGTAAAGAAATGGGTGAACACTATTTGCACTGTGTTTTAGTTCGTAAGATCACAAAAATCGTATAATCACAATGAAATAAAGCCACTGACTTGTGCACGCTGGTGTACGTGATGTACGTCAGGAAGTCAAATTTCTGCCCACTCCCAAAGCTGATGAAGTGAACGAGGTTAGGAACTTTAAACGGCAGGCCAGTCTTGGGATGTTCTGTATGCTGCCATGAAATCATGTAATATCACCGATAAAACACACGCTACGTTGAAATTACATTTATATTATGGATACTCCAGTATACAGCAAAAATGGTAGCATTTGCTAGGTCGCGACTGCAAATGGGCAACTTTATTGCACCGTGAGTTTTGTGTTGTAAGCCTACATCACTTCTAGCATTTTTGGGCCAAGGAATTCAAGTTTGATGCTTTACTTAAAAAAATGACCTTTTTACCGTCAAATGCAAGATGGCCGGTTAACGAGACTTTCTGGAGGTAAAAAAATTCTTAAAATGTGCTTGTTTTTTATTTCAGTATAAAAGTACAAGCACTTCCCTTTTTAAAAATGTATAACACTTTAGGGGTTTCGGGAATAGATCTTGGTTTATGGACCATACAAAAGATCATGTATACAATTTCGGTACAGTCAAAATTAACATTGACTGAATTTTTCATTGTATTTGTATGATCGTTTGTATGGTCCATAAACCAAATTCCATTCCCGCAACCTTTAAAGTGTTATACATTTTTAAAAAGGGAAATGAATGTACTTTTATACTAAAATAAAGAACAAGAAAATTTTGAGATTTTTTTCCTCCAAATTCTTTTATCTCCATCAAGTCTCCTTAAGGAGAATTTTGACAACTATTATTGTAATAGTTTGGTCTACAGTTTTGTATAGTATATCATTTTCAACATTTTTTGGGACAAGGAATTCAAATAGCATTTGTGAGTCACGGGATTCAAATTTTATGTAGTCTTTAGCATTTAACCTATCATTGACCTTCTTCAAACACAAGATGGTTGACAAGATGGCTATCTCTTAAAAGCACTTTTTTCTGCAACATGTCTACCTTTAATTTTTTTCAACTTGATTAGATATCGTCATCATCAGAACTAGTACCACCATATATTCACTCTTACTCTCACTGTTATTACTTGTGTGCCAATTAAGGTAGAGTGCTCGTCAGGAAGTGCTGAGAGTGTGTAGCGGACTGGTCAACCCTACAATTCACAACATCACTAATAGGGCAAGGATGTTCATGAAGTATGTTTTTCATTTGGCATTAAAGCAAAGTAGTTAACTCTTCAAAATAAATTTTGAATTCTTAGATCCCCGCAAATGCTAGAAATTATGTACTACACAACATTGTGTACTCAACCAATCAAAATATGATTTTTTTTTCAAAATCTCGGATGGCGGCGTTTTTTGCGTTTGCGTCTCTCACATATGTAGCCCGCAAAAATCTGTTAGGTATGGGGGCAAAGTTTATTACTTATACCTTTCGGGAAAAAATCAGTTAAAATCAAGCCTTCAGTCTCCACGGTCACACAAAGTAGGTAAACGACCCAGCTATACAGTTATTGCTTATACATCAGAAACCTATATGTCAATCAATTTTTATGTACGCTCATCATACGTGCCTGTGGCATGTGCTGGTGGAAGGACTCAAGCTTTGGCTGGTTCCCATACTGTGACCCAATCAAAGCCATACAGTCCGGAGCAAACTGAAATAATGACAGAACCGTCGTTATTGCACAACGTTCTTCAGTTTCTGCGTGTGGCTTTATGAATATTGAGTTATTAATGTTCGTAACAAATCCCATACTAGTGCAGTTGCTGGAGGCAGTCTGTGTGAAAATCATGTATACTCATTTTCTGTCCAGAACCTATCTCAAATTTAGTGACGCAAACCCCCCCAAACCGAAGTCATTTTTTCAGCTAAAAATCTCATTTTTGCAACAAATTATAGCATTTTCATACTGGGAATGATGTAAAAATCATTTTAATGTGGTTTACATATTTTGAGTACACGGGTAAACATTTTACATTCATATCATACCCAATTTGACATATAACAGGAATTTTCAAATAGACGTAAGAATATTTGAAGTCGTTTTCAATAGTCACATTACAAATTTATTGCCAGGATCTGGAATGTCTACCCAAGTTATTCTTAGCTCTAAGTGACCCCCCTGAAAGGTTCTGGGCAGAAAATGAGTATATATGATTGTCACACAGACTGCCTCCAGCAACAGCACTATACGTCATTATATTTCGATAGCATGGTTAGATTTATTTTCGTCTAGAAAGAAACTGGGTCATTTCATATGAATGTATTGTATAGCCCGTGTAGAGAGTGATGAGACCTCTTAGTTGGCTTACGTTTGTACAATCAAGACTTGACATAAATGTACCTTAAAACAGCTGTCGTTGTTTGCACCGTAATTACTTTTGAGCTTGCTTTCAGTTTGTTCTTTGTTTAACTTAGTAAAAGATGATTCCTTTGTCCTTAGCGCTAATGTGAAATGTCCTGTGTGTTGAAAAGATGAAAACATAGTCGCGTTCTGAAAGACGCTGTAATATAACTGCAGCAAAATATATCCACAGAGTGCTAATAATGTACCTGTCAATAGCAGATTTACACATTTCTTCCCGGGTGACTTACGCAACCACATTTTGAAAAAAAAAGAGATACTCATCAGAATATCTAGTGCCACGTATTCGTGAGTTCAAAAGCCAAATGTTAGGTTGGCTATTATAATGATGAGCTTTCAGGGTACAAAAAAGCAAGCCATTTGCCCACTAGCTGACCCTATTTTAGCCAATGCCAGCTGATTTCAAAAGGACCAACGGGAATGCTAACCAACATGATCAAGTGCCGGACACTATCTTGTCACGATCGGCTGCTTTTACAATTGTTTTATATCAGTATTTTGTGTCTATAATATATCCATATTTGAGTAATGATCAAGATGTCACAGATCGTTTGCACACTTAGTAGTTACTGATAGTATCCAAACGTAATTCCAATACATATATCTATGTATCATTTCGATTTCCATGGTACAACATGCTAAGCACACATCTCATTATATACAGTCATTTCTTAATATTCACAACACATTTAAACTTACATAAACCATGAACAGATTCGTCAGCGGCTACTGACATCTTCAAAATGATCGACTGCGCATGACGGGCAGTCAATCATCTCGACCGCCGCCGCCGAGAAGTGGGTTATAGAGTCGCGAGAGCTGGTGGGCTCCCTCGTCCCGGTTCATGACCTGCCTGTTGGTGCGGATGTGTACTGCCCACTTAATCGTCCCTGTCTTCCAATCACTCTCTCTCTCTCTGTCTATCACGCAAGAACTATCCCAATCTATGTCATGGTTATGTTGATTGGCATGGTCCGTTATTGCGCTTCTATTCACTTTAGTCAGAGATTTCTTCTTCGTAGATCTCGTGTATGGGGTGGCCGAGATTATTGACTACCTGCCATCTCATGCGCAGTTGATCATTTTGAAGTTGTCAGTAGCAGCTGGCGAAACTGCCAATCGTTTATGTAATTTTAAATGTGTTGTGAACATTAAGAAATTTAAAATTGCATGCTCACATCTCCATAAGACTCTAATGATGAGTTATGATGACATTTATGAGCAGTATGGACAACTACACACACTGCAAGGAGTTCGTCATCTGCTTTAATGTCCCAGCGGGGTCCGTGTATGTTCAGCAGATGGTTAGAAGACATAAATCATTGGCTATTTTCAAGATGGACCCCAACCTGCGGTATAAATCCTTTCTATTTTTTTCAGTAGGTGCTCAGGCCTATGGAAAATATGGATGTACTCAAAATATCTGGTGCAGACATACATTAAATCGTCAGTTTCCATTGTAACCTCCATGTAAACCGACCCTTATATGTGATACACATTTCAATTAACAACTTGGAATCTAAAACACTTAGGATCATGTTACTCTGCACATTTGTAGGAGTAATCAATCTCAAACTTTCAATGCATTTTGTGTTCAATAAATTCAATATGGCTACCTTGATTCAGGATGGCCGCCATTTTTACAGCAATATTTCTAATTTCGTCTCATTAAGTTTTCTATATAAACTACTATGAATGGTATAGCAGGTTAACTAAGATACCAATGAGTCCAGTAGGTGGTAGGGCATTAGACGTGATAAAATGATTTTGTGGGAACACAAAAAAGCAGCGGTTTCCATAGTAATTAATTGTCTCTAAAATTAAGTATAGTGTTTGTTTGAAAAATTTCAATGTGGCCATTGTAATTCAAGTTGGCGAACATTTTACGTAATATTTCTTAAACCTGCCCTAGAAGGTCTTTCAAATAGGAAATTGAATAATAGAGCAAGCTACATCGTATCTCATTTTCTTCAGCAGCAACAATACAACAATATCAATGTTCGTAAAATATATTGTTGCAAACATATAAAAACCTAACTGTGCCCATGGTAGCCTATTTAGGCTGATATTCTTGTGATAGGAAAAACACATCGATAACTTGATCAAGTTCAACATTGTCTATAGAATCTTTACACTTGGCAGATATGTAGAACATAGTACGACTGTCGATCACAGTATAAAGATTTCAGTGTCCTATGTGAAAGAAATCTTGTCAAAATGGCCGACGTAATAAATCAAGATGTCTGCCGTTTTACGTCAATATTTCTAATCTCTATCGAACATCTTGTTTGAAAAAAAAACTAACAACAACATAGCGCTAGCACAACCATGTAGGTTGTTTAGCAGGTGATCAGACTGTAGTAAAATACGGATGTAGTAAAATTAGTTAATTCTGATTGTGAGGACAGATGTCGAAACGTTTAACATTAGAATTACATACTTTGATAAACCTATGATCGAGATGTGACGTCATGTTGGGCACAGTTGTGTTGGTATTCATCCGTACGACTACGATTCAAGCAATATGCGTCGTCTAGGAGGCTGTCGTGAAGATTGAACATGTTCAATCATAGTCGAGGCTCGTTACATAGAGATGCCAGTAGTCGGGTTGGTGTGGACACTTCTACGACGCGTCGGCCGTCTTTTTCATTTAAAACGTGTACATAACGTCATTATATACAGTATTTAAGTGCGATTTGCGTGTGTGGATACAGAATGTTCAAGCTGTATCTTTCCGGCCTTGTGTAGCTCTTGAAACTCTCACCAGGATCGCGGCAGGCTTACGACGAAACGCCGTGGCGGTATAGACACGGACAGTCTTATGCAGACGCTAGTTTGATGTTTTTATTTGACCCGACCGTTTGTCGTTGGGCACTCTTACAGGCGACGTCGCCACGTGCCCATTATGGCTGGCCGAGTTATAGGTGGTGTCTTGAGAGATTCTGATTGTGGCATTTCACATAACGGCCAGTGGTTGTCTTAAGTGAATTCGGCCAGATCATGTCAATTACATTTAAGTGAGATTTAACCCTACTACTGCCCGTTGTGGTCCATTGTGATGTGATTAGGAAAGGCGTTGAATCGATTGGTGCTTAATTGACTTTTAGATTCAGTCAAGTGTGAGCATGCTTGGCTGTGTGGAGTATAAGGATAAGTATACGTTTATAAACCCATGAGATCTCTAAAGTGCCACCCACCCCGTTCAAAGGCCTGGATATGTGAGTCTAATATTCACGCTTTCTAAAGATTTTCTTCTTGGGTAAGGTAGAGTTTGATGAGGATTGGTGAAGATCACAGAAAGTGGGTAGGCTTTCGGCATCCAACAATCATGATTAACTTCACAATAAAACCACTTTTTCAACATGTTATAGGGCGCAAGGTCTTGAAACGGATAAGTGCATCAGTAGTAGCATCGTCAAGTACTAATGTTGCAGCTGTCCGCGTATCTCTTAAGACATCTTAATTATTAATTGCTCATCTGTGTTTCTATCTGTGTCTCGTGGTGGTCTACAAACATCAATATCTGTTCGTCGTTTACATTCTCTAATATAGCAAAATTCAGTCATCCCCTAGCAGCCAGCAGACGTTGAGCCAGAGTCCCGCTTATCACAGGCAAGGTCCGTATGAGACAGGGATTAGCTGTCCACAAATCCTTATAAGGGAAGTAAATTGCAACTGGGTGTTTGTTAAATATATGTGTGTTGATCTTTCACAGCAGTACATAATTATCTCAAGTGCACGAACTCTAGTGTATACTAGAAACAACCACATCAGAGCAGCAATCAGTACACTGTGACCCGGTAACAGCTGGTCGAAGGGCGCGAGCTGATGAACAGGCACTTTGTGGTCATGTGTGGTAGTTTCAGTTTGAAACTCAAGTCTGACGCTAACAATAGGAATCTCTGTAAAAAAAATATAATGTACATGTAGGATAGGAGATGGTTAATATGCACAGAGGGAGCGCAAGATGCTCAAACCTAATTTTTCTGATTGAAACTTTAATATGTATGTGTTTAGCATGGCTGCGCGCTTTCGCATATCCAGTGGTTACGACCCCTTTTCCGAAAATTGCTGTGTGCTTCTGTGGGGTGTGGATAGGGAGTTGGACTCGAGGGTTGTGAGATTGATTCCCAGTGAATTACAAGTCCAGGCTGGTGGTGGGTGTTGAGCAAACTCATCCGTAAACAGTTGCACACTGCTCCATTAGTACCTACATGTTAAATAGGTACAGGTCAGGCGAGTGAACGCTAATGTTGCTTGATAAGCACGTCTGCGCAACGGTCGGGGGATAAGGTAGGGGTTGAGAAAGACATAGGTTGAAAAGGATATCGATGACCTGGTGGAAATGTAGAGTGTGTGATCCTGTATAGCATGGAAGACCATAAATCAGACATTTACGTTTACATTTATAAATGCATCAATCTGTAATCTGTAAGGATATAATGCTTGGGACAGGATAAGGGCACAATGATTACAAGGGCGCTGGTTTGAAATTTGTAATGAGGCTATGAAACGTTACGTGCCTTTAATGAAAGTTACTTGGCCATTACATATATACTAGTAGGCCAATTTGGTGGGAGCTATATACAGAATATAATTGAATCCACAAGCGAACTTGTGAACATTAGCATGATTAGCGCAATGTCAAGTGTTTTTCATTCTACGACAACATTCAACAGCAATGATTATCACTTGTTTATTCGCATAAAGAAATAACACACATACATGTAATATTGAATCAGATTTGTACTATTATTTTCTTTTCAAACCATAGAAGATATACACAAAAGTCTACAAAGTTGCATTATATAGATACAGTTAGTTATTTACATATTTCAGTTGGCCGACTTTAACCAATTGGTTCAGAAATCCACAGGCTTACTTTACATATTGTAAATTTAGTTTCTCCAGTAAATAAAAAAAGTATTTCTTATAATAAAGCACAAAACACGATTTTTATTCATATAATAAAGTACGGAACAATCATAGAATCATGACATACTGTTTACAAAATGAGATGTTCAATGAGAAATAACAGTTCACTTCTTGGCATGCACAGTCAAATGATGCCTTTTCAAGTAGCTTCCAAGCGTAAATGATTTGTGACAAACATGGCAGTAAAATGGCTTCTCACCAGTGTGTGTGCGCTTGTGCATTTTCAGATGAGAACTAACACCAAAACAATGCCCACACTGATCACACTTGTATGGTTTTTCTCCCGTGTGAGTGCGCATATGAATCACAGCATTACTCCCAGTAGAGAAACGTTTGTCACAAACTCCACAACCATAAGGTTTCTCCCCCGTGTGAGTTCTCATGTGGGTTTTCAGATCTCCCTTTTGGATGAATGATTTATCACACCTTGAACATTGATAATCTTTCTCTCCAGTGTGGATTCTCATGTGACTGGTCAAGGCGCTACGGTCACTAAAACATTTGCCACAACGACTACATTGGTAAGGTTTCTCACTGGTGTGAGTTCTCATGTGGATTTTCAGAGTTCCACTGAGTCTGAATGATTTCTCACACATTGTACATTGATATTCTTTCTCCCCAGTGTGGATTTGCATGTGGCTGGTCAATATGTTATTGACACTAAAACACTTGCCACATTGACTACACTGATAAGGCTTCTCACCAGAATGAATTCTTATGTGGGTTTTCAGAGTTCCACTGTGGCTGAATGATTTATCACACCTTGTACACTGATATTCCTTCTCCCCAGTGTGGATTCTCATGTGGGATTTCAGATGTTCACTTCGGCTGAATGTTTTCTCACACACTGAACACTGATGTTCTTTCTCCCCAGTGTGTATTTTCATGTGTCTGGTCAAGTTGCCACCGTTACTCAAACATTTGCCACATTCGCTACATGTATATGTTTTATCACCACTCTGTATTCCTTTGGGTGATTTTTGACCCTCACATCCGCTGAAAGATTTCTCAATTGATGTTGACTTCTTTTGCCCATCACTGTGGTTTGCCATCGCGTCCTGGGTTTCCAATGTGATATTATATTCACTTCGGCACAACTTTACTAAAACTTAGCACAAAACTGAGTTATCATACTAGTTTGAATTAGATATTTCTCATCCATACATGATTATCCACTGGTTTTCGCAAGTATTCCTTTTTTCTATTACTAACAGTGCTTGTTCAAAATAGAATGATATGTAAAATAATCCTATATCTAGTTTTCATCTAATTTAGCTATTTTACTAAATAATAAAATATAATCGGACATGCAGGGTTATGATTTTAAATATGAAATAAAATTTACTGATTTATCAAAATATTGTTTATTAAGATCTGTTTGAACATCATATTTCACAGCAAATTTTCACATTAAAGATTTCTAGTCACAATGCCCCTTCACAGTTGATCACTTTGTATTGAGGATTACCATTTAATATGCATCAGGGACACACTAAAACTAATACAGTTATGACCCAGATGTTCAGGTGCTGCATTTTAAGTTTTCATTTACACAATTTTATTTTCAAGAAGCTGCAACAACGACACTGTTAATTTTTGAAGCGGCTTTACAAATAGTTCCTAATAAGGAAACAAAACACACAAATGTCAAAATTTCCAAACTATAACTTTCCTATAATGTCTATTTTATCATAGGCAGATCCAGGGGGCATCGGGGCACCACCGCCCCCCTTTACTACCAAAGTACTTCATTTACAGTATACAGTATAGTTATATCATTAAAATGACGCGTAACTTTATGTAGATTTTCCCCAGACTTATCGCCCTAAGGGACCATCCAGTATTTATGACAGGGTGGGGTAGGAGGATTTCAGGGCAGGGCATGATCTTTTTTAACAATCTTTGGAGGGGGCTAACAATTCACAGAAAATTCACCCGTATTTTTGAGAGATTCTGTACTAAAGTTTACTGTTTTTATATCCATGGACATCTATCAAATAGTATTAGATTTAACTGTCAATGTCATCTATTCTTATCACCTGAAATCGAGGAGAGTTACTGATTTATTCACAGAGATTTGAGTGGGGCTATTGATTTTTCACTGACTTTTTTGAAAATCCTCCTACCCCACCCTGTCATAATACTGAATGGTCCCTACGTATGTTCATGGTCCTTGCATGGGGTCATGGCCCCTACACACAGTAACGGTCCATATGTACACGGTCGTGGTTTCAACGCGATCACAGACCCTACAAGGGACCACACATTAAGATGCTGGGGCCACGACCCCCGCTAGACTGTACCTTTAACATAGTCAGCTCCTGATCTGGGGACCGTTGCATGAATATATTTGTTGGTCATCAAAATTTCGATGGCATAGGTTTCTCGTCATTTTTTCACATTTGCATAAACCTGCTTTTATTTTGCGTTAATGTGGAAACAAAAGTCTTCGAAATGCGTAATACGGTACCCTTTGTGAATTTGAAAAAGGAATCAAAGATGCGCAATTGTCATGGTGTAGGCACAATGAGAGAAAGCTGAGGGTTTTCATTTCTCACCTGCCACTAAGTGAGGGCCGCAGTTCGAGCATAATGTCATTTCAGTGGCACATGCTGGATAGGGCGACTATGGGAGAGACGACCCCCACCCACCCCCTTCCAGCATTTCTGTGTGTATGTTCAGGGTTTGTTCCTCCATTATGACTATAAAATGTAATCTCATTTGTCTATTGTTTTATGTTCTCGCCATGCAGGTTCAGAAGAATCTACATTCACACCAGGTCATTGGCATCTTTGTAACACACCATCTTTCTCAACTCACTGGGGCGTATACAGTGCATCTACATTCAAAGATGCGCAATTGTCATGATGTCTGCACAATGAGAGAAAACTCATGGTTTCCATTCCTCGCCTGCTATCACGGGGCGCCAAAGTCCAGTCGGCATCCCTATACACTCAATTAGGCAACATAGAAATTATTATTCCTATGGAGTTTTTTTTTGCCACGGCAAAACTCATGGCCATTCCTCGCCTGCTAAGTCCAGTCGGCATCCCTATACACTCAATTAGGCAACATAGAAATTATTATTCCTATGGAGTTTTTTTGCAGATTCTTATAGTATGTGGGTCCATGAACAAAATTAGTTGGGTTGTACGCTTGACAACCTTGGGCAATTTTTTTAAAATGGCCGCCAAGATGGTCAAAAAATGTGAGAATGTCATAAAAACCAAACTAATCATCATAGAATATTGTATAATACATCATGTTGGACTAAACACACCATGCTGAGTTCATTTGTGACATCAAAAATAGGTTTTGACAAAAATCAAAATGGCCACCAAGATGGCCGCTGCCCTCAAATGTCAGAATGTCGTAAAAAACAAACTAATCATCTTAGAATATTCTATAATACACCATTTTTGACTAAATACCACATGCTGAGTTCATTTATGATATCAAAAATAGGTTTTGACAAAATTCAAGATGGCCTCCATGATGGCTGCCACTGTCAGATATCATAATTGCACATAAAAACCAAATCAAGTAGTAGTCGTCGGGAACGCCGTAAATCTCCCCTTCCCCGATCAGGCCATTTCCCCGATCAGGCCATTTTTGAAAAGTAGGCCAAAGTACTCAAATATCAAATCACGTGAGGAGAGTGACATAGTCATACAAAATGTCAAGTTTTGGTGATGATAGGTAATAAAGTCTTCCCAGGAGACAGATAAACACAAATTCGTAATAATTTGTTTTAAAAAAAACACATCGTAATTTCATCAAAAGTAGGCCAAAGTACACCAAAATATAATCAGCTCTGGAGAGTGGTACAACGAAGCTAGATATGAAGTTTGGTGACCATAGGTCAAATACTTCTCCCTGTAGAGTGGTAACAAGGTTTATTATGTAACGCTCGTAAGTTCAAAAGTAGGCCAAAGTACACCAATATCAAATCACGTGAGGAGAGTGATATGGACATACCAAATGTCAAGTTTGGTGATGATAAGTCATAAACTGTTCCCACAAGACAGATAAACACAATTACATAATGATTTGTTTTTAAAAACACATCGTAACTTCATCAAAAGTAGGCCAAAGTACACCAAAATCTAATCAGCTCTAGAGAGTGGTACAACGAAGCTAAATATGAAGTTTGGTGATTTGGTGACCATAGGTCAAACACGTCTCCCTGTAGAGTGTTAACAAGGTTTATTACGTAACGCTTGTAAGTTTTTAAAACAAAAGTAGGCCAAAGTACACCAATATCAAATCACGTGAGGAGAAAATCAGATATAGACATACCAAATGTCAAGTTTGGTGATGATAAGTCATAAACTGTTCCCAGGAGACAGATAAACACAATTACGTAATAATTTGTTTTTAAAAACACATCGTAACTTCATCAAAAGTAGGCCAAAGTACACCAAAATCTAATCAGCTCTGGAGAGTAGTACAACGAAGCTAAATACATGTATGAAGTTTGGTGACCATAGGCCAAAGTACACCAAAATCTAATCAGGTCTGGAGAGTAGTACATCAAAGCTACATATGAAGTTTGGCGACAATCGGCCAAATACTTCTCCCTAAAGTGCGGTAACAAGATATTTGTACCCTAAGGTAAAGTTCAAAAGTAGGCCAAAGTACACCAATATCGAATCACGTGAGGAGAGTGATATAGACATACCAAATGTCAAGTTTGGTGATGATAAGTCATAAACTGTTTCCAGGAGACAGATAAACACAATTACGTAATAATTTGTTTTTAAAAACACATCGTAACTTCATCAAAAGTAGGCCAAAGTAGACCAATATCTAATCAGCTCTGGAGGCCAAAGTACACCAATATCAAATCACGTGAGGAGAGTAATATGGACATACCAAATGTCAAGTTTGCTAAATACGAAGCTAAATACATGTATGAAGTTTGGTGACCATAGGTCAAATACTTCTCCCTGTAGAGTGTTAACAAGGTTTATTACGTAACGCTCATAAGTTCAAAAGTAAGCCAAAGTACACCAACATCAAACCACGTGCGGAGAGTGATACAGACATGCCAAATATCAAGTTTGGTGATGATAAGTCATAAACTGTTCCCAGAGGACAGATAAACACAATTACGTAATAATATTCTTTTTTTAAAACACGTCGTAACTTTGCACACACACTTGTGAAGTCCCGAGTTCGTGAAAACACTGTGGGGTCCTATCAGTACAAAAAATACATTGTGGGGTTTCGCTCCGGACTTTTCCAGTGAGAGTACACTTGTGGGGAAGATAGTTATTGTGAGGTTTTCTTACAGATTGTCCATACTTGTGTGATAGTTTGTTTCGTGGGGTTTTCCCTACAGACACCTCAATTTCTGTACTTGTGTGAATGTTTATTTTAGTGAGGTTTTTATTACGGATAATTCTGATGGAAAGGCACTTGTGTGGTAGTTTGTTATAGTGAGGTTTTTCCTACAGACACCAGAATTTCTTCACTTGTGTGGAAGTTCATAATTGTGAAGTTTCCTTACGGATTATTCTGATGAGATGGTAGTTGTGTGATTGTTTGTTTTACTGGGGTTTTCCGACAGACACCGTAATTTCTTCACTTGTGTGAATGTTTATTTTTGTGAGGTTTCCTTACGGATAATCCTGATGGGAAGGCACTTGTGTGATTGTATGTTATAGTGAGGTTTTTTTTTCCTACAGATACCGTATTTTCATATTTATTC
>CM032668.1:15404978-15427921 GCA_019095985.1 Streblospio benedicti
AAATTTTCCCAGGAAAAGGGGGGGAAAAATTTTCTTTAAGGGAAAATTGGGGGCGGGTTTTTTTTTTTTTTCTTGGGTGTTTGTGGGGCCCCTTTTTTTTTTTTCTGTTTTCCCCCTGTGCGTTTTCTTGCCGGCGTTTTGTCGCCGAATGCCCCCAAACTGGGGCTGGTTTTTTGGGTAAAAGGGGTTTTTACCCCTTTAAAAACCAACTTAAAGGCAAAAGTTTTATTTAAAACCCTTTTTCCCCAAATTTTTTTAAAAAATTTTTAAATTGCCCCTTTAAAAGGATTAATTTTAAATTAATACCAAAATAATTTTTTATTTTATTTAAAAAATTTTTCCCCTTTTTGGGGTAAAAAAAATTTTCAAATTTTTAAAAAAAAAAAATAACCCCCTTTTTTCCCCTTTAAAAATTTTCCCCCAAAAATTTTTAAATTTTCCCCCCTAAAAACTAAAAAAAAGCCCCACCCAAACCCCAAAACCCCCAAACTCTTTACCCCCCCCCCCCCCCACCCCCCCTTTAAAACATCCCCCCCCCCCAAACCCCTTTTCCCCCCCAAAACCCTTTCCCCCCCCCCCCACCCAATTTCCACATAATCCCCTTTCCCACCCCAAACTACTTTAAACCCCCCATTTTTTTCCCAAACCCCCCAAACCCCCCCCCAAACCCCCCCCCCATAAAACTTTCCCTTTTTTATTAAAAACCCCCCCCCCTTTCTTTCCCCCCTCCCCCCCGGCGGGAGGAAAAAAAACCCCCCGGGGGGGGGGGTTTGGCCCCTCCCCCTTTTTTCCCTTTTTTTTTGTCCCCTTTTTTAAAGGAAAAAAAGGGGGTTTCCCAAAAAAACCCTTTTCCCTTTTCCCCCTTTATCCCCGTTTGTTTTCCAAATTTTTAATTTTTAATTAAACTTTTTTTTTGGGTTTTAATCTTTGGGTGAAATTTTTTTAAAAGGATTCCCCTTTGGGGTTTTTTTCCCTCTTTTGGCCCCCCCCTTTCGTTTTCCTGTATCATAGTATATCACCCCACCTTGGTCCCTCCACACACCGCCCACCCCTTCCCAAACCCCCCACCGTATTTTCATTACATTTTGTATTATAAGATGTTCCAGTATTTATACATATATACTATACCATGACCGTCTCCCTCATCAGGCTGGTCAGTCTGGGTGACGGTGTGGTCCTGTTACTGGTACGAGGACGTATATGGCAGGGAACCATCCTGACCCGTGCCCTGTGTGGCATGCCCCTCCCCTCACCATCACCCCACAAGATCCCACCTCCACATGTATCCTAGTATATCCCCCCCCTGGTCCCTCCCCCCACCGCCCACCCCTTCCCAAATCCCCCCCACATTTCATTTTGTATTATAAGATGTTCCAGTATTTATACATATATACTATACCATGACCGTCTCCCTCATCAGGCTGGTCAGACCATGTGTGCTGTTACTGGTGCGGCGTGGGACGTATCTGACTGGCTGGCTACTCTCGATGACCCGTGGGGTGGCATGCTGCTCCTTCCGCCCGCCCTGCCGCCATGTGCAGCTGTCACGCGAGTTGGTGGCCGAGGCCTACAGGAGCACGCCACCTGGTGAGTGAGCAACAAACTGTGATGTGTCTCATGGGACGGATCAGCCGGGGCTGGGGGCCTCTAGCCTGCCACTTGTCAGTACAGCCCCCCGCCCCTACAATTTGCCCCAAGTGTATTTTCCCACCAAAATACTTCATTTTCATATAGGTTTTTCATGAAATGTGTAAGTGTAACCCCCTTTCCTTATGTTTTCCTTATGTCCCTTTTCCAAAAACCTGGATCTGCCCCCCAGCACGGACAAATCCGCCCGCCCCCCGCTCTCAAAATTTGAAAATTAGCCCCCCCGGTCCCAAATTTCTGAATCCGTCCCTGGAGTCTCTATCTCTAATAACTCACTTGTCTGTTTTCAATATGAGTATTTGGTGAGTGAGCAACAAACGCTCATGTAACGTGAGTAATGTGTCTCTATAAAATCTCTTGTCTGTTTTGAACATGAGTGAGTGTAATTTGCAACAACGGCTCATGTGGGTTTTACCTGTGGGTGACGTCTGTATAACTCACTTGCCTGTTTTCTATATGTGTAACTGTAACATAAAGTGTACATTCCTTATGTGTAGGTGTTTTTAATGTCCCCCTTCAATAATCAGCAGTCTAAACTGTACAATCTATATATGTCTGTGTGTCTTAATGACCTACCACCCATAATATCACCCTTCAATAAGCAACCCTCTCTTTCCCATTCACCAACCCACACAGTATTTTACCCATAATCCTCCCACGTTCCACATTCCAGCGGCGGCGTCAGGGATGCGGATCAGCTGTGGGGAGACGGTAATGATTACATCCGGCGGCCTCAGGCCAGGAGGGTGGGGGGGACTGGGGGGGTGCTGGAGGCAGCTTATGAGGGGAAGGCATGTGCGGCTCATCCGGAGAGTGGGCGGGTGGGGAGGAGGATCAGCTGAGATGGGCCTGTCAGTATGGTGACACTGAGCACTTGCGCCGTGTGATCAGTGAGGACAGGGACGCCGGGCAGCGTGTGGACTGGAAGGAGAGGTTAAAGGCAGCTTATGAGGGGAAGCATGAGGAGACGGCGATAACACGGCTCATCCAGGAGAGCGGGCGGGTGGGGATAGAGGATCAGCTGAGACTGGCCTGTCAGTATGGTGACACTGAGCATGTGCGCCGAGTCATCAGTGAGGACAGGGACGCCGGGCAGCGTGTGGACTGGGGAGTTGGTTGGACTGGAATATAACAGGGTTAAAGGTGATGAGGGAGATTGTGGCCGGTAGAGACACCGCACCCAGGTTCAATAGTAAACTGATGCTGGCGTGTCTAAGACGGCGCATCCGTGGAGCAGCACAAACGCGACTTCCCGGCCGACGTGGAAGGAGAGAAAGGTCTACTTCAGGGCGGCTTTATACAGCAATCATCTCAGCATGTTTGTGCAGCAGGGTATAATCACTCTCCTTGATTTTGTAGAGGACATGTATAAGGGTGAATATACAGATGTGTTAGCAGGTGTCATCGAGGCCACGCCCGACATCAACATGGAGCTGCGACCCGGACTCACTGAGTACTCACCCGGGTTCACCGCGCTCCATGTTACATGCTGTAGTGAGAAACCCAACATCGCCATCCTGCGTGCCCTGGTCAGCCGCGGGGCGGAGGTCAACAAGGAAGGTCACCGCGGACGCACGGCCCTCCACATGCTCTGTCAGGGGAAGGATGATGACATCAGGAAGATGATCGAGGGTGACGGGCAGGTACAGCCGGACCGAGGGTTTGAACCCGGGAAACTCATCAAACAGCAGGGACGGGAGGCACAAGGTGGGAAGAAACATATAGAATGTATGAAGTATCTGATACAACATGGGGCCATTGTGAATGCCACGGATGAGCGAGGACAGTCTCCCCTCCACCTGTTGGCATGCTGCCAGGGAGTTGGTTATGGTAGTGACCTCCCCGGTCAGTTAGGTGTACTGCTTGACAATGGAAGCGACATGGACCAGCAGGACTATACAGGAATGACTCCACTTGCTCTTTGTGCTCTACATGATAACACAACACTGATGAAGATACTAATTGAGAAAGGATGTGATGTAAATAAGGCAAATATTGAAGGAAAATCCCCCTTATATATTGCATGTGAATGGCGACAGATTGAAGCCTCAACAATTCTTGCCAACAATACCAATGTCATCATTGACCATGTAGATAATGATCGTGTCAGCCCAATCTCAATAGCAAGTGGATTTGGTCATACAGACATTGTATCGCTGTTACTCAGCAAGAAAGCCAATGCTGAGATACCTGATAAAGATGAAAAATGCTCCATTCACAAAGCGGCAGAAAAACAACACCATGAAACTGTACAGATTCTTATTGATCATGGTATAAACATCAATGCACAGGACATACTTGGAAATTCCCCATTACATTATGCTGTGGAAAATAATGATAAAGATATGATAAGTTTATTGATTGCCAAAAACTGTGAGTTAGATGTTGTAAATAACATGGGAGAAACACCTATTATCACAGGCATTGGAAAATTAGGTGCACAGAATGAGGCTGTACAAATCCTGCTAGAAAATAGAGCTGATCTTTCCATAAGAAACATCTATGGAGATTCTGTATTGTCAAAAGCTGTAGAAAATTTGGACTACAAGTTGATTTCAGATCTAGAACGCTATGGTATTGACTTTCATATTGTTAACAATAAGCATCAAGGCCTTTTCCATACACTAACAAACACAATCAATAATAGGAAATGCACAGCTGAAGTAACAGAGAATATCCGCTCCATCATGAACACATTAGATAAACATCTCAGCATCAATGCCACGGACATCAACCAGCAGACACCGCTCCACCTGGCGGCCCATGATGGCTGTGTCCACACCACCAACCTCCTCCTTCAAAGGGGGGCCGATGTCAGTGTCAGAGACAAATTCAACTTTCTTCCATTGATGTGGGCAGTGCCTCATGAGGAGGTGTTTAGACTACTTTGGAACAAAACTGTAACTCATTTAAGCACTGAAGATTGGAAGATACTAATGAAATTAGGAAACTGGCATAACACCATAAATCTGACAAAGAAGTATCTGTCAGAATCCATGTTGGCAGCAGACACAATAGACACATCAAAGTTCCCGCAGGATTTCACAAGAAGTGAATGGTTTTGCAATGAACATCTACAGGAATTCTACACTGATAAAGACAAAAGAAGACTGACCTTTGCTGAATTTGAAAACGCCTGGCTCTCTTCCTTACAAAAGCTTACCTATGTTGATCACAGTAAAATAGTGGACACTCTCTCTGAGTTCATTGGGGATGTGCTGAGGGAGGTTTCAGCTACAGATCCACTAATGTCCTGCTTCTTCCGTCTCTCAGGGAGTGAGAGAGAGAAATGTAAGGTGATAGCCACAGACGAGATGGACGCTCTGTCGGTAATGACTGAAATTAGATTTGACATGTTTGAGGAACCTCAAAGACCAGATGACCCAGTTCTAACAGTTCTAAAAGAATTTGTGAAACTGAAGTGTAAACCAGAATATAGGGAACACTTGAAGAGAGTTCTTGACAGAGATCACTATCTGTCACGTACCAAGCTGTATCATCACTACAGTGCTGCCCTCTCACAGGTGTTAGCCAAACCGCAGCTGTGGGCAAAGTACAAAAATATTCAGCGCTTAACACATAAAGACATCACAGCAGGAAACCGCACCATCACGCCACTGTTTGTGATCTGGAGCGATGATGTCTACACGGCAGTTAAGATATCAATTGACATGGTCCCAGCGATAGACTTGCCAAAAACATGGCGACTCAGCTCGGCAAGCCAACACCCCCTTCTTGATGAGATGACAGCGTTGATAGTGCCCAAGTGGAAGACGACGGCTCCAGTCACGAGCAGGGGACCAAGGGCTCGGGTCCGATGTTACAGTGGATGCGCACTTATTTATTGTTCATTAACTTTAAGTGAGGTTTTGGTTAGATGAATGAAGAGGAAATCCATAAATGTCACACTTTATTTAGTCCTTCAGAAATGTTGTTAGTTTTTGCTACCGTATCTTCTATCTACTGTCCAGAAATCCATTTATGAAATGTACACACTTAACTATTGTAAACTATACGGAAAACTATTGCATAGGGAGGGAGAACACGCGACGGCTACGAGGCTCTCAATTTAAACAATGCATGACGGTCCGACCAGCACAGCCGGAGAAAACGAGAGCCCAGGAGTCGTGGTGAGTAGGCCGCGCGCTAGCTTATATGCTAGCGGGCTGCCGCTAGGTGGCGCGCTCGGGGCGGCCCTCGGCTCCCGAGTTTGTTAACCGCCGCGGTCGCCCGCGGGAATTGACCCTTATTCTAGGGAATACGTGAGAGGTGAATCACGCCCAGGGACCTGCACTAAATTGGGCACTCGCGTATACGACAACCCTTCTGTTTGCGAGAATGGAACTCCATTCTAAGAGAAACGTACAGCGCGTGCCCAATTCTCAGACCCGGGGTATAACGAACCCCGCGCATCCCTATAGCTATGATACTATTGATTTTTACGGCAGGTCAGAACCACTTTTAATAAAAAGCTAACCGATGTCGGAATTAATATTATATGGTTACATATGTCGATGCATCGGTGTGGACCTCCATGTGCGGGATGGGTGGTGACCCGCATCACGTTACAAACCTAACTAGGCTCTGCCTGCATATTCCTAACATGATGACCTGAGGTCCTTATTTACTTATACAATAAAATTTCTAAAATGGTATTACATATTACATATTCATATATATATAGATATAATTTATATTTGGATTCTGGACACCCTAAACAATAAACAACCAAAATGGTGAATGGACACAAAGTTATACCTTTAAAAAAATTTTTAAACTTTTCAGTTCCACTTAATTAAAACAAGTTTACGGAAAGTCAACCTCCAACAAATGACCACCTCTCTATTGAGACCACATCTTTAAAATTGTTTCAATTTTTTCACCCTCCCAAACCTTCATACATTTGAGAAAACCTATTAACCTCTGAAATAGTTACCTGAGTTGTATATATACACACTTTTGTACAGGTGGTTTTGAAATGTCGGGATTGTTCATTTTGAATCCAGCATGAAATTTCCATGAATGAAAGATGGACCTGTGGGGAGTATTTCCATCAATCAGACCCCAAACTGACCAGTGGTCATTAGGGGTCAAAAAGTAGTCAAAAGTAAAAAAATTAGAATAAATGCAATATTTTCTTTTAATTGACAGTCTCTGCAATATATTATTGAGTTATCAATTCATTTGAATATAAAATAATGGGATAGACTAATCAAACTTCAATTTTAGTTTATAAGTGTAGGCCAAATGCATGATGCATTGGGCCCAGGCAAATAATCTCAAGGTGAACACCAGCTTTTTGCAGTGCTATACTCATGGTCCCCAGTGGCTGAGTTAGTTTGCAGGGTTTAAAAGTGTCATGCAATTGGCCCAGTGAAGACCACCGGATTTAAATTGCGGGCAGGCAGATTTAGGGCCACTTTTGCTTGCACCCAGGCGGAACACCTTTGAACCTGGCCACATACTGTTCAATGTTTCCCCTGTAATCCTCGAGCATACATCTACCAATGCTAAAAAAGCACAACAAAATATTTTCTATCATTCTGTGGCACTTGTCACAAATCTTTTCCTGCTCTTTCAAAGTGGTGAGGAAGTTTTTCAAATATTTTTGCTCCATTTATCAATGTGCTCAAATCACAGATGTACACGGTATTCAAAGCATCTGCGTAGCGCTTTAAATGTTCCATCTCGACACCGGCGATCCCTTGAACAGACTTTGCATCAGTCTTTTCGTATCTATCGGGTGATACTTTCTGTTTCCTTTAAGCTTTCTCTCTCTTATACACATGATACTGTTCATACGAATAAATTTCTTTCTTGCAAGTCCTCTGCATCCAAGCAGCACTTGCCTTCCTCTCTTTCGACTTTTAAGCATTGATTCTGACAATTTCGCTATGTCATTTTCCGCTTTTGCAAGCGGGCGGTTTTATAGAATCCCTATGGGGTCGTTTGGGATTTGAAACTTGAAAACAAGTCTTTAAGGGTCGATGGGCGAAGTCCTCGCCCGCTGGCAGAAAGCTCGGCCTCGCATTGCCCTCCATGCAAAGAACTGTTAATCGTGAAGTCAGAGATAATCCATGTTTGTCCAATCTCCTCCAGAAAGTTCATACCGCCGGGTGATTTTCACTGAACTGCTAGAAAATCCTTTCTCCAAATTGGATCCAATAGAAGCAGACGCATTTCTGCGAACTTTGTCCAGGTGTCAGACCATAACCAGAGTCCTGGGAACTGAAATTCTGAGCTGCCATCATCAAAGTTCCCTGAGAACTGGGCTTTGGGATGAAGAAGGCTTACCTGCCGCCAGCATTGTAGTCGCAAGCGTATCAGAGAATACAGAATCATCAGCCTGTGATTTTGGTTGAGAGAGAGAAATATGGAGTCATCTAGTGATGAATTTGGACGAGGTGGTGATCAGAAGATCTTACGCGACGAGTAGACGGCCCAAGCAACGACTGAATCTTCTGCTTCCCCACTGAAAACAGATCAAATTAGAGTTCTTTTATTTATTTCTTATTTTTTATTTTTATATTGGTGTGATTTACAGAGATGGATATATACTAACAATAGTAAGAACTTCAATAACATTCATCCAGGTACACATTAAGTTATCTTTGATATATTTCTAAAAAATATTTTTTAAACTGTTTATGGAGACAATTTAGAAATCTTAAATAATTTTCTATATTTGAACAGCAAACTACACAAAACCAAATCACAGGTAAAATCAAAATGGTTGCATCCCCAAACCCCGCAAAGTTCCAGGACCAGGGCAAAAAATTAAGTGAAAGTGTACGCTAGAAGAAGATGCCGGCCACCCACACCCAATCCTCACCCTACAGTACAGATTGGGCGCCAGAAAGATACAGAATCAGAACTAAATTACAGAAATCAACGCTAAAAAACGTATTACCGAAACAATTTGCAACAAAGCTACGAAACGGTTTTCTTGGAACTGCTCAATCACTTACTTATTATCGAAATAAACAGAAAAAAAACATAATAATCAGAACATTGTCTCATACTTCCTGTCAAAATGGCGCCTATTTCGGCCAAAATGTCGGGCGTGATTTTGAACTTTTAGAAGAATTTCTTTTTTATTACGGAACCTCCGTAATATGCGTAATATAAGCGAACAATCGGAATAAACGTAGTTCAGGCGAAGTTACGAAGAAAGCCGTAATTTCATGGAAGCTACAGAACGCTTTTTACGTCAGAATAGACCCAACAATAAGAAGAAATAGGAAAAAATCATAAGGAATCGAAAAAGTAATCCTCAAAAGTTTTTCTTCTGTATCCTCCTGACGCAATCTGTACGGTACATCTCCTAAACAACAATCAATATCAGTTTAGCCCCTGCTACTGAGTTTCAGTGCATAGAACCCTGTGGTCAAGAATGGATTCTCATTTTCCATACTATATATGAAGTAGATTATTTCCCCCCTCCCCTCTCCCAATGCGTGATTACGATGATGATCAGTAAGAGTATCTCACCTCTCGGGGGAGGGGCATGGGGGAGGGAGGGCACTAGCATCTGTTTTGGGTAGGTATGCTCCGGTGACTTCAAAATCGGTCTTAAATTTTTGTAAAATGGGGGTCTTAAATATGGTTTATGCCCGATTTGGGGGTCTTAAATATTGGTGTTTAACAATATATTGGCATCTGTTATAGGTAGGTGTATGCTCCACGGAGTTCAAAAATGGGGGATCTTAAACCTTTGTATAATGAGGGGGTCTTTAAATCTTTTGTAAAATGGGCTGCCAAGAAACAGGGGGTCTTGAATATTTTGTCATCTCCAACTGGGGGTTCTTCCTGCTGAGCATATATCTCACCCCTGCTGGTGAGTCTGGCTGCGTGGCGGGCGGTGATGCGGCGTTGTCTGCTTGACGCCGGTGGAACTGGTCCATACAGACGCCGCACGCCACGCACGCCACGCATCTCACTGCAAGCAGCCACCGAGGGGCTTAAAACATTCAATGGAGTGCCACTTGTGTATCAGGATGTCAAGCAAATTGACCTCGCCTGAGAGTGATTAATATAATTCATCACTTTATGTGACCTGTTTGAATACTGTAACTGATTGGTTGAACCCCGCCTCACCCATCTGATACCAGCGGGGATTGATCACTTGACCCTCATTTATACCATCACTGTCCTGTTGTACAGGAAAATGGCTCAGTTCTGGAAACTACATCTTTGTCGATTAATTTGCCCCAGACGCATTTACCAAATATTTCTACATGAAAAAGTGGTCGGCTCCACAAGGTTAAGTACACTTTTTGGGGGACAAGTAACTTTACTAGAGTAGTACGGTTAGAAAGTTATGTCTGGACTGTTTTCCCTCAAACCCAGACGTGAATACGCCTAAAGTATGCGGCCCATTGCTGGCCGCGGCTGCTCCACAGAGGCTGGCCTCCTGTTGACACAAAGCCACCGCCTCCCACACGAAAAGCTGCCTGGAGAGGGAGAGGAGACTTAAAGTTAAACCATTAAAAAAAATAGAGATCTTTTAAAATTTAAAATAGTGATGAACTAGGACTTAGATACTAGCAGGAATAAAAGGTATGTTGAGGGGTGTACTATTCAAATTTATATTAGATTTATATATGTGTCACAGAAAAACGTAATAATCAGAATATGTATTTCTTTCATACCTCCTGCTGTCAATATGGCGCACATTCCGGGTGAATCTTACGTAGATTTGAACTCCCTGCTGCAGCTTTATTCCTCCCATATCATACGTATAGAAACAGTTAATGTGTATGGCCGGTTACAGACAGATCTCTCGACGAAGGTTACATCTGTCTATCAAATCTCCGAGGCATGATTTTGAACTTTAGAAGAAGTTGCCTGAATGGAACCAAGTCATAGTAATTGTTGCATAATGCTTCTTCAAATACTAATCGGGACATAATTAAAGGTTTCGGCTAACTCAAATTGGGGAAGGTAACAAAGAGCAGAGAACTATTTTGTATAGAGTTTGTCATATCGGCCCATAGAAATCCTGACGCTTTTATGAATCAAAAATGATCCATTCGTGGAAAACTTTACAATAGCTGCATATAGGGACACACAATTAAGCACCCAACCACTTTTTGATGCCGAGAACTCACATATGCCGTGAGAGGTTTAACAAATGGGGTAAATTATGATTTGATTTAAATATTACTAGTAGAGGGAATATCTCTCATTTCAAAACACCCTAGCCGATGTGGGCCAGTGCTATGTGCGAGCACTAACTAAATATTATTAGCACCTCGCAAAATTTTTGCAGGTGATATTGAAAGGGCACTAGCCAAAATACAGTTGTTGAAAGGGAGTCGTAAGGCGTGTTTAGAGTGCCATAGGTGCGAAGTGTAGAGTGTCTGGGGCATGCCTCCCCAGAAATATTTTGAAATGGATGTCTTTAGAAACCTCTGGTGCATTCCTTTTCTGAGAAAGTAGTTTTTTTTTTATTTGATGAAATGGAGGTATCTATATCATGTTTTGTTTTTCAATGAGCCTTACACGTTGTTACGGTTAACTTTGACACACACACATGTATTTGATAAAAAAAAAACTTGGGATAGAAAAGGGCGATCGCCAAAGTGGCAGGTGCAAATTGAAGCCCACTCGCCAAATGGATTAACCACTAGGTTTTGCTAGTTAAGTAGTGTGAAAAGATACTCCCTGTTAATACTTTGGAGACTTAGTGCAAACAGTGCAGCCAAAAGTTCTCCAAGCAAAGGTGAGTGTAATAGACCTAGTAGGAATGTTTTTTATTATTTTATTATTCTTATTATTATACGCATTTCTTCTGTGGAGTCATCGAGGCCAAAAAAGAGCAGCTTGAGTGTGATGACGACGCACAAGCTGCCATGGCGGGCGTAGTTGGGCACGGCGTATCTTGCGCTGCCCCGGTGATGCGAACTCGGGCGGATGCTTCTCCAGCAGGCTGAAGATCAGACCGCGCGCTCCTTGGGGCGCATTATGGCGGTATTATGTTTGCATTATGATAATTACTTTATAGACATACCTAAATCATTCCTCGACGCAGAGCAAATCTGGATGGAACCATGCCCCTCGCATGCATTCTGATTCTCATTACAGTGAATATGATTCGCTTTCTCTTATGTGTCTCATAATTGGTTAGTGACAGTGCGCCATTCTTGGTGGGTCACTGGGTTTATCACCCAGCAGACTTGGACAATTTGAGCCTTTTTTAGTTTTTCTATATTCTAAGTTTGCAATAGTAAAGCAGCATTTGTTACTGCTATGTGAAGTGTTGGCGCAGTTACCCGGCAGATTGAGCTGGACGATGTACTTGCTCTGTCAGTTGATGAAGCTCCACCCTCGGGCAGGAATGTAGGCCGAGGTACAGCGCAAAGGCGGCCTGTCTCCCGCAGCAGCAGTCCACACACTCGTACGGCCGGCTACAACACAATACCTCAGGTCATTATGGTACACTGACAGACTGCAAGCTATACAGCAAGTCAGCACGATACAATCGAAGTTGTTGAGACTAGCGTGAACATGGTATTGGCATAACATTAGTTCAGATCGCCCATATCACTGAGGTACAGAAGTGAACGGTCGCCTCATGCAGAGGAGATTTGATGCTCCACCGACAAGCATAAAGCAGATTGAACAAAATAACAGTAACTGCTATGGGCAAATATTTTGACCCACTTTCTCTGCACAGTAAACAGATCGTATTCTATAGATCTTGTCGGATAGAAATGATCCTAGAAATTGAAAATGACATCTTTCAATTTTTCAAACCATAGGATCTTCTTTAAAGGATAAAACGATCATTGAAATAGAAACTCATTAGTATTATTTAGTACTACCCCATTTTCCATTTATAAATTTGTCACTTGCTAGAGGGGGGGTATATACTCCCTTTGATCTCAAAATCTCACAAATTAATGTTACAAATCTCAATGCAAAAGCCCTTCAATGAATTGAAAGATTAAATCCTCAATTTCAATGAATTGTACCTAATTGTATAGTTAATTTAGTGAGATTTAAGATTTTAAATCCCAAATCTCACAAAATTGTATATACAGTCGCCTTGTTAAGCATGTGTGTAAGACACGAACATATCCAAGAAAAAAATGAATCAGACTCAAATTTATCTCATAATCTGCCATAAGGCTACTATAAGTTTTTTTTCTCTCTTTTGGACCATCGCCTTTGGCTAGTTTTACTCTAGCGGATAGCTAAAAAAACAAAAACATGCTTTTAGGACTTGTCTATTGGTTTTACTCTACCTAGCGATATTGAGGTGAAAAAAAAAAAAAAAACATGTGTGAGCTCACTCTACCAAATTAGATTGTTGTTATATGGACATGTTTTATGTTCAATTTAATAAATGATTTGATGTGATTTGAAATGCCCATAGAATTGCTATCAACAGCATGTCAGCATTTATCTAGTCTAAATTAGCTAGCGGTGTTGTTAGTCTGTGAGTCTAGACTAGATAATTTTTTTTTCTTTAATTGCCCTAATTAGATTTTTTCAGATAGCTCATATAAAACACGCTTTTTATTCAAATGTTGTTTTTTATACCTCCCTTCCTCATAAGATTTGAAATATTTTCTGATCTAAAAACATATAGTGGTCTTAGTGGTACCCACGGTGCTGTAGAAGGTGACGGTGTCGTGTGACGTGAACTGATGTAAGTCCATGGGATGGCGCCGGCTGCCACACCTGCAACACAGTCACACTATAGAGGAAGTGGTCAAGTTATTGGCACATCCAACGAGGGTTGATTATAATTACGACATTCCACAGGAACGCATAATGCTTGACGTAATAGCAGCACGTAGTAAGAGGGAACACCCAGAGACTAATTGGCGATATGTTTATTTAATCAAAAAATTAAGTCATGTACATTTGCTCATGAACATCAGTAACTATGACTTAGGCAAACTGTTAAGTAGTGTTTTCAATGGGAGACAGTTTACAGTATTCACAACTAAATTCCTCATGATCTGCCAATAACTAGGAGCAATCTTTAAAGTCCAAATCATAGGGTCGGGGGGTCATTTTTGGCAGTTCAATTAATTGTTTTCGTGAACGTTATCCCATATCAGTTGTGAAAGGAATTTAATATTAAATGAGAGAAATACAGCATTTTAATAGCAAAAATTGCTACTCGACAAGATGCTGAAAACAGGTGCTCAGATCGGTGACGACACCTCTGACTATTTCTTAAATATAGCCATTTAACTTCAGTAGAAACCTTTGCAAAATCATGGCCAAATGCATGGTCTTTGTCCGATAAATATATGGTTTAGGAACTCTTTAATTTATATCCAAATAATCTTGGTTCTATCAATATATGCTACCATGTAGCAAGGTAACTAAAAGTATGTGTATCTTCGAAAAGTACTATTTTTATATTGTCCAATAAAATGCCATGTGCCGAAGCAGCCTTTTGTTTGTATTACAAAGACAAGCGACTACCCATGAGCCTCGCGGGTGGGATCTCTGATTGATTGGAGAGACGCACCCCCAAATGCATTGCAAAGATGGTGTCGCATCTGGTTATGTAAACATTAGCAAATTCATGGATTATCATCGATATACAGGATATACAACCCGAATTTACAGTCAGGATTTATTTTTACTCAACCAACAACCGGCAGACATAAAGAAGTTCCACTCCCGCCATGTGTATGTCTCGGAATGCTACGAAAATTGCCGTCATCTCATTATCGGACCACGAGGTTCACTGTGCAAGATTGCCATTTAGATGGTCGCATTTTCGGTAGCATTTCGTGACATTACCATCGCGGCGTAGCTCTTTTAAAGATATCCTGCTATTTCGTCGATGAAAATATATTCCTGCATGACAATTCGTGTTGTCACCCTATGTATCATTGATAATCCATGATTTTTCGGTCTAAAATCAAATATGGAGGTCATGCCAGGCCGGGTTCACGCCAAATCTTGGTCGATGACAGTGGGGGCGGCCCTCTCAACCAATGAGCTTTTTCGCTGCCTCTTTTTCGATATACGATGTCGTCAGTAATTTGACCTAGTTGTTGTGAAATGTTCTTGCGTTTTTTTGTTTACATTGGAAATAACAAAGAAATTATCAGATTATTTCTAATATTTAGAATCATCCGTGAACTGCCGGTAAGTATAAAAATATCGCTTTAGGTCACTCAATATATGAAGATTATATATATGTAAACGTTTTTAGTATGTTCGAACCCCATTATTTGGACTTTAAGCGTCGAGCATAAACAAGTGAAAACGACCACCAAAACAAAAATTATAATTCATAGTACTTATTTACCGAAGTTAGTTCTCTAGTGTCGTGAAATGATAGAACATTGATTATATTTTGATAATCTGGTAAAATATTTCATAGTTTCTATAATTTATGAACGAAATTACAGAAGAATTAAGATAACATCGTAAGCTACCAATAACTTGAGCACTTCCTCTAAGTGGGTAATGGTCTGTTTTAGTGTTGAGATCAGCCTATCTCTGCATGTGGAATCGTGTCTGCACAAGTGAGCGCCAGCGAATGAGTGCAGACAAAGATATATATAGTATACTTTATATAGTACACCAACAAAGACACCACAAGTGCAGCGAGTAGTAGGAGGGCCGCGGTGTGCGCAGAAGCAGGCGTGAGCCCGGCTGGAGAAGCGCCGCAGGTGCAGATCTTTGGTAGTAGCAAATATTCAAACAATAGCAGATCCAGGTTTTTGGAAAAGGGGGGCGCACTTCATGGATTTCATGTGTTTAAATGCAAATCGATGTGTGGACGTGCCAAAACCCAACAAAAATGAAGTATTTTGATAAGAAAAGGTTGGGGGGGGATATCTGCCTATGGCCTACCTGTTGATGTCGGGGCATGACGAGTGGGTTTGTGTACATGAGGCCGGGGTAGAGGAAGCAGGCGGTCGCGCTGCATGCGCATGTAGGTTGGCCGGTTGATGCGCAGCCAGCGCGCCGCGGCCGTGCTTCGGCTTCTTGCGCTGAAAGACACACACACAGCGTGTTCTCGGTTACACAACGCAGGTACGGTTCTAGGCTCCAGGGGCTCTAAGGCGTATATTCGTGAATATATGGCATCTAGGTCTCATTAAGTTTTAGATTTACAGTTTTGCAAATGTTGGACATATATTTCTTACAGTTTTCCCATAGTACGGTAGTAGTAATTTGTTACACGTAAAAAAAAACACACAGTAATTATTTATAAATATATATAGAAGTTGAAAAATATGTATAGATGTGTTATTAAACAAGAGGACCATAAGGGTCCTAATATCGCCTCACCTGCATGTGTAAATTTGGCTTAAAAATTAAGTGAGAGGTGCCCTGGTGAATAATGAAACAGGTTCAATTTATACAAAAATAATTTTTAGATGTACACCTGGAAAGGGTCAATTTAATACCCAGTGTCATGGTTCCACCAATAGTATATGATGAAAGCCATATTTAATCAGATGTTTTATATATGGACTATGGACCCCTGGGACACCACGGGAATGATTCAAATATGATATCATAATGCTGGTCACCTTGGGGAAGGATTCATATATGATATCATAATGTGACAATAAAATAAGTTGTGTTAAATAATATATGAAGAAGCATTACTTCCATTTTTTATTTTTATTTATTTATTTATTTTTTTTTGGGGGGGGGGGTCAATTTTCCACCCAGGGCACGATGATTCAAATATAGTTCTGGGGTCACATGCCGTTTCATAGCTAAATCTAGAAAATATGTGCAAGTTTGGTGAAACAGTTCAACACTATAAAAACGGGACAATATCCCACCTGAATGATATCCTATAGACGTTATAGCAGCAGCACGACTTTTCCTATAGCTTTACAAAGTATATAACAGCAATAAGCAAGAGTGTATCCATTTCTGTATTGAATATTAAAGAAAATATTGTCAAACCACAAAAAAAATTACCACACGTTTTCAGCCATGTTGAATGTTGGCTGGTGTCAGTGGTGAACGATTTCACAACGAGTGCGTTATGTTGCTTCAGGACAGTCACACGCTCATTATCATAATTTATGCCTTTTCAAAAGAATCAGCCTTAGTCAAGCGCCGCATCGTTGTTGCAGATTAGTAACAGCGCCGATACGCAGAGAGTTGACCGGCGATAATAAAGAGCATTATTGTCATCTTGATCTGGGGAGTATTCGATAGATTTCTTAAAATATGTACAATATTATGGTCTCAAAGTGTGATAATAAGAATCAGCATCAATACTTTGAATAACAGAAACCTTTTAGTGCAACCCGGCTGGTGCAGGTAACAATATATTTTGATTTTTTGTGGTTGAACTTTATTCTGCTGGTTTACCCTGATTTCTGGGTAAAAAGCGCAGTATGTTGCTTTTATTACAAGTGAAAATGGAGCGTTTAAAGTATGCAAACATGGCCTCAAATTCTCCCATGAAGTTAGATTTGGCCACGAGCTATTCTAGAATAAAATACATATATCACAACAACGACATCACTATATTTATTTCTTAGTGATGATAAAAGATTAAATGTTGTAAAATTAAAGAACTGCCAAATTTTCGGGCCTGACGTAATTCAATACGATTTCCACCAAAAAACAAAAAATCTCGAAAATCCCTTCTAATAGAAACATATATAAATTTACTTTGAAGCAACCTCTCTACCCCGCCGCCACCCCCCAACCTCACTAATACAATCATTTAGCACGAACAAAGTTCGTTGCTAAATAATAATACTCTATATTTTCACCTTAATTATATATATTACACCTATAAAAATACCACAATATCTTGTTAGCTAAAACACGAGGTCACGTGATATTGCATAATCGAATGATTTTTGCCAGGCGTGCCGTGGATTTCCAATGGCAGGCGTCACAATTAACATGGCAGAGATAGGAGGCTTCTTCGTGCACCGGCAAGTTACATTTGATGAAAATCATTCGGTTTACATTTGCTGCTTCACGTGTTTTGATGCTTACTAGCTGGTTGTTTATGTCGTGTTATTTAAATTAGCTCATGCGTCCAACACATCATATTACTTCTCTACAAGCACACTTGGTCGGCCACTGAGCATAACCTTTAAAAGGGGTGATAAAGACTAAATCGTGTCACAGATCTAGATCTTTAACAAGAAAGTGTTGAATGTGTTGAATATTGCAATAATCTTGATAAATGTACAATGGATAGATTATAAACAGAAGGTAATGTTACTTGTCATTTATATGTCCAGAAATATGCAAAAACGTTTGATACTTGTTCGATGCTCGTATTATCGCCCATGTCATGGTCTATCAGAATAATAGTCATGGTTTACTATCGCGATATCCGGACGCCCGAATATTCGGACATCTCATCGATGTCCCGAAGGGTCCGGATAGGACTATGCACCTTATCTTAAAAAATATGAATTGTTGTCGGACGGATAGGCGACCATCTAAAAGGTGATCACAAAAGCTCGGCATGCTGTTTCATAGCAGGTCAGGTCAAAAGCACTCATAATCCTAATACCCATATTGGGGAATTATTTCCAATCCTTTAAAAACTACTATTTTTACACAAATTTCCCACCACACATTTTCTTATTGCTACACTATACTGCAATTGACATTTTCACATTTTGTGCACACTGTGTTATAACACACTAAGCCTTGAATTCCTTGACGAGTATCACAAGCGGTGATTTGGTCCTGTGGCAGGCACCCGGGATCACCTTATCACCACAACGCATTACAGAACGCCCAGTGCGCTATCGCTCATGTTCAGGCAACAAAATGTTTGATCAGTAATTCGAAGCCAAGAGTCACGGGTATGAAATAGTATAAAAAAAGTTCTTGAGCTGTTGTACCATATTATAATAGTATTAATAGAACAAATTATGAAGTCAAAAAGGTACAAAATTTTATTAAAATTACAAATTTTTCGCATCTTCAATGTGTTATCAAGTGAATTTTTGGACTTAATAATCATTCTGTTTTTATGGTGTGAAGGGCCTTTGAACCTGCTCTATCACTGTGTCGTAGGCGCTTAATCACGCTGCTCAGCGCATATTTTCAGTATTTCAAGATGCATGGAAGGTACTCACATATAATTTTTCTTTCACTGATTTATCAGCTTGATAGTAGTATCGACCTTTTAAGTATGATTATATGTTTATTAAGTGAATACAATACACCTGGGTGCAATTTTTTACGCATTTATTGTTGATGGCTTTGTTTTAAGAGTCCTCTTTTCGCCACTGATACGAGTAACGGCAGTTGTCAATAGATACTACACAAAAACATAACCTTTAATAGAGTTAGTGGGTTAAGTCAGCTACCACTCACAATATCAACATACGCAATACCGACGTTGCGGCTTCCATCACAGAGCCTTTGACCGAAGTGACAAGTCCGGTGTAGTGACGTCACATTGGCGCGAATTTGATATCTGCCAGGGTGGACCATGGCAGAAAGCAGATGAGGAGGTTCGGGGATGCTCTTGCCCCAGGATGGAAGCCGTAACGTCAGTGTATGTTGAATTGTGAAAGTGGTAGAGTGACTTATTACTACCACTAATAATAGTTTGCATATAGATATAAACCTTGTTCTTGCAGATAATTCTGTGGTTAACACAAACAAGTCATGTCACCCATCACCTAGACTAATAGCACAGCACAGGTGACTGCTTTGTGGTGGCTTTACTATAATGAACATGTGCTACCCACCCCTTTACACTTTCCCTCAGTAGGGTCTTATTAGTTCCAAAACTGTTGTTGATACATACCTAGTAGAGGCGCAGGCACACTGGTGTAGAAGCCGTAGGGTCGCGGGGCGTGCAGTAGAGTGCTGACTCGGTGGATACTGGAGATCGTGGCGGATGATCGGGGCTCCATGTCACAAGCCACATGACCTGCAAATGGCAACAGTAACATTGTGAATGGCTTTCAAAAGATTTTAAAGCATGTAATCTACAATTTTGTTTTCAAAATTTCTTTTCACAGGAATACCATTTTTACCTGGCTTTGCAGAGATCATTCACTAAACGTTGGCAAAACCAGGTAAAAATCATTATTCAGAGAACAAATGTATATATTTTCTGCAAGTTTGCTTGTGAATTCAATTCTACTCTCACTGTTATGACAAGCAAGCTCCTACCACTGTATTTACATAGCTGAAGACCTGGCTTCTATTTGACTATATATCAAGTGGTCCTGATGGGACTCGAACTCATGACCCCAAGGTTGTTAGCTATGTCTTCAGCTATGTCAATACAGTGGTGGGAGTTCGCTTGCCATAAAAGTGAGAGTAGCAATATTCAGAGAAGGAATAATTTGATATATGTTAAAACTGGGAGCCATAAGGAACTTTTATTCAAAAAATCCTAATTGCTTATGACAAAATAAAAGATTTTATCCTTTAAATGGCAAACATAAAATTGTGATCCAATGAAACCAATGATATGCAAAAAATTGTCACAATGAAATAATGAGCTGTCAATCGCAAATTTAGAACAATATTCTAGTTCTAGTAAAAATCAATTTGCTATTTTTATCTAAACAGTAAAAACATGTGAAAAGATTATTGAATCAAAGTGGTGCCTTAAAGGTTATATCAGTGGCTGAAAAGGTATGCTTGCAATAACAAAAATATGATGTGTCTAGTGCATACTCAAAGTTTGTTTCATTTAAACAGCATAATAGAATTCTGTGTACACTTACTGTTGCTGTCTATGACATTTCTGCTGCTGTCAATCACACAGGCATTGCTGGTGGCTATCTCAACAGCTTCTGCCTCAGCTGAAATAATAATAAAACATGTCTACTTGACAGGCACATAACACACTAATTAGTAAGTGTGTGTAGTGTATCTCTCTGGTGAGCATGCTTGTGGCTTTCCAAGTTTGTCCCCCAAATTTACTTGTTTTTTGTCCCAATTTTTAAACCAACACTTTTAAAGCTGCCAATGGTTCCACTAATTAAAAAACTGGCAGGAAAACAAACTTCTTCCTAATGGTAACAGCTAGTGCCAAAAATAAAAATAATTTACAAGTCAATTTAGAAGACTTGCCATAGAATATGTTCTCGTATTTCATTACCAGAAATAGAAATCATAAGAATCGACATATATTTCCCACTCGTACCCTAATGTATATTTGTTCTATTTTTTCTTCTTATGTTTATTTAATTTCTTCTCTCTCACATCTGAGTCACTTTCAAGCATATTTCTACCACAATAGACATTGCCGAAGACGGGGTATTGGTCATCACTGTGATGATAGTGTCAGTCCATACGATTGTGACAGAAATGAAATGAAAATGAACATGAACATAGACATTTATTTCGATATGACATTTTTCCATGTCCATCGTGTGAGACTGAGAAATCTCAGATGATGGACATGGAAAAATGTGCAAAAATATGAAGACAGTAAGTTAAAAGGGATTTATCCCAAAATTGGTAAAACAATCCAAACAAACTTATGCTTGCTGATTATCTCCACCCCGACTACCACCGATATGAAGATCAATGTCTGTGCTGTCAAGCTATCATATGTACTAATACTATCCTCACTGAGATTATCATTACTACTGTCACTATCAACTGAGCTGTACACACGTTTCAGGCTGACTTCCTCACCTGACCCTGCTGGGTCCTTGTCCTCACTTTGTGGTGGCAACAGCGGTGGAGGCGACGACGGGGGGTGGTGTCTCTTCTAGCCCTGGGTCACTGCACTCAGCCATGATATGGATGCTGCTCATGTGTCAGGTGGAGACGGGAGGCTGAAATCATGATGTTACACACAACGGTGCAGATTAGAGAAATATATAGATAAAGTCATAATTAATCAGTTATGTCGAATAATGTTTAACTACACATGATGACAGTAGATATATGAATATTATTGAAGGGGAAATTGCCGTATTTTGATACAATATCTATGTGCTTGAAGTCTATCAATTGTCATATTTGTGAAACACAACTAACTATACGCTTGTCCACAACATACTGGATGGAGATGAGATTTTTGATAGTAAAGATATACAAGCACTTTAGTTTGACCATGTTGTTGCATTATTTTTCAATGTGCTGTTTCAAGAAGGTCCTCAGTGAGAGATATTGTCCAGATACAACATATCTGTGTAATATTTCTCTAAAAAAGACAATGTAACTGGTAAAGTAAAATTAGATTTTCTCATAGTTGAATAAAAAACAAAAACAAAATGTAATTAAAGTCAGTCATAGTTTTTTTTCAAAATATAGTTGTGCATACACATCAGCAAAATCCTGCCTACGCCACTGACATTGTATTTGTAAAGTGATAGACATGGTGCTACTCATTGTCACCTACATAATGCAGATATAATTGAGAAAAAGGGTACACTAGCAGGAAATTTCTATACTCCTTTTAATACTTTCAAAAATAATATGAACGTCTGCCATGTTTTTATGAGCTTACTATTCAAACAAGGGTGTCATGTGCACTTCTGATATTAAGAAGCAAATAAAGCAGGACACACATTCATTGCGCCTGGTGATGAAAACCAGCTTTTTGTACTTATGAAAATCGGGTACAAATACTGGCAGGTTTTATGGCAGTTTGACACAGGTTGAAGGCTTTGGACATTTCTTTTTCAGAATTTTTAAACAATACACATTGAATATTTGATTTTGTGAATGACTAAAATCCTTATTTCAAAGTGTACACACCCGTAGTCACGTACTTAGGCCCTCAAATTCATACAAATATGGCTAGATGTGCACTACTTGGCAGGCCTGGTTCAGGTTTTTTTTTTAGAAGCACGTCCCTACTCATATCCATGGTAAGTACCAACCCCCCCCGGGAATTTTACACCCTTAACACTACATTTGAACTGAAATTTCGCAGCACTTATAAACAGTTATAAATGATTCTAACGATTGAAACGTTTCTTTTATTTCTTCACCAGAAAGATAAGTTTAATCATTGGCAAATGTATTGAACAATTTTGAAAAATTAATTATAATTCAGCTTAGCAAGTTGTATTCGTTTTTAACGTTTTTACCTGTTAAACCCAATCAAAACTATTTATGTGTGTTCATTATAGATATACGAGTGTCGTTGGCTTGGTCTTTGCTAAAGGCTTTGGCAAAATTATGTGAAAAATATTCAACATTTTCAAAATCAAAGTGTCAAGTGTGCTTCAACAATCTATATGTAACAACCAGTGCTATATTAAAAGTGTGAGGAAAGCTGACACGTCTTACATCATAGACGTAAACATGCCGTAGTTTCTTGAACACACGCCTAAGCTTAAAGCGAGGGCTAAGTCCAAATACTATTTTCTATGTAA